>CM057848.1:21504157-21524491 GCA_030068395.1 Apalone spinifera
CCCCCCCCCCCCCACACCCTGCTAGTTATGGCTTGTTACCATAACTCAGCTTTCACATTCATGCTGAAAACAAACATTTTACTAGTAAGCATCTTGAAACATATCTTTAAAAACAGTTTGTGGCCAGAAGAGTAAGGTGACCAGACATCCTGATGTTAGGGATTTTGTCTTCTATATCCAGTTACCTTCCCCCTCCATGCTATTTTCCACACTTGTTAATTAGCCAGTCTCAGGAAGAGTGACTAGGTACACCACACTTCCTTATACAACAGCTCTGTGCCAACTATTTAGTTTTATAGTACTGATTAATTACTTATTCTTGTTAGCTGTGCTAATTCTCCAGCACTATGCTGGCTTGTTGATCAGAGGTAAGTTGATGCTTGAGCCAGAAGTAAGTTTATTTCCAGAGTCACATGTGAATGAGTTGCTGGTTTTTAGTGAGGTTTTTTTTTTTTGGGGGGGGGGGGGCTTTTCTATTAAAGCAAACTTTTATAGAAGAAAAACTAAACCTAGTATGCCACTTTTTAAAGCCTAATCATACTTCTGAGGCAACTGAACAGGATGCACAGTTAATGCAAGCTGTTACTGGGACGAATCATCTGCTCACTGGTATAGTATTTAAAACAAGCCATGTTGAGGCTTTTTACATTCCCATTAAAGGAAATAGACTTAGTTACTGCCTTGGCTATAAACATAACCATGCTGCACTTGGAGATGAGAAAAGGGTATGATGGTGCAGGATGGTATCCCTAGCCTGTTTCTCTGGAGGTGGGTGACAGGGTACATATCACCTGAGGATTACCTGTTGTGATCCCTCACTCTGGAACATCTGGTATTGGCCACTGTAGGCAGACAGAATACTGGACAAGATGGACCTTTGGTTTGACCCCGTATGGCTGTTCTTATGAGGAGAAACCCACTTGGGATGAGCAGGCTTCTTCTGATGGGTATTATGTGATCCTAAGGAACATGATCTAATTATTACCAGCAATGGGGTGATCTCCATTGCAATTCATGTCTCACTATATTTACTGATGCTTGGCAAAGGGAGGCACATGTTTGACTTAGCTGAATTATCTGCACTTGGTTTTGTTCCTGAACCACATAGACTATTAATGAAAAGAAACAGCAATCAGTTTGCTGTAAGAACTAACCGTGACCTGTCAATTATTGCCAGACTGCTTCAGCTATCCTAGCAGCAACAGCACCTTAGAAGAGCAGGAGGCATGGAAAGAAGCAATGCAGCCTCAGAGCAGAAGTGGTTTCAGCAAGGAAAGAGAAGGGTTGTGATGGGTAGGAAGAGTTATAGCTAACTTTGAAGGGTTGGCACATCACTTTGGATAAACCACACAATAGGCCAGTTCACTAGAAAAAGCTCAAACAGAACTCCAAAAATTGTTTTACTACTGTTAACAGAGTGGTGAAAGCAGCCATCTTGCTCCAGTGTGAGCAAAAAAAGAAGCTGTAAGCTACTAACGGATGGACTAGGGAAATTATATTGCAGTTATCTAATTATATAGTCAAAATTTGTATTAACTACACAATTAATCAATAAGGACCACTCTGCAGAGCCATAGCAGGGGTAGCTCCAGGAGCTGGCTCACCCAGCTCATGCTGGGTGCATTTTAAATGCAGTAAGAGCTGCCAGGCTCTTAGTACCATTTGAAATGCAGAGGTGCAGAATCCCAGACCAGCAAGAGCCAGGACTGCCCAGACACAGTTTGCACTCGGTCCAGCAGCCCCTGTTCATGGCTATCAGGGCTGCTCCAGCACCAGCTCCTGTCCCCAGTGTGCCCAACTCCCTGCTGAGTCCCCTGTGGACAGAGACTGCAGCCTCCCCTCTTCACCCACCCGCCTCTGATGGGGCAGTGGTGGGGGAAGGGCAGGCAGCACCACAGAGCCAGTGCTTGGGGAGGGGAAGGGAGAGAAGAGGGAGGAAGACACAGGCATTTAAGCTGCCCCCCCCTTTACTGCCTCAGTGGGGCAAGGGAGAAGCTTATGCTATTGGGTAGTTGACTACTTGCTAATATCCCTATGACACTGGCAAGAGAAGCTTTCAGACTTCCACAGCTTATCTTCAGGTCTGCACAAGGGCTAACACCTTTCACTAGCAGATGTTGATCCAAATCAAAGTGGCTGAAGATCTCTTCTCTCTAATATACTGGCACAATCAAGACCACAGCACTGCATACAACGATGACATTGACAAACATCTGTGCTGCTTCTAACTTAAATAAATTAGGCAGTAGCTTAAGACCTCTCAATAGTATTCAGTGTTTGTGTTGCAAAGGATTTTGTTTTCCAAGAAGGCATTCAAATACCATGCAGTAAGTCAAACAGAATTACTAGATAACTGGGCACACAGCTATAAAATGTTGTGTACCTTCACCCCAGCTGAGATTGAGGAGATACACACCTGCTGTTAACTACAGCTAAAACTTTTGAGGGACTACATCAGACAAACACATTGCTCTCAAATTACATTTAAAAAAACCAAAGTTCTCAGAACTGTGTAATTTATCCTTCTACTATAAACGTTTTTTAGAACTAAGGACTGTGTTCTACCATTTCTTCTATGTATTAGCTTTCCCTTGCATCCTAATTAACGAAATGGGTGTGGGGGAGGTCATAAATTCCATTTAAATAACTATAGGTTTTGACCACTACAGCTAAAACTACCACCTACCTCTTACAGAGAGTTTCAATTCTAGGTCTCAAACACCTCACCTACCCTCTCTTTGTAAGAAAGAAACTGGACAATTTAAGCACTGGTTTAGGGTACAGCTTTGAATTGGAAACTATGCTCCCATTACGTGGAAGGACAACTGTTGAAACGATTTCCTTTCTTTGACCCATTTAAACAGAATGGGCAGACCCAGTTAGCAAGACCCAATGACGACTCATCAGGTGGACCAGTGCACATCAAGAGGGCCAAGTAGGCCCCCTCAGAACTTTGCTACAGACAACTCCCATTTTTACTTATTAGCAAAATACACTGGCATATTTAAATGTCTTATGACTTCATATAGTTGGGGCACTCTTTACTTAAAGGGAATACAAATGTCAGCTCCTTATCCCTTGCCAAGGCAGCTCTTCGATGAGATGGATGAGCACACTGGTTTGGGGCAAATTTCTACTTCAAAAGTTTCTGTATCCCAGTAAAATCTTTCAAATTTGGTTTAGGGAACATATTACTGTGTTGATTAGCAGCCTTAGAAGAAAGGGGCACTAAGACATTATACTTTATCCCAAGACACAGAGGTAATTATCCCTGTTTTACAGTAGCAAGGGGAGAGAAGCAAAAACCATTTCACTTCAAGGTCCCATTGTAGTCAGCAGTAGCAATACAACCCATGACTGAACGCTCAGTTCCCCCCCGCCAATCCTCAGAGAACACTTCTTTGATGCACTTGAACCTCTAAGTCTGACAACCTTGGGAAACATGGTATGCTAGATTAAAAGTCTTGCCAGGCCAGGGAGGATGCTATAGGAGGTGTGAGAGAAGGGGTGGAGTGCTTACCTGGCACCCCAATCCAAAGGGCATACATGACTCTGCATCCTGCATCGCTACTGGGCACCAGCCCCCGCCATTATGAGAACTTTGACTTATGGACACAAATATGCACAACTCAGATGCTTTGGACAAAATACCTCATGTAACCTGTCCATTTTAATGTCACAATCTGCTGGATCTGTATCTCTACTTATAAGAGTGAAACATACACCAAAATTAAAGTTAGAAACATGGAGTATGGAATGCTTTATGGTTTTCTATGTGCAAATGAACGCCATCAAGGGTGTTTCCCTTCAAAGTCTGAGTACTCATTGTAAACAGCCTCTTTTGTCCTTTGAGTCTAAGCTGTGGTCAGTCTTAGGAATACATGTGACCATCCCAACGGGTAGGTCTGACCAGGTAATTTTCCATAGAAGGTGGACGAGACAACTCAAGTTCCCATCCAAAGTGGAATCTATAAAACAATGGGAAGCTAGCTGTTCCTTTGCCTGTGGCTGGCATGTAACTCCCAAGACAATGAACCAGAGACCCAGAGGAAAAAGATCTTCCCTGGCTTACAGCTTTAGCTGAAATAAGAACCGTTTTAGTAGTTCAGAACTAGCTATGCTCTTTTTTTGTTATTTTAGATTTGTAATCTACTTAGTTCAGCCTGTTTTCACCTGCAGCCACTTAATAAAAATCACTTATTTACTATCAAACCCACTATAAATAATTGTTACCTGGGAGAACAAATCAATGTGTACATCCTCCTTTCATTGTTAAAGGAGATTTACCAGAATGATTTATTTGGGATTTGATCCCATTTGAGGGTTGGGTTCCTGGCAGCTGGCCCAAAACTACATTCTCCTGAAACCTGAAAAGATTCAGGGTCTGTATTGTTCTTTTATTTTTATTTGGGGGAGTGGTAGTTCTCTCAGCTCTGTGCTCGTTGGCTGGGAGAGACAGGGTGGTGAGAAGCCATAGAAAGCAAGAAGGCGACTGTCAGTAGTTTTGTCAGCACACCGGAAAGACATGCTCATGACATTATCTGTGACTAAGGATGTTAAATTTAGATTAATCAACTAATCGAAATCAATGCAATTTGTATAAACTTCAATTAGTCGATAAGGAGACCTCTGTGTTGGAAATGAATCAAGAGCCCTGCTGGCTCTTGCTACATTTCAAAGACAGAAGCACTGCAGGGAGCATAGGGCCAGATGGGGACTCAAGCAGTCCCCCACTGGCCCTTCACTCCCAGCTTTTGAAATGTACAAGAGCCCCCTCCGGGTCAGTCTGCTTGAGTCCCCAGCTGGCCACGTGCTCTCTGCACAGGCTTTGCTTTTGAAATATAGCCCCTCTGGGGCTCTTGTACATTGCAAATGCAGGAAGCGTGGGGGCTGCTTGAGTTCCTCACTCATCCCCTGCTCCTGTGATGCTTCTGCATTTGACATGTAGCAGGAGTGGGGCTCTTGCTACATTTCAAAGGCAGAAACACCGCCAGTTCCCCACTATGCCTCTGTCCCCACCCCCACGGAGATTGGTGCTGGGGGAAACCGGCTTTTAAGCCGTCTCCCCCCCAGCACCCTCCCTTACTGCCTCTCTCTGATAGAGGCAGCAACTGGGGGGGGGGGGAGGGAGAAGGGAAGGGGAGAAAAGAGAGGGGAAGAGAACAGGTTGAGTTGACTATCCGATAAGCATATGCTTATTGGATAGTCAACTAGTCGCTTACAACCTTATCTGTGACTGCACTCCATTAACACTGGCACCCTATTTTCTAGCTGTGGTAGCAACAACGAACACTCTTCTCCTTCAATGCATTCAGCCAGAAGTGTTGAGAACAAGGTATAGACATGATCTTCCCCTTCTCTTATACCTTTACAGCCATTATCAGGGATAATCAGAGGGGATCATTTGATTTAAGCCCTCACAATTACCTCTCAGAGCTCTGGGAAAATTTTAACAGCGCTTAAAAAACCAGAACCACACACAAAAAGAAGGAAAACGAGGGGACAAAATTAACCAGATTACCATCTACAGAGGAGCTGACTCAACCTGTTCCACCTTTGAAGGCAGAGAAAGTTCTGGAAGAGTTCCTTCAGGGTAAGAAGCTAACCTGGTGAGCCAGCCCAGTCAGCCAAGACATCTGCCTCATACAGCATAAAGACTGAAGAGGATGATCCCATCTCCACTGAATTTATGGACAGATCCCCAAATGTAAGAACCTCCTTTTTTGGATAGGACTAGGAAATACACAGGCAGCAAGTTTTGAGGGAAGTGAGACTTCTTGTGTTCTGTTCCTCCTCTTTAGCACCTATTGGGCACTATTCAGTCCATGGCTCATGAGCCACACATGGCTCTTTGAGATGTAGCCTGTGGCTCTTCAAGGTTCCCTTCAGGAGACAACCCTGCCTTGTATTAGAATGTCAGTGTGGTACTATTCATCCTTCCACCTAGACTGAGACTATTTGATATACACAGAAAAATTGAGGGAGTAGATTTCATTAGGATATTGCAAAGCTCTTACTGCAGTGTGAAAGCTATGAATGTCTAAAGAAATAGGAGCTAGCCTGCTCTTAGATGCTGGCCCCAGTTACCTGCTGCCTGCCCCAGCCAGGCTCTGGTTGCCAGCTGCCCCGAAGCTCTGCTCCCAGCCCACTCTCTGGTCCAGCAACATTTGTTGTCCTGCTGTATTGGTTTTCTGCTAGTCATTCCTCTCTCACCCCCACAGTGCTCCAGCAACATCTGGGGCTAGACAGAGTCCTGGACTAGAGAGGTTCAACTTGTATTGTGACTAACAATGGGGTTCCCCAAGACATAAGGTCCATACTCCAGAAAAGTGCCTTCGTTTAATGAACACACACAAATACTGTGAAGTATACCCAGGGCCTATATTGCTTATATTTTTACTGAATTAAATAAAAAAAATAAAATGAAACCCTCTAAAACCTAAAAATAACCTCCAAGATAGACTTGAAACAGGTCGCAGCTCCCAGCTGTGGTGCCTCCTTCTGGTCACTTAGGAACTAGGTCTATCTTCAGCAGGTGCCTCCTGCTGATAGGTGTCTCACCCGTCATCACTCTGGACCCATGTCACTCCCAGATCAAAGTCCTCTTTAGGACACTGCCCACAATGTTGTGTTACCCCTGGATGGGAGCATAAGCAATCCTCAAGTCTCGCCTGCCACTGTGGTCTAGTCCCTCTGTCTCAGGGGCAAGCCACAGTCTTTCCTCTCCCCCCCCGCCTTCTCCTGATTACCTCCTTATATACTGGGCTGCCTCAGCAAGCTGCCCTCTGGTTGGCTCCTTCCAAGCCTCCCCTCCCCCCATCAGCTAGGACTCTGCAGGCTCCCTCCAGCCTGCTTTAAGCCCTTCCAGCTAGTGTGGGGCAGCCACCCAGCCAGTAAACAATTTCATCTGAGATTTTGAGAAATTACTTAGTAAAATATCAAACAGATAAATATTAGCATTAAACACACTACAACTGGTTCAAGTTTTTTAAAAAACTAATCTATAGGCAGATATGCCTATATTTTAATAATAAACATTCAAAACTTTTCAGCATTTACTAGGAGTTTGAAAAAACCTTAAGTACACAGTGGTTAAACACTGGAATAAATTGCCTAGGGTGGTTGTGGAATCTCCATCTCTGGAGATATTTAAGAGTAGGTTAGATAAATGTCTATCAGGGATGGTCTAGACAGTGCTGGGTCCTGCCATGAGGACAGGGGACTGGACTCGATGACCTCGAGGTCCCTTCCAGTCCTAGTATTTTAATGAACTCTGATTCAAGTCTTTCCAATAATAAATATATATCCCCCTACATGTATATTAAGCAAAGAATGAATGACTATGAATTACAATGAAATACTTGTTACAACCATAGCAATTGTACTGAAAAATGTAATTTAAAATAAAATGTGTGCATCAAATAACTATAGTACTTGCCATCAGGTGGAAAAAGAGTGGGAACATGTCCTCTGCTGGACAAAGGCCTTTAAGTTTGAAGTGAAGTCAATCGAGACAAGATGAAGGCAATTGCGCAGATGATTGTCAGTGAGAATGGAGCAATTATGCGATTTAATGATTGTTGAGAATGCTGACTCAGATGTCAAGCCAAAACTGTCAAAATATTAAATGCCACCTTCAAGTGGGGATGCAGAGATTGTCTAGAAAGTTTCAATGTCATTTCAGTGTGCTGCATCTTAAGTGCTTTCATCTGCTTGTAATTCAGCAAGCTCCAGTTGTAGTATTCAACATCTGGAAAGGATGTTTTTGTTTAATCACACTAAGTGCCATTTGCTTGTACCACAAATGGGCTTACAAAACAGGAAGAGATCTTTAACACTTCCAATTTCTTGGAACCTATGCTGGACATGTTGAAGAAGCTGGTCCAGAGATGTTGCCATCTGTTTCACATCTGCAGTGTCCCAGCAGCTTAGCAACATTGGGAGATGCTGCATCTCCCCAGTTTCCGAATCACTCGAAATTACGTTTAACCCAAAAAAGTGTGACACTGCTGTGGAAATCCACTACATTTTTGTGACTTCTCCCCTGTAGCTTTAAGTTGAAATCATTTAAGCGGCCTATTTTAAAAACAAACAAAAAAAAAACCCCACACCAACAAGGAAGACCGCAGTACTCATGCTTGTATCTCTTCTGCTCTTCTCCCTTGAATATTACATCTTCCACATGAACTCGAATTTCCCACAGCTTTTAGTACTTTTTTGGTCAACTAGCAGATGTCATCCTCAAACAGGCGAAAAGCTTTCTTTCAGAAGTGTCCATGTTGCAGTGAGGACTTAGACTGAAGAAAGCTGACCAATTCAAATTGCCACTGACATTAAACATACCACTAAACTTTCCACAAAGTGTGGTTTGATGGATTATGCAGGGATAGAAAAAAATCAAATTGAGTTCAGATCTTGCAGGCATTTTGAGCCGTCAGTGAGTATCAATCATGGCAGGAGCAACATATGTAGTAACTGACAATCTGAGTCACTTTCAAACCTGACTTAGAACAGTTTGAACAGAATTAAACAAATCCTCATTGGTATATCATAAGGAAGACCTCCTCCTTCCAATTTTCTCATTTAAAAAAACCAACCAAACAAAAAACACCAACCAGTGCTAGGCTCTGTGTCCCTGATACCGTAAGATTCATCCTTTGCCACGGAAAGTTTTCAAGCAGTTGAGAGAAACTGGAAAACATCCTATGCCATTATCTCAATGCACCTAACAGTTGTGTCAAAGTGGCAGTTGTCTGAAGGCATCAGCGTCTTTCATCGCTGCAAAACAGGGTTTTCAGCTGCAGGAGCCATACTCTGCAGAAGGATGCCTCACTAAAGGATGCAATCTAGTGTGATCTTAAACAGGAACCTGGGTCAAAATTCATGTGCTTCGTTTCATAGAGCTGATTGCTGTTCCCACTTTTAACATCCAGTTTTCTTTACAAATTAAACAGAAGGGTGGACCAACACTTAACTTTTAATTTCAGGGTTTTCAGCGTCCACTTTTTTGCTGCCATTTTTAAACACAATGATGAACAGAGACCTTACATGTCAAGAACACTGGAGGTGGGAGTATGTTGGCTCCCTTTGCGCCTTCTGCAGTTCTTGAGGCTTCAGTGTGGTGAAGAGCTTCAAGTCCCAGCACGACTCCAGAAAGGGCTGAAGTGGTGATTTGCAGCAGGACCGAAGGGATGCAGGGAGGAAGAGGGAGAGGCTCAAGAGCTCTTTCCTTGTCTTAAGAGCAAAAAGGGAAGAAAATCTCAGAGCTGCCACAAGCCATTGAACTTTTTCCTCTCTCCTGTAAAAGTGGCAGCTGCTGAGGGACAGAGAGCACCATCTGCTTCCTGCAGCAGCCCTGATTGGGAGTAAGGAAAACAGCCAATCAGAAGAGGTTTCTCCAAGACCGGAAATAAGCAGCCTCAGCAGCATGGGTGGAATTGTGGACATTCTCACTCCAGGGTCTGTGACCCAGGGATGCCCATTTAGATTTTCATTGGGGATGACAGGTAGCATTCCAGGGGCTACTTGGCTTTTGGTTGTCAACCCATGCAGCTGAGCGCCCATCGTCATAGCTTAAGTTCAGGTGCACTAGATTGGAGTTTGATAAATGTTTGAGGACCTCCTGCCCCCCCCCATGTCTCCCTGCCAGGATGAAACCCTGATCCAAGAACCTCCAGTGGGGCTGAAACCCCAAGTCTCAACATGCCTCTGCTTGGGTGGGCTCCAGCCCCACAGCAAGCATGCTTGGACTCAGGGCTTCAGCCCACCAGGAACTGGTGCTTCAGTCCTGCAGGAAGTGCTTTGGGACTGAATCACACCCCTGCAGGCCTGAAACCCGGACCAAAGTTATCTGCTGAAAAGGCTCTCAGTCTGGATTTGGGCTTTGGCCACCTACTGACTACCTCCTCTCTACACAACATCAAATTTGCTGATGTTCGCAAGGCAGGCTGGAAGTGAAAATGGTGGAAACAGTTTGCAAATTACTTGGAGCATATTTAAGACTATTTCAAGACCAGATGCTTTGAGAACAGAGACCTAACACATAAGCATAAGTTCTTCCCCTCACAGTTGGAATACAGGAAGTGTAAGATAATTGGGTTATCAAATGTACGTGATGCATAAGGCACAGACTAATGCCCCTCTTCCAAAATTCTCTGGCAACAAGCAGCACAGGGCCCCAGCAAAGTTTTACTCCCCTTACCTCAACTTGCTTGCAGGCTCAGTGGCATGATGCAAGTTCTTGTGGGTAGCAGAGTGGCAGTGTTGAATTCCTTCTGCTTGCAATATCCTCAAAGTCCACAATGGGAGTTGATGAATCAGTGAAGTGTGGAGCTTTAAAGAATAAGACGTGCCAATTATATTTTTAAAAGCTACTCCGAGAAGTGAATTTAATTTAGTTATAGATGCTATTAAAATAAGGTTTATTCTATAGATATTCCTAATCATTCACCAAAGTTATGTAAACACAATTGGGAATATGCCCCATTTAGTAATGAGTCAGCATCTACTCAGAGGATCCAATACTCTGACCCAAGCTGCTCAATGGGACCTCTGCTTTCTCATACACAATATATACACACTAGATGACACTGGTGACTTATGTTTCTAGCAGACCAATACAGAAGGAAATTAAATAACCTGGCCTCAAATGCATTCTTGTTCCAGTGGCAAAATAGACTGAAGATGAAGTGCAATGCATGCTTCACTTGAAACCAACCTCAAAAGAAGTGTCAAACAAAATAGGTACCACTTCCCACAGAGGGGGGAAGAAATATACCTTCTGAGGTAAAGATACTCAGACACCATGCATGCAGTATTAAAATGCAGACATATGCTTAGTAACACTAAATTAAGTTCTTGCTGTCCCCTTCAGAAAACGAAATATCACATTCATGCAACTATAATGATCAGTTTCTGTAGAAAAATGCGAATAGAAGCTAACTATGAATTATTCACCGCTATGCCCCCCCCCCCCAAAAAGCCACATTAAAAAAATCCCAAAACTAATATTGTCTTACAGATACTCCAGTGTAGTTAGCCAACACTCCACTTTTCTTCTACCCCTAAAACTTCCCAAAGCCAGAGAGATGCAGGGTCTGTTTCAGGAATAAAAATCACTGGTAGATGAAAAGCCTTGCTATATGGAAATTGGCTTATTGGTTGTGTAAGTAGTTAACATTGCTAGTTGAAACTGAAATCCAACAACTTGGAAAAAGTCGCATTACAGAAGTTTAAACTTGTAAAATCTTGATGAATTATATTCTTATCACATAGATGCAGAGAAGTTTACCAATATTTTAGAATGTTAAGTCTTTTTTGGAAATTCTTTTAAGACAATACCTATGCATTTTTGTGCATATTCTCGTATGTGTTACTCTTTCACTGTTTACTACAGAACATGCAGATTTCTTACTCAACATTTGTAACAAGATTTAGTAATCCCTTCTGATTAGATCATGAAAATAATATTATGTATGTTAAAAACGTAGTGTTTTTATTGGGAATTTTCAGGTCTTCTGTTCCTTACTCCAAATAGGTGCAGTAACGGAGATCTGATCCAAACTTGAAGGCTAGCTCAACCAAACAAATAGTTTTCTTAGTAGTCAGACATCACCAGTAGTCAAACCCACTCCATACATTGGGTAAGTTTATTTAAAAAAAAAAAAAAAAAAAGAGCAGGCATGCACACACCTCTACTCCATTCACCCCTTACCTTGACTAAGGAGAAAAGCACTGTATTGTTCCACTGATTGGCTGGCTCTAGCAGCAGACCACCACCAAGTCTCCAACTCCATTATCCCAATTAATGGGAGTCTAGGTCACTCCCAAATCCAGGATTACTGTCACCAATTCTGACTAAAGTCACCACTTTCGGTAGATTACATTTTGCTACAGATGTATTACTTAATCAAAAATCATTGTAATTGAATACCAAGTAAAGGAAACTTGAGTTTTATTTAAGCTTCCAATTTCTGGGAGGTTCAAGAACTATAATTATTCTGGACAAAGAAAATGAAAATAGACTGTGCTTACAGATTATCTTCTGCCATACTCTTTTCTTTAGGACCACTGTTTTATTGTTGTCCTTTCTATTACATGGGATGTACATATTATCAGGTGTTAATAAAAGGTCAGTGCCTGTACAATACATTCTACAACTGAGCACCACTTTCCGTAACTGAACAGGCAAAGAGAAATTACACTGAACATCAGCATGTGGCAGTATTTTTCCAAAAAAAGTGACTAAAATGGGTTTAAATTGATTAACACTATTAAATCACATCTAATATTTGATACTACATGATTTCATTACAGCTATACGATACAATTATACAAAAATGTGTTAACATCAAAGAATACAACCAAAATTAAGATAGCAAACAAAACCTATATAACTTTTTTCTTTACAGGAAAATACTTTTGAAGTATGCATGTAACTGCCCATTCTTTTAAAGAAAATCTACTGCAAGCAAAGTTATCAACCTCCAGAAAAATCACACATAGCATTACTAAGCATATCCCCAAAAAGTGTACAATATGCACACTTGGAAAATACAAAATTAAAAAAATTGTAAGCAACAGGTGAGCTTCATATTTATAAGAATGTGAAAAGAAGTCCAATTTTAGCACTGTTGTATAAAGAATTGTCTCTTTTTGATGCAAGTTCATGTACTGTCCCCTCCTGTTGGGAGCACACTTTACAAAACACCGTGTTCTTGAAACTGGATTACAGAGCAAGGTAGAGCATCTTAGCAACGTCATCTTAAAGTTTTTATTTATTTATTTACTACTTTATCAAAACGTGTCCTTTAGGTGGGTAGGGTTCTTTTTTTAAAATTCTTTCCTAGAAACAATATACAAAGGGGAGCCATATTTATTCCCATACTCCTGTAAGATGCTTTGAGAGTTCAAGAGCTTTCTTCTCGCTTACTTTCACTGGTTGTTTTTGGCCTTAGCATGTGTTAAGATGTGAGATTTCAGGTTAGTTGATTGAGCGAACTTCTTATTACATCCGTCAAACGGGCACACATAGGGCCTGTCGCCAGTGTGAATTCGCACATGCGTGCGTAAATTGAAGTCCAGTGAAAATCGCTTTCCACATCCTTCAAACGTGCACTGTTGAAAGGAAAGGTGATAGCTTAAAAACAGTCTCAACTGGAGCAACAGATACTTAAGTCAGCAAGAGATTCTTGCTTGCATTACTGGATTCCTTTTACCAATATTAGGTCCTGATCCTGCAGTACATTTTCCCTGAAAACTCATAGCAGAATTAGACTACCTTTGCCTGAGAAAAATCTATCATTCATTACATCTCATTTAACATGTTTTTTTTTTTTTTGTTTGTTTTTTAAGTGAAAGCCTAAGGAGAAAACAGATAACTGGTATTTTTTTCCTCAAATTAGTTGCAATATACATAGATTACTATGAAGAACAATTCTGAATTCAACAAAACTTCAAGCTTGCAAAAACCAAGCACTTACTCTACACGCTCCCTCTTTGCATCCTTAAGAGGAAATGTAGCTAAAATTAAGAGACTTAACTGAAAATCAAAAGTAATACTATGCATTACAATATTAAACCACCAATAGTTGAGGTCAATTTGTTCACTTTAAATTTTCCCTCAACCTTTCAGTCAGAACAAGCTACAGCTATAAGCACTGCATACCCATACATCCACCCTGAAACTGAAGCTAGTGCAGAGCTAGCTTATTTAGTGATGAATTGTGTTGATCATGACACCACACTTCTTGATCTATATCAGCTGCATGCTTGTTTCTGGGAGGAGTTTTGAAGAAGTTAGAACTAACACACGATGGTCTAAAAAGCGGAGGACTTCTCTATTCCCTTTTAGGTCTTTCACCCATAACTGCAAACAGTGGCAGAATTGGAGCCTCCTTGGTTTAGCAGAGTAATGGAGATTAGGGATGTTAACAGGTAACTGGTTATCACGTCACCCAGTAAGCAGCAGCCTTAATAGGTGATGCT
Organism: Apalone spinifera; assembly: GCA_030068395.1. Classification (NCBI taxonomy): domain Eukaryota; kingdom Metazoa; phylum Chordata; order Testudines; family Trionychidae; genus Apalone; species Apalone spinifera. Next base: position 21,518,144 of record CM057848.1, read on the forward strand.
TACTGGTAACAAACAGTACCCAGAGAACAATGCACAGCCTGCCACAAGTGGAGGACTGCCAGCTCCCAGCCAATTCAGCCTCTCTGACGCGCAGCTCCTGCTCACCACTGTTTAATTAGTTGACTAATTAACTGATTAAACAGGATTTTAAATCTCTAAAGGAGATTGCTGGAAAGAAAGAGTCACATTAGAACTGGGTAACTCCCCTCCCACCTGTTCCAAAAAACAGCTAGACTCCATTCAACTGCAGAGGCCCTGAAAGACTCTGCCACTTCTCCCTTGTTTTGGGGGGAGCAATGGGCTACTGTTCAGATTAATATTTTATGAGTTGTTGCTAACTCAAAATAAAAGGGAGAGGTATAAAGCATGAGTCAGCTTCTCAAATGTCTTTAAATGTACACAAAGAATAGCTAGAGCCTGGATCAGATTTTTCTTTTTTGGGGAGAGAGAGGGAGCTACAAATAAAAGATAAATTTATTAACAAAAAAACTTCCACGGCCACAGGAATATTTTTTCTAGAAAAAGCTTACTGAATTCAAGGCATCAAGTTCTATGAAAACTATAGATTAATGCCAAAATGAATCACTCTGATAATCTAATCAAGTCTCAGTTCCTGTGTAACCAACACAACTTTGAGTAGAACAGGAAGTTAAATTCATGTGTCCCATCTTTGGGTGAATACCCTAACCACTGAGCTAGAGAATCACTTCAAGGTGAGTAATGCAGATAATGACTTGCGGACTTTATTCTTATAGCTACTAGGAACAATGTTTTGGGACTATAAAAAAAATAGTAAGTTTCAAAGTTTTTGTATTAAAAAAAATCTCATTTTTAGAATATCACTTATGTCTTGTGACAAATTAGTTTCTTGAAGAAACAAATGAAAAATAGATATCTTAACATGCATCACTTATTTCTACATGTTGTATAATTCAGATTCTACAGCAATTTTTGAATGGTATTTATCATAGGAAGTAGGCTGGGGCCCTCTGGTGGCAAGAGTTCAAGAATCTCCTACATTAATTGTCATAGCATCAGAGAATATTCAGTGGGTAGCTGATGGCTTTAATTTGTAAGCTAACACTCAGAAATTGAAAGTTAAGCATCTTAGTCAACAGTGCATCAAATAGAGCAAGAAAAATAAAAGTGTCTGCTGACACGGGAACAAAGTGGAGACAAACAATTTTTCACCCCATAGGTAACTGTTTTAGCACCCCCACTGTAGATTTTAATGTAAAAGGTATTCAGGCAATTTGTTTAGAGTGGTTTTGGAACACATTTGTAAACAAAAATCCACACAATTATATATTGTTGTCCAGCTTTGTGGTCTTGATCTGCCAAGCTACATAGTAGGATTCTGAGTAGTGAAAGACATTCCATTTATGCATCCTAACAAGCATAACCTGAGGCCTTGTTTACACTGGGGGAAAAAAAAAAAAAAGACATCACATTACAAAAAAGGAAGCGAAGAGTTCTCAAATACAATATTCAAAGACCACTAATTTCCAAAATACACCTTGAAACAGACAATCATGATTTTGCCTAAGCATGAACAATTAGTAACCAGAGAACTTATGCCTCGGACTAACTTCTCTAAGGATCTGAGCCAAAACCCTGTAAATTTAATGGAAAGGCTGCTATTAGTATCAATAGACTTTGGATCATGCCTTGATTTTGCATGTCGAGTCACCACATTCAATTTTATTTTGAGGAAAGGTGCTTCCTTGGAAGGGAAGTCAGGTAAGCACAGTCTCTTGTAGTTTAATTTTTTTTAAAAAAGCAAACATCTGCATGTCTCTGAAGGGACCATACCTGAAAGGGCTTCTCTCCAGTATGAACTAGTTGATGTCGTTTTAGTTTGGAGCTCTCCACAAATGCCTTGCCACATTCTGCACATACGTGTACTCGAGGACCATGAGTATGCAGGTGCTTCCTCATAGCAGAGTTGTCCCTGAACATTTTTGTACATCCCTTAAAGAGAATAATAATAAACTTCATCACTACACAAACAAGTTCTGATAATAAAATTTCTAGGGTTTTCATAGATGAAAGTTTAGTTACTACCCCCTTCTCCCTGAAAAAAGTATCTTAATAGAAGCTGGCCCTGGAAAGAAATATACCCTCACTGACACATTTTACTTTGACTTCAGTTAAATATAAAACACTTTTACAGCAAAATCACCACAGCTTACTACTAATTATGAATTTAAGTTAGTGGGAAATTAAACTCCTCTACTCACCCATACAACATTAGTGTACTACATGTAGTCAAGTTTTATTAATAAACACTGTATCTTCCCCATAAGATTATATCCTATTAACAGAAGCACAGGTGAATAAACTCAACAAAATTCATGGTAGTCCAAGGGCTAGCAAAAGGTAAAATGATGGTAGTCCACCGCTACCTTTGGTGGGCCCCATATTCTTTGGTGCAAGTGTTGTCTGTCTCTGTCCATCTCCTACTGTCCCTCTTTCTTCTTTCTTTGTCTGTTTCCCGTTCCTGACAGAGAAAGAAGCAAGAGGGTCTCCAAGGCACAGCAGCTACAGAAGAATGCACTGAGAGCAAAATGAATCTGACAAATTGACTAAGACTACAAAGGTAACAGCTGTATGGTTCCTAGGAAGCGGGAAGGAGGATCTGGTACTGGTGGGTCATGAAGCCTGACTTGTGGGGCCAAAAACGTCAATCCTATGTGCCATCACCTGTCATCCCCCCACTCAAAGGCCACAACCTGGTATCTACATCATAGGAAGGCAGAATACAGATCTCATTCCTGAGCAAGAATCTTTGATCTCCATGTAATGGGAACCCACCCCCCACTTCTTGAATCTGCAGATTTCACTTATTTTTTCAATATTGCATTTGCAGAGAGACAAGATTAGGCTGAAGTCCTACTTAGTCATAACAGATCTTGCCAGAGCTATCCTCTTCCTGAGCACTCCTAATCCACCGATTTCCCATTCTAGATTATTGCCAAGATTTGGAAAATTATGGTCCATTTTTACAGAATCCTACTGTCCCAGGTATCCTACTTTATCAATATTCATGCTACCTTTAAAATGCCCACCTCTTCCACCACACATTTCTTCTATCCCCTTTCTTACAATCAATTGTGCTCTTATTTCTTCTTAGTTGGTCTGTTTCTGCCACCCTTTCTCCAAGTATCCTTTTTAATAAGTGTTTTTCAACAGTCCTGCAAACTATAAATACCACTAAACACCAACCAATACCTAGATGAGGGACAGAAGTTATTACTTATTAATATTACCCCCTAATTTTTATGTAATGCTTTCATCAGACCCTAGAAGGACTAACCAAAAGTGGTCAATATAAATACCCATTTTACAGTGGGGAACTTGATGCACAGAGGATGACACCCACAAAGTCACCTAGCAAATCAGACACATCTAGGAGTTGAGCCAGTATCTCTTTAATCCCATGTCCTAGTGAACAGAGACTCATCTAAATATTGTAAGGCAGCCACATCTCCTGTATACTGGTAAGCAAGTCTAATTCTTTGTAATCATCTCTTTACAAAACTAGTTTACAAAAGGAAGATGACTAGCTACAATGTTAGTAAGCAGCTTCATATTTTATACATATGCCATTATATAAAACAAGCTAACTATATTATGAAAAGGTCCCTTAACGTCTTTTTGGCCAGCTATCATGAAAATGAATCGACTCTCAGAATCAAAGCATAAATGCAGAATCCTGCTCTTCCCAGCACTTGAACTGCAGGGGCAAGCAGATTGCAACAGCCACATTTAGGGTATGTCCAGACTACACGCTTCTTTTGAAAGAAGCTTTTTCAAAAGAATCTTTTGAAAGATTCTTTCTAAATATCATCTAGACGGCCACATCTTTTTTCGAAAAAGCAATCTGCTTTTTCAAAAGAGAGCACCGAGGCAATCTAGATGTCCTCTCTCGAAAAAGCCCTGTTTGTGGTCAAGAACACCTTTTTCCCCCGAAAGAGCTCTTTTGAAAAAAGGAGTTCTTCCTCCTAAAATGAGGCTTACCGCTAGTCTAGACGCTCTTTTTCAAAGAGGCTTTTTTTGAAAGATTCTTTCGAAAGAGGCTTGCTGTCTAGACGTCGCCATAGAAATGTGTGTCCATGCAGGGCCCTAAATAAGTAAGTATTACTTTTACTGCATATCTGCTGGATGTTTGTTAACTTATAGGACATTTATTTGGTGTAAAATCATTTCCCCCCCCCACTGCAATCCCAATACTGAGTATTTTAATGTATTTATAAGTAAGGCTACTTAATTGTCAATGTATAAAACAATTTTGATTAAAAAGACCATAACAGATTAAATGGGGGGAGAAGAGAAAAAAAATCAGAACATAAAATCCAAAAATCCACAATGAAACTACAGGTCGAACCTCCCTTATCCGGCACCTTCAGGATCTGAATGGCTGAGAGCCAGAGTTTGCTGGGAAAGGGGAGCTCAAGGCTCCCTACCAAGGTGTAGGGCTGCACTCCCTGCTGTCGCCAGCCTCACTGGGAATGAATTTCTGAAACAGGGCAGCCAGGCCTCTCTGATCCAGCAATATCCATATTCCTACCAGACCATGGATGTTGCTGACCAGAGAATCCTGATTTCAGAGGTTCAACCTATATTTCACAGGGCCCTGAATATCAACAGGATGAGTTTCTTGGTCATACATACAAAATCGCTCCCACTATCCAGCATAAGAGTTGAGGCAATGGATTTGTGGGATCAAAACAGAATTTCATGGTAAAGACAGACACCCTTACAAATTCAACCCACCTAAGTTAACCTAGGTACCAGGGCTTTCCTCGTGAACAAACATAAGATGGGCATACACATGAACCCACTTGTCAATGGATCTCTTAAGGCATGAAACACTTTCAGTGCGCCTTGTTTTGTTAATGGATTTCAGATGCCACAAATTTTGAGTGTACATGAAAATAAACCACAACTGGGAGCAGCATACAACTGCATGAGAAGTATAAGCTCAAAAAACAGCAACTTATTGAGAGAGCCACCTTTCAATCTGTAGGCTTCGCTCTTTGGAAGCTACTTCCATCAACCTGGCAATAATTGTATCTGAACACGTCTGAAGTTCAGAAAAGCCAGGGAGCCACCACGTCTAAATAAATAGAGTTTTCCCCAAGAGCTTTACAATCCTTTTGACTAACAGGCTTCAGATTTCCATGTATTTATTCAAAAGCTGAACTTCACAAATGAGCAAGATGAAAAAAAAAAAAAAACATACCATACTGGAAGGGGAAATGATATTGTTTTTAAAAATCCTAACTATTCCATGCAGAGAAGAAAAAGTCTTGAGAGGTTTTGGGTTTTTTTTGGTTACGCAGATGTAACCAAGTTGTTCTAAGAGCTACTGCTACATTGATAAAGGAACTTTTTTGGGAGACGAAGTGGAAGAGAAGCAGTAAATATTACTTTTGTTCTCCCACTTAGACAACACAACATTTATTAGAAACAGAATTAAAGCGGAGAAATAAGAGCAAGATTAAATCAAAGTTGCAAAGAATAATTCCTCGAGAGAAGAATAATTTAACTCTAGGTCTCCATCTACAATTTTAAGGAAAGGTGAACTTGCATCCTGAAAGCATGAGAGTAAAAGTCACCATCTAAATGCTAAACAGGAGGTCAATGCTCCCAGAGTGGACGCTCTGGCTCAAGCCTAGTATGGAACAAAATCTTCTCTGCATGATACTCATCTGTTATGAACACTATTAAATATCTGCCCAGGCAAGCATTCTTGGTATGTAGGTAGTGTGAGCCTAAGTCCCATAACTTGTAACAACTTCATATCAAGGCAGCGTACATCTAGATATCAGAAATATCTCTTGGACCATTTAAGAAGAAGTTCACCCCATCAAATAAGTATTCTAAGTTACTATGGACCAGGTATTACAACAACAGGATACAGTAGCTATTAAACATTTTTACAGAAGTGCTAACCGTAAGAGACGGTATCTGAATGCCCTCCTTCAAGTAGTGGCCACAGAAAGGTCTGATAAGTAGTCTAGAGCAGTGACTCTCATTCTAGGTTAATTTGTACCTCTGGGGCTACTCAGGTTTTTTAGGGGATACAAAGTGATCTAGACATTTGCCTAGTTTTACAACAGATTACATGAGAAACACTAGTGAAGTCAGTACAAACTACATTTTCATGAACAATCTGTTAATATTGCTTTGTATATTATACAATAAAAGTACAATATTAATATTCAAATTGATTTCATGGTAAAAATAATTATGCAGTCTGTAAAGTGTGCTATGATACTTGCATTTGTGTGTCTGATTTTCTAAGTTTTGAGTGAACTGAAATTTGAGGTAACCCAAGACAAA
>CM057848.1:21524501-21539689 GCA_030068395.1 Apalone spinifera
AAAAAAAAAATTCACTTGAAAGTAGTACAGTAATCTGGAAAGACCGAGCGCCTAGACTCTAGGGCTTTGTCTACACTACATGCTTTGCCGAAAGAGGCAATACAAATCAAACGCGGATTACCATTTTCTCACATTTCATTTGCATATTCTTTCGTTCCATTTTTGCACAAGGGGTTTGCAAAATCTTTATGCCTCGCATAAGGATCTTGCGCAAAAAGGGGTTTTTGGCACAAAAAGGAAACATCCATACTGTTGGTTTTCGCGCAAAAACAGAACAAAAGAACATGCAAATGAAGCATGAGAAAATGCTAATACACACTTAATTTGCATTGCCTCTTTCGGCAAAGCATGTACTGTAGCCATAGCCTAGGTATATATCTACAATGCAAGTGGGAGATATAGCTTGGATAGAGACTTGTGCTAGAAGGGCTCATGCTAGCGTGCTAAAAATAGCTCTGTGGACACTGTGGCAGGCTCACACTAGCTAGACTACCTTGGAGCCATGATGGATTTGAGTTATATTGTATTCAGAATTACCCCACATCTTTTAAAATAACACACACCACTTACATAATCATGCCAGTTTCAATTATTTTGGTATTTCAAAATACCAGTCAGCAAAAATTCCTCTAGCAGTAGCAAGGTGATTCCCCTCCCACAATCCAGTTCCCATTTCGCTGTCCTTCCTTTCCTACAGCCCCGTGGGGAATAGGGGGAGAGACACTCTCCTAAGGATCCAGAGAGAGAAACAGCCTGATAGTAGGTTCTAGACTTGCAAGAATTTCCTGCATACCACCACCACCACTTCCTTCTTTCAGAGTGTGCTAAGTGCAGCTATTGGGAATCCCCCTAACCTTAGGCTGGCTGTCTCAAGGGGCCACAACACACCCAGCACATCTGCAGCGACAAAAAAGGCAATTCTGCAGATTCAACATTAATTACTTCGTAATTCAGAATTACGAATTCCGCCAGTAACAGTCTGAGCTCAGGTGCCTAGCTTGAGCGTCTGTCGCTGCCACTAAAACTCTTCCAAAAATTCAGTTTGTTGGAAGAGTCGAAGAAATCTTTTAGCATCTAGAAAGCACCTAAAGAGGAGGTGACTGTATTTAAAGTAATAGGCCTCAATATTTAGCCTTAACAGAAATATTCAGTTTATTCTTTCCCTAACAGAGAAAGAATTAACCACACCAAATTCAGTTCCCCAAGGGACTGATTACTGAAATGCTTTAAGTTGTATCTTAAAGACAGAATTATCACTTACTTTGTGAGGACATGCTATCGTTCTTGGAGCATCATCTTCTTTAATTTTTCGTGGCTTCATTCTTATAAGACAAAAGGAGGAAAGAAGATGATACTGGTGAGTGTAAAAGCAACTCTGAAAAACCTCTTGGCTTTAATATTTAAAAATCCTTCAAGTTACAAATACATCAACTGCACTTGGAATTTAATTTTGTAGTGAGGGGAGATTAAATAAAGACAGTATTTTTGCATTTTTTAAAAAGCAGTTTAGTCCATACAAACCTTAAAATCTGATGATCTTCAGATGAACTCTGATACAGAACACTGTACATTTAAAAGTAGGACTGTCAGTTAACAAGCAACACAAAACTAATTAGATTTTAAGTCACAATTAGTTTTAATCACATTAACAAAAAAATTAAATTTGAGTATTTTAGATGTTTTTCTACATTCAAAAATAATGACTGTTACATTATAGAATAGAGTGACAAGTGCTCATTTTATATTTTATCTTTTTACAGTGCAAATAGCTGTAACAGTATTTTTCAATTAAAGTACTACAATCTCTGTCATGAAAGTACAACTTACAAATGTAGAATTACTTCTGCCCCCTTCACATAACTCCACTCAAAAAACAAAATATAAAACTTTAGCAACTATGAAGTCAATTCAGTCCTACTCCTCCTTCAGCTAACCATTAAGAGAAACAAGTTTATCTACATTTATGGGAGATAACACTGCCCACTTATTTACAAAGTAAAAAGAGGTGAAGGTGAAAACAGGCCTTTGGAATGACATTTTATCTATGTTGTAATTGACATACATTAGCAAATGTAGAAAACATTCAAAATTTTTATAAATATAAATTGGTATTCTATTATTGTTTAACAATGCAATTGTGACTTTTTTAATCTTATGATTGAGTTATTTTAAATCATTTAACAGCCCCAATGTGAAGCTCCTTTGTAATGCTCTGAAAACAGAAAAGTTTCCTCCCTTACAGTAAATGTAGCTTCTTTTAAATGAATTATCTCCATGTATTCTATTTGTGATACCCACAGAAGCTATTCACACTGTCCCTGTACCCTAGATATCTGCCCATTCACCAAGATAAAAATCACAAAGAAGTTCATATCAGAAAAGGGTACTGGATTATGGAATCCCTAGACACAATACATCTCAAAGAGCTATAGTTAAATGTTAAAATTAGCTCTTACGTCAAAGTGATTTTTTTACAATGCCACCAAAACAGTTGTTTGCTTCGAGACTGACAGTATGAATACTACTTAAGCAAATGAAAGATCAGTGTTACCAAAATGGTTATTCAATCTGGAAGTCTCTACCAAATAGTGTCTTGTAAATATATGGATTAAGATCCACATAGTAACTCTACACATTTCAGAAGTGGCAATTATTTTTTAAAAGATGCAACAAGGACCACCCAAGTTCCTCATCCCCAATAGGAGATGTGTCTTCCAACACCAGGTCAGGAGTGCCTTAGCTCTGTTGTTCTTTCCCTAAGTGGATAGTTGGCTAATTTGGTACCAGAGATATCTTCTTTACTTGATAGATCAACTTGGTAGCTAATACTATTTCTTCTGGTATATGGTATCTGATGGCACAAACGAGGAATTGTGTCACTGTTAACTGCATCCATCCATCAATATAACAGGGCATTTTATAACCAAATAGCACACAGTTCTTGAGCTCCATAGGAGCAGGAAGCCCCAACAGTAAAGATGCAAGTTAAACAGTCCATGACCACAACACATCCCACTAATGATGGAGGATCTTTTGGTTCAGATGATTATTCTAAAAGATTTGAGAGCACTAATCCTGAAAGTCTAGGGAACACAGATCTGAGTTGCCTGGCTGCTAAGAAATGTGCCATTGCTCCAAAAACAGTCCCACACCACCTGTTCCCACTGTTCCTTAAAGGTGGTCTTAGGTGACTTACTATTTCAGAAAATACTTCAGTGAGTAGCTTTGAGATAAAGTGAAGTAAAGTGGTCTTGACAGTTGACTGCACACAGTAATACGATCAGGGCCTTGTCTTATGCCCAATTACTTAGGAAGCAAGCCCAACCAGGATTGGATAGTTGAAAATTAGAGATTTCTGGGTTGTACCATTGAGATACAGGACAGAATTGAGCACCAAGACCAACTTCTCACAATGACAACTGAAGCCTCAAGGTGCTTCACAGTATTAAGCAGGTGCAATCATTAGGGCACTGGTCAACTGGCTTTTTCAAGTCGTCTTGATGTGATGATTCGACAGAGCCATTAAGCTTTATGCCAAATACATAAGATAGACTCAAAAACAGCTGGCTGATGGATGACACTGTCTTCAGTGGATTTATGTCACCACTTGAAAAAGTACTTCGCCAGGGTAGTCTAGTCATTACCATCTTCAAGCTCTCAAGGAGAGGGACTCTGGTCCTGGGCAGATAAAGTTATTCTGTATCATATTCTTGGGATAGTGACTCAGTAGGTATAAATACACTGGACACTTAGGAACACAACTGTGAGGTTAACTGAACAGGAGCCCTAGGTGCTAAAGGACTGGCTCGGGAAGAAGAAGTTCAGTGCTTTAGTGGTTATCAACAGCTCTCTTAAAAGAGAGAATATCAGGGTGCCAGATATTCTAATTCAAGGCTCTGGGAAATGCAATTTTTGTTGTAAATAGAGAAAATAATGCATGTTTTGCATTATGAAGGCCATAGTCTTGCAGAACAAGGTGTCTTATTTTGAAAAGAATATACAAATGTGCCATTTTTGTGGACGAATGAGTTATTTTTAATTTCCTGCCTTTCGAGCTCTTTTTAGGAGGAAAACCCACTCAAACATAACAATCAGACATCTTTATTGCTATTAATATATAGACAATTTGGGCATGTCTGTTTAACACTGATTCAGCATAGTTGTACCAATGCAGTTGTGCAGCTGCAGCGCTTTTATCAAGACACTAATAGGAAAGAATTTTCCTGTTAGTTACCCCACCCTGAGAGAGAGAGTAGCTATATGGTCAAAAGAAGCTTTCCCACTGCCAGAGTGTCCTCTACACCGGCACTTAATTACACCGACCTAAGTCGCTCAAGGGTGTGAAAAAATCTGGCTGGTGCAGGTGGGCAGAGGAGGGGGATCAGTTCTGGCCGAGCCTGGCACTGATTAACCAGTTGCCACTACCAGTCCTCATTCTATGAGATCAGTAGACAGGTGTGAAGAGAATGCAGAAGAGGTTACTGCATGGATAGCATGTAGATGGGGAGAAAAGAAAGGAGGAGTATAGATAAAAGAACTGAGGAGCTAAAAGGAAGAAGATGAAGAAGGGAGAACGTTATGACTAAGACTCAAGGCTGTGGCAACTTCCCACCCATTTTCCCCCCTTTCTTTCTTCACGTTTTATTTCCTCTTCCTTAATTTCTTTTGCTGTTTCTCAACAGTTCAGCCACATAACAGTCCCCAGAAAAAAAAAAGCCAGACTTAAGCTAAAGTTTCTAAATAAATATAGAGCCCCCCCCCAGAAAAACAAGATAACACTGTCCATAAACAGCAAAGTTACAGCTGCTGCTTACTTAGACTAGGTTCTAGTATCAGACAATTGTGGAATTGTTATACTTCACTTATCTCAGCCAAAAGGCAGAGATGTGATAGCCCAACCCACGCCCCTTCCCATTGCTCCCATAGACCAGGAACAGCAGCACATCGCTGCCATAATGGTAGCTGCCAGCTGATGGTTACAGAAGAGCATGGAAAAAAATTGCTAGGTTATTGAAAGGCACCTTTCATATTAATGCACCTACAGCTGGCTGTGGATCTGGAGATTAACTGTAGCCTTAGAACTTACTTCCCATGGATAATAAGCAGCATGTGATAAGGTGATGTCTGCAAAACAGTGCTGTGTTCTCCTATGAATATACAGAAGGGAAGGCACCAACAGCCCCTCTGCATAACACTGTGTAGCCAGTTTCCCTATTGCCTCATGAATTTTGTACATAGGAACAAGGAAGAGAAAAACCTAATCTAATTATGACTAGATTATAACCATAACAACAGCCATGGGGTAGACCATGTCACTTTCAAAATATTACTAGATGAGTAAAATTTTAGTAATCCTCAAATCATCAGCATGTCTGAAATTTTTCAAAGTCACAATTAAGAAACTGCACACTGAATATGACTATTTGTTACTGTAGCAAAAAACCAAGTCTAAGCTCTTCATATGCCCCAATTAATGGCTAAACTTCAGTGCTTTCACTTTTTATTCTCTTCCTATTTTGTACTCTGCTCCATTTACCTTGATTTAGATAGCTGAATGCAAGGAAAAACTGAAATTGTTAGTAAGCTTTAACCAAAGAGAAAATTAGAGCTTGATCCGGCATCATTCAAGTTGATTGGGTCGGGGGGAGGGGAGAAATAACTCCCAACACAAAACAGGACAAAAGCCCTAAACACCAAAATAGGCAGCAGAGAATCAGAACCTGTGTACTGTGCCACCCATCTGTCCTTTTATAAAACTGAATTATACACATGGTCACTAATTCTCTCTAAAACTGGCCCTATATGTGTTAAAAAGACACAAAAGCGAAGGAGTTAAACAAAAGAGATTTACTGAAAGCGATTTCTACAAGTGTTTACTATTTTAGGAAGGTTTTGTCCATCCTATTGCTCCTATGCAACACAATTATATTAGCAGACTATGCCTGACAGTGAAACACATAATGGCCCGTAATTTTGAGGTTTGAGAATTATGACAGCATTCCTAAGGTATTCAAATAGCACAGATATGGCTGCAAGAACAGATGAAATAACCTTCAAGACAAAAATGACTTCAAGGAAAATCTGAATTAGGGATGTGAATAGTCAACCGGTAAGCCTTGCCTTAATAAGTGAGGCTTACCGGATCTGGTTAACCGATGGGAGCTGCAGTAGCTCCCTGGTCCACAGCAGGACAGAGGCAGCTCCAGGCAGATTGGAGCACCCCCACCACCACCCACCTTCCTTTAATCAGTTAATAGGTTAAATGCCACATTTAATTGGTTAACTATTTAAACAGGATCTTACGTCCCTAATCTGAACAACAATTGTGTGCTCAAAACTTAATTTTTCTGTTGGTTTATGGAGCTACTCACTAGAAATTCTAAGATGGCAAAAAGTAAACAATAAGCAAATAATATTTTTTATAAAAATGTCTCCTTGGCACAAGAACAAAAGTACTGCACAAGACCCAACAGAACCCATGTGACAGTTAAAACTAAAAAACTTCAAACTCCAGCCCTGGCAACAACTATCAACAACAGTTTGAGTATTAAGACAAGCCATAGCATAACATTTAGTATTTTCAAGAACAATTCACATTAAAATATCCAGAGGAGCATTAAATAAATTCTGTAGCAAAGATAATTACTCAGTTAAAAATAGCACACCAGAACCAAACATTTACATTCATTTTTAAAAACAAATGAACTAGATACTAGCCTAATGAGATGCAGCCACAGCAATATATACAGAACTAAATTGTTTTGACAAAAAATTTCTACATAATACTCACAAATTAAGATCAATGCAAATGTTTGTGTAATATAACCTTGTTTTGAAATGAGTTTGTTATAGATTAAAAATATAGGACAACACCACCTACATATAAGCCCGCAGGAGGAATTCTCTCATGTCTGCTGCAGGCTGACACACTAGAAATTTTAAAGAAAAAAAATCCCAGTTTAACCATTTCCTAGCATTCAGGACAGAAAAAAAAAAAAAATTTTTTTTTTACCAACATTAAAAAAAATTGTGTCACCATTTAATTGAGATGGTCTAGTGCCTCCACACTTTGACTACCATGTTTCAAGCCCATGCTCCAATCATATTACCAGCAATGTGCCTTTTTGCTATCCTTCTGAAAGTCTTCCCAAAGGCTTATATGTTAGCCTAATTTGGGGAGAAATACTGCAGTTTGCACATGTTCAGTAAAGGCTACCAGAAGCTGGCAGCTTTACAATCAGATTTAACATGCACTGAGCATACTCTAGTGCCACACAGTTCCTACAGGCAAGCTGAACTGCACATGTGCTACCCTTAGATTGAGCATGCCCATTCATAGACACACGTGTTTCCTGAAGTAGTTCTTTCTACCTGCTGGGGAGCCACTGGGATACCACAAACAGGAAGAATATATCCTGTTCTCAGTGCTACTGTGCTATCACCTAAAAAATATAGAAAGAAGATGATTGGTGACTCATGGGAGAGGGGCTGCAGGATCCAGAGTTATATGGGGACGTCACTGTCATCCCGCAGGAAAAATTTTTTTTTTTTTAAATAGGTAAAGGAAGATATTTTCTATTACTAAGAAAATATGGATCAACAGATTGTGAAACTGTACAGAACCAGTCATTGAAAACTAAATTTGATAGAGCACTGAACACTTGGATGTTCTTACTATGGATGTAAAATCCTGGTTAACCAGTTAAACATTAGGTTAACATAATGCTTAACTGACTAAAGCGGAATCTGGGTTGGGAAGCTGCTCCAGCCCCCATCAATTACGGGTTAACTTTTCACATCCCTATTCCTTACTGTGCTGATGAACTTTTGAATGTTGTACATCTGATTTGTCAAGCCTAATCAAGTAGCAGCCATCTCTCACTCAAATGCATTTCTAGCCTCATGTAATGTTTCAAACAGCAATAGTAGGGACACACGTGAAGATGCAACTTGAGGACATCTGATTTCTATAAGCCACACAAGAGACTAAAGATCAGGGAGTGGAAATCTGCCATAATTAAAACATTATAGCATTTGGTAAATGGAAACAAAATACTGAGAATATTCTAAGGACTCAAATTCCTTTTAATGTTTCACAGGCTCCTTATGTGAAGTAATATAGGCCACGTGGAGTCAGGCAAAAGTAACTAGACAACTAGTATTCACATTTTTGAAGGTTTAAGAAAACAAAGGATGACTTTTTAGATTTAAAACAGATATTCTTTTGTTACTTACCTAGCAAATTCAGCTAGTTGCTTGGGGTCTGAAAGATCAATGCCAGGTATTCCTCCAGGAGGAAGTTTCTTTCCTGTCATATACTCTGAGTAATCAGGTGGAGAGTTCTCGCCAATAATCTGTTCTTCCACCACTGTTTCATGGTCAATATCTTTTTTATCATCTGAAATAGACAAAATTACGCTGGACATTTACATATATAAAGTCAAACAATATAAACGTTTCATCATAAGCCTTGCACGGCCAATATTTCAGTGCAAGTTCGCTACTGACAAATTCTAACGTTCTCTAGCCAATTCAGAACACTTCTAGATTTCTATGCTACTTGTAAGCAGTTAACAGGAATCGGGCAAGGTGAACACATACACACACCTCTTAATTAGATGCATACAGATCTAGTTAGAGAGCCAAAATAATGACAACTAGGACCATCAGAGATGAAGCATATACTTTCCAAAATCCACCTCTCTCTCTCACACACACAATGCCTAGTGACATAGATAAGAGCATATTGTTCCTCCACAGATTATTTTTGAAGGCAAAACACTGATAATCTGATGGAGGATTTTAGTAGCCAGAGCCAAACAGGTATGTAAAAGATAAAAGGAAGACAAAAAATAAAACATTTGCTTTCCTATTCCTGACCTGTTTCCCTGCAGCAAGCCACAATTTATCTAACTATGGCCTGATATTTAGACCTAACACTTAAGTCAAGTTAGCAACATTGCTTATGGCTACGAAAAACAGGTTGCGAAAGACGCAAAATTCAGGTTGACACTAACTCACTCTAGCTGCAGCTAGGTCAACAAAATCTTTCCTCAAGTAACCTACTTACTACTGCCTTTCAGAGAGGTAGATTACATACAGCTATAGAAAAACCTCTTCCATTGAGATAGGAAGCATCTATGTTGAACCACTTTAGCATAAACAGAGTCTAAATAGGATCTCTTTACAGTTCTTGAGACATTACAGCATTCAATATCCTCCCTAAGACAGCAAGAGACCAGGCTTGCACTTCTATTATGAAACACTAGAAAATTTACTGACATTTCTCGGGTCCTTCAGGGCAGGGAATGTGGGGAGTGCAGGAGTCAGGGCAGGGACTTGGGAGGTGTAGTGGGCCTCAGAGGAAGTGGCAGCCACTGGATGCTCTGCAGGGCCAGCCTGGGGCAGCAGGAACTGTGCTGCCTGGCTGCCAGCTGCTGCACAGAACTTCAGGGCAATTGGGGAGGCAGGAGCTCTCTTGCTTGATACACTGCAGTGCAGGGGGTAACTGTCCTTGTTACCACAGCTCTCTCTTTCTGTTTGAGGAGAGAAAATCCCATTCCCCACACATCCCATTTCTGGGAACAACCAAACCCTGATCTTGCTTTAAGTTATAAGAGGAAGTTGCAAACCAAATTTGGTAATTCTAGCTTTTACCACTGAAGAGGTGTTCTTGAACCAAACAGACTCACTTAGATATATAGTAATTATATTTTACCAGCATATATTTCCAAAGAACATATTTCTGCTGTTAAGAGCTCTCTACTACATGATTAGCCATATTCTTACTGAGGGGTTGGCTCTAATACCAATCTTTTCCACACAAAAAATGCTTTCGCCCCAAGTTACTGGTGTTTTCTGCTTTTGTTAGTTGACTCAGGTGGGACTGTAGGAAAAAGTCCAAGTGAGGCTTTCAGTCTGGCTGGTTACCCACCACTTGTAGTGAGAGTGCAGGCTAAGCTACATGTGCAGTTATAGTTAGGAATGTAAAACCTCATTAGTTAACCCATTAAACAATATGGGTAACAGTTAACTGATTAAAAGGAGCAGGTCGTGGCTGCCAGGCTGGAGCAAGCCCCTACCCACAGGGGATCCAATTCACTAGAACAATGCATATACAGTAGCTTAACCTACTATAGCACAAAGAACCATGGGATGTGCCCCCAGAAATCCTAGTCCCACACAGGTGAATAATGCATCACTGGCTCATACCCAGGCAAGGCTAATCAATTAACTACACAGGAACTAGCACAAGTGAAGAATCTACCTTGTATCTCAGATGCTGGCTGATTCACCTAGATCGGTGGTCACTAACCAGTAGGATCCTGAAGCCTCTGACTGGTGATCCTGACTTGATTGCCTCCCCACCGAACAAGTGCTGGCACTTCAGGTGTCCCTCCCCCACTGCCATGTTTCTCCTGCACCCTGCCTTGGAGCTGCTGCCTGGAGCCTCATGCTTGCTGTGCAAGGCAGGGAGCACTGATGTCAAGGTGTCTCCCCTCTGCCCAGTGCTGTACCCCATTTTTAGAGGTGGGGGGCATGCAACACAGCTCAAGATGGAGGAAGCTTGCTGGCAGCTGCTCCCATGTCTGAATGTGTTCAGCATACTTAAAGGGGCAAAGAAATCTGTCACCCTCACACACAGTGTCTCTGTCACTTACACAAATATTATCTTTCACACTCACATCCAGATTAAAAGCAGTAACACCAACACCACAAAGCGTGTTATTTTAGGTTTTTTACTTAAATTTAACTCTTGAGTAGTGTTCAAAAAAGTTCAAAAATGTCTATCCTGTCATAGCGAGTAATTATCCCTATGGTAATTAAAAAAAAAAATCTAAGTTTTTGGTTTCTAGTGGTGGTGCAAATTACTTCAATAGGGTACAAAAAATTAATTCCTTCTAATTTTTTCCATCCATGGGCAGAACACTGGCATCTCCTGGAATCAGGCTCAATTTTCTGGAGGCTCTTGCAGCCAAACAGGCCGCTAACATTCCAACAATACATTGGAACGAAGGCAGACTTCCCCCTGTGCTGCCCCTGAAGCAGCTGGTTCACCTCTGCAGCTTCTGGAAGAGGTGGGGAAGGGGGCATCCACATACTGCCCTTGCCTGCAGGCACTGTCCTGCAGCTTCCTTTCGGCCAGGAACAGGAACCACAGCCAATGGAAGGTGTGAGGGCAGTATGTGGATGCCCTCTAACAGAGACACTTGACCCTCTAACTGCAGAGCTGCTGCTGGACAAGCCAGCTGCTTTTGACAGTGGCACAGGGTCAGGGCTGGGTTACCCACATCAAGCCACCACCCAGGAGCTGCCTGAGGTAAGTGGTATCCCAGGCCTGAGCCTCACTCCTGAACTCAAAGTCCCTCTCAGAGCCTGTGCACCCAAACCTCTGCCTCAGGTTCAGCCTAGGACCCTTCTCACATTCTGAACACCTCAGTCCAAGATCAGAGCTTGCCTTCCAATCTCCTGCCAGCCTGGTGAAAGTGAGTGAGGATGGGAATGGGGAGAGGGAGAAAAGGGCCTTGAAGAAAGAAGGGATGTAAAAAGGTTAACCAGTAGGAAGTGGAGCAGCTCACTACCTGCCTCAGGCAGGGGTTGGTTGCAGCCCTGCGGGGCCTGCCAGAGCAGCCCCTATCCATGGCAGGCCTGGCCACTCCCCCTGCAAGTTGCCTCCCCAGGAACAACCCCGCTGCTGCAGCAAAGCCTCTTCCTGGCCAGGGGAAGCTTAAATTATAAAGCTTAAATACTAGCTTTATACGGTAGACCCCACAGTGCAGGTAGTCACTATGATTTTTAGCAGTTACATTTCTGCATCTCCAAGAAGGAGATAGGTCAAGAGTATCTGGGTATGAGGTAGATCTTGGAATGCGCTTAAATTTAATCTTTCTAAGCACAAGACCACTTACCTAGATATTTTAGGTTTAAGGGCCCCCCCGCTTTACATCCCTAATCTGGGCTTTCACATGGTTGTAAAGGGTTAACCCTTACCATCATATTTACCAGGGTAACCGCTTAATCGGCACCCCACCTGGCCAGAGCAGCCCACAGCCCACAATGTGCTCCAGCACCCCCACCTCCATCTGTAGGCCGATGGGCCAGTAAAACAGTTTAACATTTTAAATGGGATTTTACATCCCTAGTCCAGATTATCTTTATTTTCTGAACATTTTGTATTTAACTAAACAGATGTTTAGCACTGTGTTCACATGCTCAATGTGCCAGAGCTTTTCCAATAGTAACATGGGACAGGACTAATGTGCTCTATCTAGAATTGACTTTATGGACAAATGCCAGGTTTGTCCCCCCTCTCCAAGAACCACTTTATCAGTATGCAAAGGCACTATCAGTACTCTCTCCTTAGAGTGTATATTCCAATATTCATTTGGCTGACATGACTACTAACTAAAATCTTGCAGGGGACATACATCTCTCCTAATTCTCATAAAGACAGTATCTTTGTAAGAGGACATTTAACATGATACAGTCATCTCAAAGTGGAGTCCTGTGTCTCTGCTGAAGATACAACAGAGAGAATGCTTGGATAAACTCTAGACCTCAAGTGGAAGTTTCTCCTACTGGACATTTCTAGTGCCCTGGATATGTGATATACAAGTGTAAGTTGGGCACCTTCAAACTCCTAGTGATACTACTATGAAGTAAAACTATTCACAACTGTAACTCAAGTATGCTCAAGCTAATTGTATTGTGACGTCATACCCTTACATGCAACTTATTGACTTTGATGCAACTCTACTCTGCGTGCCAGATTTTAAGTTACAACGTCATTACAAGGCACATTCTATTATTGGATTTTACCTGGAAATTAGAAGAGTGGAAATTGAAAGGTGTCCAAAACACCTTGTCAAGCAGCAGTCAGGCACCGATAGGAACAGCGGCAATGGTCATATTTATTAGACCTGATCATTAGGATCCTCCACACTTTGTGATACAAAAAGACAAAATTCCTTAGCAAGTTTCCCAAATGCCATGACCGAATCTTTAGCTTTTGCAGTCAATTTTGTTTAGATGACTTACTTTGAGAGCTCAGTTATCTGACCCCATGAATTACAAAATAGGGAGAATATACTGCAATTCAAATAAATCCCCTTTCTGGGAAAGTGGAAGTGCATAAGGGAGCTGCACCAACTCCTAAAAGGGCACAAGAACAAGTCACTTGTTACCTGGTTCGTTAGCCAAATTTTTGCATCCTCCCCCCACCAATCTTCAAGATACCACAAGTTTTGCAGTCTTTGATCCTCAGTAGAGGCGCAGGGCAAGATGCACCTACAAGCTAGTGTTTCAGGACTTCCATCAACTTGGGAAGATGAGCATAAGCTGATGGAATGTTAAACCACCCTTTTTCAGTGTTATCTTCATTATCACATGGTGAGGTTTTTTTTTTTTTAATTAAAAATCTGGATTAAAGTTCTGTAGCTGGGGAATATGTAGTATTTTATGCCAATAGTCATGGTCAGCCAGCCTTGCCCTGCACTCACTTTCAGCATTGCTCTGGACAAGAATGGTTAAAAGTCATACAAGAAGATTTCTGTGCCAACACAGCACACTGTGGCCATTGGTTGCTGATCTCTTCCAGCAAAATGACTTTTGTTACTATGTTTGGAAGACTTTTTTTTTTTTTTATTATTAAGAAAGCTAGCATCATTCTCCAGTTAAGTACCAAACCTCCCATTACAACTTTCATTCCATCCCACCTAATTGACTGGATCAGCGGTTCCCAACTTTTTCTACATGGGGACCCATTTTGACAATTCAGGAAGACTTGGTGACCCAGGGCAATTAAAAAAAAAAAGTGTGAATGGCTCCTTAAGAGCCACCTGGGGAGACACCTGGTGACCCTTCTGAAATGTAATGGCGGCCCATATTTGGGTGGGAAACCCTGGACTAGATACTTTTCCTTTAATGTGCATTGCACATATTGTGAGCAGTGCTGTTCTTCACCCCATCCTGATGCATCACTAGATGATACATGAATTGCACATATTGATCTGATCATAACTTGAAGCAGGTATGCCACCAGTTAACTAGTAAGCATCTAATGGGTAAGTCCTGGCCCATGTTATCATTGGAAAAAACTTACCAGGAGATGCTTACTAGTTAATGGTTGAATGGCAGCCCCATGCTGCATGTGGTGCAGAGCAATACTCTGGCCTGGCCAGAGCAGCCAATGGCACTGCAGGCGTAGCCTGGCCAAAGCAGCCCCTCCCCCACTGTAGACAGGGGTTAACTGCTGAAGTTAGGGATGTAAAATCCCATTTAAACATTTATGTAAAGATGCCAGGAAACATTGTGAAGGGGGAAGTTAAATAGCGGTTAGGAAGCTAATTGAGTATTCGATGGAATGTCCATCAACTACTTGATTAGTCAATCAAGGGGTTCACTCTGGCCCTGCTTTTTAAATGTAGTAAGGGCTACTCTTACTACATTTAAAAAAGCAGAGCTGCAATGTCCAGACTGAGCAGTCCCAGCCTGCGCCATTTCCACCGCAGTGCCTCTGCTTCTCCTGCCCTTCCCGCAGAGACAGGGCTGGAAGAAACCAGCTTTTAAGCCAGCTCCCCCCACTTGCTGCCTACGCTTATCAGGTAGTTGAGTAGTCACTTACTCCCTTAATCATGACAGCGCAATTAACTCTCCATCTCAACAAACATCCAGTGTAAGGGAATAGAAAGTCACAGTGTGAGGAATTATGAAGTTACAGTACCAATCAATTCCCTCCTACATCAAGATATATTGTCCTTCAGTGATCAAAGTAATATGCCTTGCACAAAAGTTCTTACAGAACTTACAATTATTCCAAGGTAACTCTCTGCAGTATAGCCAGAAATCTCATTGGTTTTGGGGTGACCCGTCTGCTCCTCCCTAGCTAAGCAATAGTTAAAATACTATCTGAAGGTGACAAACATTTGGTTACACTTCACCTGTGGCTGACCTTAAAGACCACCTAGTAAAAAATGTAACAGTGCGGCTCTCATAAAAAGAGGGAGGGCGGTGATAAGAGTAGAACAAGTGTTTAATGCACCAAAAGGATTGTTTGTGTACATGTCCATGCTCACCCCCCTTGTAACTCAGCAAAAACATTTTATTCTAAGAACTAAGCCAATAAATCAGCATAAAGTACAGTAAAACTCCATTGGTCCGGCATCTGATGGTCTGGCACCATCAGGAAC
>CM057848.1:21546475-21560014 GCA_030068395.1 Apalone spinifera
TAGTGCGTAAGCAGCTTTCTTTGGAGCTTTGCCAGCTGGGGCAGGCTTCTGGTGGAGTGCGGTTCTGGCCACTACCCCACCCACTGTAACAATATGGCTTTTCTGTAGCCATGTTGGAAGATCTGTGCTAGGCCTGAACCAAAGCCGCCTTTTGCAGCCAGACTGAAGAGCAGCAGCCATTAACTGTAAGGCCTGGAGGCACATACAATTCCATCTAAATTGTATTAAAAAGTGTCAGACCAGGCTGTGAGGGGGTGACTTTGTCCTGATAGCTCCTCCACTGTCACCAGATAAAGAAAACTTAAGTCACACCATCCTGCCTGGCAAGAAACTGCTTATCCATACTTGAGGTTGTAGAATCCTCATTCTATGATCATTGTCATTACACTTTCCTATTGTTTGACTGATACCTCTGTCTGGTTTGTAACTGTTTCTGTATTTTGTATAATAAATTTTGCTAGGTGTAAATCAATGAAGGTGGAGGAGTATGATTGGTTAAGTAATTTTGTTATGACTGGTTAGTAAAATTATACTAAAATAATTGGTTTCGGTATACCTAAGCAAGACTCAGGTTTCGTTATATAAACTGGGGTGCAAGGAGGAGAAGAAAGAAGATCGGAAGTAACAGAAGCAGAAGGAAGGAAGTAAAAGGCTGGAAGATGACCAAAGGGAGACAAGGAACACCAAGAAGAACTACTCATCTCTAAGACCCAGTCTAAGATAAGAGCTGCCAGGACTCTCCTGCACAACCATGATGTGCAGCGGCTAAGGTCCAGAGAGACTGACCTTGCCTGGCCAACAGGGAAAGTCTGCCTGTCTTTATAAGGATTGGTGAGCATGACACCGTGTGCTTAGCATGTATATTCTGCTTGTTTGGGAATTGTCAATAGATAGAGGATAAAGATATTACTGTGTGAGGCTCTTTCAGTGGCTAAAGATCCTGTCAACCTGCAGGAAGATGCGCCCTGAGCCCAAGGAATTGGGTAAGGGTGGATGTGTAAATTAACAGGGTTGCACCTTGAGCCGTAGGAACTGGGGAAAGGTGTGTCGCCCTATAGCGTGGAAGGGACGGAGAAATTTGTGCAGGTAACACCCACTGCACCATCACCATCCCCCATGGGATTGCCTCTGTCACATGGGGTCCCAGTCCAGACATGCAGCCTCCCCCTCCACATGTGTAGGCAGCAGCTTGTTACAGCAGCCGCTGCTGCCAGGAGGGGGAGGGGTGGCTGGGTCCAAGGCAAAAGGTGCCGAGATGCTCCCATACCTCGGTGCTTTTGAACTGTCTCCTGCGCCCCAATAGGGACTGCACGGAACCTGGGTGGGGTGTTGCCACCCCCTCAGAGCATGCTCGGTGCCTGCCTTCCTCCCCCATGTGCTGCCCCTCTCTCCCCTGTGCCTCCCAGAGCCAGAACTACTGAGTCCCAGCTCCAGCCAGCTCCTGAAGCTATCCCTATTGTGGCTCTGCAGAGTGGCACCTATCGACTAATCACGTAGTTGATACAAATTGCACTGACTAGTCTATTAGCCAGATAACCGCATTTAACATCCTTACCTTGAACCTCATTCCTCTTTGTCCCATCCCTGCACCTTGTGGGCTGGAACACCAGAGGATCGAGGTGTCTCAGTTGGGGGCCAGATGACTGAGGGTTGGGGGGTTTTGGAGGAGTTATTTTTGCTTCTCATTTGTGTGGTTCCCAGCTGACTTCCGTGGGCCAGAGGCCTCCAACCCAAAAAAGGCTCCCCCCGCCCCTACCATAAAGGAACCATTGAAACCTTGTGTTGGTCATCAATCAATATTTTACTGTATTTAAAATGAAATTTGATAAACACACACAAGAAAGTTAAAACACTTAGTCTGTTTAATAATTTAAATTAAACCATTCACCCTAGCTGCAGCACTAGCAAAATGGCTCAAGCGTAATTATGTAATTAATGGTGAGTTTCCATTAGCAACTGGTGGTCCATGGCAAGGTTTACATTGAGCCAGGTGGTTCACGTTCCAAAAAGTTGATAATCACTGAAATAGAGGCCTCTCCTCCAAGTTAATGCAAATCAAGTTGGATTAATGCAATCGCACTATAGTTGCATGGGGAGATCCTGAGGGAGCCAAACCCATCTCTATTGGCAGAGGACAATGGGAGTTCTTAGAGGAGTCACACAACACCTTTTACTTCAAGGGTGAAGATAGACACGTGATCAGAAGTACCACTTACAAGGGTGGGACTTTATGTGACAGGTGGGCAGGGCCTAAGGGATCAGGGGGTGTGGCTAATAAGGCTAGGGCATGGCTCCTGTATCCCTATTTTTGGTTCAGAAAATATGGTCACCATACATATACCACTCCAGACTCTGCTTTTACATTTTATAGGATGAACCTACTGAGTAGCCTTGGTGACCCTTATAATAGTAACTACACATATCTATGAAACCAGCTACACTGTACAGAAGTATCTAATGTCTACACAGAGATGCTAGAATATCTTCATTGATAAATGGGCATTCCCATAAGAGTAGAGTGGGAATTCAAAGTCCTACTTAACTGGTTAGATGTGATGTTTAACTGATTAAAGGGGTGCTTCTCCAGCCCGAAAGGCTGGGTAGGAGCACACAACCGCCACAGACAGAGGCTTCTCCAGCCTGGCCCTGTTCACAGCAGGCCCTGGCACATAACAGACAACCAGAGCAGCCTGTCTATGGTGGGCCCCACTCCGGGCTAGAGCAGCCCCCTGCTTCAGTCCTCACCAATTAAGAGTTAACTGAAACCAGTAAGCATCACCCGCTAAAAAGGGATGTCAATGTGTAATCGTGGCTTGTTGCAGACAGAGGCTGCTCTGTGGGATGCCAGCACAGCCTCCGTCTGTGGGGAACTCATACTATGCTGCTGCCCCATACTGCTGTCTCTGTATTAGGTTTACGAGGGAGCTGATTTTAAATTGGCTCCCCTCACAGACCAACTCACACCTACCACCCCATACCGCTGCCTCTGTATCAGACCAGATTGTCTGCCAGCCCCACCCTCAGGGACTATCAAATAGTCATATAACCGATAATATTTTGTGTGGTTACATGACTATACAATTAATAGCTATCTAACATTCCTAGTATAGAAATAAATTCACCTTCCCACTGAGAGGCAGAAGCTAGGTGGACAGAAAAATTCTTCCATTTACCTAGTTCTATGTACAGTAGGGATGTGACTGGATAACCAGTGGCCCGAAAGAGCTGCCCTCCATTTAAGCAGTTAAACAGAATGTTTAACAGGTTAGGGGGTCTAGATTTTTTTCATACCTGATACAAATACCACATTCAAGAGATGCAGCTTTGTCAGTAAGGTCCCAATGTAGATCTGCCCTAACAAAAGTTGTCTTGATTGCCAGCAGAAGATGATTAGTATAAGAAATAAAAATAAGAATCTGCATCTTTGCACCACATTTACACTGTAATCTAGTTTGTTGTGCCAGTGTGATTCAAAATCTCTGATAAACTGTGACAGACGGAAGTCTCAGAGGGTCAAGCCATGTTATTCAACATAAAATGAGTAGTCCTGAGGCACTTTAAAGACTAACAAAAACATAGTATCACAAGCTTTCGTGGGTAAAACCCACTTTATCAGATGAGCTACAGTTAAAAACAAAAACAAAAAAAACCCACCCACACATTCTCCTCTCATTAGTAATAAGAAAAGACCACTGAAATCAATGAAGTTACCATAATGTAAAATGGGTATGTATGAGAGAATCAGGCTCATTAATGATATTATGCTTCATTTAAACCAACTAATCTGTATGCATAACAAAATGTAAGCAAGCACCCTACTGGGCACTTTGAATTGCAGAATTCATATGCACAGTGTCACAAACAGATTTTGACAGTCTCCAATAGCCCTTTACTCAGTTGTTCTTCCGTCATTTCTTTTCAGCTATTTTAACAGTAGCTTCTACAGACCACAACTAAGCATAAGCTATAGCCAGATGAGAGTGTTCAGCTGGAGATGCGTTAGAAAAATACAGTTGAGCTCTCTCCTACCTACTTGGCCACTATTGTATTCTAGGAGTTAAAATTCAGAGTATAAAATGTTGTTTAAGTTATTATGGTACTTAAGTTAGAAATAGTCTCAGAGGGGTAGCCAATTAGCCTGTAACTGAAAAAAACCTTAAACAATGGAAGTTTCTAAGGGTGCTGCAGGTCCAAACAAAAAAGTAAATCATATCATGAGCTTTCACGGACACAATCCACTTCTTCAGATGAAGTAGGTTGTGCCCACAAAAGCTCATATGGTCCACATTCTTTGTTAGTCTCTAAGGTGTTGCAGGACCATTTATTGTTTAAGTTTTTAATGTTAGGAATAGTTTGCAAGGGAAGACTGAATTCCAACTTCTTCCTCAATACTCATGCAACAGCCACATTAAAACAGCTCTCTGAACAATATGCATTGTAAAAGTTATGACACCGAATTATATTCATAAATGTATGAAAATAACTAATTTACTAACACATTAATACCAGCAAACTATCGATTCTTACCAGAACACCCAGCACGTAACAACTCTGCACTGATAGGCAACCTAGCATATTGTGTGTCTCTTCCAGAAATCTACCAAGAACTTTTAAAACAAGGGGGAAGAAAACAGTATGAAATGCATTGCAAGGCATTAGCAAATCCAGAAACAAAATCAGATTGATTCCTAACTTTGTAGCCAAGACCTTTCATTATCCCTATCATAAAAGATTAAAAATCTTATATCATGCTGGACATCACACTTCTTTTCTAAAACTTTACCAGGTGCATTTTTTTTATTTGCCCCTAAAACGTAGATGAACTTAAAAGCTTCTGACAACTATTACCAAACGGAAAAAGGCAGAGCTGGAACATTTCCAAGGCCAGAATAGGATCCACAGCCAAATCCTCCTCCCACCCTCCAAGATGCTGTCAGGGACCAATGCTTCCCTAACATAAGATCCACCTCCTTCTTCTGGGGGGAGAATTCCAGGCTCCTATCTTGGGTATATCTAAGGGCCCTAACACTTTGGTATCCACCAGATATAGACATACTACCACCACCACCCCACACTTGAGAGGTGTTTCCCCTCTCTTAGCCTATACCCCGCATGACAGCCAGAGGATCCACCCACTCCCAACCCCTCTATCGCAAAGGGCTGGAGCCCTCAGTGCAGGGCT
The DNA here is from genome assembly GCA_030068395.1 of Apalone spinifera. Taxonomy (NCBI): domain Eukaryota; kingdom Metazoa; phylum Chordata; order Testudines; family Trionychidae; genus Apalone; species Apalone spinifera. The sequence continues at coordinate 21,551,658 of CM057848.1, forward strand.
GGCTCACCCACTGGGCTCGCTTGGAATCAAGGCAGTTGTAAATGCCTTCCCAAGCACAGCACTCACGCCTCATCAAGCAGCGCCTGCAAAGCTCCCACTGCCCCCCAACGACCAGCTCGCAGCTAGGGAGCCGAAGCAGGCGGCGCTCAGGCAGCCATTTATTCCCCTCCGCCCCCCTGAAATAACGGTCACGGCCTGAAGTACACGCGTCATCCGGGGCTGCGGCCCATGTTCAGCATTAAAATGCAGCCCAATAGGGCCCCGGGTGCGCGGCGGACAGAAGGGAGGGGAGGGAACCGCCCGGCAGAGCGAGACGGGGCGGAAAGGGGCGCTGGTGGAGGCTACTGCGAGGGCGGCAACGCGGGCAGGGGGGAGAAGAGGCGGAGAACCGAGCGCTGAAGAGCGGGAGCAAGGAAGGGAGAGAGCCGACGGCAGGGGAGAGGGAACAGGGGAGAAAGAGAAGCGAAGGGGGCGGAGATGGAGCCAATAGAGGGGCGAGGAGAGGAGGCTGGGTTCGCCCCGCACCGTGCCCGCCCGCACACCCCGCCTCCCCCTGCTGCAGAAACTACGCCATTGCGGCCTACTCCAGGAGCCAGCAGCGCGCTGCCTCCCCTCCCGCTCCCCTCCCCCCCGTCGCCATCTTGGCAGCCGCCGCCATCTTTCCTTCCCCCCGCCGGAGCCGGGCAGGAGCAGGAGCAGCAGCAGCGCAGACCCCGCCATCTTTTCGGGGGAGCCGCCATACTTGCCCTGGCGATGAACATGGCGGCGCCCATCACACACATCAAAACATGGCCTCCCTTCAAAACAAAACCGGCCCGGCAGAGCTGGTGGGACACCGGCAGGGCCTAGTGCCCGGGGAGGGAGGGGCCCGACGCGCACTTACCCGAGGCCCACATGGTGACCGAGAACTCCCCCTCCAGGGTCTTGATCTGCACCTGCTTCTGCTCCCACTTCCTGCCTCCACCGCCCTCGGCCCCGCCGCCGCCTCCCCCGCTCAGGTAACTCTTCTTGCTGCTCTTCTTTCCGCTGCCGCCCTTCTTAACGCGCCCTCCGGCCGAGGACGAGCCACCACCCCCACCGCTCTTGCTGCCGGCGGCGGCCACGGTGACCAGGGTCTGCTCGATATACTCGTCCTCCCCGGCGGGGGCAGGCACCGGGATGAGGATCTGGTCCTCGAAGCCGTCGTCGGCCCGCAGCCCGTCCGAGTCGTCTCCCCCCACCACCTCCTCGCGGGTCTGTACCAGGATCACCTCCTGGTGATGGTGCAGGTGGAGCTGCCCCCCACCGCCGCCGGCCGCGCCGCCCCCTGCTCCGCTGGGATCCCCGTCCGAGACTAACGGCTGCAGGGCGATCATGGGCTGGTGGTGGTGGTGGTAGTGATGGGGCGGGTGGTGCGGGCCGCACTCCTCACAGCATTCATCCTCGTCGTCCTCGTCCTCATCCTCCTCGCCGCCCACCACGGTGGTCTCGATGGTCTCCACCGGGATGGTCTCGACCTCGATCTCGTGCAGCTCCACGATCTCGGCCGGCATCTCCGAGCCGTCCGTGGCAATGTACAGGGTGTCTCCCGAGGCCATGGCTGGCCGAAGGAGGGGACGAGCGGGTGGGGGCGTCCGCTCCGCTCCCCTCGGTAGGCAGGCGATGGGACTCGGGCTCCTCTCGCTTCCCTTCCTTCTCCTCCCCCTTCCACACAAACACCAGGCAGCTCCTCGCAGCCAGCGAGAGAGGGAGGCAGCCAGCCGCCAAATCCCGGCTACGCTCCCTCGCGAGACTTCCGCCGCTACCGCCGAGACGGACCTCAGCCCCTGGAGGCTGCTGCTGCCGCCGCCGCCGGGACTCACCCCTCACGCTAAGCAGCCTATCACACCGCGCCTAGCACCGGGGTCACGCCCCTCGCCTCCTGGCAGCCTACTGGAGAGCGTCTGGCCCCGGGGCCCCGCCCTTTACCACAAACAGCCTATCGCTGGGCAGCAGGGCACGCCCCCACGCTCTTCTCAGCCTATCCCCGCTTCGTGCGGAAGACCCGCGCCGACATTGGGGAAGGAGAACGCTGTCCCGGCCGCTCGTTTCGCCCCCCGAGGAGACGCTCTGCGAGGTTTCTAGGATTGTGACTCCGCTTCCCGCCGGATCTCAACGTCGGTCGGGACATGCCGGCGCTGTGCGCGCCCCGGGCAGCGCGTCCCCGTCGCCTCGCCCTCCGCTATGCCGGGCCGAGGGGAAGCCCGGCCGCTTCGGCGGGAGGAGCCGACTGTGGTTCCGATCTGTGGTGGAGCCCCGGAGATCGCACGCTCCCGTCCTCCGAAAACCTGGCTCGGCACCGCCGGGCGGCGGTTGTGGACGTTTTCCGTTGTTGTTCCTAATGCCGAGGTCCGGTAGCGCTCTGCTGAGCGAGCCTCGCGCGGTGCGTCTGACGCTTTCTAACGAACTTGCATTAGATTGCGGTGATGCCGTTCTAGTGCAGCGCGTCCCCGTGTTTCAGGGAAAGGCTGTTTTAAGCCATGTGGCCAAATCAAATGTTAACCGGCAGACATGCACCCTCGGAGGTGATTGCAGTGGGATCTGTGCAATAAGTAAGAGGAAGAGGAAATTATTGTGAACCTACAGGACTTCAGCAAGCTCAGATAATTAGGTTTACTTTGTCACTGCTATGCGTCTGCCTGTCGAAGGAGAAAAAGTCAAACAGTTTAGGATCGAAAGTGAAGAACCTCTAGAGAACTACAAAAGAACCTGCTACTTACTACCTCTTGTCCATTTAAAGGAAAACTCAAGCTGTATCTTCTAAACTATTTTCCTTCCGTCCATCTTCCCCCCTCCCCCACCATATCTCAGTGTCAGTATGAGAATGCTAGTGTAAGACTGTAGATCCAATTACTGCTAAACCTCTCTGTGGCCTGGACCTGCTCTGAGCAGCAATCTAAGAACACTAGGGCTATGTCTACACTTGCAGCTTCTTGCGCAAGAATCCGCAGAGCGTCCACACTGCCCACTCACTCTTGCGCAAGGAAATTTACAGTACGGCGTGGTAAGAGAGGACTTCTTGTGCAAGAGGTATGCTCTTTTTTTAACAGGTGTTAAGTCCTCTTGCGCAGGAGCTCTTGGCTAAAATGGCCATCGGAGCTTTCTTGCGCAAAAGCACAGCTCGCACATGGCAGTGTGGACATTTTCTTATGCAAGACTTCTTCAAGAACCCTTGCGCAAGAAGCCGCCAGTGTAGACATAGCCTAGTAGTCTAACCCGATTCTCCCGTCTTTGTTATTAGTTAGAAAATTGTACAGTGAAAAAAACTGGAGTGTTTTGTTGTTTTTTAAGTCTGGTAAAACAGTAATGACTGATAGCTGCATTGGAACTCGTCCTCTCAAGGAGGAGGGTTGGGGAAAATTTTGTCCTCTATTTTAGTCATAGATTAAACAATGACAAACTAAATTTGATTCAAAGTTTCCAGTTAGTAAGAAAGAGTTCCTTTTAAAAGCGTATAGAAATGATTCAAAAACTTATTTAGGAATTCCACAGTAAAATTGTTTTTAAAGTTTCCAATACATTATTATAAGAGGTAAGAATTACTGCATGATTATGTTGTTATTATGTTGTTTGTTTTCTTTTAATCCTTAGGCCAATTCTAAAAATAGTGACACCCCTCCCTTCTATTTCACCTAGGCTACGTCTACACTGCAGGCTTTTTGTGCAAGAATGGACGTTCTTGCATAAAAACTTGCGGAGTGTCTACACTCCATGCACTTCTTGTGCAAGTAAATTTACAGTAAAGCATCAGAAGAGAGGGCTTCTTGCAAGAGTTATTCCTCTCCCCGCCAGGAATAAGCCCTCTTGTGCAAGAAGGCAGTGTGGATGGGAACGGGTTTCTTGCGCAAGAAACCCCTATGGCTAAAATGGCTATCAGAGCTTTCTTGTGCAAGAGAGTGTCTCTACTGCCGTGGATGCTCTTGCGCAAAAGCACATGGCAGAGTGGACACGCTTTTTTGCAAGAACTCTTGTGCAAAAGTTCTTGCGCAAGAAGCTTGCAGTATAGACATAGCCCTAAGGACTAGGGATGTTAAATATCGGTTAATTGAATAGTCGATGAATTCTTATCCGTTAGTCGACTGTTCTATAGTCCCCAGGGGTGAGGCCGGCAGCAAGTGCGCTCCCGCCCAACTCCCGAGGAGCCTCCTGCCACTCCACATTGCTACTTCTGTATCAAAAGCAGCAGCGCAGGGTGCCAGGTGGGAGTTGGTCCGCAAGGGGAGACAGTTTAAAAACCTGTCGTCCCGCACGGCTGCCTCTGATATAGAGGCAGCAGCTACCGTCCGGGGAGGGACAGGGCCTAAGCCACAGTGGGGGTTGGTCCCAGACCCAGCGCGAGCCAAAACTGAGCCGGGCAGCTGGCCAGCCTGCTAAAAAATGTATTGGTAAGGGGGGGAGGAAATGCGGATAAGCTTTTGCTTACTGGTTAATCGACTACATTATTACATCCCTACTAAGGACAAATAATAACCATCCCCAGCAATTTGTGTAGGCTGCCTAGTATACTTGTGCCAAATTCAACAAAACTTCAAACATGAAACACAGAGTTCAAGTGATCAGAGCCTTAATGAAACAAGATGAAATCATATCAAAACAATTCATATGAAAAATCAGCTGTGGCTTTTCAATGTGATATAGAAAAGATTTAAAATATAGTAAATGTAGACTACAACCAACAGCTATCTCTATTTCCTAATCACTTTCTAACTTTGCTCTCTCATACTTCCTCCTCTGTGTGACCTGATCTGTAAGCCCTTGATTTTGGTAGGACTACTCACAGAGGCAGCAGCATGGGGGCCAATCCCCACTTAAAGGCTGGCTGCCCACAAGCACCTGCTTCCACGGTAGATAGAGAGGCAACAGCATGGGGGATGAAAGGGAAGGTGGGAGTCAGTTCACGTGGAAAGTGGCTTTCAAGCTGACTCCCTATGCATATTTGCTCCTGTGGCGCTGCCTGCTCCCCACGCTGCTATCTCTTCATCGGGGCAGCACTGTGGGGGAGGGGAGAGATGGTGCTCTCAGGGAGCCAGATTAAAAGTTGGCTCCCCGGAGCACTGGCTCCTGCCTCCCCACCTCCACCCATTTCCATGGTTACACATTTACACAAATAATAGTTAACATCCCTAGTTTAGGTCCTACCTTTCTGTCACACTTCTCTTTTTTTCTTTTGACAGCCTCTTCTTCCAAGGTCAACACTATTTTCCTGCAGGGGCTATTTGTGTTCTTCATTAGTCTTACTAGTAATTATTTTCTTTTTTTTCCCCTTCCCTTTTTTCAACTTATTTTTATTTCCTCTCTCTCATACTTCAAGCAACTTAACTGTCTTTCTCTTCCATAACCAATCCCCCTTCTTTCTATGCTACTTCTACCACTGAAGGTTTTTTTGTTTTTTTTTTTCTCCCAAACTGCCAAAATTCACTGCCTTGGATCACTCTGCTTCTAATATTCCATCCTTTGTCTTGTTAAAGTTGTATAATCCAGAACACTCTACCCAATATTTGAATAGCTGTGGAAGAAAATATCACTTCCCTTGTAAACTAGCACCTATCTATTCTATATTAAGGCTGATGTTTTTGTTTACCACTGTCTTTAAAATGTATAAACTAGGCCATTTTAGAAATAGGTAAGTATTTGTGAATTGCTTATAAATGACCTCAAATATCAGACACATTTACATCCTAGTGGAAAACAAAGTCACTGGTTCTTAAGACCAGACTCTTTTCTTGGCTCATACTCAGTGTAGCAAGGCGGGTTCCCATCCTTGCCTTTTAGTCTCTCTCTCGCTTGCCTTATTTGAGTTTTCCAGCTTCATCAGAGTTCCAACTTTGTCCCAGGTCCCTCGCTCGAGAACTGCCCCTCGTCGCTACCCAAAGACGCTGTGCTGGGCCTCTGGCCCCTGAGTGTCTCTTGGGTTTCTCTCTGTGGTCTCGGCACCTGGGGGGGGAGAGGTAGCACGGCCTCGTAGTCCAGCCAGGATCTTCCTTCCCCCCCGTCCTTTGGGGCGCGCTCCCCTTTTTAAACCACCACCCTCCTTTTGGGCTGGCCCCTGGGGATGATGTCCGCGCGTCCCACGCCAATCCTGTAGGCTGGTGCCTTGGGATGATGTCAGCCTGCGCCCCCTGTCCTGTGGGCTGGCGCCTGAGAATGACCCCAGCATGTGTCTGCCACCCATCCTATGGGCTGGTGCCGAGGGATGACGTCAGCCCGCTGCGGCTGCCCCTCCCGCCTCCCCTGTCCCGGAAGCGCCCGGGCCCCATTCCCCAGCACGGGCAGATGCCTCATCCCCGTGGCACAGACCTGCACCGGGTCCTAAGGCCTCCGGACATGGGGATGCTAGTACGCATGCACGGCAAGCCTGCAGCGGCTGGGGGCCACCGGGCGAACGCATCCTCTGCCCCACGCTCGGAGTGCAGGAGGGCACGTTCTGCCGACTGGAGGGAGGCGGCCCCCTGTCACACTCAGAATAAATTCTGTTATGTCAGGCTACATCTACACTGCAAGCTTTTTGTGTAAGAAGCTTTTAGCAGAAGAGATCTTCTGCAAAAACTTCTTGAGCAAAAGCGTGTCCGTGCTACAAAAGCTCAGCACAAAAGCAATGCACTTTTGCTCAAGAGAGCGTCCATACTGCATGGATGCTGTTGCGCAAGAAAGCTCTGATGGCCATTAACAATGGCCATGAGAGCACTTGTGCTTTTTCTGATAGGCTCTCTTTGTGCAAGAAACCCCTGTTGAGCAAACACACACACCTTTTTGCGCAAGAACTCTTGCGCAAAAAGGAGTTACTCCTTGTAGAAAGAGGTATACCTATACCGCAAAAAGCCCTCAGTTCTGCCATTCTACTGTACATTTTCTTGTGCAAAAACATGCTTGAGGTGTGGACGCTCCGTGCGGTTTTGCACAAAAATTGGCCATTTTTGAGCAAAAGCCCTGTAGTGTACACTTAGCCTCATTGTAGCAGGTATTACCGCTACCTGGGAAATACTTTCTATTGACAAAGTTTAGACAAGGAGGGGGAAACCTGGGGTAAATTCAGGGTGGAAATGTAGACTGAAGTATAGATTGAAATACTGTCAAAGCTAAACCAGAGGAAGGGTTTCAGAGGGGGTATTAATCAGCTTCAGTCTCTTCATTGACTCTGCCTTCATCTCTATATCAGATAAGATTTTTATCTTTAAGGCCCTTCACAAGTTACCCAGTTGGGATCCCCCACTGTGCGCAGGGTCTGCTTCATGTAACAGAGACAGGAGTGAGGGGGACAGGAGGGAAGCTGGTGATGGGTTTCCCCAGAGTGGGCAGGGCTTGAACCCTCCACTGTGGAGGCAGGTACCTTAATCCATTGCACCACTGGAGGAGCCCCCCAACCTCTAATAGAGACAGCAGTGAGTGGGGGCAGGTGCCACCATGGAGATGGTGCTAAGGGGAAATGACTTATAAGCTGGCTCCCCCCCCAGCACCATCTCCTGCTCCCCACCCTGATACAGAGGCAGAATGGGGGTCAGATGTAAGTAGTCGACTCGACTACCCAATAAGCTCACTCTCTTGAAAGTTCTCTACACCTGAGCTATGGGATATTCTGAGATGGGTAGTCCCTGACTCTCTCCTGTTGACGTTTTTACTGTCAAGAAATAATGAAACATGACTGGTTCAGAGAACAGAATCCAGGGGCTCCTACATTGGTGCTTTAACCCCGGGACCGCAGTGTCATTTTCACATATATTTTCTCTCTTGCACTCTGTCCCAATGATTGTTCCACTGTCATTAAATAGTCATTGGGCCAGGGAAAGAGTTAGAGAGACTCCGTAGCTTGTGCTTAGGGTACCCACCTGGGCAGTGGGAGACCCGGGGTCCAATCATCTAGTCCAGTCACTCATTATTTATCTACAGCAGAACTGCTTCAACAAGATACACCAAGGGACCCATACAGCAGAATATCCCATTGCTCAATGGTTAGAGGATTGTAACTGATACAGCAATTTCTTATAATATCCTTAGAAGCCATTATCGTGATAAAGGATTGTTTGTAAACCCTCTAGAGCCATGGTCACCAACCCGTCGATTGCGATTGATTGATCAATCGTGAGGGCTTGACCAGTTGATCACGAGGCATTCGGGGGCCCCTTCCATTTTCCCCCACCCTCAAGAAGCCCCACTACCTACCTCCAGCGATAATGGAGGTAGTGCTGGCTTCCTGTGGGGTGGACAGAAGTCCTGCAGCTGCACACCACTTCCGAGGGTTCTGGAATGCGTTGGGTGCTCCACTCCCCCAGGTCTGTGGTGTGCCAGAAACTTGCTGGGGGGGGAGGGGGAAGTCCCCACAGAAGGGCTTTCCTCCTCTGCGG
>CM057848.1:21564775-21575121 GCA_030068395.1 Apalone spinifera
CCTTTGAATCCCGTGGAGGCAACGTTTTAAAGGGTCAGACCGCCACACAGCTGATCCCAGGATTCAAAGGGGTAGCTGCCATTTAGACCGGGGTCAGCTGGGGAGTCCCCAGCTGACCCCAGGCTCCACTCGGCATTTCCCCAGGACTCAGGATCAGCTGGGGAGTCCTCAGCTGACCCCGGGTTCAAGGGAACTGCTGCACGGAACCTGGGGTCAGCTGGGGACTTCTCCAGTTGATCCCGGGTTTGCAGGGAGCCTGGGCTCAGCTGGAAAGTCCCTAGCTGAGCCTGGGCCCCCCTGCCTCCCCTCTGAATCACACAGAGGCGGCAGTTTTAAAGGGGCAGCTGTCGCACAGCTGATGAGCTGTGCGGCGGCTGTCCCTTTGAAACTGCCAACTCCGCGTGATTCAAAGGGGCAGAGGGAGCCCATAGCATGGAGCCCAGGGCTAGCAGGGGACTGTGACTCCCTCGATGACCCTGGCCTCTATGGCTTTGAAATGCACAATAGCCTCTGCTGGGGACTCTTGTGCATTTCAAAGCAGGCACTTGCGTGGAGCCCGGAGTCAACGGGACTTCCCGTCTCCCCGGACTGTACATGGAGTTCCACAGTCCTCCTTTGAAATGTATATTTCAAAGGAGGAATGCAGAAGTGCCTATCAACTAGACGACTAGTCAATGGAAATTCCATCGATTAGTCAACTAGTTAGTTAACCGCATTTAACATCCTTAGTCTACACTACAAGTAGTTATTTTGGCATAATGTCAAAATAATGTCGAGCTGGAGGACTTCTTACTCTGACTCCTGTAACCCTAATTTTATGAGGGGCAAGGGAAGTCGGAGGAAGAGTGCTCTTCCTCAGACTTTTGCTGTGTAGACAGCGCCAAAAGCTGGAATAAGCTATTTCGACTTACGCTACACAATTGACGTAGCTCAAGTTGCGTAGCTTATTTCAGCTTTAGCCCTGCTGTGTAGACATACACTAAGATATGTAAGAATATTCTGTGATTTATGTGAAATTACTTGGTAATCACAAAGCAGAAAGACATCAATAGCTCAGTAATCGCCACCTATTGGACTCTTAACATTTAGCCTTGTTGTGGACAGTGTTAGCAAAGAGGCCAAGTAGGTTAATCATGTAGCCCTAGTAAAAATAGTGCAAAAGAGAGAAGATGCTAAAAATAAGGGTGTGCAAGGTGTATTATTATCACATCAATCAGTGTAAATTCCATTTCTAGACAAATGTTGCAGAGGCACTGCTCTCCTACATACCCTTCAATTAGTAGCATACATCTCACTAAATCACATACATCCCAAATCTTAAGAACAGCTATACCAGATCAGACCAAAGATCCATCCAATATCCTGTCTTCCAACAATGGTCAATGCCAGGTGCTTCAGAGGGAATGAATAATCATCAAGTGAACCAACTTCTGTCATCCATGCCTAGCTGCCAACATCAGAGGTTAGGAACAGTCAGAGCATGGTATTGAATCTATGTCCATCCTGGCTAATAGCATTGATTGACCTATCCTCCAGCAACTTACCTGCTGGTTTTTTAATTATAGACATAGTATCAATCTGACATTAAATTGATGTCCATGTAATAAGTCATAGCTAAGTTATGTGAAGAGTCCATTCTACAGGTATCTAGAATCCCCAAGGAGAAATGGCCCCAAAGAAGCACCTATATCTTGTTAAATATTTACTACCATAGTCTACATCCCAGTGTAAGTAGCAAAAACGCCTTCCTTTTAACTTCTACTCTTGACTTTTCTGATAAATGTGTGCCATATTTCAGCATACTTTACACTCTCGCATATATTGTGTGATAAAAGAACCCGAACCTATACTATTCATTATAGTGGTCTTGTTACAACTCTCCCGCAGCACGAAGTACTTACAAATATTTCCAGACACAGTTATTGCTAATCCATTCCTTTCTCTTCATACAGAGACCATTTCCCATCTCTATATAACCCATCCATGCCTTGGCATTCTAACCCAACCCATCCTATCCCCATATAATCCATTATAACAAAACCATCTTATTCCAACCTCTTGTATTCCTACCCACCTATTTCCATATATTTCTGTTTCAACCTATTCCATTCTAACCTACTGTATTCCAACCCACCTATCTCTAGAACACATTCCAACCCTACCCACTTTATTCCAACCCCTTGCATTCTAACCCACACTGTAAGCCATTCTAGCACACACCATCCCATTTCATTCCAATCCCTTGTACCCCAATGCAGCCTATATCCATGTAACCCATTCCAACCTATCCCATTCTAACTCCTTGTATCCCAACCCAACCCAGCCCTCTGTATCCCAACCCAGCCACAAGTAAGCCGTCTAACACAAGCTATCCCATTCTTTCCCAGCACCCCATATCTTCCCTTACCCATCCCATTGCACTGCATAGCAGGCCATCAGTCCCAAGGCAACCCATCCCCTATGGCCCAGACTAACCCAGCAGAGAATCATAGAACACTAGAACTGGAAGGGACCTTGAGAGGTCCAGTCCCCTGCCCTCATTACAGTCTCTCTCATGCCATCCCACCCATTCCAACTCATCCCACCCCAGGGCAACCCAATCTCCCCCACACTGGTCTCCTTGGGCACCCTACTCTACCCCTTGGGGGTGTAGCACAGTCCAGGGCAACACAGTCTCCCCCACACCTGGCTCCTGGCTCATCCCACCCTACCCCGCAGCCCGGTCGACCCACATCTCAGCCCGGTGGCTCCCTCTTCTGAGCCGCGGAGGTCAGGGTTGGGCAGTGGGGCGGAATAGAGGCGACCCAGCCCGCCAGCAGAGCGGAACAAGGGGCTGGTCGGAGGCACAGAGCAGCCAGTCCCGGGCCGGACTGGGCGGGGAGGCGTGGCCTGGCCGAGCCTGCGCCCGCCCCTTAGGCGAGCCAGGCGCTATAAAGCCCGGGGCCTGCGAGCGGGGCGGGGCGCGCTGGCTGGGCGAACATGGGCAACAGGGTGACCCGCGGGGACTTCGAGTGGGTTTACACGGAGCAGCCGCACACGCAGCGGCGGCGGGAGATCCTAGGTAGGCGCCCCCCGCGGGCAGTTCCTCCCTTCCCTGGTGCCTGGCCGCGGTCAGGGGCACTGCCCCTGCCCTTTGCCGGCTGCTGTGACTTCGCTCCGGTGCCTGGCGCCCCCGCCTCAGCCAGCGCTCTCGGGGCTGAGCAGCAGCCCTCGGGTCCCATCGCTCGCCCCTTCCCGCAGGCGGCGCTCCCCCGGCGACACCTGCTTATGGGCAGCCGCTGCAACGCCTAGCGACCGCTCGGACCCTGCCCGTCCCCTTCCGCGGCCGCTACTCCGGTGGGAGCTACTCGGCCGTCATCTGGGGCTCCGCAGCCCTGCGCCCTTGCCCTGGCTGTTCATCTGCTCCTTCCTCTTCTGACTCCCCGCTCCCTTCCCGGGAGAGTCACTCGGGTGAGAGGGAACTTCAGCAGCCAAGTGCTCTGGCCAGATGCCCGACGGATAAGCTTACTGCTCAGCGGTGTCGTTCTGCAGGACAATTCCTGCTCCACCTCGCAGACTCCTTTTACTGGAGGCTAATGTCTGGCTTGCAAAGGCGGCGCTAGCTTATTGGTATACGAGGCTTTCCCACAGCTAGGCAGGTTACTTTGGACTGGAATGATCAGCATCCCCTTTCAGAGGGGCTAGCAGCAACTTGGAACAACAGGGCAATGAGCCATAACTGGGGGGTTGTACTTAACTGAATTGTAACACGTGCCAAGAGCCAGCAACTGAACTGGGGCAGATAGCGATCAGACACTGAACAGGTGCACGCTACTCACCACAGGGCAGGGTACAATTCTTCTGCGTGTGTAAAAATGCCTGACAGGTGATGTTGGGGGAGGGAGGGAGGGAGAGGAAGAGGCCAGCCATTCCGAAGACCAAGGTCTGGGGGAGGGGGAAATCCCTTTCTGATCACTGGCAATATTCTTGGGCATAGATTAAAGTTGTAAAGATGTATCAAACAGGAACTGGATCACCAGAAATATGGTACAGCTTGAACCTCTCCAATCTGACACCCTTGGGACCTGACCAGTGCTGAACCAGAAAATTTGCTGAACCATGGGAGGTCAATTTTATCTATCAGCATTACCAACACTTCCACTGCTTATTGGGTGCTTAGAAGATATTTAGGGATAAAATAGAGCTCAAAACAGTACAGAACACAGAGCCAGAACTGGTGGCGATAAACAAACTTTATGGGCTCATGGGAAAACTGGCCACACCCATGATAAGTGGACATCTGGCTAACAAAAATGATGCTGGACTAGAAAGGTTCAACTTGTACTTCACAAACATTCAAATCTAGTTAAATCTTTAGTGAAATGAGGTCCTTAGGATACTTTCTCAAAAGTAGACTCTCACTTTAAGACTGAAGGAGACCATCATAATCTTCTATTTTGACCTGCTGCACATTGCAGGCTACAGAACCTCATCTACTCAAGACAGCTCCTTTTCTACCCTTAAGCCCTTCACTGGCCCTGCTGGACACTTGTAATCTTAGAACAGTGTGTTGTAAAGTTAGATTCTTAAGTGAATGAGGAAAGAGCATGATCTTTCCAGTTATCAAACAGATAGATTGTGTCTAGACTGACCAGTTTTTCTGGAAAATCAGCCACTTTTCTGAAAAAGCTTGCCAGCTGTCTACACTGGCCGCTTGAATTTCCGCAAAAGCACTGACTTCCTACTGTAAGAAATCATGCTTCTTGCGGAAATATTATGCTGCTCCTGTTCGGGCAAAAATCCCTTTTGCGCAAAAGGGCCAGTGTAGACAGCTGAGATTTGTTTTCTGCAAAAAAGCCCCGATCGCGAAAATGGCGATCGGGGCGTTTTTGCAGAAAAGCGCGTCTAGATTGACACGGCCGCTTTTCCGCAAAAAGTGCTTTTGCGGAAAAGCGTCCGTGCCAATCTAGATGCTCTGTTCCGAAAATGCTTTTAACGGAAAACTTTTCTGTTAAAAGTATTTGCGGAAAATCATGCCAATCTAGACGTAGCCAAAGTGTATTGTAGTTAGGGATGTTAATGGTTAACCAGTCAGCCTCCCCCTCAATGATTATGGTTAACTGGTAGGGGCTGGAGCAGTCACCCACCTGCTGCAGGCCCAGTCACACTTTTTAAAGTAAGTTTCCATCACACACATTTGTTTGTGTTTGGTCTCAGTTCTCACAATTATTTTCTTTTACTATACTCAAACAGCAAGTTTGGGTGAGCTGGGATAAAACTGCTAAGTGAAGGTATGCTGGTCTGTTGAGAACCAAGGATCTAGGATTTCTGTGGCTATTCAGCGACCATAGGATAGAGATCACTGAAATGATTGATGAAGGTGCCTCTGACAACATGTAGGGCTGGTATAACGCAGAGCAAAGTTCTGAGTGGCTAGCGCGCACGCGTGCGTGTGTGTGTGTGAGAGAGAGAGAGTCAAAGGGGGTAACATCCAGTTCAGGTAGCAATAAGGTCACTCACAGTCATAGGTGCTCCAAGAAGTGTGTGTCACTCATGAGGAAGAGAGAACCCATCAAAACGTGAATTAAGCTGTTCCCCAGAAGGATTAATAAGGCATTGGACTAGGACTCCAGAGTCTGGGATCAATTTGCAGCTTTGCCTTAGCCATTTTGCTAGTCAGGATGAAAGTAGTTTTTGCCTATCCTTCCACATCTGCCCCTGCACCCCAGTGGCTAAGCCAAGAAATAGCAGCTAGCTACTCAGTACAAAGCCAAAAAATCCAGCCACTTGGAGCAGAGCAAAACAAAGCTAAATGGCACAGCAACATGGCCCTCCCTCGAAACTGGCATACAGGGCAACCACTATGCCTGCCCACCCCTAGAACTGGTCCTGACCACCACAAGCTTCCTGTATTACAGCTGGATCTAGGTAGTTCCTAGATGCCCTCCCCCTCCCAAGAATAGGGTCCCACTGAGCTAAGCACTGTACAGACATACAAAGTGTCTAATAAAGGGTGAGAATCTACTTTAAGCTGTGTCTTTTTGCAGTGTTTCCTGGCCCCATCAACCCAACACACTTTCTTATGAAGCATCCCACTTCATGCAGTTAAGCCTCAATGCAAGGATTCCAGACCCACTGACAGGAGGATTCTAAAGGGCCCAGAACTGCTGGCCGCTGCTAATGCAGCAATGGTGATGCCTTGAGTCCCAGGCTCTCTAAAGTGCTGTCAGAGTGCTCTCTGTGCCACTCTAGAGCTGGAGGGGGCCAGTGGTCTTCAGTCCGGGCAGCATTGAAGGCTGGCTGTCCCAGCCCTATCCCTTCCACCTGGGGCCCTGCCCTCTCTGTGAGCACAGAGCCACCCAATCCCCTCCTTTGCTCAGGGGCCTGGCTGAGCTGTTGGCTTCCCTGGTAGATGCACACGGTCCTTCTGCACTCTGGGATATACTGAATCAATCTTATCTTTATCCGCAGACAGGGCCATCTTCTGATTGTCATAGTCCTTATCACCAGTCATTTGATATTTATAATTACTTTGAGGGTTTTCCATTGACTTTTTTTCTGGATTGGTGCAAAGATGGACACGTGAGCAAAATTAGCCATCTTGTTTTACTATACTTGAACAAGTTGGGGGTGACATGGGGCAATAGCCCACCAGGGTGCCAACTAGTAAAGGGCTCACATGGTTCTTTACAAGCAACTCCTGTCTCAGACCTGCCAAACATATATCTAACGTTGTTTCCTTAAACAACAAATAGTCTGGTAGCACTTTAAAAGCTAATATGTAGATGGTATCATTAGCTTTCTTGGGCACTGCCCACTTCTTCAGATTGGTATTTAGCCATGAAGAGTAGCATATGAAGTTTCTTCTGAAAAGTTGTAACTCATCAATACTTAGTCATTGTTTGTGAGATGTGTGTACAACAAAATATTTAAGGAATAATGTAACTTGAAAATTATGGTCTTGGAGTGAAAGTCACCAGTGAATCATGTGTCTCAGTAATGGGCCATTCAAGCAGGAGGGAGTTGTCATATCTGAGGCCACTGTCCCTGGTCTTGCTCCTCTATAAACTGTCTCTATGCAGCATATAAAGGTAAACAATGAAATAGGAAGCAAGTAGGAATCAGCAGGTGCTTCCCCTACCCTGAACACTCCAAGGCAGGAATGAAGTAGAGAAGGTATTTTAAGGTCAGATCTCAACTACTGGAGAAAGTTGACCTAAGATACACAACTCCAGCTATGAGAATAGGGTAGCTGGAGTCTATGTACCTTAGGTTGAATTTCTGTGGTGTCCCCACTATAGGAGGTAGATGGGAGAAACTCTCTGCTTCCCATACTCCTTGCAACCCAGTGGAGTTCTTCCACTAGTGGTGGATTTAGTAGGTCCTTACTAGGCCCACTAAATTGAACCCTGGGAGATTGATCTCTGGGCAAGTGAAGACGAGCCCCTAGGCTACATCTACACTGGCATGATTTTGCGCAAGAACTCTTTTGCAGAAGAGTTCTTGTGCAAAAACTCTTCCAGAAGAGAGCGTCTACAGTGGCATATGCCTTTGCGCAAGAGCATCCATGCCAGTGTAGACCCTCTCTTGCACAAGAAAGCTCTGAGGGCCATTTTAACCATAGGGCTTTCTTGCACAAGAAATTCATGTTGCCTGTCTACACTGGCCTCTTGCACAAGAACAGTTGCACAAGAGGGCTTATTCCTGAGTGGCAGCATCAGAGTTCTTGCACAAGAAGCACTGATTTCATATATTAGAACATCAGTGTTCTTGCGCAAGAACTCACGGCCAGTGTAGACAGGCAACAAGTTTTGGCGCAAGATTGCATAATATAGACACAGCCCTAGTCTGTATGGGATTGTAATATGGCATAACTCACCACTATGGTGCCTCCTGCTGGTCACTCAAACAATTAGCTCTTCAGCTCTGGAGCACCCCCTTCCAGCCAGTGTATCACGTGCTGTTACCTGTTTGTGTTAATGTTTCTGCCACTTTACATTGGGACCTGTATCCCTCCCAGACCACAACATCCTCCCCTCTGGTCTTGCTCAACCAGAGCGCACCCATACTCAGAGGTCCTGCCCCTCAGGGAATCCCAACCTTCTATACCCACCTTGCCTCAGTGACCCACTGCCATTGTCATCTAACCCCTTACCTCAGGGGCCAACTGCAGTCTGAAATGGTCACTCAAGACTGCCAAGGGGTGTGGACTTGCTGTCCCCTTCTGCCCTGGCTGCCTCCCTGCAGCCCTTGCCTCAGGCCCTGCAGTCTAGGGGTGAGGTCAGGTCAGAGCTCCTTAGCTCTACCTGCCTTTCTTCAGCACTGCTGTCTCAGGAAGCCTCTAGCTTTCTTGGCAGTACTGAAGCATGAGTGAGTGTCTCTCTTCTTCTCCAGCAACCCTCCTTTATTCAGCCCTCAGCTGGGCCCTAATTGGCTGATGTGTCACAGCTGCTTATTTCACACCCCCAGCCCTCTCCTAATGCTGGATTTAACCCTTGTTAGCCGGTGGGGCAGATGCCCCAACACAGGGATACACCACCAGGCATGTTGTCAGCTCTCAAATGATGGGATAACCACAGAGAAGAAGGAAAGACAACAGGTCACAGAGAAAATAATGGATAGGAACAGAACCTCAGGAGGAGAGAGAGGAAAGAGAAAGAAAGGAGACTACTAAAAAAGGAAAAACAAGATAGAGGAATTCCATTGAAACAGAGAGCAAGTATGAAAGCAAGAAATGGGAGGGAAAGGGCACAAACAGGGTAAGAAACAAGTCCTCTTTATCCTTTGCCCTTTGAATCCAGGAGGTGCTGTGTGTGTCACTACCAGGCCCCGACTGTGTTCACGCACAGCGGGTGGTACCAATTCTTAATTGTAAGATAAGATGTCATTTAAAAATCAATAAAGCAAACACTATGAACATTAGTTTCACTTAAAGGCATTCAGCAATGAGCAGGATATTAAGGCTTCTTAGAAAAACAGACCTCACTTGCATGCAGGGTCAGATCTAGGTTATAAAACCATTCTAATAGACTTTACTGGAGAATAAGAATTTTTCTATGAAAAAAACATCAAACTTACTTTAAAAGAACAGAGGTGCTTAAATACAGCTGAGATAAAGACTGACTCAGTTAATCTGGCTTAATAGTTGAAAGTGACTTACCTTTTAACTCTAAATCCAATTACTGTTGTCCAGTCCAAGTCTCTAGGATGACACATTCATTTTGTTCCATGTTAAGGAAAACAGTGTAATTGATGCACATTCAACCTGTGGAACTCATTGCCAGGGGATATTATGAAACCTAAGACTACAAGTGTTTTTTAAAAAGAATTAGAGAAGTTCATGGAAGACATGTCCATCAGTGGTTGATGTCTAACATGGTTAAGGTTGCAACCCCATGCTTTGGTTGGCACAAATCCTCTGACTGTCAGATGCTGGCACTGGATCACTCAATAATTGCCCTTTTTTGTACATTCCTTTTGAAGCTACTGGCATTGGTCACTGTTGGAAGACAGGATATTGGGCTAGATGAGCCATTGGTTTGACCTAGTATGGTTGTTTTTTATTCTTGCACTTCTACAGGATAAGTTTTTTTGTGTGAAAAAGATTATAACCTATACGTACAGCATTGCAGCTGCACCAGTACAGCTGTGCTGCTGCAGCACATGTGGTGAAGATGCTCTGTGCCAATTGGAGAGAGCTCTTCCTTTGGCATAAAACCTACAGCCATGAGAGGCATATGCTGTTTTGACAGGAGAACCTTTCCCACCAACATAGTGCTGTGCACACAAATGCTTGGTGTGACTTGGGTGTGAATAGTCACACTCTTCATTGATACAAGGTTGGTTGATGTAGACTGTAGTGTAGACATAGCCTCTATGCCCATGGTGTCCAAAACACTAGCTATATGTGACTGTTTGGCTAGGTGAGTGTGGTTAGTTGACTTGTACAACATGGCTATTTGGCTGGTTGAATGTGGCTAGTCCGTTATAGCGATAGCCACTATACTACTACAGGATGTGCCTGTGATGAATGAGTTCAAAGTAGCTGCTGTTGACCCTCCTATCATGTTTCTCTCATGTATACTTTACACTTCAACTTTGATTCTTTTAATCTGAAGTAAGCCATCTCAACTGAATGCCCTGATGTGTTTAGGAAAGATAATAACCAACCCCTCATTTAGGCTAAATGTGTTTTATTCTTAATTTGAGCAAATCAAGTTCAGGTTATAAAAAAAATATTCCTTGCTTTTGCATATTGTTGAATCCATAAGTGACTTTTCAGAAGTCATTAGGCCAGTGTCATACTTTTCTGAGCCCTGGTTTTAATAGCAAGTTCTTTTTCTTATGATAATACCCACTGTAATATT
>CM057848.1:21601127-21616427 GCA_030068395.1 Apalone spinifera
CACTGGTTCTGGCCAGCCTTAACTTCGGTTCAGGGTCCACTCACTGTGGACATGCTAATTCGAATTAGCAAAATGCTAATTCAAATTAATTTTTAGGTCTAGATGCACTAATTCGAATTAGCTTATTTCGAATTAACTAATTCGAATTAAGTTAGTTCGAATTAGTGCTGTAGTGTAGACATACCCTATTGTATTCACCACAGGTGAGACTTCATCACATAGCATAGTCACTGAAAGACCCAGGACAACAGAACTTCCTTCTTTCCAGTCTGCATGTAAACCAGTGCTGGGTTTTGAGCATCTCAGTTAGGTATGCACCAAAGAGCGTAGTCTTTGTACTGCTGGTAAAAATCCCTTACTTGAAGCTCTGATATACACAGTTGACTGAAATCAGGATGACACATAATAGCTATGCCATCCCCAAAAGGCAAAGCAAAACTGCTGAAAAGATCCAGACTGCATGCCTTGCATTCAAGCTTTAAAACAGAGCACACACAAATAAGGCATGTAAAAATGCAACCGAGTGATCAAAACTCAGTACCGATAGGTACTTCTGTCTCATGTGGTTCCACGCCAGCCTCTGAGCAATGGTCACACCCATGCTGGTCATATCTACATATAACAAACATATATTTTAACTAAGAGCTTCTTGGAAAGTACAGGTTGAACCTCTCTAGTCTGGCACCATCCATGGTCCAGCATGATTTTTAATTAGCTGGATGTCCACTTATTTTGGGTATGGCCAAGTTTCCCGTAATCTCATAAAGTTTATTTACAGCCACCAGTCCTGGCTCTCACTGTTCTGTGCTGTTATTTAGCTCTAATTTACCTCTAAATATCTTCTAAGCGCCCAGTAAGCAGTGGAAGTGTCGGTAATGCTGCTACATAATATTGACCTCCTGTGGTTCGGCAGATTCTCTGGTTCGGCACAGGTCAGGTCCTGAGGGTGCTAGACTAGAGAAGTTCAACCTGTAGTTATAAAAGTACTTTCTGAGGAATTCTCTGCAGCTTCTATTTTCTCATGTGTTGAATTTAAGTGAACTCTCTCAGGACCAAATTTATCAAAATCAATTATTTTTCTATTTCTTACCATCAATTATCTCTTCTTTCACTTTGTGTAACTCTCTTACAACTTCCTCCAGTATTTCCTGATGAGACAAAACAAAAGATGTGTGTTCAGAATTCCATGTCCTCCTTTCCTGACTGGTCCATAAAAACGATAACCAAAGAGCCTGAGTCCTGTGCTTGCTGATGTACCAGGAAAGAAGGGGTGGCATAGCTACACTAGCATTTTGATCCAGTAACAGTGGGACTGTTTCCCTGTAAGCTTCAGGAAACCACAATGATCTACCCTGACCTCCTCCATAACAGGAGTATTGTAAGATTGGGCAAACAAAAAGGCAAAAAGTGATGTTACTATCTTCATTTAGCTTGAACAGTTGCCCTTCATGTATGACATAAACAAAGGAGAAAAACAGCTTCCCATTTCAAATTTCCTAAGCTCAAAAAACCCACTCACTTGTTTCATTCGATCAAAATCTAAGGCATCCATAGCCACGTCATTGCTGCTGCTCACGGGCTTCATCCTTGAGAAACGGAAACAAAGGATAAAGGAGCAAATCAATTCTCTGCAATGGTTACTAAGCCAGGTGGTTTTTGGTACAGTCATTACGGTTAAAGCATGTTAATAATCTCTTGCGGCACAACATCCACGCAGCAGTTCTCAACCGGGCTCCCCAGCCCACTGGGACCTCGGGTGGGTTTCAGGGGATTGTGGGGCCTTGCACCTAAAATGCAGGGATGAAACTGGGAGCAGAACCACAGGGAGCCCCGAATCCTAGTGGATCTGAAGCCAGGAGCAGAACCAAGTGGCTATAGCTGAGTGCCCAACTCCCAGCAGGTCTGAAGCCTGTTGTCCCTGTGGGACGGAAGCTGGGAATGGAGCCCCAGGGCTGAAGCCCTGAGCCTGGGCTTCTCCCCTCCCCTGCAGAGCTGAAACCAGAAGTGGTTCCTGGTCTAAAGCTCTGTGTTCTGGTGCCCCCACAGGGCAGAAGCCCCAGTCTGCCCAGCCCCAGCCTAATGGCTGAAGTCCAGAGCACCACGCTCCCTCCTGCAACTGAGGGGCACGGGAGTTTTTATAGCATACCGGGCAGGAAAGGGCATCAAAGAAAAAGATTGAAAAGCCTGACGAAGATGAAATCCCAACACGCAGCTCTGGAGTAGGTTCACTTTTTACGTGTTCCACTACTCCCTCTTGTGGCATGCTGGAGTATTTGCAGCCAGCATGTCTTGCGAAGCAAGCGACATTATACTGTGAGCGCAGACTGCAGCTGATCACTACCATCCAGCAAACAGTCTTCTTTTCTAATCGTCAAATGCAGCAGAGAGGCTAAGGTTTGAGTTAAATCACAAGACTTTGTCCAAAGAGTTCTGATCACTAATATTACATTCTAGATAGTTCTGTGGCTACTTTAAGGTGCATTCTTTATGGCTGTTAATTATTTACAGTGACAAGGCGGGTGAGGTAAATATCTTTTATTGGACCGACTTCACTTAGTGAAAGAGACAAGCTTTTCAGCTTACACAGAGCTCCTTTCAGATCTGGGAAACCTATTTGGTGCTCAGGACTGAAAAAAAGCTTTGTGAAAGCTCAAAAGTTTGTCTCCCTAGAAGTTGGTCCAATATAAGATGTTCCCTCACTCACCTTGTCTCTCTAATAGCCTTGGACCACCGAGCTACAACAAACAGCACTGTGTAGTTAGTATCCCAGGTGCTGGAGGTTTGCAGGACCAATGGCTGACTCAAACATTTGAAAATGAAGTCTTCCCTCCACTGCTAAAACAATGGTAAACCCCCCCAAAAGTGTTGTTTGCTCCACTTAACCGTTTTACTGAATGGAGTCAGCAATCCACCCCATTGCTAAACCCAGCCTTAGGCAGGCTGAGCGGGAAGGCTGCAGCTACACAAGCTGTGTTTCTTGTCCCAGAATCCCAGACTTCAGGTTTGTGTTACTACACCTGAGCCCTCTCTCTTTTCTATCGCCAAGGGCACCGCAGCGTGTGTCACTGAGAATGCTGGCGTTTCAAGAGGTTTGCTTTGATAAAATAGCCAGCAGAGGCGATGAACCTTTTTTTGAAATCTGTGACTACGAAGTGTTTTAGAAAGAGATCAAATGGCCTATGCCCCATGAGAACAGTGCCGCTATCATCTTTCGGCACAAGTTCTCTCTGAGGCCAGCCTTGCACTGATTCCATTGGGACTTCAGCGCAAGAAAGAGATGCACAACCAAGCCCTTCATGTTTCCTCAATCCTGATCCTTATGCTGCTCAAATGAGGTATCAGAAAGATGATGAGTGAGGGTTTCTGAAGGGACTTAGTGGTGGTTTAACTGTGGTTGCGATCAAACTCCCACTGACTTCAATGGGAGCAGAGCAAGGCCAACAGGGAGTGCTTCTGGAAATCCCTCCTGCAAAGTGTATGAGTGAGAGAACAAGCAGAGTTCTAATCTTCTGCTAGAACTTGAACAGAACATGAATGAGCTTCCTAATGAACGGCCTCCAAACAGCAGTAGTCTTAGAGCAGTTACCAGGTGAAAACAAGCTTCAGCTCAGCATTTGCAAGAACAGGGAATACTCTGATCATCTGTATCTAATGGCAACTGGCACATCTTTAAGGACATTGTGTGGTGGATCTGGCATAGACCCAAGCAGCCAAATTTTGCTTTTCGTTACACCTGTGTGCAAACCCACTGAATGAAATGTGGTGCAGGATTTGACCCTGCTCTTTAATACAGTACTCACAGACATCTGCCATCACCCACTTGTATTTTTCTATATGTTAACAACACTGTAGCACAAAGGAACAGTGTCAAATAAGGAAAAGTGTTTGTTACAAGCACTTATGTCCCACCTCCAACCCCTAACTTGTCCCAACTCCACTCAGGGCTCTATAGGATAGCCACATTGTGGTATGGGCTGACCGGAAAAGCAGCTTCTTTCTCACTTTCCAATGTCACACCTGAACCTTTCGATATCTGCAACCAACAGCATATTGTGCTTATAATTTGGATAGACAAGCTTTGTTGGACTCCTCCCTTTAATTTTCCCACCTACCAATAGCAGACCATTCCTATGTCCTCTTTTGCTGGGTGCCCTCTCTGGTAGCTCCGAGGCTGCACTCCGCTTCATTCTTCCTTCCCCACTCCTTGCTGCACATGCTCCTTATTAGAAAAATAATTTCTCCTCTGCTGGGTACAGATTCCTAGATGGGTTCTGCTTGTGAGTGTCCTCGGACACTGGGCAACACATGCTATTCCTGGCAGGAAGGATCACCCTGCAAGACTTGTTGAGGAGGGGTCTGCTGGCTGCTAGGTAACAAAGAGACCCATCAGGCCAGCCTTTGTCTTCCCTGTGGTACAATGTGCTCCCCATTCACTCAGGGAACAAGAGACAGGGCTCCGATTTAGGAAAGCACATAAAGATCACTTAATCTGAAGCATGTACTTAAGTCCCACTGACTTCAGTGATATGATTGTTTGAATGCTGGCCAAGGGGTAGAAATCACAGGGCAGTTTCATGGCACTACCCCTCACTCCCTGAGTCAAACTTCCTTTGATATCAGGTGTGGCAAATTCACACTCCGCTCACTCATGACCAGACTCCGGCTCAGTTGGTAAAGCAGCAGACAACAGCAAATCACAACAGGCGGAGGAAAGACACGACAAGGACAAATGAATGTTAGTTGCTGCACTAACAATGACAATTTCCCAAAGGACAAGCTGAGACAGTTAAGGCAGATCATTTTTCAGTACCTAGAAGGTAGTTGGGATTGTATGGGGCTCTTAGCTTCAGGACTCTTCACTGATGAATTTCTATGGCAATGGAATGAAATAAGACATGAATTGAGCACGTCATGTAGACAGCATGCTTACAGTCCAGACTGTGCCACTATTCTCAACAGTAACCTGAGCAGCTCACCTAGAGAGTAATGAAGATACAGGCTTTTCAACAGAATTGCTTCTTTCCCATGGCTTCTTCCCAGGGTCTGTGAAGTAAGAACGAAGAATTACTATTTGCTCTGCTTTTTATCCCTGCACAATAAAAACATGAAACTGTTTTTCTTTATTTTTATATAAATTCTTATATAAGAAAAACAGTTTCATATATATATATATACACACACACACACACACACACACACAGTGCTATGTTGATAGGAGAATTCTCCTGTACAGACAGCGCTATGTTGGTGGGAGAATTCTCCTGTCAAAAACCAGCTACTACTCCTTGGGAGGTGGAGTAACTATGTGGACAGGCGAAGCCCTCCTGTCAGCATAGGAAGCATTTCCACTGAAGTGCTACAGAGGCGCAGCTCACTCTGCTGGAATTTAAATGTAGATAAGCCATAAGGGCGCAGTTTATTGGAAGGGTTTTCTGTTAGGGCTTACGAGGCCCAAGACCATCACCAGTTTATATCTGCATGTCTTGTAAATGATCTGTTATTTAATCTTTTGTTCTCAACGTCATCACTGAAACCCACATTATGTTAAGGGCTCAGTTCTTTTAAGTGCTAAGCTTTTCTAATTTCCTTCATCTGGCACAGCACCTTGTAGGATCATGCCCATTGTGAGTAGCAACTGTATTAAGGGAGGGAAACATTTGGACTGGATCCTCAGCTAGTATAAATCAGTGCAGCTCCCCTTAACTCCCATAACAAAGCGTATGCAGCACAAGCCAATGGGACAGCTGACTCTTCGGAACTAAGGTCCATATTCCCAAAGTATTTAGGGTCCTAACTCTCACTGATTTCAGGGTGTTTGAGAATCTGAGTCCACAAACCTAGCTTGACTGCTGGGTCTTTATACTGCTCTGAGAAGAAAATTCATATTCACCTGCTATTGCTCAATTATAACAAAAATATTTGTTGATGTTCTATTACTAAATCCCCCACATTCATAGCCGAGATAACGAAGCCAGATTCCAATGGTACAATGTTTCACTGTGTTAAGGAGAAGATGAAGAGTGCTAATAATCAGATTTAATACCTGCAGAATTCTGCTGTTGGCTAGGGCCTCGTGTGACTGGTGAAGGCGAGGTGCTAGCATCTTCCTAAAAAAAAGAAAAATACAGGCTTCTAAATTTAAACTCAACATTTTTCAGGCGAATAGTCACTGATGGATGCTTTCCCTTCATCCATAGCACAAGCAGTGTCAGTGCAAGCTTGCTGCCCATGTGCCTCACCGCTGGCTTGAGGGGACCACCTCCTTGGTGAGATGGCAGATCACTCCCTAGTTCATTTAAACTCCAGTCACTCAACAAAGGGAGACATTTGGATGAGTGGTGTTTTCTTTTTAATCTTTTCTACTAGGATCTCAACTGAAGTCAACCCACTCAGCTCACTGAACCCACGGCAAATTATAACCATGACCCAATGCTATCAACTCACGACTCATGCTTGTGACTGAAAAGTATTGGCTGCTGTTGCCCGTTCCTTGAGTTACTGTCTGAACTAGGAGATTGATTGTCTGTACTGCTGGAGAAATACAGGACCAGGTTCTGGTCTGTTCTCCCTACGTAATTCCACTAATTCAGCTGGATTGCATAGGAGTAAGCGAGAACAGGATTCAGACCAATCTCTCCACTAGCAGTTTCAGTTTATTTAGCTATCCTAACTAAGACATTAAATATTTCTTCACAGAAACCAGGCTGAAGTCAGTTATTTAACAGTATATAACAAAGAGCAAAATCCAGCCTAATGTATTTGACCTGTAAATATTATTTAAGAGCTCCCTATGAAAAAGCACTGAACACATCTGCTCAAATGAAAAAAGCAGTCAGTCAGTTTGAGTGGCTGCTGGGTTTTGCATTAAGCATGACAGAAAGTACAAAACAACAATTAAGGTATTGCAAAGTTGTTATTGTTACACAGTCCATGGGTGAATTCCAGAACCATCACACCAAAAGCAGGCCTATTAAAATGTGACTAAACTCAAGTTCTGAGTAGAATATGAGTTAATGGCAAAGCAGACAGTAGGAGAGCGGAGTCTGCGTAACTGTGCCTTTCATTGCTAGGCAAATGGTTCAAACCCCAGCTTAGGGAAAAGCTGTGAGCAGAGTGGATGACCATACAGGTCCTGCTCACCTAGCTAGGAGCCGCACGCAATGGCAGCCCTCACACTGATGGGAGTACAAGCACCCTCGCAAGTGCAAGCACCCTCAGCACTGCAACTGCAGCCAGCCCCTCCAAACAGGCTGGGAAGCCATAGAAACATGCCCCAAAGAGGAGAAGGGAGCAGGTAGTGCTTTGTCTTTGAGGGTGGTGCTCTCTGAAGCTGTAGCAGCAGTGTGCCTGTGGCATGATGCCTCTAGGCTTTCAGTGAACTTCCACAGCATGAGGCTCTGCTTTAAAGGCACAAGACATAGGCCAGTAGCAACAGAGCCTATAGGCCTAGCAACATCAGCAGAGAGGCAAAGGATTGCATGGAAGCAGGGACGGCACTAGTCCTGTCCTCCTAGCCATGGTGCCTCTAGGGAATGTCTACACTCAATCAGAGGGAGAGAGAGGTGCCTGCAGCATATGTAGAAATGCCCAGCTAGCTTTGACCTAGCTAACTGAAATGACAATGGCAGTGAGGCCACGACAGCTTGGGCTGTACAAGGCCACCTCGAACTGCTAGTCCATGCTGCCATGGCTTCGCTGCTATTGCCATCTGAGTTACCTAGAGCAAAGCTAGCTCTGGTACTGCCCTAAAGTTCACTTTAAAATGCAATCAAAATTGAAGCCCTCATTTAATCTTTGAGAGGACAAACTGAAATATCCAGCACACGGACAGAATGGTTCAAACAGATGTTCACTGAAACTACTAGTCCTGCCATAAACCCAAAATTCTTATTGACTGAGCCACCAAACTGAAACAAATGGACACCTAATGGTATGGCATGCATTACAAAGATACACTACAGCTTCTGAACAGCTCAGTGGTTAAAGTCCCCTTCCCCATTAGAAACCTGCTTTAACTGTAATCTGGCATCTGCAATGCGCTGGTTTACAGCGAAAGTAAGTAATCTACTTTGCAAAGCCATCACGTATGATGGATGAAACAAGTCAGTTCTGCTGATGTCTGGGGCCCAGGGATGCAGCAAGCTTAAACTAAAATATCTGGAACTGATTTGAGATGAGATACTAATTGGATTTCCACTAGGGTATTTTCCCTTTTGGGCTGAGGGAGGGATAAATAAGGTGAAGCCTCTTCAACCTAAATGAGCACAGTGTAAAGAGGCAACCACTGATGTGGTTTAGACAATATCTGGTCTGTGAATAAGAAGGGGATTCTTGTTTCAATTGAATTTAGTTCGTGTTTGATTGAATGTATAAACCTTTACTAGTCACTTGATTGTGCGTGAAATGGATAAGTATGGTGCTTCCAGCCTTCAAGTGATTTCAATACAACAGCTAGTATAGAAAACCCCTTTTTGCTTTGCAGGCACACAATGCTAGTGAGCATTTCACTTACGTTTTGGCTTTCCTCTTCCTTTTTGTCAGCTGGCTTGTCTGACTGTGATGCTGCTTTCCTCCTTTGCACAGGGGTAAAAAGAAAGTAGGACAAAGTCAACCCTTTAGAAATGCCTTTTCTGCACAAAGCTTCCATAGTCATTTGAAAATACCAAGTCATGGCTTGGTGGGGATAATCTTTTACTGCTGTGTAATTTCTTTAGCAGAAGACTGAATATGTTGGCTGCACTAGATTTGATCAATGGTGAAGAATCCAGACTAGTCCTCTCTGAGGCTGGCTCTTCAGGCAGGGGATCGATATTTTGAGTCTAGGCTCCATACGAAGGTACAGGGTTGTACAATTTAAAGGAACAGGGGTAAGAGAAAGGAAGAAAGAAGGCAGGGAATCCAACTGTACATGGCACTGAGCAACTAAGAGGCATAGGGCTGCTTTTATAATGCAAAGAACTGGCACTCAGGTTACTCTGATGAATGTTTTAACATTGGGCAAGATTATTTCCCCACTATAATCCACTACACAGAATGGACTCTCAATGTACATTTTGTATCTCCCACTCCTGAGCCTCAGAGCTTAATCTGTAGGCCCCAGGATCTACATGTGGGCATGGAGATGCAGGGCTGGGTAAAATGTAGATTACCCCCTGTGATGGATAGGAGGAGTGCAGGCCAGCACTCGGTGACAAAGGGGTTAAACCTAGGTAGCTAGCCAGGGTGTTAGCAGGGGGCCAGAAGAACCAATGGGGATACAGTGCTGAAATTCGAATTGGATTAGCTACCTGGTTTGCTCTTCCTTTGTGTATTCTAAAAGGGCTGGAGAGAGCAGAGGTAGGGAGCAGTATTACCATGCCTATGAGAAACATGGGAGTAACTGGACCTTGAAGTATGGATCAGCACAGATCGTGAGTAGAGGGAAACGTGTATTTAGTCACAATTAGGGTATTTGTCTTTATTTTTGTGATTTAGTTTGAACTTCTCTGTGTGAATCCATGCCTCCCCTACTCCCTTCACTATCTAAGAGTTATCCCTAGAGATTTTCTCTGTGTTTTAATTTGTTTTACTTAGTTGCTCTGTAACGCCTAGCAATCAAGTATTCTTTATCAAGTGTATCTTTTGTTAATAAAAGTCACTTGAGGGTGATGATTTGATTCTTGTGTCCTGGAAAGGGGTCTCTGTGTGTGTCTAAGACTGGGCGGTCAGCTACCAGAGACTGCAGCTTGTTTCTCTCTTTTCCTTTTTCAAGCTCTTTTGGGGCAAAAGAGCTTGGGGTATCCCCGAGGAAGGAATTCAAGTGTTCCCTCCTGTCTAGATAGTGGCAGCTTTTTGGTGTTTTTTTCCTCAGAGCCAGTGCATGTGTGACTGAGCAGTTGCCTGCATCTAGCCAGTCTTACTGTGACTTAGGGGAGAGTTTCTCTGAAGATTTGCCTGGGGGAGAGAGCTGTGTGCCTGTGCAGGAGAATAGTGTGTCTGTGAATCAGGTTTCTAAGTGCCTAACTAATGTCTCAGAAGTGAATCTGGAATTGAAAGCAGGGAGAATTCAGTGATCAGGAAAACATTTCTCCGGAGCAGATTGCAGTTGATGGCCCGGGTGAGGTTCTTACTGAGGAAAAAGATAAAGTTCTTGAGGGTGATGGACTGTTGGCTGGTGAAGCTAGTGAAACTGAACTTGAACAAACTGAAAATGATTTGTTTGAGGGAGGTCAGTGTGCTCAGACACCGAGTGTGGAGACTGGCAGTTTGTCTGCTGGGAGTGGCAATGTGCCTGTGAAAGAAGCTGTCTCAGTTTCCAGGTGTGTGTCTGAGATTAGCCAGAGGTGCTGGGACAAAGGAGAGACTGTCTCCTATCATCTGTCTGTGAGTGGCAGCAGCAGCAGCCTGCCTGGGGAGGAAGAGTTTCTTTCCAGTCCTTTACCTGCAGAAGGTATAACTCAGCCTGTGACGGCTGAGGATAGTGCACCAGAGTTGATGCACCTAGAGAGTCTTACAAACCACAACGCAGCTCAAAAGAAAGCAAGTATAGTTCAGTTTCTACTCTTCCTTTTAGTACATTAGCCACAATGATAATATGATTCCTGAGGAGTGGGAGTTTGCACCTTTGGCTCTCAAACTCTGCTTAGTGTCTAAAAGCACTTGAGAAAACTTAGCACTTTTCTATCCTCTTCAGAGCCCAGCACTAAGATTAAGACAAGTGTGGATTGTTGTTGGTTTTTATTTAATCATCAGCATAATTCCTCGCATTTACATAGTGCTTTACATTTTCCAAAGTGCTGTGCAAACATCAGTTTATTAATCCTAAGAAAAACACTCACCCTACTTCTGTTCACACAGTTTTTTATATCAGTTTAACTATTGGCATGAATGGAGTCACTTCTAATTGGCACCAGCATAACTGAAAGCAAACTCAGGCCCACTGCATCTTCAAAGCATAATCACACACTAGGAATTGCCAGTTTAGGTGCATCTGGGATCCCCCTTTTCCCTCACTCTTTACCCCTCACCTCCATTTCCAAACATTCACCCTCTTCATGTGACCAGCAGAAGTGAGCCAAAGATGTCCTCAAGTGAAGCTCAGTTTGATGGACTGTTTGCAGTGTTCTTGTAGCAGTGTGAGTTCCATGATAGTAGAGAGACAAGGTGAGTTATTCTCTCTCACGGAAAAAATGATACGAGACAAAAACGCTGTACCACTTTCCACAAAGCAGTCACTTCACTGATCTCAGTCCTTTTCCTCAAAGGAAACCTGAACACTACCTTCAAAATATAACTTTGCCAGACACTAAAACGTCTCCATTTAATAAAGGCACTGGATTTATGGTTTATCACAATAATCCGTAACCCACTGACTGGAGCCTTGTTAGTTTGGCCTTTGACTGCAGAATTGTTAACTGTTTACACAGAATGGTCTCTTGCAATGTGTGTCCACTATTTATGCTAAACAATCTGTCCCACCGTGTGACACTCTGGGTATGTCTACACTACAATTAAACACCAGCGGTTGGCTCGTGTCATCTGACTTGGGCTCATGGGGTTCAGACTGCAGGGCTATAAAACTGCTGTAGAGATGTCCAGGTTCAGGCAGGATCCCTTAAACTGCAGTTTTATAGACTCGCGACCCTGAGTCCGGTGTTTAATTGCAGTGCAGATATATCCACAGGGCACCTTTTCCAGACCCTGTGACTTCTATAGGATTGCACGGGCATAACTGAGGGCAGAATGTGCTTAAGTTTTGAGAGACTTCTGGGTGAGATGAGCTTTGCTGTTAAACTGGCCAGCACACTCAGAACTGGGCATCTGCTTCCATGCAGCCTTGTCTATGTTCTTCGTGCAATGGCAGTACAATTTGATTTCCAGTAGCATATAGAAGCTGCAGTGACACCTAAAATTCACAGAATGCATGCCGTACTGCCATCTCTCCCCAGTAAATACTCCTATGCCATTGCTAATAACAAACGTTAGTGCCCCCCACACTGCACTGATCTGGAAAGTTATTTTTTGGGAATCCAGGGAGCATGAAGCACCATGTGCTACTATGGGGGGACTTCTTTGCTTTCAATCCTGTGCAGACTCACCAAGGCACCTGCTTACCCTGGCATCGCAGTGAATATGCCGGGTCATACATACGGTGACATTTTATTTTCCTACCTCAAAGGCTACCAATATGCAAGAATTATCTGCTTGGGGTTCTGTTAAAGCTTCACTCCCTCAGAACACAGCAGCTTTCATAGACTGTAAACCAGCAAAGTCAGAGAGAAAATCCAGTAACTCCTAAGGCTCTCGCTCCCACAGAACTGGCTGGATCAACTAGAGCAGCTCAAGCTGGCCTGATACTATTGCTGCTGGGCAATACCTATGCTATTGCGATGTCAAAAAAATGGGGTCCAGCAAATAACACCCACATCAGAACAGCAGCACAGCAGGCTGTGAACCTGATCTCTTGTGCTTCCAGAATACTATGTCCCATGCAGAGTTTTGCACGTTTCAGAGTCGCATCAGAGCTGCCCAATTGCTAGCAGGTCCTGAAAGCATATTGTTCCATGGTCTGCTGCAGCACTTGTTCCAGTGTTTACTTTAGGATGAAGTACAAACCTTTTTGCCAGTAATTTATTCATTTCTTCCATTAGTCCTCCTCCTCCTCCTCCACTACTTGTTCGATTGGCATCGCTCTTAGAGGCCCCACTGGGGCTGGAGCCTCCTGAACCGTCTTCTGGCTTAAGACACAAATTGACATTTCAAATCACTAGAGGAATTTACTGTAAGCACCTGCCCTTTTTGACTAGCTTAGATAATCACTAGGAGCAAAACATTATGACTGCAGCGTGCAGTCAGAGGCAGGAAGCACAATGGGTCAGAATGGAAGCAAATGTAATTTGGGTCAAACCCAGTCGTTAATTCACATGCTAGGATTGGGAAACCACACTGTGGATTTTGTAAATACCTGAGCAAATGATGAAAATGACAACAAAATGCTTCTGATTTTCTGGTGAGATTATGCAACCCTGATTACTCTCAGAAGCACCTACTCACACATGGGCTGCACAATCAAGCCTTTATTTGACAAGTGTAGTGTAGTTTTAACTGCTTATCATCATGGTTGATAGCATAATACTAGTGAGTGTTCTACAGGATACGTTGAAGAGAAACCAATTACGTCTTAGTCATATGAAATCGATGCAGGCACCTGCTAGTTAATCTTCACTGAGCAGGGAGGATCAAAGTGTGAACTACTGTAAAAAGTCAGGAAAAAAAAATCAATTGGAAAATTCCTTCATGAAAATTACCCAAACATTAAACTCTGCTTTAAGGATTATTTCTAATGGACAAATGGCCCCTTTAAAGGCTCAGCCACACTGCATGTGCAGCTCAGGAAAAGGCAAGTACAAACAATCATAAAATAGCCTTTGCATGTGCACCTGCAGGTATTGCGTATATAATCAGATAGGCAACTATGCACCTCATGTATTTGAAAATTTGACTCTTAAGAGTGAACTCTTGGACTCACTGATGTCAATGGGAGTTTTGATTGAATTCGAGAGAGCCAGGAATTCTAGCACATATCTTGTCAGCCTTCCTTTCCATAACAGCCTGTACAAACAACTGCCTTTATATGATTTACGGAAAGGCCACTTTAAACCACATTTCACTTTTCAGTCAGCAAGTCATTTTGTTACCCTTGCTGACTATCCATGAAACAGATTTACAGAAGACTAAATAAAACTATGCCAAGGATTCCTCATTCTCCAGTGAAGGCCAGACTGAAAACCACAGTGCCATGGTCCTTACCCGTTGTACTCTCCTGAGTTTGGCACCAGCCAGGGCTGCTGCTAGTCCTGACACTGACCCGTCGTCAATGCTACCTCCATGTCCTCCACCAGCCGGCAGCGGAGGTGGGGGCGGTGGTGCTGCGCCTGTAGGAGGCGGAGGTACTGGCGGAGGCGGCGGAGGTGGGGGCCCACTGGATGAAGCAGGGATTGTGGCAGCAGTGGAAAGATGACCAGGTGGAAGGATGGGACCTGAAATATACAGAAGATTAGATGACAATAAAGAACGTTCTCCCCCATCTCACATACACAACCTGTTCGCTTGTCACTGACAACTGGGTGAATGAAGGTCTGATGAGTGATCACTGCAAGGATTACCATACAATCAGAGGAATGATACACAGTGAGTATGTCAATTGTATAACATCTGCCTTTTAGTTATCAACGGCACCCATGTCCTTATGTAAAACCCTTGTGACATGTAAATGCTACCTATCCCTTCCTCTCGTCAGGCTACTGTTCTGTCTCAACACAGAGAACACTTCATGTTAGCTTATATCTTCTTCATTTTAACTTTTCAGCTGCAGATAAATAAATGTTACCAATAAACTTTGCGAACATCAACGTCCACTTTTTAAATAAAGTCCTGGGCTTTAGTTATATATTTCCATTCAATTTCCATTTAATTAAATTTGAATGAACAAATGAATAATGTGTTTAATTTTAGCCACACTGTACTTCAACAGAGGCTACTGCAAGTAGCAGTGTCATTCAATGCATTGATTAGAATAGGTTAATGCCCCTGGTATATGTCTCCTATTTATAACGGGATAGAGTGAGAATCTCATTAATTACTCCATCTCCTCAAAGGCTTCTGTGGCTATTCAGTTACAAACTCAATTGGGCAACAAACATTAATTTGAAAGAGGGTTTTTATTGGCTTAGGGGGAAATTTGGGAGCGATATTCAGAGATTAAGTCCTGATTTTCTATTTCATTTTTTTAAATAATGTCACCCATCATTGTGGTCAGAGATAACCTCTAACATTCTGGGAACTATGCTTCTGCTAATAACTAGGCTCACAGTGCTGCTCCAGCAATGAACTGTAGGTATAGCACATCAGCTAACTCCCTACCAATTTGGGCCCACAATAGAGATAACTACCAATTCATAGTGAGTACGGGGAATTGTAGGTGCAAATCTACACATGCAAAATTAGAGGCCAGGCTCATGCCTGGCTGAAAAATAATTTAATTATAAATTGACCAGACTAAAAAATAACAGGCACACGTCTCTGCTGGTGTAATCTAGAATAAGTGTGTCAAACAAAATGGACATGCAGTGATCTGCACCAGCTGAGAGTCTGACCCAACAGAGGCAGTTGAAATATGTGGAACAGGAAATTTGTCAGTGGAAGAAATATACAAATGTTTCCTAAGTTTTCCAGGCATATCCATTTAAGTACAGTGTGGTTATATACAGATGTGGAAGAAAACATTGTCCTCACTCTGCGTTTGTAAGCAACAAGTAGCCA
>CM057848.1:21619729-21647804 GCA_030068395.1 Apalone spinifera
GCATGCACGGTGCGGGGCTGGCAAGTAGCTCTCGCCGCAGTTTGTCGAGCCCTGCTAATCTGCATCTCTCTGCCAACAGAAGGATGCAGTCTAGACATACCCTCAGATCTTAATCCAGCACAGCTCTCAAGTATATACTTAACTTTAAGCATATGAGGAGTTCCACTTAAGTCAATGGGGTCTCTAACATGCTTAAGTTAAGCACATTCTTAAATGCTGTGATGATATAGGGCATCAGCAATGGCAGTACTTATAAGAATTTAAGGAAATTTGATTTGTGTTTAATGGTTGATTGTGCATAGCCAACTGCTTCACAAAGCTGTATAATAAATTCCTTTATTACAAATCAGAATTTTGCAAGTGAAAAAAGTATTGGACACCCGGTTAACAGAACGATCTTATAACACATTAAATACCATGAGCCAAATTTTGACCTCAGTTACTGCTGTGGTCAACAGGACCAATATTTCTTGACTGCCTCAATAAGCAACGATCAAAAAATCACTTTGCTGAGTTTTTAACAGCAGTATGATCATGAGGAAAGGGTTAATATTAATACCTTAATATGTAAAGCTTTGCAGGGTTGGGTTCTTGGTTGGGAATACATAATATAAAAGCAACCTATATAATAAAGCATTCCAAAAATATTCTCCATTTTACTGAGGCATGCTGTGCTCCACATTTCCCACTAGTGGTCATCTCTTTCACACAAACAGCCCTGAAGAACTAGTGTTCACTGTTACAACCAAGAAACTCTATTTGACTTTTCTTCAGTTAACTAAAAAGCTGAACAACTATACCTAAAATAACAGCTATTTCTGAATCTACATCAGTGATTCTCAAACTGCAGGTCGAGACCCCCAAATGGGTTGTGACCCCATTTCAATGGAATCACCAGGGCTGACTCTCACTTTCTGGGGCGTAGGGCCAAAGAGTCCCATTGCCTGGGGCTGCCTGTCTTCAGCCCTGGGTGGTAGGGCTCAGATTACAGGCCCCCTGCTTGGAGATGAAGCCCTTGATAACACATGCTTCCTCTCTTCTCTCTGGGGTTGTGTAGTAATTTTTGTTGTCAAAGGGGGTCGTAATGCAATGAAGCTTGAGAACCCCCGTCTATATGGATATGAACTATATATTTCAACTACACTTGGATGGGACTCACATTGTGGAAGGAAATTATATTTATCTTATTACAAATAGAAAGTAATGTTATATTTGCAAAGTCAAGCACTCCAAAGTCAGGAAATTCCAGAATTACGGTTGCCTGCGGAATCTTAATTTGGTCCTCTTGTGCATATGCATTATGATACTGTCTTTAATTACATAATCAAATACTATATTTTCCATGGGACTCTAGCCTAATACTATGGACAACTGTGTAACCTTAACTAAAGCTGTGCCTATAATGAATTAATAGGCAGTGAAAGCTTTAAATAGGTTTTCCTGGTTATATTTTATATTCATTGCATTTTAAATGCATATATTTGATGTACTGTGGAATTTGTGATTTTTACTACATGTAATTTTTTGTCCAGAAAAATTATGTTAGGGTATGTACAAATAAAGTAAAAGGCTTTATTTGCGTGACAGATGTTCCTACATTTTAGGCTCCAATTCAACAGCAGTGGATTGGCACATCCATAATTAGGATTATTCATTATGCAGTGATCAGTCTTACACTAGATTCACAATAGAGACGTGGCACGTCAATCCTCTGTATAAAGTCACAAGTTATATATTGCGTGCAGCAGTGCAATTTTTGAAAGGCCAGTAAGGACACACGAAAATTATACTGTTGGTGTGTTGTAAAAACATCCTGGGGAATACCCTTAGCTGGTTGAAATTGTTGTACCAACACGGTCTTTAGTAGAGCGATCAGAATTTACATTAGGTCAGGATCTGTTCCCTTTTTTCTACCTACAATCTCCTGTTATCATTTGTAGGTATAAAACGTGCATCGGAGGCACTTGCGTCAGCTGCACCTCTGATACTGCTATTGTAGACATGAAAACACAAAGCATTATCTACGCATTTTTGTCTCCTGAACAGCTTGTTACTTATAAGCAGAAGGAGCTGAATCAGAACAAAGAGCTGAGGCCTGCACAAAATGCTAAACTGACATATTTTTTTTCCCTCTTGAAAATGTGGAGCAAATGCAATAAAAGTGCCAGAGATGGAACGTGGGCAGTATGTTGCATGGCCCAGTGTGGTTCCAGTGTTGGGCTAATGTGAAAAAATCTAGCAGAATGTTCTCTCCCCAATAGTTCCCACTGCTGTAGGGGAAGCCTGGCCTGGGAACTGCAAGTTTGTGTACCTTCCCCAAAGGAGAAGGAGGAACCCAACACAGACATCTGAATTTCAGGCTGGCCCTGGCTGTCTCTTGGCAACTGTACACCCTACATGTGCTAAGGGAGAACTTTTATAAACATTCACTTGTGTGAATAGAACTCACACACATAAATTGTCACATTTACATCAATGGAACTAAGTAAAGATTATTTATGTGAGTAAAGATTTGCAGGATGGAGCCTTATGTATCTACTAAGGGCTACTGATGGAGTATGGTCCTATTCAGTATGGTCAAACTCAGTATGAGTAGGAGTTGTCTGATAGAGCCCTGTGATTTTAGAAAATAATCTATGCTGTATTTAAAATTGTGAAAGAAAATCTTTTAAACAAATGCATTTTGCATTTTTTTTTCCATCTTCACTTTCCTGCTCGCTCAAAAATTTAGAATAATGGTCCCTAACGTGGTGCCCGCGGGCGCCATGGCGACCACCGGGGCATTTATGTGTGCCCACCGAATCATCTGGGCCGGCCCCCGGCCAGTGCGCGGCACATGCACAATACTGGCTCCGGGCGCAAGGCGCGTGGGCGGCCCCTGCCCCGGGTGCACGGCACATGTGAGGTGCCAGTCCTGGGTGCACGGGCGGTCCCGCCCCGGGCGTGCGGCGCATGCATGGCCCTGCCCCCAAATGCGCGGCGTGTGAGCGGCCCCTCCCCCAGACACCCGGCAGCCCTGAAAGGTTGAGGACCACTGGTTAGAACAACATTTTCAAACTACTAGACCTGCAGTTAGGCCTTTAGCTGTTCTCACTATGCTGCTATATGTGAAGCCAGAATTCTTCCATAGTATAGATACATTTATACCAGTATAAAAGTTCATCTACTAGGTTCAATAAAATAAAATGAGATATACTAGTTTAAAGCGCCTTACACCGGTGTTACTACATCCATACTAGGGCTTTTACTCTTACTGACATAATTATGCTGGTAAAACTTAAGTATATACAAGGCCTTAGGCCATGTCTACACTTGCAGAGTTTTCTGCTATTAGTTTCACTGGTGATAGTGAACAGGTAAGAGAAAAGTGCTGGTTTGAACTCAGTCTCATAAAAAGCTCTCTTGATAATCTTAAGAAAATAGCACAAGAAAACATGATGCAAATTACTTTTAAATTTCGTGTTATCTGAATCTCTGGACATCAGTATATCTTATCTTGCCTTTTAATTGAAAAAAAAATGGTTTGAGTTC
The DNA here is from genome assembly GCA_030068395.1 of Apalone spinifera. NCBI lineage: Eukaryota > Metazoa > Chordata > Testudines > Trionychidae > Apalone > Apalone spinifera. The sequence goes on from CM057848.1 coordinate 21,623,261, forward strand.
TTTACTAATTAGTAACTAAAAATCATGACATATAAGCAGGATCATGACAGAAGGTAGCTGTAAAAACAGCTAAAAAGTCTTATGTGGAAAAAATGGCGTCAATTAGCAAAGATGTCCTGATTTATATACATTGACTGCACATAAATTAACTTGCACAATATAAAATCACGTTAATTCAATAAAACTAAATACCGGTACTTTGAACTCATCAGGTATTTTCAGAATAACAATACTCAGAATATAAAATTATCAATACTAAGTGTGCCAAGTACTGATTAAAGCAGTTTGGCGAGTGATTTTTAAAGTATAATAACGAGCCAGTAGAAGGCTTTTCCTTTAAATGTGTGTGAATGCACGTGTTTCTGTGTGCATAAATCACACAAACACAGATACTCCACTGTTGTAAAGTCAGGAATGGTTCTGTTAGGGAAACCAGGGTGTACATGGGACAAAAGAGATTCTGCCCATTGGAGATATGCACAGTTCAATTTTTGTGCTGAAGACAGAATACATTTCCTATCGTTACATTTTTTGATAAACCTGTAACAAACAAATATACAACCTACCTACCTACCTGTGGGAAACTAGACTGTTGAGTCTGACTAATTACAGGCACCATCCACCTGAATGTAAACAAATCAAGCCCAAATTTTGCAAATGGATATACACAAGCAGACCTCTGTGCCATCACAGAGACCCATGGCTAACAACTGTATGATTGGGGCCTTAATTATTATAAATTAGCATGGGTCATTTTTTAAAAATATAAAATAATTTGAATCTAATACATTGTTTCCAAATTTTGTTTCTTACCTTCTCTGCACTTCCATTTCATCTGGAGAGGGTCCATTCTGAACCTGGCGCTGGGTAGTTGGACCTATGCAAAATACAACAAATTATAATTAGTAAAATAAATGCAGTGACAACATTGTTACCATTTCTGAAACACAGTGCTGTTCACAGACTCATTGCACAGAAGTGTTAAGAGAGATCAAAGCTGAAATGATTCAAGGAGCACGTTTTCTATCCTTTATTCATTCTTTTTAAAAATTTTAACACACACTGAATCAGATGCTGAGCTAGTGTAGTAAATTACTTCCATTCTATTGAGAGAGAGACAGATCCAACATCAGCATATAGGAACAGCCATATTAAGTAATTCATAGGCACTGGTGATAACTGTAGACAACATAATGCAATTATGCTAGAATGAAGATTTGCAGACCTGCAACATTCGAAAGGATGATGTGGTACAGCTGTCAAGAGTATTACTAAGATGCAAAATTTTAGTCTCTGTAGAATTTCAACCAGGCTTGGTTGGATCAGGATGTTTTCAATCTAGCCTTTGGTGAATACACTGTGCAACTTCTATGTGTGGAACTTCTGCTGAGATCCAGTATGCATAATAGATACAGAACGGTGATAGATACCGGAGGACAGAAGAGTGACCATATGAACCAGAGAGAGCAATTTGCCCTGAAAGGGTTGTTCAGCTTTACTTCCCTGTTCTCTAATCCTCACTATTCATAAAGGCAGCCTCAACAGCTTTTATTAATTTATACAAATAAAAGGACAAATTTCCCTCTAACTCTGAGATGCTGGTGATTTTAGATCCAGGCTTTGGTTTGGACCCATCTACAATAAATGAATATGTCTTCTCTAAATATACACACACCTATTATATGTTCTTATGTTCACATCTATTATATGTTTAATTAAACATTTATTTGGTTGCAGACATTCTAGGGGTTTTGGGTAGATTTTTAAAAGCCCTCGTATCCCTCATCAACTAACAGGACTCCACCTTGAAGAGTGCTGCAAGATTTGACAGTATTATTAACAAGGAAATTTCACTTGGGAAAACCCATACTATCATGCTAACTGCTATACTGCAGCTGGCAAAATGAACAAGAACACATGCATGTTCAGGCTAAGTGCCAATGTGCGTGCAAGCTGAGAGAAAGTGTAAGGGTGAGACAGCAGAAATAACCGCATTGCCATGAGGACAAACCGAATCAGGATCCCCAGAAATGGTTAGCGAACACTGCATTAATCTAGTAGATCAGCAAGAATCTTTTGAAATGAGCTGTCTATGCACACTAAATAACATACCTAGTTTGGCTAACATGTACATTTATAGTGCAGAAGAAATCCAGATGAGATTTTACCGAAAAACACCCCCCATACGTAAGAAGCCAATTTCTTTTTTTCTTCTCGGTGCAATTTTGCATAAGTTTCAGATTTTAAAGGAACAGGTTATAAAAAATTATTCTACAACAGGTTTGGAGCAATCCAATTTGGAGGTTGGGCTGAAATTTTCTGCCAGATGAACATCTAGCAAATTAATTCTAACTGCATATCAGATAGGTACTCAGAAGTATACAATCCTGCAAACACACATGCTTAACTTAGACTCATGTTTTTAGTTATGCACATGCATGTTTTGCAGGGTTGCGATCACAATTACATCAACTGCAACCTATAACCTGGGATAATTTTAGAGTGCAATTTGCACCTGTTAAAAGTAACAGGTTATTTATTCAGGCAGACACACTGAGTTAATGAAGAGAATGGATTGGTGAAGTGCACACAAAAAAATTATGAGCATTAGTTAATACTAATATAATTGAAATCAGAAAAATTAATACATGTAAATATAAGACTCAGGTAAGGACAGTAAAGTGGTTTACTACATTGTTCATTCTTACAACCTCACATTGTTCTTATACATACAACTTTATGGGAACCATATGAAGTAACAAGGTAAGTGAAGATGCCCACCATGACCATACTTTTGTTATTCTTTGTCATCCCTGGTGAGTCCCTTTGGACACAAAAGAGGACATCATAATAGGATAAACCCAATGATAATCATCAGGTGTCATATCTCTTAATTCAGACATTTATGTACCTGTCGCTAGGGATGTAAAAATATAGAAAAACATTAACTATGTAACTGATTAAAATTCTGTCAGGAACACGGTTAAACGTTTTAGGAGATCCAGCAGTAGGTGAAGAAAAGGTCACCGCTCCTCTCCCAGGTACAGCAGCTGGCCCCAATCCCAGGCTCCCAGCAGGCTCTCGAGCCCTGCCATGGCTGCTGGCCCCATTCCTGATGGGCTCCCGACCCTACTCACCGTGGCTGTTGGCCCCGCTCCCAGTAGGCTCTTGAACCCACCTCTGTTACTGGTGGGCTCCCGGTCCCGCTCCTGGCAGGCTCGTAGCCTCACCATGGCAGCTGGCCCTGCTCCCCACTCTTGGCTTAGCCAAGAGTGGGGAGCAGGGTCCCAGCCAGTGAGCTTAACTATTTAAGTAACCTTATCAGCTTCAGCATATTGATTAAATGGTTAAACAGTTAAACTGGTAACAACTTTACCAGTGACCACAGTTAACTAAGTCTTAGCCCCTGTCCATATGTGGCTTTTCAGGTAACCATAAATAGGGTTTCCGATTGTTGCTATACACTAGATGCATTAATACATTTGCATTAGCATCAACACCTTGCCCACAAAAAGTGCCCACAAAAGGGCACTTTTTGTTAAATACTATAATCCTATCTCATTGGCTCTTTACCTTTATAGACGATCATACCTCTTCAAGAATCCGATTTGTCTTATGGCTGCCCAAGTTTCACCTTACTTAAAAATCACTTGCTTTCAAAATCAGACATAAAAATACAAGTCACAGCACACTATTATTGAAAATTGCCTTTCTAATTTTTGCCATATAATTATAAAATAAATCAATAGAAATATTGCGCTTACATTTCAGTGTATAGTATATAGAACAGTATAAACAAATCACTGCATGAAATTTTAGCTTGTACTGAATTTGCTAGTGCTTTTTGTGTAGCTAGTCATAAAACTAAGCAAATATCTATATGCGTTGACATACCTCCTGACAGACCTCTGCGTACTCCCAGGGATACACCTAGCACAAGCGACCTAGAGTAGTGGTCTAAGTCTTTATGCTTTCTTACATTAAGAAAATTGTAACTAGTATAACTAATAGGCACTCTTAGGCCTCAGATTTTTTTGCCATGCCTATCTTATTATGCTTCAGGGGGTGGCCGAATTAGTCTGTACAGGATAAGCTGAAAAAACAACCAATAGTCTGGTAGCACTTTAAAGACTAACAAAACATGTAGATAGTATATCATGAGCTTTCGTGGGCATAGCGTACTTCTTCAGATGACCAGAATGGACATCCAACACTCTGGTCATCTGAAGAAGTGGGCTGTGACCACGAAACCTCATGATATACTATCTACATGTTTTGTTAGTCTTTAAAGTGCTACCAGACTATTGGTTGTTTTTTAAGTTTATCTTATGATGAATATTCATATTGTATGCTCCCTTATAGCTAATAAAAGCACTTTTATACACAATATCTGAATGAAGTTTGCCTTGTAACCTCTCAAAGATCCAGTGGGGTCACAAGTCAATAGTTCTCACATACTTGTAGATGCAAAAAAAGTGGCCAGGTTTTAAAAAATCTGTGTCTATCTTTTTTCATTATATTAATATAATTTGATTTAATTTCCTTGATCAGGGATCTATATATCTCTGTTCTGTCCTCTGATACCTCTTATATTATTTTTTACATATAACAGGGTCACTTATTTAAAATCCTAATTTAAGAGTATTAATTAACACTTTGCTTTCTTTTATTTGCTAACAGTGAGTAGTGTGCTTAAAATAAAGATGACACTTTGGTCCTTATTAAAAATGCTTAGCTGTTGAAATTGACAAATTTTCTGCAACATCTTAAGAAATGGCCTTTTCCACACTTGCAAAAGAAAACATCAAATGGGAAGAAATAATTCAGGACTTAGAATTATCTCTCTCACACACATCTTCCACAAAGGTGATGTGGTGTTTACATGTATAATCAATTACAGGGCCAGATGGCATTCAGATGCTCAGTGTATAGTGCTAGGTAGCTCAAAAAGTTCCATTAGTTCTCTGTCAGATGTTTTGGAATATTGTGACAATTCTTGTGGTGTGTATAAAATTAGAATGTGTCTGCAAAGTAGAGTTAAGTTCTCAGATATAAATCCCTGCACTTCAAGATGATGTATAAAAATCCTCAGAGAGAAAAAGATCCTCTGTTGCTTTAAATGTTTTCCAACATAAACTTTTACTCCTTTTGCTGCACAGTTCATTTCTCTTTTGCACAAATGTTTGTGTTAGACCCAATATCCCCCTCAAGTTGCTTTAAATAAAATGAAGTGTCCTTGATGTTATTGAATTTTTTACAATAATTACATTTTTGAGGTGGTAGCATGGAACTGACTCGACAACTGAGATGCATAATATGACAGCAACAAAGAATCAGCATGTAATGACTTAATTCCCTATGCTCCTCTGCATGGACGGGTGGTTGGGAATAAAACCACATAACACTCCATGCTGAGGCCATGCACAGAGGAAACATGGTTTGGCAAAACTCTCCCAGCCTCTGCCAAAATTCCATAGAGCCCACTGAATGCGTGGCAAGAGTGGGGGATGATTAGCAGTGGAAATTGCACTGGGTAGCTTATTGGTCTCCTTTCTCCTGAAAAACAAAATGTCTGCTGAATTATATTAAAATATGTGATAATGCAGCTAGATACTAATGCAGCTAGAACTAGGGATGTGAAAGTGTAACTATGTACATGGTTAAATGATGAACCTGGGCTCATTGGTTAACCTTTATGGTTAAATGCAGGCTCCTGGTGTGTGTGGGGAGCCAGCTTAACAGTTGGCTCTCCATGTGAACCAGCGCCTGACCAGGGAGCTGCCTGCTTCCCTTCCCCCCATGCTGCTGCCTCTGTATCCGAGGCAGTAGCATGGGGGGCAAGTGGGAGTTGGTACGTACACAGTATGGGGGAGCCCCTTCCCCACATGTAACCACTAAAATTTTACTTAATTACTTAATTAAATGCATTTTAATTAATGCATAGAACCAGCATTAATACTTGCCACATACCTAGACACAGGGTCCATCCTAGTCAATGGCAGCATGGATTCCAGTGGGGGTAGGCAGTGGTCTGGATGAGAGATGAAGGAAAGACCTTCACAGAGACTATCTTGGGATAACTAGATATCTGGGGATCTTAAGCCTCTGAGGCTTCTGCTGTCCCTGCATCCACACCTACTGCTGCAGACCATGATGGGGGAATATACCAGTTCAATTTGTTCCCCTCCACTTCCTTCCCACCTCCATTAAGAGGATTATATACAAGCATCACCAAATCATTCCTTAGGCATTCCAGCTCTGATCTCATTATATAAGCAGAAATGGCTGTTTTCTAGGGTAATGAGAAACCTTCATTGCAAAACTGACAAAAATTCATCCAATTTTGTTCAAAACCCAATATTAAGCCAGGTTTTCCAAATGGCTTTCAAACCTGGGCTAAGCTTCTGGTAAACCTGTCTGGATTATCCTGGGAAACTGTCGTTCTGTCTAAGTTTTGCTTCAAGTTTGTGTACCTTGCAAACTTACGATCCCCAATGGTGGAGTCTCACACTGATCTAGTGCTTTCCTCCTCCCTGGGCTTGTTTTTGTTTTGTAATGTGGTTTACTAATGCTCACACAAATATTGCATGAAGGGAACATTTTAGCAACAGCCTGATTTCATATATGCATATGAAGTGGGACGCAGATCAGAAAGCTGCTTAAATTGAGGGTATTTTTTAATAAATGGAGCAATCTTCATTTAACTGCTCACATTTTTATTTGCTTTCTAAACACGAGTAGACACCAGCAATGAATGCAGCTGGTAATGGCATCCCCATATAAACATCCCTCTCAAATTGAAATGCGACTTTCCTCCTCCCCTGACAGCTTTTGGGACTAACCCCAGGGGACTGGTGTACTGAATACAATCATCAGGGGATACCCTTCAGCTCCTAAATTGTTTCAGTTTCATAGCTGTTGCAAGCTACATTTCTATCAATTAATTCAGGAGATGTATTGTTGGTGTCTGATGTTTCCATGCCTCTTTGCTTTGTAATAATTTATTGCATTTTCTATGAACCTCCTCTTGTGACTCAGCTCTAGGCCTATTTTTGGGTGTACAGACACTAGAAATTTTCCATGTTAGTTATGTTCCACTTTTCATCTGATGACAATTATCCACAATGTTTTCTGGGCTGGGAAACATTTGCTGTTTTCACATCAGTTCCTGAAACTGGCTGGTTCCTTCATCACCTGTCTTGGACCTATGTGACATTGATAGTCCCAGCAGCACTGCCTCTGGCCTTGTAATAATCTAGCTAAATGCAACATCCTGGTGCTGATGCTGCTCCATCACCTTTTGTACAGCTTTTCCCTGACTGAACTAACAGGACCTGAATGGGAACTCTCTGTGATATGATACTGTTACCAAGGTTACTCTGACTGTATTTGCCAGTTTCTTTTGAACTTTTGTTGAACTTTGTCAGTAAATCCTGGCTATTCCATCACCACAGCACTTTGCCATTGGATGGGGAGAGATATTGTTATTGTTTTGACTAGGGATGTAAGAAACTAGTCGACTAGTGATGCAACTAGTCGCTTACTCCCCTTTGCTGCCACTGTCAGAGAAAGGAAGCAAGGGGGAGAGCAGGAGCTGGTGCGGGAGGGAGACGGCTTAAAAGCCGGTTCCCTCCGGCACTATCTCTGTGGAGGGCAGGGGAAGTAGAGGCACAGCAGGAAACGGTGTGAGCAGGGACTGAAGCAGTCTCCGCTTCTGCTGCGATTCTGCTTTTGAAAGGCTCAGGCATTGCAGGGAGCACAGGCCAGCAGGCCAGCAGACACCCGCTCCCTGCGGGTGTTCGTTTTGAAATGTACAAGAGCCCCACTGGGGTTCTTGTACATTTCAAAAGGAAGTCCCATGCTCCCTGCTATGCTTCCACTTTTGTACTATAGTAAGAGCCCTTATAGACAATCAACGGGTCGATGGAAATTCCATTATTTATCAGATATGGTCTAGAGACGGTGCTTGGTCCTGCCGTGCTGACAGGGGACCGGACTTGATGACCTCTCCAGGTCGTTTCCAGTTTTAGTGTTCTAGTAGAGTAGAGTAGAGTATAAAATAGAAATTTATTTCCAAATTAAATTGGCAAAATTTGGTATTTTTACATTTTCAAAAATGCTTTTTTCTCCCATTTTTTTTCTGTACAAAATTTCATCTAAATTGATACAATTTCACAATTTTTTGGCTTTGTCGAAGCAGCACTTCAATGAGAATTTTTGCCAACTACTTGAGTTTTGACACTGTTTTTCGCAAGTCAGAACAGTTGATTCACAGTGCAAGTCAGAACAGTTGATACCAATATCAGCTATACAGGGAGTGGATCACTGTGCCAGAAACCACAGGCCAGTGTGGGGAGAGTGATTATAGTGGTGAGCCAAGGACAGGGGCAAGTGATCCATATTTATATGCATTAGTGGCTCTAGTCCACCACAAACGTGGTACTGGAGTATTGAAGCCAATGGGTTCAAGCTACAGCTGCAGAAGTGCTATGCTGCAGGCTCATGCCCTGGACCAGATTTTTTCTCTCCTATGGTAACTCTTCACTGCACCTGAGAGCAATTTCCTTCCCCTCTACATTAGCCCCCTTCACTGTGATGTTAGAATGCCTCATATATAGCACCTTATCCAAGGCAAGATCAGACTAGGGCATGGATGAAAGCAAGCTGGGAGAAGTTCAAACCAGATAAGATTGAGATGATGATGGTGAATTGGTGGAAGCTACTGGGGATGATGGCAGAGAGAAGATCAGTCCCTTTGCCTGAGTATATCCATCCTTAGGCCTTGTCTTTACTAACCCCCCAGACACTGGCTACTCTTCTCGTCCTGGTGGAGTACCGGCATCAATGGGAGAGCTCTTGGAGATACACACTAGACCCATAAAATATGTAGCTGGAGTTGGCTTACAATAAGCCAAGTTTGGCAGCATCCCCAGAGGGAGAGGCCAATGGGAGCAAACATCCCTGTTGGCTTCCCTTACTCCTCGCAAAAGCGGGAACATTGGACACTAGTGGTGGCATCCTCTGAGTTCAATTTAGCGAGTCTTAATTCCAGAAGATTCATCGCAGCAGCAATATCTTCCATTTAGTGTAGACAAGGCCTAAGTAGACGCGATAAATCAATGGCCAGTAGATCGATCGCTGCAGCATAGATTCCCGGTGCAATGGAGACAAGCCTTTAGTTACTAGGATTCACAACCCAGGGATGCTTTTAGACGCAATCTGCTGTTTGACAATCGTACTATAGCAATGATCTAGTCAGGAGGTTGCAACCTTTACTTTCAGATGTGGACTATGCCATTTTTACTCTGTATGTGTTACTTCCAGATTAGATAATTGAAATTAATTCTGCCTGGAAATACTCTTTAAAACCACTTGGAGATTGAAGCTGGCATAGAACACAATGGGTCATTTACTGTGCCCTGCATCTTGAGTGAGAACCTTTGGGACCAATACTCACTTCCCTTCAGTCTCTGAGTGGAGGTCAAGGTGTTGGTAATGACTTAGTAAGTCCTAAGTGGCCTGGGGACGGCTTATCTGGGGACAGCCTTGCCACTCAAGGGTGCCTGAGTGGGATTTTGCTCATTAGAAAAGAGAGGCGGTGGCTGGCAGCATGTTCTCTGGACCAGATCCAGAGTGAGGAATGGGATCCTGTTCTCCACTGGACTGGAAACAGTTCAGTTTGGCAACCTTGCAGGTGTGCTGCAAAAAGACATCTGAAAAGAAGCTTTTTGTAGGTGGCTGGCTGGCAGAGTTCCATTCTGATTAACTGTAATGTTGCTGGGATTTGTTGTAATATTAATAATGTTAATTATATAATATTAATAATAATTAGTAATATTAAAAAGAAGACCCCTAAATAAAGTTATACTTAGACACATTAAAACAAATACTATATTGAGGATGTGTTTCCCTAATTGCTTTTAAATAACAGGATAGAACTTGATTCGATAGAGCACTTTTCATATTGAATAAATAGTACAATGTCATCATCTATATGTCTGTGGCACTTTTTCTCTCAGGATGACAAAGCACTTAACAAGTGTTAATTAAGCTTCAGCAATCCTGTGAAGCAGAAAATGTTAAATGACGTACATAAATTTAAGACCTCATTTACTCAAGAAAATTTGTCCCAGTTTAATGACAGTTGTGATTTTAAACTCATTCAGTTAAACCAGTGCAAAAGGTTGTGTGGATACTCTTATTTTGATTTAAAGCAGACTTACTTCGGGTTTAACTTAAGCTGACTAGAAATCCATTGAAGCTAAACCAAAGTAAGCCCATTTTAAGTTGAAATAAGAGGGTCCATAGAAACGTTTGCATCAATTTAACCACCATAACATCTGATTTAAGTTACACCTGCGTGATTTTTTCATCTAGACAAGGCCTAAGACAGTGACAAAGCTGCGAATACAAGCATGCAGGCCTAGCTGACAGTCCCCCACCCTAACCACTAATTTGCATCATTTTCAAGCACAAATGTAGCTTCTGCACACACAAATGTGTGTACAGCTTTATTTAAAAAAAACCTAACAAACCCAGCAGGTGCAAGGAGGGATTCACTACTTGAAAATATGGCCCCTAATGAGTTAAAAGCTCAAAGAATATTGGGCATGACTTGCAAAAGCAATGCTAGATATTCAAAAGAGGAATCTACAATACTAGAAAACATACCTGCAAGTTATTGGCCAAAAGTTCTCAACTGCCAGACTTATTAATTAATGAATTTAAAATCAGATGTGATAGATCACACATACAGTGAGGTAGGGATTAAAACAATTATTAGTCATTGCCCTGACACAGGAGTGATAGTCCTATACATTAGGGCTACGTCTACACAGGCCCCCTTTTCCGGAAAAGGGATGTAAATGAGAGAAGTCGGAATTGCAAACTGTTTACACGGAATGGTCTCTTGCAATGTGTGTCCACTATTTATGCTAAACAATCTGTCCCACCGTGTGACACTCTGGGTATGTCTACACTACAATTAAACACCAGCGGTTGGCTCGTGTCATCTGACTTGGGCTCATGGGGTTCAGATTGCAGGGCTATAAAACTGCTGTAGAGATGTCCAGGTTCAGGCAGGATCCCTTAAACTGCAGTTTTATAGACTCGGACCCTGAGTCCGGTGTTTAATTGCAGTGCAGATATATCCACAGGGCACCTTTTCCAGAACCTTTTCTAAAGGGAATAAGAGATCTTGCGGAAAAGGCTAGACAGCCGCTTTTTTCCGTCAAAGCTCCGAAACGGAAAAAAGCGGCAGCCATGTTAATGCAAATGCAGCGGGGAAAAATGCAAATCCCCGCTGTATTTGCAATTCCGACTTCTCTCATTTGCATCCCTTTTCCGGAAAAGGGGGCCTGTGTAGACGTAGCCTAGTGGTTTATTTAGCTCAGTAGAAGAGATAATCATGAGGGCACACGTGACTTTTGTTTGCTCTGGACACAATCAAGATGCTTCTATGGCAAACCAGAATTTGAAACTAAGCAGATGTAGGTGCCCTGTGGCAAGAGAGACCATATTCATATTTAACCTGTTAGGGGCATTGTTAAAGCCCACTTTATCCTAGCCAAGTTCAGTCAGTATCAGGGAGGGTTCTCTCTCACATAAATGTCAAGCAGCTAAAAGAATCCTGCAAAGAATACAGAAAAAGACTATGCTGTCAAAGTGGTACAAGTCTGGAGTGCTTCCAGTTCCTGAAGTCAATGGAGTGGCTCTGGATGTACAACAGTGCAACTGAAATAAATATTTTCCCCTCTGCAGAAGACCAAATTGTTTTGCTGGTTCTGCTCCTTCTCCATGTGACACTTACCTCCCCCCAGAAGAACTAGTATTAAGAAACACAAATTTTCTCTCCATTACATTGCGAAAGAATGCGTCAGTGTCTATTATTGTATTTGAGACCCGCTGTACAGACACAGCCCTTTATGAAATGGGCCAGGGCCTGATCCTGTGCTCATACTCTATATAAAAGAGTAGGTCTACTGAAATAAAAGGGACTTACACCAGTATGTGGTAACAATATCAGGCCCCTGGTCTGCATAAGCTGTGAAACAGTGAGGCACCAGTGAGATGAAGGCAGAAAACACAGCATTCATGAAGAGGTGGAACTGGAGTATCCCAGGAGTATTATTTTGCTGAGGAAAGCCCTGAGCCAGAAACAAATAATTCAGCAACTGTTCAATTATGTTCTAATGAAATACAGGCTAATCCAGGCTTGCCACCTGCTATGGGAACACTGTGCAGCAGAACAACAGTTAGCAGCTCCTTCCCGCTAGGAAGAGAGGCTGAAACTTTGCTACATTTATAACATTTATATGCCCTTGTTTCCGGTTTTATGTAACATAACCGCCTCAATCAGTTAAATGTTATATTTATGGCAGGACCCTCAAAAGTTCCACAGAGAAGTTTATTAAAGCATAGACTGTGAGTGCTTAGCCCACAGAAGACCTTCTTCTTTTAAGAAAACAAAGCCACTCTGCTCTGGTTAATTAATTCTGGGGCTAGGGCTGCACTGGGTCTGGCTTCACAAACACATCCACAGAAGGCAGCACAAGAACCTAGTAATGTCAACCTACAGAGTTCAGAAATCATGAGCCAGGCCCCACAATCATGAAAGTGGCGTAAAACTTGCGAGATTTTTAAAAAGGGTATTTTGGTTGTTTGCATTTCTCTTTTGGCTTTTGAGCCTTTAAGGTTCATGTTATCCAAGCAGCTTTCCTGCCATGAGGAACGCTAGAAACTTTTTTCTTAAATAAAAGTTGAGTTTCTCCTGCATTTGATTTAAGAAAAACAATAAATATTGCAAAACGTGCAATTAAATCAAGAGAGCTGGCGACACTCAGTGCCTGGCCTTCCCTTCCTCTGTATGTAGGACTGATCCAATCAAAGATCCCAAGGCACAGGTAAGTCTAGCACAAGACTTTCCAAAGTGGCTGAGGAGCAACAGAAGCTCGTGGCCCACCTCCCATGGGCACTGAGGCCCGTGGAGCCTGCTCCATTCAGGGAAATGTACATCATGCCTTGGCACAACAACCACACTTTTCCTGAGCCACAGGATTTGCCTCCCTGAGGCACAACAAATAGAGAAGTGTCAGCTGGGGAGGGCATCTCTGCCCCACCCCTCACTGAGGGCTGTCTTAGAGACAGCTTGTGACCCTTAATGTTTGAATTAAATCATTTTGCTATGTAATTGCATAGACAAAGTGCATACTTGAAGTCTTTATTTTGCGATGGTAAGAATGGGCCAGACTGATGTAGTGTATAAATGGTGTTAAGAGGTGCAGCAGCAGGAGGAGTTAAATGGTTCAATGTGGCTAAGAAAAGGAAACTGTAGTTAGAGCCTAATTCAGCTTTACCACTGGCTTCGATGAGTTCAGGGCCAAGCCCTGTGTGACTAACTTCCTCTTGTGTAACATAAATGTGACATGTGACAAATGTCAGCTGCAATACAATGGTGAGTGAGTGAGTGTGTAATTCTAATAAAGCCTATAGAGAGTTATACCAAGGACAGGCATTCAGAATTTATATTTTGGTTAATCTGCAGTTTATAAACACCAGTGATAGACCACCTCTCTTGTTCTGTTTAAGATACACTAAGATGTATAACACTGACAGAGAGAAGCATTGTGGGGCTATATTACCTATCAGAGGCACTGTGCTCTCGTGGTTGGGGCACTGGCTTAGGAATCAAGAGACCAGCATGCTACTCATGGCTTACTCACTGGCCTGTCATGTGACCTTGTGTGAGTCACCCCACTTCTCTGAGCCTCCATTTCTCTTCCCAACCACTGTTTGTCTTGTCTACTGAAGCTGTAAACTCCCAAGGGCAGGAGTCTCAGAGTGTGCGTCTACACTGCACCCTTAGCTCAAAATAAGTGATGCAATTTGAGCTATGCAAATTGCATATCTTATTTCAAGTTAATTTCAAAATAGCTTATTTTGTAATTTCAAAATAAACTGCTATTCCAAAACGTCCCTTAATCATCGTGGAATGGGGTTTACAGGGATGTTGGAAAAGAGAGCCCATTATATTTTGAAATAATGGGCTTGCTTAAAAGATGTGGAATAGTTATTTCAGGATACCGGAAGTATCCCAAAATAGCGCCACAATATAGCCATACCCTTAGTGTGTACAATGAGGCCCCAAGTTCAATACAAATAAAATACAGCAATGCAAAATTAATAAGAGTGCATTGAAAAATATACAATTAACTTTCATTTGTGGAAAAGACACTGGACAATTTCTGACCAGACTTTAATCATAATTCTGCATTAGGATCAGCGAACACAGATACCTGCCTAGACTCCTCCTGAAACCAATGGACCATACTGACAGGTGCAGAGATCTGGGCTAGTGCAGGAACATAGCCTTATATTGGAGTATACCCAGAAATTACACATGTAAAGTTGAGCGTGCCTTATAAGTGCACCATGAGCAAATTATTATTCCAAGATAAAAAAACAAACAGCCCCTGCTTCCTAATAAAAATAGGAAAAAAGAATGCAAAGTTAGGATCCAGCTTATGCTGAAGTCAAAGGTAAAACTTCCATTGCTGTAATTGGATACAGGAACTTCCCCATACTATACATACATTCCGTAAATGGTTTGAATTTCTACAGCCAAATGGGCCAGTCCCTCAACTCCCAATGAAGTCCAGAGGGCTCGGAGCCCAAGCTCCCACCCAACCCCGAAAGTTTATACATTGCAATTTTATAGCCCTGAAGCTTGAGCCCTTTGCCCAAGACAGCTGACCCCTCTTTTACTGCAGTGTAGACAGACACAGTTACAGCTGGTATAGGTTACATAAGAGTTTCAGCTGTATAAGACATTGTTGTGCATCATCCTTTGGCACTCTAATTCCATTGGTACATGAGCAATTGGATATTTTAATGCAGTAAATAAAAGAGGAAAGGAAGAAACAACCCAACGTGATTATAAGAGTAATTCTTATATACTCTACACTAATGATTTCTCCTTGTTTAACAGCCCTGGCCAATGTAAGGGTCCAGCTGATTCCATCAAATATTGTTAACAACTCAGCACTTTAGAACCAATCTACTGAAATTAGCAAAACAAAAGACAAGCAACCAATCAAATATAAATTTAAACCCCTAACTCTTAGCCATAGGAAGTGCAGAATGTTCCCATTTTAAAATGCACTCAGATCAAACCTATACAATTTGAAGAAGTACCTCTCCCCCCTCCAGCAGCAGTTCACTTCAGAAAGAGGCATGCAAGGTACGGCAGATTGAAAAGATTTCATCACCTACAAGACATTCTGCAAAGGATGATGCAGTCACAGTGGCAGAGGCAGAAGCAATGACAAATCCATTCCCTGCTGACCATAGTATGGCAGTGCCTGCTTTAGAACAATCCTCTATGGAACTCTCTCAGGAGCAGCACTTACCTACAGGCCAGGTTACACCAAGTGTAATCAATACACCACTGTGTCAGGGAAGTGGGCCTCTCCATTTAAATATTTAATCAGAACGTCTTCCTAACCTATCAGAATGTTTGAATGCTAGACTTCGTCGTCTGACACACTGTCTGGACAGTAAGAAGAAACACAGCTGAAATAGTACTGCAAAAATTGCAAGCACTCGGACCACCTTGATCCAAGCTTTATTGACTTATTCATGTGCAATTCATTTTACTAAATTAAGAGTTTGTGAACAAGAGAAGCCAAATATATACTGGTGAAAATGACCATGCACGTATGTGGTCAAACTTCCTTTGATATCATCACTCCACTGATCTCAGTGGCATTACACAAGGGACCACTAGTTAACAGCTGCCTTGCTGAATTTAGAATTAAATATGTATGGTTTAAAATCCCCATGTGATCTCTCTTTTTGGTTCTTCTTTCATCATCCCTTCCATACCCCAGTGAGGCAGATCCCCCCAGAAAGGATTCCTCTATAAATTAATAGGTCATTTGTGGGAGGAGGTTCTGCACAATATTTACTCTGAGTGGGTCTACACTGCACCTGGGAGTGAGCCTCACAGCCTGGGCAGGCAGACCTGTGCACTAAAAATAGCAGCATGGTCACCTGAGCCCCTGGGTCTGAGCTTGAGTGGCTACACTGGGGAGACACATGAAGGGGGGAAACACGCGGAGAAACTTGTCTCCCCAGAGCCCTGCCAGAGGGGGTGCCACCGGCCCACTAGGAGGTTCTGAATACTGACACTGGCTGTAAGGTAAATTGAGTTTGAAACCCTTGGAATATGGATTTATATTGCCATATAGCAATTGCACTGAGTCACAAAAGCAAGATGGCTCCTCTATAAAGTGAGAAAGCCCAAGAGAAAGAAGAAAGGACCCCTGAAAGCAGAGGGCAGGGAGACTCAGTGTTGGGAAAGCGCAAGTCTGCAACAATCAGTCCCCTTCCCTTTTGGTTTAGGGTGAGCCAGTGTGTGTGCTTTGCTGGATCCTGCTCTTGTCTGAGTACCAGTGTTGCCCTCCTGAGTAATGGAAAGAAAGGCAGTTTTGAGGTGTGGCCGAGATATATTTCTACACCATTTAAATCTTGGAGGAATTATTGTTATCTGGCGGCAGATCCCTGTAATTAGTGCTAGTTGAGACACTGTGCCTATAAACATGAAAAGCTCTGTGCAACAGTTTTCATTCCCCAATTGTTTTTTTTTATTCTAGAGCTCGCCACAGACACCACCTTCTAGCACCAACATGATCTAATGACAAGCTGCTCCTTCCCATTTTTTGTGTGCTCCTTGTATTATCTACCTGCCCCCGGCTTACCAATTATTGAGGGAACCTGAGGATTCTCCCGGAGTACGTCCCTATAATGCCAAAACTTCATCATTTTGGAAACCAAGCCCTTCTCTGAACCCAGCTAATTTATACTTGAGAAAAAGCTGACCGGATCATTGCAGAGTCAACAGCATGAAAACAGTATGTAGTGAAAAGCACTCCCAATGCTGTCGTCAGCTGACTTGTCTGCCCCTGCACTAAGACAAGCGACAAAGTCCTACACCATTCTTGCGTCAAACATACCTTACAGCAAACCACACGAAGCAAGTGCAAGCCACAAACACTGATTCCTACTCCTTGGCTTTGTCTACACTGCAAGTTTTTGCAACAGGGTTTTTTTGCGCAAAACGGAAGCGGCTACACTGCTTCTTTTTGTACAAAAACCCTTACCCAAAAAGAATTGGCAGAAAATATGCTAATGACCTCGCAAGTCATACTAATGAGTCCCTCATTAGCATATTTTCTGCCACAAAAACTTGCAGTGTAAACAAAGCCCCAGTGAGCCTCTGGTGAAGGAAGAGTTAAATTCATCTCCTGAGTCAACTTAACACATCTGAGATGCTCATAACTCTGGTGTTGTCAGTCTGTCACCCTGCCTGAACCGCAAAATACGTCCGCTTGTCCTACTTACCAAATGACCTGAAATTGAGCATAGTCATCTGCACTAACAGCTGGCTCATTGACGAGTAGAGGAGCTCCTATCTGCTTGCTGAACCACATCTGTGCAGGCAGCTCAGGCACGGGGCACAGAGAGCATTTCAATACAGAGCTGTTTTGTCAAATTTAGAACAGAATGGCCTAAAAATGTCTTTTTTCCCCCTCCAAATTTTGCATCCATTCCTCATTGCCCTGCATATTTATTTTTCTTCATGTATAACTTTTTAAACTAGATTTTGGAGAGCTGACATTTCAAAGGAGAAAAAAATAATAAATGGCTGTTTTATGCAAATGAAAATGAAGCTCGGGATGGTGCCTGTCATTTGTATTTCTCTTTAGCCACAGTGTTGCATAAATAATAAAATTCCTTTCTTTCACAGGAAGCACCCAAATTATTAACACAGGAAAAACTGTTAAAATCATCTTACTATCCCAACACCCACAATGTTAGAGATATAAATTACAGTGACTGATGTTATGCTTTTTTTAAAACCAACATCTGATCTTCAAACATAGCAAGTGCTTCTGAGATTGCTTTAATGTACACTGAATTGTATCTTTTTATTGGGTTGATGAATAGTGACCCCCTTCACATTCAGGTATCTTTTTGCTAATGGAGGTTTATTTATTCCTTATGCAGTGAAAAGTAAGATAAATAAGTACTCTATTAGAAAGGGAACACAAGAGTTCTAGCTGGGACACTAACTTTACATGACTTTTCCAGTTTCTTTCCCTAGGTAGAAAATTTTACACTTCCACTCCCATCATGGGCATCCACTGCTGGTGAAAATCAACACTGCTTCTTTTGACCCCCAGCATTAGGATTGCCAGGTGTCCGGTTTTGAACCGAACAGTCCAGTATTTGAGCTTTCTGTTCGGGAAACAAATTGAGAAAATATAAATGAGAAAATATAAATGTCTAGTATTTTCTAAATAAGATATAATGTAGATTGTGATGTAATGTCAAGCGTGTCCGGTATTTTTGTTGAAACCATCTGGCAACCCTACCCAGCACAGCTGATTTACAGCAGCTGAGGCACTGACCCCATGACTTTTTTTTTTTAATTTGAATTGTTTCCTCTGCCGCTTCCCTCCCCCCCGAAATGGCAAAGGGCTCAGCTTACAGATGGCTTAATATGTGTAGTTCAAATACACTGTATCAGTCACAGGCTCTTTGTTCACAAAGTGTTCAGTCCTGCAAACAATGAACTCATGTGCTTGCCTATAATGGGACTTTGCACATACGTAGAGTTAATCAAATGCGTAAGTGTTTGAAGACGCACTGTAGGTAAAGAAAAATAAGGCACTTCAACGTGGATTGGATGTATTTTCTTGAGATTTTTTTTTTTTAACAGCACCTCCTGCTCTAGCTGCATACACATTTTACAATTCCATATGGGTTGTTGCATTATTTAGGGTTGGGGTTTTTTTTTTTTTTTACACTTTACACACTAACAAATTATAATTTCCAGAGCGTGGATATTTGAGAGAGAGAAGGAGGAATAGAGAAGAAAAACTTTTAGTTTTCCTCCACTCTCAAGAGATAATTTAGTAACAAAGTTTGTTATACAATAAATAGCACAAAGTGACATACTTTTTTTCTTTTTGCAAAAAGAGTGTTTAATGTATCTATCTACAGCTATATGCATATACTTAGCAAAACAAGCCAAATTCATTATTTTAATTATTATAGTTTCGTGAAAGATGCTAGGCTGACAGCGCTGGAGACCAAAGTACTCTTTGTCCACAGAAACAGTACAATTTGGGCAGTTGCACAGTACGCTTTTACCTAGTGACCTACCCATGTGCCTTAATCTTTCGTTTGGATAAAACCCTCTGAATGTGAGAAGCTAGGTCTATCTGCAAACAGTCAGCCCTAGGTCCCTCTGCTGAGTTAACCAGTAAGTGGCTTTGGGATGTATACATGGGCCCAGTAACAATGAATTTTGCTCACTACTAATCATGGCTGAAATCTGAACCAGATAAGAAGAGCTCCATATTTCACTTCTAAGCCCCTGAACAAACTGCATTACATGCTATATGTGACCAGCTCTATACTAGCAGTATGGCTTAGAGTATGTTACGACCATGAATGTATATCCTTTGCCTAAAAGGGTTTCTTTTAGTAATGCATTCAACTCCCTGGAATGCTCGACAAGACAAGACTTTTTTCTTCACTCAAGCTCATCTCAAGAAGCGGGTTTTGCCCACGAAAGCTCATGAAACTATATTTATATGTCAGTCTCTAAGGTGTCACAGGACTACTTGTTGTTTTAAAAGTTACAGACTAACATGGCTACTCCTCTGAGGCTTTTTTACACTTCAGTGGTAAGGTGTTCTATCCCCCTGCTGACAGCTTTCAAGAAAGAATAGCTTCTATAAGTGTAAAATAAAATATGTAAAATTACACCTCTGCCTTCTTTTCCCCCGTTGATTAGTCCTAGAGTGGCTCCGTAAAGCTGTTTGGCATATCTATTATAAAAAGGTGGAGGTGACCAAAGAAGTCAGCTGAGATAGAAGCTACAGTAAAGCCTCTTGGTGTGGCTTTAAATCAGAGGACCCTTCAGGGAGCATGTAGTCCATTTGTGTTGGGAAAGGGTGAATAATTGTGCATACCAGATTTAGATCAAACTGTCGATTTCATGTTATTCTTATTACTCAAGAGGTCAACTAATCAATTAATAAATAGTATTTTACAATCACAACTAGTCTCAAAGGGCTGCATTCTGGCCTCATTTACAGAGCTGCAAATCAAGAATAGTTCCACTAAGTCAATGCGGTTACCTCCACTGTAAAAAACAATGCAAGAAGAATGAGAATCAAACTATGCAAAAACTGATGTAGAAGAGTGAAGAAAAATCATTCCAATCAGTACCAAAGAATAACATTCTGTGGTTGCATTTAGCCTAAGTTAATTTCTTCCAAATAATGTGACATAAATGTTCTATTTTTTAAAAGAAACAATACTAAATATCTGCTTTAACCAAGCAGCTACATAATATATTCCATTTATAAGTATTTTCTTATATTATAAATAAAAATAATTAAAAATAAAAACAACAAAATCCATTGAAGGCTGTCTTGCTTGTCAGTTTTTGCAATGAAAAGTTCTGCCTGAAACACTGATGTCATGGTATGGCATTGACTGCCTTGCAATCATCTTAATTAACATTAAGATTCTACTTACCGTGCATACTCAGGCTGATTGTGGCCCATCTCACTCCATTGAGATGACCCTGCCGAGCCCGACAGGCTGGCATTTTAGAGAAATAAAATGATGTCCCAAGTTGCAATACAAAGAGAGACAGCTTAAATAATCTTTTGGACTGATTTCCACATTATTCATAGAGAATAATGTATCCAAATGACACATCAGGAAGAGTTTCGTAGTTAAACACTGACTGAATCAATCTCTAGTTATAATCAGGGAAATCCTGTGTGTAGAGAAACTCACCAAGGAAAGGGGAAAAAAACTTATCTGAAGTACAGTTAAGCATCCTAAGAATCCCTGGGATATTTTTGACCTAAAGTCCTCCAATCAGAAACTCGGTGACAGTAAAAACGAATGCAAGCCCTCCTAGACCATATATGTAGTAGATTAGGCAGACTTTGAAGAGACTGAAACAGGAGATGAGTCTTGGAGATCAGTCCTGGCCTACCCATAACCAGCGTAGCATGTCACTTGTCAATGTGATATACAGTAGGGTTAATAGGTCCTGTCTGAGAGTCAGGGTAAGGAGAGAAAATATGTGTTAACCACAAGAGGTGAAACAGCAGTGTGCCCGTGGTAACACTAGTTTCAATTAAAACAGAGCAACACTAAAATGAAACACTAACTGCAAAAGTTTATTCTAAATATTCTAAATCTAAATATTATTTAGCACCTGATCTATACAAACTAATACAAAAGAGCTCCCTGAAAATCTCCAGCGAGTTTCTTAGGAAAAAACAAAACAAAAACAAAACTGTCTGAAGTTATTTTGAAACCAGAAGTCTTTTGTACAACAATATACAGTGAACTGTAATAACACAGTTCATTTCTTTTAACAAACTGACTCTTAAATTCACTATCAGAGGGGTAGCCATGTTAGTCTGAATCTGCAAAAGCGACGAGGGGTCCTGTGGCACCTTATAGACTAACAGATTTATTGGAGCATAAGCTTTCGTGGGCAAAGACCCACTTGCATCTGACGAAGTGGGTCTTTGCCCACAAAAGCTTAAATTCACTAATGCATTTAGGACTATTTTCTGAATTCACTGGCTGGATTGGGCTTTTTAATTCTTTAGTGACTAGCATTCATTGACGAGTTATTTTTTTTTTTTACCATTTTTAGAGGAATGTTAGTGCAAATCACAAAAATTTAAAAAAAAAATAGGGCATTACTAGAAGAATAACATAGCCCTTCTAAACCAACACCAGAGTCACAGCAAGGTCACTGGATACTTTTCCCTTGTTTTGTAATACAACACACTTTTAAAAGAAAATTAATACTAAAGTTGGGGAAATAATTTTAAATCTATCATTCATTCAGCGAGTTTAATATTTTTCTGTGTGCAAACTGTCTGAGAGCAAATTATTTTTTATACTTAACTTGTTACTGAATTTTTTTCACTGAAGGGTTTCTGCAAACAAATGATCTTTAACCAGTTCTTGCTCTGGAACTTGTATGTGAATAGTTCATTGAAAATATCTGATCTGAGCTGTTTTGATTAGACACATAGAAACATACCATGTGACCTGTTCTATGATTAGACTAGCATAATTCTTGGCATGAGAATTCTGATAGGAATACTTGTCATTACCAATTCCAAGTTTGCTTTCTGCAAACATTCTGCAATTTTTACTTAAAACTCACTCCTCAGCAAATACACCTGACAGCAAATTCATTCACTAGACTACACATAGCAGGGAAGCACAACAAGGGACATGACTAGAGTTGAACCAAAGTTCACTTAAAAATCTGAATGAATATTCACAGGATAGTTAAGCAACATTTGTTCAGTTGTAATCCAAAGATTTACTTTCACTGGTAAAACATCATAATGCTAATTAACAGCATGTGATGGGAAGTTTCAGGATTGCACTGTTTAGAGACTGGCAAACAGATACATTACCTTTCATTACCAGGGTAAGGATTCAAATATGACTCAGGTCAGTAGCAGGATGATAACACTGTTATTGACTCTAACAACAACAGAGGTACTGACTTCAGGTCAATTTGTTTTACAGGTACTCACTCCTCTCCTCCTTCCCCCTGACATCTTTTGCTCAGCAGAATTGCTAATAAAAGACAATATTACACTGATAATATTTTGCTTCCAATCACATATTTATGTCATTATTATCCAGTTAATCTGTTCAGTATTGTGATCATCCTTAAATAATAAGAGCTGAACGTTGTTTTTCTTTGCAGTAATTCTGTGTTTCTTCAATACAATACAAAGATATTTTTATATATTCACAGAAGGGATGTGAACGACTAGTCGATTATCCGATAAGCAAATGCTGATCAGATAGTCGACACACTAGTCTACTAATCGCTCCCCCCCTTCCTGCTGCCTCTATCAAAAGAGGCAGCATGAGGGGAGGGAAGAAGGGGATGCTTCAAAGCGGCAGCATTGCGTGGAACCCAAGGCCAGACACCCTGGGCTCCACATGGCACTGCCGCTTTGAAACACTGCGTGCAGCCCGGGGCCAGCTGCGGAGGTCCTCCCCAGCTGGCCCCGGGCTACATGTGGTGTTTCAAAGCAGCAGCGCCATGTGGAACCCGGAGTCAGCTGGGGACCCCCCCCCCCCGCTGATCCCGGGCTCCATGCTGTGCTGTCACTTTGAAACGCTGCATGGAGGCTGACGCTGGGCTCCACGTGAAGCCTGCCACTTTGAAACACTGCAGGGAGCACAGGGCCAGCAGAGGACTGCTTGAGTCCCCCTCTGGCCCTGTGCTCCCCACAGTGCTTTCGCCTTTGAAGTATAAAAGTCAGAGGAGCCCTTATTGACTAATCAAATAGTTGATGCAACTTGCATCGACTATTTGATTATCCAATTAATCTAAATTTAACATCCCTAATTCACAGTGACTCTATAGTGCCAGCCTCTCGTGTCCTAGCATCTTAAAAGGGAAACGCCTCAAGAATTTTTCCCTGGTGGTGGTGCCTCTAAAGATTCAACTGTGGGGAAGAAAGGATAGAAATGGGGCAAGCTTGGGAGGGAGAATCTATCCTTAGTCAGAAATGGGATTAGCAGTGGGATACAGCTAATAAGGGGGAGGAAATTTGGTACTATTAGGACGGGGTGGGCAATAATTTTTAAAAGGGGGCCACTTCATACATTACTGAAGTGGCCCCAGGGCGCCCCAGAAGGGGAAGGGCCTTGGGTGGAAGGGGTGGGGCCAGGAGACTTCTCCTGCTCCCCCCACCCAGAGAAAATCACCAGCTGTTTTAAAACAGCCGGCATTGCTTTCTAGCCACTGCGTGCCCATAGCGGGAGATGAAGAGACATTGCACAGGGGGAGTGCGCGGGGGTGGGGGGAGTGGCAGGATGGCTGCTGGCTGGATCCACCAGCTTAGGGGGCCGGATCTGCCCCATGAAGGCCCCTTTGCCCACCTCTATATTAGGAGTGGAGAAAGAGGCCATGTGATAGGGTATCTCCCATCTGGCTCAGGGAGAGCAGTAGCCAGAGATGGAGAGTAGGGAGCGACCAGGGCCTCTTTCTCTGGCTGACTTGAATGATATGGAGTGGGCCTGGGTTTCTTTCATTTGGATAGGGAAGGAGTGTGTGGGGCGGGGAGAGAGAGGGAGAGTTGGCAGCAGATTTCTCTCGTATCTTGACCCAAACAGAGAATCTGACTGGGCTGGACAGGAGGAAGGCAGGTTTTTCAGGCCTACCTTTGCTGTTCAATCCAAATTGTGCTCATAGCCCTTACTATTTGCTATTAAGGAACATTCACTCCTTTAACACAGAGTCTGCAAACCTAGCACGGTTTGACTCCTGCCATATCATCACTGTTTATTGTCCCCAATGCAAATCACTTCAGTTACCTGCTGCCATTCAAATCTTAGTAACAACACCTTGGCTACGTCTACACAGGCACCCTTTTCCGGAAAAGGGATGCAAATG
>CM057848.1:21647904-21658647 GCA_030068395.1 Apalone spinifera
GTGTAGACGTAGCCATAGAGACTGGATAATAAGATCTAGAACAGTAAAAGCCTTGCATGCACATCTTATAAGGGAAGTAATTAAGAAAAGCAAATATGAACAATAAGAAAAGCAAATATGGTAGGTGACCAGCTTGGCTTAGTAGTGAAATCCTTGGCAAGCTTAAACACAAAAAGGAAGCTTACAAAAAGAGGAAACTTAGACAGATGACTAGAGAGGAGTATAAATATATTGCCCGAACATGCAGGGGTGTAATCAGGAAGGTCAAAGTGTAATTGGAATTATAGCTAATAAAGGATGTGAAGGGAAACAAGAAAGGTTTCTACAGGCATGTTAGCAATAAGAGGGTGGTCACGGATGGTGTGGGACCCTTACTGGACAAGCGAGGTAACCTAGTGACAGATGATGTGGGAAAAGCTGAAGTATTCAGTGCTTTTTTTTTTTTTGCCTCTGTCTTCACAGACAAGGTCAGCTCCCAGACTACAGCACCAGGCAACACGGTATGGGAAGGAGGTGGGCAGCCCTCGGTGAAGAAAGAAGAGGTTAAGAACTATTTAGAAAAGCTGGACATACAGAATTCCATGGGACTGGATTTAATGCATCCGAGGGCGCTAAGGGAGTTGGCAGATGTCATTTCAGAGCCATTGGTCATTATTTTTGAAAACTCACGGAGATCAGGAGAGGTCCCGGACGGCTGGAAAAAGGCAAACGTAGGGCCCATCTTTTAAAATGAATGAGTTAACAGTATTAAGGATCTTGCCATTTTCCAGTAAGAATTACTAGACGTTTATTTCCAAACAAGCAGTCCCTGTGAAATGGGAATGTGTTCCTTATACAGAGCTAGTGTGACATCTATTTATATTAGGGATGTTAGCGAGTAGTTGAGTACCCGATAAGCATATGCTTATTGAGTATTTGAGTGGAGTATCGACTATTCGCTCCCCCCGCTTTGCTGCCACTATGAGGCAGCAAGGGAGGAGGGCAGGAAACAGGAGCTGGTACAGCCTGCCCCCCTGCTGCCTCTGTCAGGGGCCAGTGCTGGAGCAGCCTCTGTTCGTGGTGGCCAGGACAGAGGACAGAGCTGGCTGCCACAAACAGCAGCTGTTGGACTCAGTGTGAGCAGGGACTAAGGGTTCATGTTGGTCCAGGATGCTGCGCCTCTGCTTTTAAATGTAGTGAAAGCCCGGCAGCTCTTACTACATTTAAAATGCAGAGCTGCAGGGTGGATGGCTCCCAGAGCCAGCACGAGCTGGGACTACTCGGCCCCAGCTCAAGCCAGTTCCTGGAGCTACCCCCACTGCAGCTCTGCAGAGCAGCCCTTATTGACTAATCTTGTATCGACTACACAATTAGCCAGATAACTGCAATTTAACATCTTCAGTTTATATGAAGATTTACAAATGTGTCAAATAGTAGTATCTGAGAGGGGACACTTTCATATCAGTTCTTATTGGACATGACATGATCTCACATGTAAAATATATGCTAACTGTATAGCACTCACATAATTGAACATGTTTATTTCATGTGGGAAATGTCATGGCTTTTTAATGCAATCTCTTGAAAATGGATGTATATAAATCCCTAGGCATTTTGGCAATGGAAAGTTTTAAAGAGAACGGTAAAGGTAGCTTTTCACAGGTTTATGGGGTGTTCCTCCCAATTGTGGGGGGGAAGCACAGGAGAAAGGTAGGGAACTTATAAATGGGAAAGACGTGGCAACATTCTGACGGACATGTTCCTATGCAGTGTTGTAGCCATGCTGTTCCCAGGATATGAGAGAGAACTAGGGTGAGGTAATATCTTTTACAGGACCAACTTCTGTTGGTGAGAGAGACACATTTTTGAGCTCATAGAAAAGCTGAGTGTAAACCTGAAAGCTTGTCTCTCTCACAAACAAAAGCTTGAAAAGATATTACCTCACCCACCTTATCGCTCTCTCTAACAGAAGTAGGGGAAGTTTATGTAAAAGCATTTGAAAAACATTTTACTGCTGACAGAAAAGGATTAACTTACATTTTCTTAAAATAACTGTTAAGAAGCTGCTTTGCTGACAGTTCTATTAGGGAGCCAAAATGGGCAACATAGCATACAAGGAGTATAATTACCCTTTAAAACATGCTAATATTAATGGGAACTAGGCCTAGGGAAGAATATACTGCCAAAAAAGAACCGAGTCTTAACCTTGTTCTTGATCTTCACCTAACTGATATTCATGCAGATTTGCTACTGAATTCAGAAAACAGGTTAAAGGGCATTTAAAAATAATTTAAGAAACCTTAGCAGCACAAAATCTCTAATCCAAGTTGAAGCTGGCTTAAAAAGGTCTCCATATTTTAAACTCACTGTTGATCGGGGGAAATAAATGAAGATTCTTTACCACTTTCATACTATTGCAGCATAAAGAAAACTAAATGCATAAAACAGCTGATTATCACAACCACAACTACTGAGGAAAACAATGGCAGCCAGCCACCATAAATAATGCCTGAATAAGACATGTCTCCATGTTTACACCACTCTCGGTAAATGAATGGAAGCTAAAAGTGGGGAAAGCCTTCAGCACAGTGAGACATGTGCATTCCAACATTTGGAACGCTTTCCAAGCCCACAGCTGTTACATGGCAGTGCTGGAGCTCTGGGAACGTGCTGGGAAGAAGGTGGAGGGGGGCAGAAGAGGAGTTCTGTGCATACAGTTCTTAACTGCTTATGTCTATGCTCCTGCTGATTTTAGTAATGTGACGCTGAAGGTCCCTCTTGAAAGCTTCAATATATCAAGAGCAAGATTCACAGAGGAATCTCAGCACATAAAGTAGCAGTTAGCCACTTAAGTCCAACATTTAGACACCACTGACATCCTCAAAGTTCCCATTCAGCAGCTGCCTAACCCTAATTTCCCTAGGTAACTAAGTTTCTGCAGTCCCCATGGCACCTAAGTTCCTGCTGTGACATGCGCAAAAGCACAATGCCACCAAACAGTGCAGCACCACTAGCTCATGCTTAAGACCTGGAAGCATTCAACAAACTAGGCATTCCCCACCTCTCTTGCCTGTGACACCTGATCTAGGCATGTGGGTGGGAAGAGGGGGATGGAGAAAAGAGAGAGAGAGTAAATCTGTATGCGGTTTGTGACCAATAGCTCAGTGTTTAGAGCACTTACCCACTGTGTCAGACAGCCAGGTCAGAATTTCTGCTCTGCCTAATTTGGACCTAAACTGAGATCTGTCAACAGGTTATTGGGTATTCTGGGGTGGTTCTTGCATGTAGAATCTGCCCACTTTGTATAAATGATCATCGGGCCAAAGAGAGCATGTGAGGATAACTCTCTAGCTTGCTGGTTAAGGCACTTGGCTAGGCGGAGGGAAAGTCTAGTCTCGCCCCCAATTAATATTTATACACACTAAAACAGCTTTAAAACAGGTGAGTCTGAGAGGCCTGCTTCAGAATGCCTAACCACTTGGTGGGTGGGTGGTAGATCTAGACCCAACTGAAGAAAAGCGACTGAATCCTAATTGCAGATGATAAAAATAAAGTAAATGTCATGAAATACAAGGGAGGGAATGGTGATTTTCATTATGCAGTGTGAAGGCAGATAATGTTTGTTGTGAAAATTCCTATTTTTGGAACTGGAGTTATCACATGAGCCATAATCAAATCTTATCTTTAAATATTACCTTTAATAACAATGGGGACACTCATTAAAGCAGAAACAAAAGACAGGACTATGCAGCACCTTAAAGACTAACAAGATGGTTTATTAGGTGATGAGCTTTCGTGGGCCAGCTCATCACCTAATAAAACATCTTGTTAGTCTTTAAAGTCTTTTGTTTCAGCTAGACCAGACTAACACGACTGCATCTCTATCATTAAAGCAGGGTACTGTTAATGCAAGAGTCACTAGGTGGCACTGTTACACAGATTCAAAGGTGTGTGGTTTTTTTAAGCTTGTGTCTGTCCAGGCTTTTCAGAAAACATGCAGTTCTACCCACATCCCCTTTGATGGAGTCTTCTGGCAAGAAGGAACTGAATGGGGAGAGAGTTGCAATGGACTACATAGACATAGAGCATTGTGACAGCACCACTCCAGGGGGCTCCACAACTGACTGACTGGCACTGCTATGGGAAAAATCTTTTGACGACTGGGCAAACACACCTACTTGGAATTGTCATCAACAATTACTTGAAGAAGAATATTATATAGACCATCCCTGACCCATCTGCTCTTAAAAATCTCTCATGCGGAGATTCCACAATCTCCCTAGGCAATTTATTCCAATGCACAACTACCCTGATGGTTTGGAAAATTTTCCTAATGTCCAATCTAAACTACCAAAGATCTTGGAGTCATAGTGGATAGTTCTTTGAAAACATCCACTCAGTGTGCAGGCAGTCAAAAAAGCAAACAGAATGTTAGGAGTCATTAAAAAAAAGGACAGCGTAGAAGACAAAGTATCTTATTATTTCCTCTATATAATACCATGGTATGCCCACATCTTGGATACTGCATTCAGATGTGGTCACCTCATCTCAAAAAAGATATATTGGCAATGGAAAAGGTTCAGAAAAGGGCAACAAAAATGATTAGGGATTTGGAATGGGTCCCAAATGAACAGAGATTAAAAAGACTTGGATTTTTCAGTTTACAAAAGAGGAGACTAACGTGGGATATGACAGAGGTCTATAAAATCATGACTGGTGTAGAAAAAGTGAATAAGGAAAAGTTATTTACTTATTCCCAAAATATAAGAACTAAGGGTCACCAAATGAAATTAATAGACAACAGGTTTAAAACAAACAAAAGGAAGTTTTTCTTCACCCAGCACACAGTCAACCTGTGGAATTCCTTGCCAGAGGATGCGGTGAAGGCTAGAAGATTAACGGGGTTCAAAAAGAGCTAGATAGATTCATGGAGGTTAGGTCCATCAATGGCTATTAGCCAGGATGAGTAGGAATGGTTTCCCGAGCCTCTGTTTCTCTGGAGGTGGGTGAAAGGGGAGGGATCACATGATGATTACCTGTTGTGATCCCTCCCTCTGGGGCATCTGGTATTAGCCGCTGTTGGCAGACAGGATGCTGGGCTACATGGACCTTTGGTCTGACCCAGTATGGCCGTTCTTATGTACCTTCACTGCAACTGAAGCCATCCCAGGCCTTGCACTCCTCCTACACTTCTGTCCAGGTTACAACCTCTTCCAGCACCCAAACTCCATCCCACACACCACATCCCCTCCATTAATATTCCAGAAAAGTGTAGCCCATGACCACTTACCAACATTCTTTTAGTGGACCCCTGCAAAACTTTTTGCCCACTGCTGATTGAGGATCATGTCAATGGAACAAATAGACAGCAAGTAATTGTCTATAAATATCAGGAATTTTAGTATCATGATTGATGCATCTATTGTGTAATGTACAAGGGCTTGGTATTCATCCACAAGGCTTATTCAGAAGAGGAATGAAATACTTGTAGACAAGTCCACAATCTGACCAAATATAAAGAGACTAGGGGATAGGCAGTCTGACCAAAAAATCATAGCTAGGCTGGTGTCCATCAGTCAAAGGTGGCCATGAGGTGGTCATCAGTGAGCAGGGACTGGCATCACTAGAGCTGGTGATTGACAAGCAAGAGTCAGAGTCAGACAGGTGTCAGCGATCAGAATAGCTTCCAGGTTGGAACTAGGAGCCAATGTCAGGTTGTGGTCAGGCACTGAAGACCACAAAGATAGGTGCAGACTTGGGTCACAGCAAGGCAGAAACCCACGGCCCAGACAACTTCCTGGGCCACCCTCCAAGGTTAAATAAGGCACTTGGGCAATCAAAAGGCTGCAGGGTGCTGTCACTTTGGAACTTTGGGAGGTAGTTTCTGCAGTGCTTAACTTCCAAAGTGCTCCTTGGAGGTGACACTACAGGTACGTTTACGTTGCACACTTATTTCAAAATAAGCTATTCTGGAAGAAATACTCTGAAATAGCTTATTCTGAAATAGCACATCTACACCACAGGGAAGCCTCACAAGTAGTCCAAGGCAGGCTTCCCTAATGTGGACGTGCTACCTCGATTTAAAGCTCCAGGAGGCATCGGGGAGTAATTAGTTTGAATGGCCCTTGGGAGGAGCTATTTCGAAATAGCAACAGTGTCCACACTACATCCATTCTGAAATAGCTATTTCGGAATAGGTGTTATTCCTCATGGAATGAGGTTTACAGAAGTCAGAATAAGCCCTCCATTATTTTGAATTTATTTCAAAATAACGGAATCGCTGTGTAGACGCTTGCATTGTTATTTTGGAATAACGCTGCTGCGTAGACACACCCTACATGGCCTCCTAATGGAAGGCAGAAACTAACCCAGGCTCTACGGACCTGGGTTCTAATCCCATGGATCCTTTTACACTAGAGGCACAAGCAAAAGACACAAACACACCTTCCAATGTTTGAGTAAATTCTTAAGAAAACGAATGTGCAAGTAGATTGGCTACTAGACAGGTTTTATGTACATGAGCTGCACTGATGTAAGATGAGTCAAACAAGCTAATCACTTAGGATTTATTTCTACACTGTTGAGTTTTTTTAGATGTTTTTGTCAGTAAATTATGTACAAGAATGCTTTCCTTGCACATTAAGCCTTGCTGGACAGAAAAAAAAAACTAACAGTGTAATTCAATGCACAATAAATGCAAGAACTATTTAGAAACATAGTAACATTGGAATATTTTACCTGAACAAATCAATGTGCTAGAAGACAATGGTATGTTGTAATATAAGTCCCAATAGCATTGAAAGAAGCCATAGTACAAACTAAGGAACAGGCTGAATGCTGCCCATTCATCCCCTTAGGGGTGCTCAGGGATGATGTTCCAACACACGACAGTGGAGTAACAATGTCTTCTGCTCCACATCTTGGAAAGCTTACACCTGCATCCTGGATCTGAACTGAAGCGCTGTACTCTGTCTCCAGAACAGGCAAAACCCAAATCCTGAATTTGAACATTTTAGGACAGTTCAGATAACCATCACTGCAGATCAAGAAAACTGAATCTTGAGCCCATCTCTAGCAGTAATCTACTGAACCTTCAACATACCCCTTTGTGCATGTGAGAAGACAGTATGTGCTAGGATGACCTTATGTCACATTTTGGCTGAGAGTCCCTTTGTTACGCCTGTCCGATGTGTCCCAACTCCCTCCCCCCTTCTTCCCGCAACCCCCCGCAAAGGAGGCATTTGTCCCATTTGCTCTTGCTGACTTCAACAGTTGGCAAAAGCAAACAGGACAAATACTCACTTTTTTTTAAAAAAGTGTGTGTTTGCAATACTGAGGGGGCAAGCGGAGATGCCAGGCCCCACACAGGGAGGGGGCAGGGATGGGGAAGAAAGCAGCATTCCAGCATGCAGGGCTCCTACACGGCTCCAGCAACAGCCTCCTGCAGGGGCTTCTCAGGGTTTCAGCAATAGGTAACAGCCTGCCAGAGAGTGGTGGGCACAGGGTTCCAGGAGCTGTCCACAACATGGGAAGGGTCCTCAAGCAAGTGGCTGGGGTGTTTCATTTTCTCTGTGGGAAATATGGTCACCCTAGAACCTGCAGTTTATGAACATATGCAGTACCGCTCATTAAAACACTGACACATCCGCTCCTTTCCACATCCCTCTTCCCCACTAGCGATTCAAATAGCTTTTAAAGGAGAGTGGGATCAGGACAACAAATCAAAACATTTCAAGTCTGCGCTCTTCTCTGCTTCTCCCAATGTGTTTGATATATGCTCATTTCTTGACTCAATGACTTTATATTTGTATGCTACACACTAAAATCTGTATTGTCCATGCAAGCATTATTAATAATACAACTTACAACTCTTACTGCAAACCATTTAAAATTATTCTTAGCAAATTGCTTTGCACACACAATACCACAAGACACTATATGAAAGCAAGAAAAATTCATCCCCACGGAGTCCCATGATATTTCAAGAACTAGAACATATAAAAAGTCAGGCTCCCTTGTCTTGTATTCCCTCCTGTTCCAACTCAGGAAGCACATCACCTCCATTTGAGTTTCCTTATGATTTTTATATCAGAGCTATTGGGTTTTTCCCTCCATTACTTGTTAATGGGGGCTTGTTTTCTGAAAGCATCATTAACCAGCTGCTGTCAGTTTCCTCACAGGAACTTTCTGCCAGTTTGCAGAATGCCACCGGGGCCTTAAGTAAGTGAAATCCACCAGGTCCCTTGGTTCTCTTCGTTCTCCCTGGAGCCCTGCACAAAACCAGAGTAAAAGGACCATGTGCACATAAATGCGCTGGTGGAACAAGAATCCACTGTCCAACCTAAAGGCAGGGCAGCTGCACAGCCTGCTACATTATGTACTCAGGGGGAATTGTTTTAAAAATTAAAAAATTCTGCACCAAAAAATTAAAAACTCCGAAAACAATATTTTAAAAATCTGAAAAATTCTGCAAATTTGTCAAAGCAATACACTAAAATCTTACCCATTTCAATTATTTTGGTAATTTATTTCAAAATAACTGTCACCAAGTATGTCTAACAATACAGACAACATAACAGATTTGCAAAACATTTTTTGAGAAATAGATTCCTTACTAAGCACACTAATATAGAACTCTGAGTAATAATTCATCTAACCTACAATACAGAACTGTATTTCCTGTGCCACTCAGAAGCAGTGCAAAGGCATGGGTGAATCAGGAGTAACAGAGCAGCTGAGGGAGAGGGAAGTAATTGCTTGAAGGAGTCTGGGTGTGATCTTGAAGGGTTGTTGAATAGGAGTGAGGAAAAATATGGAAAATACTTTTTTGGGGGGTGGAGGTGGATTGTTAGAGAGCATCCCAACCCTGGCTGATCCCTATCCTCTCCCATTCAGACACGTGTTCTTCCTCCCGCTGCCATCATGTGGCCCAACATCTCCTCAGCCAGCTCCCTTCCCTCATCTTCATATGTCTCTGTCCCCCACCCCCATGTTTTTGTGCCTGCACTCAGCCACCTCTCTTTCCCCTGTAGCTCTGCACTCCCTCTCCTGCCAGCATGGGGCCCTGCACCTCCCTCCCGGTGGAGCCCTGCGCCTCCTCTTCCATTCACCTCCCACCTTAGTTGGTTCTCTCCCACTAACCCTTATGAGCCTCTGACCCCCACCAGTCTCATGCTCTCCGTCTCCCCATAGCCAGTCTCCTGTCCTGGCCCAACAGGCACTGAGAAGAAGGCAGGCTCTTTTCCCCCCCTCTGGTAACTGAGGCTGGCCAAGAACAGCTGCTGCATTCTAGCACCACAGCATCCTCTGTGGATAAAAGGCAGAACTTCAGAAGTTATTTTCTGCTGCTGCTCTGTTCTAGTGCCACTGTGCCCTCTGGAGGGTAAAAGATGGAACTGCAACAACTGTTCAGCAGAAGCTATTTTCTGGAAAAAAATTAAATATATGTGTGGTATGCATGTGAATTATACACACATGCTGTGGTGCAGATTTCCCCCAGGAATAACTACAGCCTGTGTTCTGAAACAAGGGCTACTGAGACTCCTACTGATGCGTGAATGTCACTCATACTGAGCCCCAAACATCAGCACTCCAACACATACATTTGGCATTGTGTTTAACATAGCTAATTACTTTCATGCTGGGCATGCTCAGCACATTTCTCCAGCGGCATCTTTGATTTGTGCACTTTTAGCTAAGTGGGGCAAGTTCACCATGCCTGGTTTTCCAAAGAACGATTACA
Organism: Apalone spinifera; assembly: GCA_030068395.1. Lineage (NCBI taxonomy): Eukaryota > Metazoa > Chordata > Testudines > Trionychidae > Apalone > Apalone spinifera. Next base: position 21,657,626 of record CM057848.1, read on the forward strand.
CAGGTGTTTGAAAAATATCTGTCATTATATTAACTAAATTAAAATGTACATGCTTCAGAGCATAAATGGCTCACCAGTCGAACACTAGAGCACACTCCTATTCAGAGTAATATACATTGTATACAGATTTATTTGAGTCTCCAACTATGAAAATTCTTATGTCCCTACCTCTGCCTAAGGCTATGTCTACACTGCAGAGGCTATGTCTGCACTGCGGAGCTTTTCTGGGATATCTCTGATATCCCATAAAAAGCTCTGCCGCGTCCAAGGAACGTGTCTGCTTTTTTGGAAGAATTTCCGAAAAAGCGGACACATTCTTTCGCCATCCCTGTATTCCTCATTGTATGAGGAATAAGGGATGTTCTGAAAGAGGAGGTTTTTCTGAAATTTGGCCCTGGGTAGACAGGCCAAACTTTGGAAAAGCCTCTTCCGAAAAAAAAGTGGAAAAACATACGCAAATTGCGAATCACAATTTGCGTATCTTTTTCCAACTTTTCTTTGCAGTTTAGACATAGCCTTAGAGGCTAAATTGAAACTGTTACTTTAAATACTAGCAGGCACTCTCTCATTTATTCAGTGTTCTGAATGCTTACAGAGTGAAAAGCAGAACCTACTCATGGCTTGTGAGGCTTTTTGATTGGACCTACTCTAGCAATACAAACTCCATTCTGTTAATATAATTTCTTAACTAACACCTCTTTGTATACCAGCAGCCAGAAAGTCAAATGGTATAAATCAGCATAAATCATGGAGACAATCTGGTACTAGAACTTTACTACTTTTCCCTAAGATTTGACCTATTATAAAATTGGACCAGACTGGCCCAATCTGCTGGTTTAAGGACCAGCCCTGCATTTCTTGACCACCAAACTATTCTTCAGTGTCCCCAGGATTGGACATTTTGGTGCCCAAGTATGAAAGGTGGGCTTATTTAATTGCTTTATATTTCCCCATTATATTGCTGTGCTCCTAATGTAATTCATATTTGGAATTGTATTTTTTATTTGCAGAGATACACAAAG
>CM057848.1:21658747-21681897 GCA_030068395.1 Apalone spinifera
TATAATAATATATTAAAATATAATATTATAGTGATATAATACATTTGTTAGTCTGTAAGGTGCTACAGGACTGCTCGTTCTTTTTAATTTTCAGGTGTTAAATTAACCATAAGAGGGAGCCCAAAAAGTCAAACAAACGTAGAGGAAAACAAATGCAACTTCTTACATTGTATGTGGGGCTATGAAGGCCAAACAAAGCACATCATTTAGGTTATACCAAGGTCTATAAGTACTCAACAGTTCATGAAAATCAGATATATGGGCCAAATCCTGAGGCTCTGGAATTTTGCTTAGTAAAGACTTCCGACTTAATTCTTTGGGTGAAATCCTAGACCTACTGAACTCAGTGGGAGTTTGACATTGACTGTACCTCACTGATTAAAGAAAAGAATATTCCATTTCTGGTTTTGAGTTCCAAGATTTGAGCTTTCCCTAGGATCCTTATCCAGTGAAGTCAAGGAGAGGCATTTCATGGACTTCAATACAGTTTGGAAAGGATTCTATTGAAAGGATATTTTTGCCGGTGATTGTTAGGTGACCAAGATTTTTGTTTAAATTTTTTTTTTATCTTCAGTGGATACAAATCTGTATCTTGCCAACATGGTATAGAATACATGAGCCTATGAATTTGGACCTCAGTCAGAAATGTTTTGCTTCAAAAAACTTTCACAGGCGAATTCAAAATGCAAAATTCAAGAGAGTAATTGAGGACAATAATTATATTTTATGTTGAGCTATAAACAAAGAATAATCTGGGAAATTTTTTGCAAGGGTAATTCTTTACTAGCAGGAGTCTACCTGGAAAGATTATTCATCTGTTGGCTTAAAATAATATAATTTGTCTAAGAATAGTATAACTTAGTAAGCAAAAAGTCCCTTAGGGTATGTCTACACTTGCACCCTTTTTCGAGAGAGGGATGCAAATGAAGACATTCAAAACTGCAAATGAAGTCGGGATTTAAATATCCTACCCTTCATTTGCATATTCGCATTATGGAGCTATTTCGAAATAACTGGTAAACCTCATTGTATGAGGAATAGGGTTATTTCAAGAGAAAGGTTTTCTCTCTAAATAACCGCATCTTAACAGCATCTGTTATTTCGAAATAGCACTATTTTGAAATAGCATCATAACGCGAATATGCAAATGAAGCACGGGATATTTAAATCCCGGCTTCATTTGCATCCCTCTCTTGAAAGAGGGTGCAAGTGTAGACATGCCCTTTTAAAATAAAGACTGGCCATTTTACCTTGTTATTGTCTATTAATAGTCCTCTGTCTAAGACTGAGACATCTCTGGACACAGGTTGTTTGAATTTGTTCTAGAGCTGTTCTGCTGCTTCCATTCCCCAAAACATGGGGTGAAATCCGGTTCCTAATGAAGCCAATGGAAACATACCCACTGGCTTCAACACCACCAGGATTTCGCTTATGATTTCCTGATATGAGACACTCTTCGGTTTGCTGGGTACAAACTGTGGCTTCCTCCCCCTTCCTTTAAGAATATATTTCTCATGGGTATTTGAGCTCTGCTCTTTTTTCACAGAGGCTGAAAACTGAGATGAAAATAATGTACTGGATTTTAGATGCTATTTCCCCTTCTTCTCAGAGTTTTAATACTTTTTCCATTCAACTATTTAAACCTCTGTACTTTGCCAGATTCTTGTATGCAATCTTAGATGCTCTTACCATATAGATTTTTTCTCTCTTTATACAAACTGAATATTTTCACCTCTTTTCTATAAAACCATTCAAATTTCCCTTTCAATTTTTTTCTCATGATCCCTATACCACGATACTATGTGCATGAGCTAGATTTTCCAAAATCTCAATTTTATATCTGGAGCCTTATTTTTATTCTACAGATTGTGAATTAAGTTAAGCCAGTGGTCATACTAACTATAATAGCTAAAAGGTTTTTTCAGTTTGTCACATTTTACATTCCTGCAGTATGATGTTCCAGGTTACTTAAATATAAGGGTTCTCTTGTAGTTTTGTATCATTGTAGCTTTGGGGTGGGATTTTCAAAAGAATGCAAATGACCCAAGAGCAGAAGTTGCATTGATTTTGCTCCATCTCTCTTACATGTGCCAGCCAGCACAGCTGAGCCATGGCAAAAGCACAAGAAATATGCCACTGGCAGAGACCATTAATGGATTACTTCCCTCCCAAAAGCTAGGGGGAAATCAGGAAATTAACTGATTCTCAGAGTCACAATTCATTCCCTGATCCACTTCAGGGACAGCACAGGTAGACAGGCAAGGCCCTTAATTTAACAGGGCAGCTTGTTAAATTACACATTCTAACAATTATCATTTACATATGTCAATTAACACTACACTCTTTGGAGGAATATTCATAACAATTTAACTATTGTATAAATCTGAGATGATCTGCACTATATACTCTTCCCACTCCACAGAGTCACTCCCAGGCACTTTGCAAAGGAAATCAATACCATTATCCCCACTTTACTGGTAGGAAAACTGAGGCACAGAAGGGGCAATGGCACAGCAAGGGAACAGAACCAAGTCTCTTTTGTGCCAATCCAGGGCTCTATTCATAATGGCACATTACCACAAAAACTCTAAATTCCTGTTAGATTTTAATGTGCACTTCTGTACAGAGGCATTGTGCTTTGGTTGTAACTTTACCACTTAGTGCTCTTAAGCTTGCGGTGATTTGCCAAGAGGATCTATTTCTCCTTAAAATCATAATAGAAAATATCTGCTAACAAAACTAATTGGATTAGAAACCCTTGGGGAAAGACCTTCACCTATACTGCTAATGCAGATGTCAGGATGAGCTGCCATTTGCAAATCCACCTAAGTCGAAGAAGCAGCATCATTAAGGGTTTAAGAAGAGTTTTACTTCCAGTTTCATCATTCACTTGCATGCTTATATCTAAAATGGATGCTGAAGAGGCAGAATCAGAACCTATGTCTGTCAGGCAAAAAACTGAGAGAATTTTGCTGGGACTGACAAGAGAAATTAGGGGAATATTTGCCTCAGGAAAATAAGCCTGGTTTCTGGAACGTCATACAGCAGGCAAGCCGGGATGCCTGATGTGGCAGAGTATGAAGATGCATGAAAACACAGAGGGAGCCTCTCTCTCTCCACAGAGGAAGGCAATTAATAGAATTGTTGTGACCTCTCTGTGGATAACAGCCAGGTGCAGAAGCTGCTATGCAGAGGCAGCATATGGTGATTCATTCAGCACTGTTGGAGTCAAACAGGAGATTTTCCTCTCAATTGAGTCTGTTGTAAGAGAGGGCTGCATAGTTGGGCCATAACTCTTCAGTGCATCATTACCAATGTCACTAGTTGACTCTGTCCTCTCCAGCGGCGAGTGTTTTGACTGAGAACACATCTTGTACTGAACTCAAGTTTGCCAAAGACACTGTTTTTTGTCCAGTGGCTAAAGTACCTAATCAAAGCAGGATTAAAGACAGCTCACAACACTGTCACTTTTATTTTGATTACACAGAAGAAACATTTCAGGAACAAATTTTCAACAAGCTTCTTCAACTTTGTTCTTAAAATTTTCAGGCTTTTTTTTTTTTTTGAGGAGAGGGAAAAGCAACAAAAATAGGCTATTTGACTGTGTAAAGAGCCATCTGCTTGTAGAGATTTGGTAGCCAGAGAAGTAAACACTTGATGTGTGCACAATGAACAACACATTCGCATGTGCACTAACTGTTCCAGAAGAATTTGTTGAGGATCATTGAAAATGTGGGCCTGCATGTGTCAATGTATGACTCCCTAAAAAAACCATGCACTTAACAGAGATCTTGGATTTATGACTCTTTGCAACCCCTTGCCTGCACCCAACTGCCTGCTAACCTTTTACTTTCTATTTCATTTTAAATGATCTCCTACACAGCATGTGTAAACCCCTTAAACTTAACCATCTGACACACCTCTCATTGACCTTGGACACTTATTATCTTTTGCATGCCTGAGGAAGAGCTCTGCAAAGCCTGAAAGCTTCCACCAACAGAAGATGGTTGAATAAAAGATATTACCTCAAAACGTGATTGACAACTTAATGAATTTGTATGTGCTGTGGTTGTAGTGGAGTTGATCCCAGAATACAAGTTGTGTCTCTCATCTCCTGGGCCAACATGACTACAACCACACAGCATGTAAATTCACTGTTATTAACATTTTTAAATTGTTTTCCTCTCATTTAAGTTGTGACAGCAGCTTCACAACATTTTCATTGCACATTTTTAGTTTTAAAAGGCTTTAAAATATAAATACAATTAAAAGGGGAGGGGAACCATGTATAAATTGAACAGATTTAAATAGAACATAGCTCCACTTTGAATGAAAGTACATTTGACACTCTAGGGCCAAAGAAAAAGATAAAAATAAAATGCCTGTCCTGGTAAACTCATTTTTGTACTTTATGAAATGAGTCATATTTTTATAGAGCCAGGAAAGGATACTGATTATCAAGACACTTAAATAAGGCTGCTAGCAAGTGAACATAAAACTGAAGGATTTTTAAAATAAAAAACTATTTCAAGGAATAGTTTCTCTTTCTCTGAAACAAAACAGACGTCAAATAAACAGACAAACATTGCACAGTCTATTACCACTAAACCATAATGGTAGTGCTGAAACACACCAGATTAAACCCACAGAGAAAGAAAAGAGAAGAATGCTAGTTTCACCAGGGATTCATTTGTTTTTCCTATGCTGCACATTTTTAAAGAGACAGGTGAGAATTCCAACCAGAAATGAGACATATCAGAGAATCAACTGAACACTAACACAAAGTTTCAAAGGCCCCTAAGGGAGTTGGGCAGCCAGAGCCAAATGAGTTTCAATAGTATTTCAGTGCCTAACTCTCCTGGTCTCCTTTAAAGATACCAGTCTAGAAGCCTGATTTTATAGTCATTACACACATTACTCAGCATGAGTGATGGTTGCAGAATCAGACCCTAAAGCCTCTGGTCTCCCCCTACATATAGACATTATTTCTGTCTGAAAGAGGGTAGATTGAGACTGGGACTTTGTGCCTGCACAAGGGAAAGGGGAAGCTTGGCTGAACCCCTTCATGTTGCTACCTGGAGCTTGGCTCTAAGCACACAGGAGTAACTCAGGCAGGGACACAAGTAGGAGGCAAGCAAGACATGCCATGCACATGTGGGCCCATGACAACAGTGGGGTCCAAATTAGGGAAGTTAAAGCAGGGACGGGCAAAAGGGCTTCCGCGGGCCGGATCCAGCATGCCACGCAGGTGGATCCAGCCTGCGGAGGCTCTGCTGCTCCCCCGCCCCCAGGCCTTAATTGGCCTGAGAGCAGGAGAGCAGCGGAAGCTTTGCGCGCTTCCCCCCCCAGGACAATCAGAGCCTAGGAGCAGGGGAACTGTGTGAAGCTTCCTTCTCCCTGCCCCGGCCCTGCGGGGAGGAGGCTTCCCGCGCTCCCCCGGCCCCAGGCCCTGATTGGCCTGGGGGAGCGTGCCAAGCCTCTTCCAAGGCATAGGTGCCTAGTGGGAAGGGGGGCAAAGGGGCTCTCCCACCCCAATCATGGTCTGGGCTTGGGTAGCCCCGCCCTTTCCTGTTTAGGCCCCACCCCTTCTGGGGTGGCCCGGAGCTACTTCAAAAATTTTTGAAGTGGCCCCCAGGCAAAAATTATTACCCACACCTGTGTTAAAGACTAGTCAACTATCGGTTAAGTAAATGCTGATCAGACAGTCAGTCGACTAGTCGATTCCCCACTCCCTTGCTGTCTCTATCAGATAGAGGTAGCAAAGCGGGGGAGGGGGAGAGGGAGTACTTGAAAGCAGCAGCACCGCACAGCTGAGCCCAGGCTCAGCTTTGTGGTGCTGCCACTTTGAAACACCAAGCTGAGCTGGAGATCAGCTGTGCGACGCTTTGCATGGAGCCCAGGATCAGCTGGGACTGCCCAGCTGATCCCGGGTTCCACGAAAATGCTGCTATGGAGCCTGGGATCAGTTGGGGAGTCCCCAGCTGATGCCAGCTCTGCATAGCATTTCAAAGCTGGGCTGCACGTGGGTGCCAGAGTCAGTGGGACTTCCTGTTGGCCCCAGGCTGCACACGGAATTCCTCGTTCCTCCTAGATCAGAAAGAGGCAGCAAGGGAAGAGAAGAGGAAGGGGTTTTAGGGGGAGCCAGCTTAAAATCCCCAGGCCATTCCCAGGTTCCATGCGGCGCTTCCGCTTTGCAATGTACAAGAGCCCCAGCAGAGGCTCTTGTACGTTTCAAAGTTGGAACACCACATGGAGCCCAGGGCCAGTGGGGACTCCCCGCTGGCCCTGGGCTCCACGCAGCATTTCAATATTGTACATTTCAAAGGTGGAACGCCGCGCTAGTCCTTATCAACCAATCAAATAGTCAATGAAATCCCACCGACTATTCGATTATTTAATCGAAATTTAACATCCCTAATCCTCATGCTCTTCAAATACTTTTGTTACTTATCAGAGCTAGTGGAAAAGCTGAGGGGAAAGTATTTTTTGTCCCTGAACTCTGGGAATGTAACTAGTTCGTATACCTCTCTGGAATGTAAACAGGGTAAAGGTGATAATCTCACATGCAGCACTCTCCTTTTTCTTTCCACATGCTTCAACTCTCTACACTTTTTCTTGTTCCTGCTCAATTTCCTTCCTGAAGTGGTTTTCGCACCATGCAGCAGAAACATCAATAAGGGACTACAGAACCGTTAGATTTGTTATGCTCTTCAAAGAGTATGAGAAATCCTTTGTTCTAGATGAGCTCCAGTAGCTTTGTTGCTGTTGCCTGTCAAAAGAGCAATAAGGCAGGAGTCCTGTGGAAAGTGGCAAGGAGTTGGTCAGGAAAAAATGTACTGAATTTTCTATTAAACAACACTATTGCCCCAAAATGGAGAGTTGTTAACACATAGGTGCAAACTTTCCACCATGGCTAACTGAACTAAGTAAATGATGTCCACTTTTCAACAGCAGAAAAATTAAGCTGAGACTCTAACGTTCCCTGACGTGAAAATCATGATAACATTTAGAGCACTAGAGCATAAAAGGATTCTTCAGCTACAGTTTCACTATTTATACCATTTCTTTACATCCTGCCTGTCACTTACCTTGAGCCAAGGTAACACCAGATTAATCAGCTTCCCTCTGCTTCTGCTTTAGCCAACTCCTACAAAGTTTGGATTAGCTAGAGAGGGAAAGTTTAGAGCACAACATTTCTTCCCCCTACATACTCCACAAATGGTTTTATTGATATTTAAAATCTAGTTCTATTAATATTAGGTCAAATCATGGGGTAAGAGAGACATAGCATGAAGGTTCTTATGCAGGGAAAAGGCACACATCTCCACTGGCCAATGGGAATGGAGATTGTGCTGGAACAGGGGCAGCACACAAAGTCTTGCCCCACACACGGTACATAGAGCCACATGGAACAGCCAGCCGCTTGAGCAGTCTCGGGCTTCTGGCAGGCAGGAAGCCTGCCTGAGGGTCCTGCTGGGCTGCTGGCCAGGAGCCACCTAGCTAAGCAACACATAGCCAGAGCCAGTCTCTGGAACCCCACCCCTTCCTACACCCCAACTCCCTGCCCCACCACCCCTCCTGCTGCACCCAAACTCTCTGCACCCCTCTGCCCCAGGTCACAACTCCTTCCTAGACCCTGCACCCGCTCATACTTGTTTCCCCCAGGACAGAATCCTTTCCTGCACTCATTCCCCCTCCTGGCCCCTGAACCCTAATCCCCTGCCCCAGGTCACAATTCCCCTCCTTCATCCCAACTCCCTCTCAGACACCACACCCTTTCCTGCATCCCAGCCCCCTAACCCAAGTTCCCTTCAGCACCCAACCTCTGTCCCAGATCCCACATCTCCAAAGAAAAGTGCAGCCCTTAACCATTTACCAAAATCTTAGAGTGGCCCCTACCTAAAATTACTGCTCACCCCTGCTCTGGGTAGCTGCTCCAGGAGATCCTTCACAGGACCTTCCACTCTAGTGTAGCTTTTGGTCCCCAGGCACGGTCTGTCTCAAGCAATCCCGCCTCCAGCTGCCCACTAGCAGCCCTAAATAGACTCAGGTGTAGCCAAGTCCTCTTTAATTGGCTGGATTGGACTCACCTGCTCTCATTTTGGGGGTGCAGGGCTCTGTCTGTCCACAGGGCCTGGCGCACCCTATGACATACCTGCATCCCATTTCATTCATGTTCATTATAGACCATACTCACTGGAAGAGCCCTGCAAGGATACATGATTTGTATCTGCTTCGGCATTTGCAAAAATGAGCCGTGGATATTCATGTGGATATCTGCAAGTTTGAAGAGTTCTAGGTACAAAAATTGTACTGTCACCTGCACCCATATCTGCAAAAATGACCCATGAATATCCGCGGATACCCACAGATGGTGCTTTTTTTGTTAAAAAAAAAAGTGCTGGTACTCCAGGGAGAAAGGTGCTGGTACTCCGGGGGAAAGATTGTTGAGCTCTGACTGGAGGTGGTGGTACTGTGTACCAGGCAGACCATCACAAAAAAAGCACTGCCCACAAATATAAAGTGGATATCTGCAGATTTGCAGGGCCCTACTGATCAGTGCATCAAAAATACTTAGATGAATGGAAGAGATTTTATGTCATATACTGCACTTTTGCCAATGTACATAGAACCTGAGAAATTAATATCTTGTATTGCTATCACACTTCTTCTCCGGGATCCCAAAGTGCTTTATCTGCTATACACTTACATTGCCAGTGAAATGCAGCCATACCCAGAATAGAGTGCAGAACCAGAGGAAGAGCAGTCATGCTGAAAAGAGGAGGGAATGAAAAGAAACCTAAATTCTGAAAACTCCCTGGGATCCAGCCTGGGGGAAAGGGTGCTGGAGAAGTAGATGCAAAATGATCTCCACGGAATGATGAAAAAGAGCTGCCAACAGAGCTCCTAATCAAAAAAAGGAATAAGGAACATCCCTACTCATTGCCAAAACATGTCCCCCATGCAAAGCTTATTGGTAACCTGAGTTGTAGCCATCTCTGTGATATGTGCTGATCTGTGCCAGAAGGCACTCCTACATGTTTCACACGATATTATATATACACCTAAGAGAAGGAAACTGCTTTCTACAGTGAAAATCATTCCCTATTCACTCCCTTTGACCCATTCTAGCTCTTGTGACTTCCTCAAGGCTGCTCCTCTATGCTCCGGGACAGCCTGATTATCTGTGCCAGTCAATCAATCCTCTCTAACACACGCTCCATCCACTAGACTCTCCATCCACATGGTGGAAGTAGAATTTAAGTTCAAAAATATAAATATCTTGTTGATTCTCTAGCTTTGTAAAATAAATCAGACAACTCACTTGTCTCCAGAGCGAGACATGAGTAGGGAAGGGCAATGTGAGGCCATGTCTTCACTGTGGGCCAGATCAACAGGCCAGCAATCAATCCAGCGGGTGTTGAGTTGTTGTGTTTATACTAGTATAGGCACGATAAATTGTCTGCCGATCACTCTCCTGTTGACTCTGGTACTTCACCAGAATGAGATGAGTGAGGGGAGTCAATGGAAAAGTTTCTTCTGTTGACCTGATAAGTAGATCTTAGCTACAGCAATCTGAGTGGGTATGTCTAGACTACATCCCTCTGTTGCCAGAGGAATGTAAATTAGACATACCGAAATTGCTAATAAAGTGGGGATTTAAATATCCCGCGTTTCATTAGAATAAAAATGGCCGCCGCTTTTTGCCGACGCTGCAATTTGCCGGCAAAAAGCGGCAGTCTAGGCGGGGATCGATTGACAAGGAAAGCCTTTTCCGACCAATCCAGTAAACCTCACTGCACGCTTTATTAGCAATTCAGGTATGTCTAATTTATATCCCTCTGGCGACAGAGGGATGTAGTCTAGACATACCCAGTTATACTACTAGCGTCACTCAAATTGTGTAGCTCAGATCATCCTTTCTCTGTAGTATAAACCTGCCCTCATTCTTCGATTCCCCTCCTGCGGCAGTGCAGCCATGTGTTGTCCCCTATGTACTGAAAGGTTAGCCTAGCACTGTTGGAATAACCACTCTTCTCAGGCTAACTTCATCTATGATTTTAGCTCCCACAGAAATTAATTGTCATACAATGACATTCACTCTGCACAACAAGGCAAGCCCTATGGAATTTTAAAATTCCATTACTGCACAATCCTTTGTATATATCCTGGTGCTTCTCTGAAGGTAACAGACCCATGACATACACAGATGAAGAGACTGGGGGGAATTCAAACATATTTTTCCCTTGTAGTCCATGTCTATTTATTTATTTGACATTTCTCCTCATTTCTTCAAAAGCTAGCACTGCATAAGAAGTTTACTTTCACTGCTGAAAAACTCTGCCGTGATTTCTAAATTAAAAAATTAATGCGTCACTTGGAGGAACCATCACCACTTAGAGGGCACACTTTCAGCTTTGTCAAGTATCAGAGGGGTAGCCGTGTTAGTCTGAATCTGCAAAAGCGGCGAGGAGTCCTGTGGCACCTTATAGACTAACCGAAGTGTTGGAGCATAAGCTTTCGTAGGCAAAGACCCCCCACTTCGTCAGATGCAACAGCTTTGACGAACAGCTTTTTTTTTCAGCTTTGTCTTTCCTAAAATTTTGCCCCAGTTAAAATAAACTGGCTTGGCATCTGCTGGTGGCATGATATATCTCAGTTTCTCTTTACACGTCTTCAAGATTAATTGTAGTCTATTCAGGAGGGTGTTCAAACTAGCAGGGTAGTAGTAGCTGATGCCAAAATCTTGCACAAACTACAACGGGCATTGCTGGCACCAAAACAACAGTGTCAGGGAACTGATATACGAAGCAAGCAAACATTAAAAATAGCACATCCACGGATGCACTATGCTTACATTCTCTCTATGTGTTATGTTTAGATTGCAACTTCCAAAAAGAACCTCTACTTTGCAGTAAAGATTCTGGGCCTGAATTTGAGTTCCTGGCCTTCACTGTGTGAGTGAAAATTTTATGTGCACACTGCACTCCTGCCTTCTACAGTCAGAAACCCCTGCATGTACACATTGAACACCACTAGGCACTTCAGCCAATGTAGTCGGTGTTTGTAAATGACAGATAAAACACTTGGAAGAAATACAAACTCCGTGTTCCACATGTGAAGGAAACTAAATTAGACCTTTTTGCTTATTTGTTTTGGCAAGGCACAGATAGCAGGCATACCTGCACTATAGGATTGAGGTATGTAAATGCAGACAGCAAGCACCACAGGCTAGAAGAGTGATTCATAATAAAAGAGCAGAGGGAAGTGGTTGCTCATACCTCCATCCTGTGAATTCATGATATTCAGTGCAAACAACATTGCATTGGAGAATGTGGTAGCCTCTTCCTTGCTTGCGAAGTTCAAGCCGTAGACTTGCCGTGCATCGCGCCACTGATGAAAGGTAGGTGTCGCTTGATTGTACTTCAGACCTTTCACAATTGAATAATTTATCACTACCTGCAATTTCAGAGATAGAGGAAGGTTACATATATTCAACTCTCTACCAGGAAAGAAAAGGTAAGCATCAGTTCAGGTCTGCAATGGCAAAATATATAGACAAAAAGATAGGCAAGTGGGAGTTTAAATTCCTAGACACATATCTGCAGAAGAGATTTAGAATTGTTCCATTCAGTGTTCAGGTACATGGACTCCACCTGAATAATCTGCTACCTGCTCACGCCTCCCTCAAAAGCTCTACCACACAGCTGTGCACATTTCAGATAAGTGTTTGACTTAGCTTCAGCAGCTACTGACACCTGTTGGGGAGGTGTCCATCCACAATAGTTAGAAAAAGGAAGCAACTCATTTATTGGCACCAATCCCTGCCACAAGAGGTGTAGGGTATGCTTTCACTACCAAGTATTGTTGACAAATCTTACGTCACACCCAAGTCGACAAAACAAAAATCACCAGAGGGTGTTCACATTTGCTCTGTTAACAGATCATGTCCACATTGGGGGCACCAACATTGACAGCGTGAGCAATGCACTGTGGGTATGCCTTCCACAGTGCAGTATTATGGGAAGGCAAAGCTGATCCTTGCGCTTTTTGGGATTCCCCCCTGGTTCTCCCACAGCATTCTCAGCTGCTAGGAGCAGCATCAAGAGTAGCTTTGTGAGCACTACATGCTGAGGAACGTCAAAGCAGCTCAGCGTCCGTCCCTCTTGCCTTGCAGCAGCCACCTGCCTGCTGCCATGTTCCTAGTGCAGGGCAGAACAGGAGCATTCCTATGATTTGTTCTTTGTTTGTTCCCCCAAAGGAGCAGCTCATTTATCAGTCAAATATTTCTCAGCACTTTGGGAGGGGTGCATGCCTGCAGGGCAGCAGAGACCAAAACATTGAGCTCAGCCATCTGGGCAGGCATTGTGGGATACCAACAGAAGCCAGTTCTTTTGAACACTGGTTCTGTTGACAGTAAAAGGAGGGGAAAAGAAAAAAAAGTCTCTCATGGGAGCAGAAGTTTTTGGTCACCAAAATTTGGTGCTTTTCCCGACTAAAGTCACATTTCTTAGTGTATGCGCTCACTGTTTTGTCACCAAAAGGCAGTTTTTGGCGACAAAACTTGGTAGTGTAGGCAAAGCCTAAATGTTTGAGCAGATGACAGAGAGCTGATTTGCTCCTCTCCCATGCTCTGAGTTACTATCAGTTTTTCAAGAGGGGGAATTGTTTTTTCTACAATTAGACTGACAGATAATACTGGAGGACTCAGAGGGTCCACTTTCACCTGCTGCCTTGCTGCACATTCTTCAGCTGCCACTCAACGCTACAGAAATAAAAAGGCATCTGTGCTCAGAAACAAATTAAAATTATTTGCAACTGTCTAATTAGTAAAGCTTTGTAGTCATATTATTCTGACATCCCACAGACAGAACTGGAAACTTTCAAAGCTATAAGCATGAGCTGCTACAGCCTGAGCTGCTAAAGACTGAGCTAACTCAAGCTGTACCAGACTCAGATACTTTGTGGACTGACAACAGAAGGGACAACTAGAATGCACTCTCGCCAGCTAGCTACACTGGCACTTTATAACAGGTAACCTATAAGGGACAAAACAAAAACTCCCATTCTGAAGAGCACATGGTCCAAAGTTGCACAGATATAGTGTCATTAAAATAACAGTTTGGCTGGTGGAGGTTGTCTCTTTACCAAACTGCTGGGCTCAGAGGAAAGATAAGCTGAAACTATATCCTGGATAAGAACAATTCCAAGTGTTCAAGTATTGCAAATCTAGGTTTGATGTTCATAGCTGACTTTTACAGTGGGGGTTGTTTTGACTCTAGTTTTACAACAGACAAAACCAAGCCTCAGGAATAATCTGATTTGAAAGTATACTGAAGTCAACTGAAGTTGTTCTTTAGTGAACTTTAGATTAGGTCCTATGTGAATCAGATCCATCATTGAGTGGTAAGACGTGTCTTGCAGGATTAGGAGGAGAAGGCTTGCAGCACACTGTCTGGGTGACTATAACAAGTGCAAGGGACAACGTGAGCAAAAGTGTTTAGACAGGAATGAGAAATGAAGACAAAGGGTGCAGAAAGCAGAGAAGTTTTGGCAGCCCACGCAACAGGAAGGTCCACTGGGAAATAGCACTATGGTGGCAGATAATTAAATAACCCCCGAGTGGCTTGTGCAGCAAGGACATATAGAAAAGGACACTCTAGTTAACCTAGAAGAAGCCTCAAATTAGAGTATCTGCAGCTCTAAGGGCTCCGTCTAAACTGTCAGGTTTTTGTGGAAGAGAAAATGCAAATAAAGTGCTCATTAGCATGTCTCGAGCTCTCATTTGCATATTCTCTTCCGATCCTTTTTGCAGAAAAAAACGCAGTGTAGACGGGGCCATTTTTGCGCAAAAAAACCCTTTTGCACAAAAACCCTTATTCCTCATTTTTTCTTGCACAAAAGGGTTTTTTGTGCAAAATGGCCCCGTCCACACTGCATTTTTTTCCGCAAAAAGGATCGGAAGGGAATATGCAAATGAGAGTGTGAGAAATGTTAATGAGCACTTCATTTGCATTTCCTATTCCGCAAAAATGATGCAGTGTAGATGGAGCCTAGGCGTCTGACTCATACTTATGCTCTGTTGCTAAGATCTGTACTAGTGTGTTGCAATTACAGGCACGAATTCTGTAGTTGAAAACTTTGCCCACATAAGGAATGCTGCCCTTTTGAAAATTTGGTACTATTCACCTGAAATATATAACTAATTAATGGGTGGCAGGTGAGCTGTGTTTAGGAAGAGACATCTCATTCTATTGATCCAAGAGGGCAGGATTGGGGCCTAATTGTCCTAGATACAGATCACAAAAATGCATCCAGCTCTGAGATACCATTAGAGATTGTAAATCTGTTAACTCCATCTCCAGCCTCACTTACTTAATTAATTAACAATCTACAATATATTCATTAATCAGACGAGCCTATTTGTGTTTTCTGCATTTATAATAATAATACCAAATATAAGCAGAAAGGTCTGTTCTGAATCTTTCTTCTGAAGAGTTTGCAATCCTGCTGTGAAAATTCACTCCAGGTTTAACTACAGCATAAACAATAGGAGCCAGTTCTTTGGAAACAGACAGTGCTATCTTCATATTGGGTAGTCTTTTCTTTCTTCTTTATCTTCTGGCACTCTCAGGTACACCGGGCATTCACCAGTTTCTGCCATTTATATCAGTCTTGTGCTGGTCTGCTCAGGCTTCCAACTGCCATGTTGATGGATTTGGCTTCTCTCTCAGTTCTGCACAACGTTTCTCTAGCTTGTCCCATTTTCTCTTCCCATGTGGGGTCCATATTCTCTTCTGAGGTGGAAGTGGATAGCATCTTTAAAGGAAACCCCAATTGTGATAATTGTTGTCTTCTTACCCTGTTTGATGCTTTCAGTTCATTTGCTCTACTCAGAATTTCCGATGGTCAAAAAACATGGCAGAAAGGTATTGCTGGCACACAATGACACATATCACATTAGAAGATGTGCAGGTAAACGAGAAATGAGATATATGGCATCATTTGCCTGCAATGTCTCTATGCCATGTATTTTGGACAAACCGGACTCTCTCTATGTAACAAAATAAATGGACACAAATCAGACATCAAGGATGGTAACATACAAAAATCAGTGGGAGAACATTTTAACCTCCCTGGAACACAGACTTGAAAGTTGCCATCCTCAAGCAAAAACAAAACAAAACCCACTTTCAAAAACAAGCTGCAACATGAAACTGCTGAGCTGGAATTCATATGCAAATTTGATACCATCAGAATGGTCTGAATTCAGAGGGATTGGGAATGGCTCACTCATTACCATAAGTCATTTTCCACTTTAAGTATTTTCATTTTTTATCCATATCCACTCTGATTTAATTAGCTCTGTTGTAACACTCCTATCTCTGTGTCCATACTATTTGGTTTCCTTAGTCTTTCATTTCATGAGTCTGATGAAGTGAGTTGCAGCTCACAAAAGCTTATATCATAATAAAATTGTAAATCTTTAAGGAGCCAACAGACTCCTTGTTGTTTTTGCTGAAACAGACTAACTGGGCTACCTCAGAAATCTGTCCACTCTACCACTCCTCTTTTTTGCTTCTCTCTCTAGAACTCAGTATTCTTTTAGCCAATTGCTTGTCTCTTCAGGCATCTTCGTATTCATGGGGTTTTTTCCCTTCTTTTTACTATTTCTCTTTTCCGTTGTTGCCCAGGTTAATCTATTCTTCCTCTTTAGATTTTTTTTAACTTTTATGACTGTCACTGTACTTTCTAGATGGCACTCTCTGATATTTTCCCACAGAGTATTACTGTCTTTGTTTTCTTTAGTTGACTCCGTTAGAACACTGAATCTGTTCTTCACTTCAAGCTGAAAAAGCACTTATGTATATTTGGATCGTTTAACTATGTTGCTGATGGGCTTTCTTTTTTTTAAAACCTTCATCCTCGATTTGATTTTCAATTGTACAATACAAAGATTAGGGTCACGATCTACGTCTGCTTCCCTGTAGTCATCAGGGATGGATTTGATCCAACATTTTCAAAAATGTGACAAGCTTATAACCCAAGGATGCTGTCAGGGTAACAAGCTTCAATTCTGGCCTACACTTGCAGTGATCAACTCTGAAAAGTCCCACCTTTTCCAAGGACCCATTTTTATATTAATTTGCTAGTTTGGGGCAGTATGTTAATCCTCAAGACCACTGTGATTCACTTTTGCCTTGCCTCATTTATTTTTTCAGCATAACCCTGCCAAATACATCTCAATAATTAGCTCCTCCTGAGGCCTTATTACTTGATATTAAAATTCCTCACTTAAGAATCATTCATTCATACTTCTGAATTCAACTAAAGGCAGCTGAATTCTGCAAACAAATATTTGAAGGAGAATGACTAACAAAATGGAAGTGGTTAAAGCGCTGGTAGCCACAGCTTGAAAAGTACCTCAGCCTGTATTTCTGCTGCTTTTTGGGGGCTGCTGACCATGTTGGTATGAGTCTACACAGATGCGTGCATCTGTGCAGGAGAACCAGATACTTCATTTGCACTATGCCATTAATAAGTACTTAGCCATTGCATCTGAGAAAGAGAAACACACAGTGAAGCATGCCAATGAGGCCCATAAATGAGATTTATAAAACAGTCTTATGAAGATTTCCAGTTATTAGATTTACATTTGATCACTCTCAACATCATCTTAAAAACCACATTAGTGGAATGGAACCTCTTTGATGGAGTGGTGACCAATTAGAGAAAAGGTCAAACAGAGATTGAAAAGTAGGGAAAATGAGGTCTAAACATCTGTAAATATTGTTAAAATGAAAACCAGGAAAAAGACCAGAAGCAAAAGCAGCTAGAGAAAGACAAGAAAGGGAAAAACCTGCATGCAGCAGAAAATGCAACAGAAGACTGAGAATGCAAATTAAAAAGATTCTCTGACATCTAGAGTAAGTAGAAAATTAAACGGAAGACATTAAAAGCAAACAAAGGTGAGGTCATATAGATTCTACTAATCTCTTTCTATCTCATCCTGCCAATCAGTATGCAATACAAGTTTAAATTGACTCTCTGCAGCAATCCTGTGCTAGGGATTTGGGGCCAGATCCTTGATTGGTATAAATCGGCTTAGCTCCAGTAATTTTATTTTATGCCTATTTACACTAGCCAAGGATCTTCCCATTTTCAGAAAACATGCTTTGCTAGTTAAAAAGTTACTTTTAACAAACCCTCACATTTCAATGGGCCTCTATTGAAGTCAGTATGAGTGTGAATGAATTGATTTTAACAGAGAACAATTTGCACTGGATGCCTTTTTGTTGTTGTTGTTAAATGCAACTAGTTAGCTATTTTTGTTTTGCAGTAATAAACCATTACAGAAGATGTAATTAGAGCTGGGACTAATGTGAAGTAGTTTAAATTCTGAACCTGAAAAACTTGGAAATTATTTTGTAAGTACCAATCTAATAGCTCAGTTTATGGTAGGTCCAATGGATAGTGTGATTATTACAAAATGTATTATAATATTTACATTAGTATTTTCTCTTACAACTTTTTTTATTTTCTAGAGTGATTTTAGACTAATTCCAGATAACTTCACAGGTTTTTTGTTTGTTTGTTTGTTTTCAAATGCTTGGACATTCCAAATCAGTAGAGAAGTATGGATTTATATTCTCATGTATTTTTCGTCCTGAATTCAGATGTTTTCAGTGATGACTTGTGCCTACTTATTTACTTCATACAAACTTACATTTGCAATCCAATCCAATGGCTAAAGCAGAACTGACACATTTAAAGCACCACTGACAAAATTACAAATTTAAATTTTTATAGTCTGATTAAGAACGCCCTCTGGCTTATAAATAAGTAGTTCAGAAAAAAAACCAGACATCACACAATTGCAGGAAAAATGAATATAAAAAATACAACAACTATTATTTATGTGGGGCCCATGTGAAACAGTGATTTGTGCTTCCTTTACTGGGATAGGTAGAAGTTCATTAATGTTCATTATTCCACAGCCATCCTGATATCAGTCACTGATACCAAAGCATAAACAAAGATATCTGATCTTGTTACTAATAAACACAACAACTTTATGTACTTCATCTTTATGTATCTTTATAACATCTTTGCTGACCAGAAAAGGATAAAAATAGAGATGAAAAATATTTTAGCAATTTCAAAAGTACACTCTAAATGGTTGAAAACCAACATACTATATTTCTGAAAAATTATTTGGTTTCCCTTTGAAAGGCATGAAGGTGGTAAGAGCATCAGAATGTATAGCAATAAATAGTGATTAACATGTGTTGCATTTTTCATTCACAGATTGTTTTTCAAAGCAAAGCGGAGTACTGTAGTAAGCATCATTACATTTTACAAAAGGCAGAAACTGAGACACAGAGAAGTTAAGTATATGCCCTAGATCACATGAGTGAATGAAAGGGCTAGAAACA
Source organism: Apalone spinifera (assembly GCA_030068395.1). NCBI lineage: Eukaryota > Metazoa > Chordata > Testudines > Trionychidae > Apalone > Apalone spinifera. The sequence goes on from CM057848.1 coordinate 21,677,185, forward strand.
GAACCAGAGACTCCCGACTTCCAGAGCCTTGTTCTAAAATGTAAAGTGGGACTAATTCATAGATTTAACAGTTAACTGTGACTACATTAAGTAGTAGTTCATCTGAAGAAATGGATTGTGCCCACAAAAGCTCATGATATCATCTACATGTTTTGTATGTCTCTAACGTGCTGCAAGACTATTAGTTGTTTTTAAAGTATTACATTCAGAATTAGACGTTTATTTATAGCTCCTGTGAACAAATGCTATAATACTTAGACTGACACACATGACACTGCTGCTAACAGTGTCCCCATACCATACAGACAACCAATGACTAGGAATCAGAGACTGACCTCAGTTTTGATGGTGTAAATCCTACATAGTTCTATTTATGCCACAGTAAATGAGATCAGAGTATGTGGCTAGGTTTTTAAAATGCAATATGGCAACTTAGTTACTCATCATGAGAAGGCAGAAATCACAGGGAGAGTGAGTGGTCTTTTATGTGGCAGGAATGCTAAAATATTGTACCATAGACAGGGCAGCAAAGAGTAACTGGGAAGTAGTATGGAGCAAAGCCTTCAGTGATAAAAAGAGATAAATAAAATGGAGCACAAAACACACACAATCTTCCATACCTAATATTTAATGAGATTTTTCTCTCATGTAAAGGACAGAGAAAATATAATAAATAGAGGTACAGTTCTGGATCAAGAAATCACAAAGAACACAGGTGTATGGAAGAGAGTATTAATTTATATACCCTTTGTAGGAGTAGCATTAATTATACAACTGATAACATCTTTAGCGATCGAAGAATAAGGACGCAAAAGACATAGTTACTCACTTGCTGATCTTGTAGTTTCACGCCAACTACTCTAAAGGTGTTACTGGCAGTGTTGTGGTATATGTTGATTCTGCTGAATCCCTGCTGTCCCGGCTTTATTGGCACCCATTTCTTACTGGTATCATCATAGACCATAACTGAAGCCCGGGCTTGGCAAATACTCTGTTCACTGGAGAACAAAAGTAACATAAGCATAAAACATAGTAAATGTGTGATTTGCTGAAAATTATTCTGAGAAAAGCACAATTATCAAATATATTTAAACCGTATATTACACATCTGGTCTATTAACCCCCAGAAGGCTGGCATATTACACTGTCTACCAAATTAATGGTTTAATGGTTAACTGTGTGTGTAAACATGCACACGCGCACACACACTCATGCACACACACACTTCAGTGTGTACTTTTCTTGAATTTTATTTTCATCTTGCACACCAGTATTAGGACCTAAGTGGAAACTTAATTTGCAAACACTTAAAGAAAGGAAACCAAAAGCATTCATACTTCATTTAATATGCACCTCTTGAAAAATGACACCTTTCATGTCTGCTTTGAAATTATTATGTTGAAGCTCTGGAAAATAAACTGCAGTAAAGTTTGGACACACAATTTAAACTAGAAACAAAAGCATCCTCAAACCAAAAGCCCTGTTAGGTAAAGTGAAGAAATCAATTACACTAATCCAGCTAATGTCTGTAATACTTAGACTTGATGACGCAGTTAGAAGTCCCAGAATACACTGTGGAAGATACACAGGCTCTTTAAAAACCGTTTTATTTCAGCTTAATAGTGAAGAAGGAAAGATCAAGTAGTTTAGTTACTGAAATATAATCACCACTCCGAAGCAGCCCAAAATGCTACAAAAAGCAAGATTACATTAAAAAAAATCGGAATACGCAGATTCACATCTTTCAATTATTTTCAGTCTGGGTTAGAGATGTGAAGAAAGATTTTAATTAAATGTAGATAATGACTACATTAATTCTGGCATATTTTGGGGAACTATAGTTGGAACATTTCCAACAGAGGTCGTCTTTTTCTAAACGTTATTTAAGACGGCACCCTATATTTTTTAGTATTAGTACAGCTGCTGAAACAATTTGTATAGAAGGCATGCTGACAGCCACTGGACCAAACTGTAAATCCTGTATGTGAGGGAAACCACTTCAAGCCAGGGAATGCGGCAGCATCCCTAGTTTCAGTACCTATGAATACTCATGTGCGTCTGCAGTTATAAGCATATAAGTTTCTTGTTAAAGTGCATAATCATTATAAGGCAATTACTGTAAATGTTTATTTTTATTCTGCAATTTCATATGCATTTATCATCTTCCTCCCACTTAAATTTATTCTTGGAACAGCAGCTTTGTCAGACAAACGGTGCACTCCTCCAGATTAAAAAAAACAACATCTTTCAGATGAAACAGCTATCATTGGGTATATAGCTGAAGTCATACAAACACAGGACATATTACTCAACAACCATCACTGACATTTTTGGACTGTCAACCAGTATTTCAACTATTGCTATCTCGAATTCTCAGCAGTTGCTGACACTAGGGCAGCGGTGGGCAATTATTATAGAAGGGGGCCACTTCCCAAATATTTGAAGTGGCCCTGGACTGGAAGAGGCGGAGCCTCAGATGGAAGAGGGTGGGGCCAGGACACTTCCGTGCTCCCCCGCCTACAGATCCTGATTGGCTTGAGAGCAGGGGAGAGCCTGAAGTCTTTGCCCCCCCGCTCCCTCTGCTGCCTAGAGAGAACCACCAGCTGTTCACTCTAGGTGCCACGTGTCCCTGGTGGGGGGAGGAGACTTCGTGCGCTACCCTATCCGCAGGTCTCAATTGTCCTAGGGGTGGGAGAGCAGCAGGGCGGCCACAGGCCGGAACAACCGGCTTGGTGGGCCCCTGGCTGCCAGAGGAATAACAACTCCCAAAATAACTACTTCAAAATAGTGTGTCCATGCTACAGGGAAGCCTCAAAATTAATCCAAGGCAGGCTCCCTTAATGTGGACGCGCTACCTCAACTTAGACCCCCAGCAAGCACTGGGAAGTAATTAATCTGAATGACTCTGGGGAACAGTTATTTTGAAATAGCAGCAGTGGAGTATCCACACTATCACTATTTCAAAATAACTAGTTTGAAATAAGTGTTATTCCTCATGGAAAGCAGGAGTTATTATTTTGAAATAACCAGCCCAGTATTTTGAAATAACAGGCTTGGTAGTGTGGATCCTCCACTTGTTATTTCGAAACAAGGGGAGTTTTTCCAAAATAACTCCCTAGTGTAGACCAGCGCTAGGACTATGCTCCCAAGAAATGGGTAAATGCTCAACATTTCTGTGATCCAAAGCCTGGACCCTCATCCTGCACAAAACAGGCAGTTTGCATGAATAAGCAGTGCAGAATCAGACCTACAGTATTTTTTTTTAAGATGACATTGTTGTGGTTTAGGTCTGGTGTAAGTCCTGAGCTAATGACAACCCTAATAATTTTATACCTACAGGCCTCTTCATACCTAGCTCTCTTTCTTAGTTTGGGAGGAGGGATGGTAAAGCATTTTCAACTATCCAATGAAAAGCAGTAACACCTGAAGGGCCATCTCATTAAGCTTTAAAAAAAAAAACCTAGGAAAAGAAACAAACAATAGTTGATAAACCCCCAATTCCTTTTCGTGCCATCAAAGTAGGAACAGAGAGACACATTGCTACTTGTGGGAGATGTTCAGATGTGATGCAGATAAGTTTGATAGATAGACAGAGACAGTTAGACAGCACTCACTATGTTGGCAGACAATCCATATCCTAAAGCTAAGAAATCCAGAATAACGTGCTGTTATTACTTCACTGAATGAAAATTGGTAGGATGTGTTACTGGAGCATATAGGAGAAGTCGCTTGTGCAGCCTTAATGTAAAAATTCTTTATGTATGTATAGGTTTTATAAGGGATATGCTCAGGTACATCCACAAGTTTGTTGTCTTGTTGCATGGGACAGGGAATGTCTTTTTTCCATCACAGTACAATGAAGCCAAAATCCCCTTAGGGCCTTTAGGCACAGCAACAACTAATGGCCAAACCACTTGGCAGAGTAATCGTAAAACATCAGTTGTTTGAAGGATATTTCTGAGAAGCATAATTCAATTTCTGATGTTTGTAGGATACAGTAGTTCATGCTACAAAATTGAGCTCATGGGCCTGCTCCCACCCCGCTTTCTCATTATAATGCACGTTTGCTTATTAAAAACAACAAACAAACAAAAAACAGCTGTTTGATTAACTACAGGCCAAACCAAGATAGGGCTGAGTACCTGCTGAACATACCCGTAAGTAACTCTCCCTGGAGTCAGTGAGTGTTTAGGACATCAACAACAAGCCACAGAGTAAAGCACATCCGATTTCTGCAGCCAAATGCAGTGTCCTTCACAATGTCTGTGGCACATCTGCACCCTTATTCATATTGATGAGAGTTGGTCAGAGACACTTTGACCAAACCATATTCCATCCAAATTAAAACGCTTTGCAAAAATCAAGTAGATTTTCTGGAATTTCCTTTTGGAAGAAAACTAGGGAGAAAAGTTTGGATAAGACTGAAAAAATCCAGTTTTGACCTTTTCAGATTGAAATATTTTGATTTATTCTTTAGGAAAAGAGTTTTCATTTTGAAAGTTTGTTCTATATTATATGCTATCATATATAGTGCAAGAAACATATTTTAAGATGTTAAAATCAAAACAATGTCAAAACAAAACATTATGCTTTTCCAAAAATGAATTTATTTTTATTAATTAATGAACAATGTATCAATTTTTGGTTTTCATTCGGATTTGGAATAAAGCAAAATTTCAAAACTGCAAAATCCTCCATGAAATGTCACTTCTG
>CM057848.1:21681997-21697327 GCA_030068395.1 Apalone spinifera
AAATGTTTGCACTATTCTTCGTAAAGGTGGGCAGGAGCATTAAAGCACCATTTCCCCACATCAGATACATTAGCAGAGACATTTTAATTAATTCTCCTGTAACACAAAGTATCAGGCCCCATTTCTGCTTCCCCCTAAGTCAATGGGCATTTTTAACCATTAACTTCTATAGGAACAGGATTAGGCTGATTACGTGGTCTCTACGTAAAATAACAGAAAGCAACATAAAACAAGTAACACGATACAAGGAAAATTTACTCTTTGCAAAGTCCTTCATTGTCTTGCAAACTTTACAATCTGATTCTAGCCTACAGCCTCTTACCTTGAGCTAAGGAGCACTTCTATACTCCTAAGATCTGTTTTCTCTTTACTTTACCCCTTCTGCTGCTATAATAATTTCCAGATACCAAGTGTCCAATCCAATTCCCATTGAAATCAAAAGAAATCTTTTTACTCATTTCAATGGAAACTGGAATGGGTCATTATATTGTTTTAAACCTAAACCAGAAAATGACAGTCTCATGGAACTACCAGGGAAGTTTCCCCAGCTATTTTTCTGGGCCATATAGTGCTGCTCTTGTCGTGAGGTAGGGGTTTGCATTGCAGGCAAATACTAACTCCTTATATCATATGACTATGAATAGCCTATGTTCTTTCTCTCTTAGGACAGTATGGTTCATATCAGCATTTGTATTTAGTCATGGAGCTGCTTTGAAACTTCTACATAAATTTCCTTATGCATCTAAAAATATGATTACTGAGAGCAGAATATTCTGTAGCAGATCCATTATGCTATTTCATTACACAAAACACTCAAAATGCAATTAATTGCCAGATTGATTTTTTAATTATATTACATTTCATTAACATTAACAGTGTATTGCCAGCCTGGAGTTCCCTCAGAGTTGTGTGAACATGAGGAGGCTGAAACAAGATAAAACATGAGCCTAATGTCAAAGCCATACATGCTTAGGAGACCTCTGACTTGTACACTATAGTAACAGTAAATACAATATGTTACAGCACAACAGACCACACATGTTGTCCAGACTAGTTTTGAATAGTTGTGTGATTAACCTAATAAAAATGGATAATTCTTCTACTGACCTTCTCAGAGCTCTCACACACATTTTAAGGTTTCCCATACACTGGGATATAATTTTGGACCAGACTAGAGACATCCAATTAAATTGGTCTTTTCCCACTAAGACATCAGTTTGAAACTGAACAGTTATGTTATCCATAGTTAGCCATTCCTGAACTACTACTGCCTTCCAAGCGCAGTATGCCTCTGACATAACAAAGCTCTATAACAGGACAACCAACTTATTCAAAAGTTAAATCAAATGCACATGTCTACATAGCCCATGCTAGTAGACCCCGCTATATAAAAGCAGCATGGCCATTCATTGATTATCTACTTAGATTCCTAAATGATAGCTAGTGTCACTGAAGTCTCAGTCTCATATTCTTCTTGACTCACTGCACAGCAGTTTGTTTCCCTCTGCTGGGATTTATATGCCTAATGCTTATTTTTTATTATTTGCAAGTGAAATGATAAATCTGACAAATAGCAGTAAATTCCATGTTTAATTTATTTTTAAAAAATGGTCAACTTCCTGATTTATGGCTACGTCCTATAGTGTTTGTCTCTGAAAACATGTTAGTTTTTGTTAATAAAAGTTTTTTCCTGTGAGTAATTTCATTTTTGTTACAATATTAGAAACACAATTATGATGAACTTATCTGGCTTTCTTGTCTTGTGGCTGACAGCTCTAGGTAGCTTAACCTTCTGTTTGTTATGAGGTGACTTGGCTACAGTCTGTAAGTAACTACATGGGGAATAAATATTTAGACTTTCCTGAAAATCAACACATGTAGTCTGGAACAATGAAGGATAAAGGTTCATTTGCCAATAATGGTAGCATCTTGCCTACTGAAGGATAGGTGATATGTTTCCACACATTGACATAAAAAAATTAGAGAGAACGCTGGATAGTAGCTTCTTACTACTCAAGAAATACTAATTTCAAAGGTCTCATTTGTTCATTAAGCTTCTATATATTACAGTTAAGGGCATCAAAAGTTCAATAATGTTTCCCAAGGATATTGCAGGAAATTGCCATATTTGTCAAATTATTCAACTTGAGTAAGAGTCTCAGAACGTGGCCTACATTTATTTTAAATCTAAGTACTTTCGCATCAGTAAAGCAACAACAGAACATATCTGCAAAGCCACTTTATAAAATGCCATCTAAGACAAAAGAACAAAAGAATTCTAGGGGCAGTAATAAAAACTATTTAAATGGCATGGCTGTTTCCTTGAGATGTAACATTAATGAAATCCACTGAACATATTTTATTGATACCATGGTTTTAACTGTTAATCTGAATTCTGGCTATTGTAGAATTACCCTTCACAATTAAAAAAAAAGCAATAACCCAGAAAACATCAATGGCAGCAAAAATTCATGTGAAATATGTCACTTTCTGAGAAAGCTGCAAAATAAAATGTTTTATTGATTCACAGGGAAGAATTTGAGAAGGCAAAATGAGTTTGTCCTAAACATACATTATCCTTTGGGGAAGTCATCTCACTCCATTTTGTGTAGTTCTGCCCTACAGTTGTGGTTTTAACGCAGAGCCATAGTTAACTATGCACTGAGCTGAGTCAATCAAATTCATTTCTCTTAAGGATCATGGCTGGATAAAAAAACTTTCTTATTAGAAAAATACTGAAGTATTCTATGTAATGGTCTAAACCCCTGCAACTTGCATTTGAGATACTGTAATGTGTTAGGTCATTTCCGTAAAATACTGTAGTGTTTTTTTAAAGGGACACTCTTGAAAAGGAAATAATTTAATCTCAGAATTACTTAGGCCCAGATCATCCTTTTCTATTTCAAAAACAGTAACAAGGAAAAACTAATCTCCAAAATATACGGTTATTTCAACAACTACTCTGCTGAACTGATTTTAACAATAATATTTAATTTAATACAAAAATAACACAATTATTTCAACAAAAGCATTTATAGACACCAGTTAAACTAGGTCAGCTACACTTTTCATCCACAGATCTCAAAGCACTTCACAATGGGGAATATAATTATCATAATTAACACTGGAGGACTGGAAGTATAGGAAGGTAAAGGTCAGTGATAGGCCAGGAATAGATTCTCCTTCTCACATAACTCCTCCTTGAAGGATTTAAATCACCATCTCACACAAAAATGCAGAATATGATATTTGTTGCCAGTGCACTGTTCACTTGTCTGTCTTGTCTACTTAGGCCTTGTCTTCACTGAAGAGTTAGCTTGAATTAGCCACACTCAAATTAACTTCTTGAATTGGCCTAATTTGATGTCATGAATTAAGGCTTGTAGCTGAATCTGAAACCACCTACTTCCACCTACTTAGTGAGCAACAGAGAATTGAGAGCGGAACAAGAGTTGGCTTGTAGCAGAATCACCTGATTAACCAAGCCACCCGAATTGGTTGGAAGAACCAACAGGTATGCTCTTAAGCCCAGCAATGGTGTGAGGCCAGTGCAGCTCAAAGTATTCACCAATGGTCCCTCTAATCTTTTCCATCCATGTGTGGATTTTTTCCATCCATGTGCAGACTAAGTGTTATGTGTACCGAGGCAAGTACACATGTGAACCACTAGTAGAAACAAAAAACCTAGCTGTGGGTGCTCTGCTAATCAGCTGGGTGGCATTTTAATCTCTCCTGAGTGGCTGCACAAGCTGCCCATGGTTGCATTTGCTACTGCATCTACTTGTTCCTAGGCTCACTCCAGCTCCACTCCTGCCCTCACCCAGCTGTTCCCCTACCTTGCCATACTCCAGGTGACCTGGCTTTAAACATCAGCTCAGACTTCAGCCCTGACCCTTGGCTCTGGCATCTGGTCTCCGACTCCAGCTATATCAGGGTTTCCCAACCTATGGGTCGGGACCCAAATATGGGTCGCCGTTATATTTCAACAGGGTCGCCAAGTGTCTCCCCAGGTGGCTCTGCCTCTCCTCCTTCCCCTGTTTTTGAATTGCCTTGGGTCACCAAGTCTTCCTGAATTGTCAAAATGGGTCCGCAAGTGGAAAAGGTTGGGAATCGCTGAGCTATATGATCCTGGGCTCCTATTCCTGGCTACCAGCTCTTGATCCAATCACTATTCCAACTGCCCATGGTCAGATCTCTGACACTTAAGGGAGAGCAGCTGCACTGAATGATTGAATTAACAGCACAGAGAAGCTTGAATTCTCACTGCATGACTAGCTCAACTATCAGCCACATGGGAGCAGAAACCCCAACCTCCTCTGGGGCCAGCTACCTCAAGTTTAAAGCACCACCTAACTCAAGGGAGAGAACTGTGAATGGCAATAACGTAAGCACCTTTATTGGATGAAAATAAAGAAAACCATTGTAAAAATAAGAGAATGCTTTATTGTAAGGGATGTTTTAGGGAAGCACTTTCTCTTGAAATGTATATTTCTCTGAAGTGAATATTTCTACTGCCCGTAGACATACAATGCAGTTATTATTGGCTTCAAATTAAGGTTTCAAATGGTACTTATTGGTTTTAATACATTTCACCTTAAGGGACAAATCAAAGAAATAAAAGATAAAGAAATAAAGGATGGGTAGTATCCTGACAGTTGAGCTAGAGGCAACATTTGAATATCCTTGAGTTAATACTGCAGAGAAGACAAGCCCTTAGGTGGTAAGCTCTTCTGTCTCTTATTCTTTGTACAGTGTCTAGCACAATGGAGCCTTGTTCTTCTTTGGCTCCTAAAAACTACCATAAGGAAGACAACTAATAATAATCACAATCCATATCTCTTGACTTCCAGTTCAGTGCCCTTTCTAATGGGCCACATCCTCAACAGCAGCAGTTAGAACAATACTCATTGTAAATGTTACCAAAGATATGTAAAGAAAGAATATAAAATGCTTATGTGGAGAATGAGGGCAGTATCTATTATTTTTTATGAATATCAGCTGCACTTCAATGTACCTGTTAGATGTTTTCCTGCATGATTGCGTGGCAATGAAGGAGGCTGTTAGAGAGAGACAAAAAGGAAATGAAAGGATGGGAGAGATAAGGTATCATAAGGGAACTGGCAGTAAGCTACAAATGGGAAAAGCTCATCTGCTGGGCTCCAACTAGGATAGCAGGGGTACTTTTCCCAGGCGGGAAGGTGAGATCAAAGGAGCCCTAAACCATTTAAGACACCTGCATAGAAAGAAAGGGAGATGAGTAGGCATCAGCTGCTGGAGCTGCCTCTTTCTCAGAGACAATGAGAGAATGCTGCAGGGGTGTCCTTCTCTCCAAGCTCAGAAGCAGGACTGAGTGGAACTTACCAGAGCTTGAGAGCAAAGAATACAGTTAGGTAAGACCAGGTGGGGAGGCCTTCTGTTGTTTTAGCCCCTTTATCTGCTTGCGGTGAATAAACAATCTTTTGCTGTGAAAAGTTGTTTTTGAGTCACTTTAATCAGCAACTGCTCAGAGGCTCTGAGGTGACAAACCCAGTTGGGGGCGGTCATACTAACTGGTTCACAGGGGGGATGAAGCCCAGATATCCAGACTAAGAACATTAGGACCACATATGTCCACCCAGGAGGTGTGCACTTGAGGATTAAAAGGAGTTACAGCACAGTTTACTATGTAACCATGACAACTTATCATCGCCTTTATTGGACCGTGGAACTCATTCCCATAAAAGATTACAGGGACCCTGGAACTAAAGTACTAGAGCATGTGAGCAGTACCATGGAAGTCCATACTGGCTCTCACCTTTACCAGAAACTATCTCAGCTTCCTGAGGCAGATCCTCAGCTGGTGGGAATGGTTGTAACTTCACTGACTTGACATTTCACAAAAGCGGAGAATATGCCTCACTCTTTTTAAAATGAGGATGCTAGTGATCACTTAGTTATTTTCATTAACTAAGGTGCTACTGTAAAGTTCTTTGAAGTTGCAAACTGCTAGTTAGTGAACTTTTTCCTAACCTTTTTGTTTTAATTTCATATGGTTTGTACACTCAGGCGCCAAACCCAGCTGGAGCTGTCATGCTAACTGGTACACAGGGGAGATAAAGCCCAGGTATCCAGTCTAAAAACACTAGAACTACATAATTCCATCCAGGTTTGTACTACTTTTCTTCTCACCAATCTGATTGTTATTATTGATATCAAAAGTTATTTGCTTGACCAAGTACTTGTTCTACCTGCAACAAATCCACTTCATAATGAAACATTACAAAAAAACCCTATAAAATGTTTTTAACATATCACACTTCTTACAGGAAGTCACATTTATGTGGTTAAACTTGCCGTGCAAGAAATGGCTAGCTTAACATGCGGATATACTTCATCCAACATTAGCTTTAAAAAACCTACATGTATAAGAAATCGTATATAACAAGTATGATTAGCTTGATAAAAAACATTAACCTCAAAGGTTAAAAAAGACACAAAGCTGCAGACCACTTTCCTGCAGCAGCAGCGGTCAGCTGCAATGTAATGGACTAATCTGCTAAAAACAATTATTTCAATTATTTTCATCACACCAAATGAAGAAATGATTAGGGTGGAGAAAATGTTTATTTAATTAAATTTAAGTATTTAAAGAAATGACCATTTATGGAATGGCACTATATTTGCAGTTTTTAGCCAAACTACCTATTCAAAAGGAGCTTAAAATACTGGTAGCCTCTCGAAACTACAGTGTGAAAAAGCATTAAGACAAGTTACTACAAGAAAACACTTTCCACATCTGGCATCTTGACACATGTGACTGGCTAGGTCATTAATCTTTCCTACCATAGAATCTACCGCAGCTCCCATCTTCTGGAAGATCCTCCACCAGAAACCAAGTGAAGCTGGACTCTAACCCTGCATTAGAGCAGCAGTAGAAAAAGTAGAAAACTCCCTTGATCAAAACTGTTGTATTTAGCCACTGGCCCGACCAAAGGGCTGCTCAGTGAGGGAAAAACAGTCTCCTATCCCCTGTCCATCACACAATGCACAGAAGGATCTGCTCAGGTGATGCCACCTTTTATTCTCTCTTCTCTAATGCATTCTGAAGTCTTGTGCACAGAAGAGAAGCCATGCACCAGGCTCCTCTCCACCTCCTTTGATATGCATGGAAGAACTATAAATATGGCTGGGCCTTGGATGAGCTGTCAAAGGGGGAGTATCCATCCATTCATACTGTGCACCTGCCTATAGCCATTCAAAGCCTGGGCCTTAAACTGTTTCTTTGGTATAACTCCAATGTCTCTATAAAATATTGTAAATCCAAAGATACACTAACAAAAATTACAGTAATCTTTTCTTCACAGATCTCAAAAAGTTGTTAATTAAGTAAGCCTCAGAACATGCCTGTTAGGAAAGGAAGTATTTTACAGACGGCTCAACTGAAGAACCAATGTTTTTTGAATAAGCAGCACAAGGCCAACTTGTTAGAAAAGGGTTCAGAAGTTGCTCTTTATGTTGACAGTGTGTCCCCCTTCAATTCTCCTTTATGACCACACTACATTCAGCAACTGCATTCTGTGAGCACATCCATCCCAGACTTGTGAGTTGGACACCAAAGAAGAGAAAAGTCACAGAGAATCCACGTTTTCCTCTTGAGAGTCCAGTCCTGGTAAGCCAGGACTTCGGCGGATTAGTTACTTCAATGTGAAAATTCAGATTGTGTAGCCATGCTCAATAAAAAAGGGCTCACACTTGTGTATCTCACTGTCATGTAAAAGGGTGTGTCTACATAGCACCCTTAGCTCGAAATAAGCTACGCAATTTCGAGTGTATTTTGAAATAGCGCCAAATTACAAAATAACTTGCTATTCTGAAGTGCCACTAACCCTCATGGAATGAGAGTTACCAGGACATCGGAATAAGCTGCCTGTTAAATCTATTTTGAAATAACAGGCTGCTGAAACAGACAGGGATAGCTATTTTGGGATACTTCTGAAATCTCTGTGCAGTGTAGACATACCCAAAGTGTTTTGATGCAGCAAATTACAGATAACCAGGGATGGAAGAATAACATATATAAAGAGACACCATGGAATAACAGTTGATTCATGGAGGTCTGATAGTAATCTCCTATCAATTCTATCCTGCTGTGCCCCTTGTGTGAATGAATAGAGAATTCTGATTTGATAAGTGTCTGGTGCCTACACATAAATGACCTATGAGTTGCCAGTCCCTAGAGAATCAGATCAGGGCTGATGGAGTTGTTCTGTATTATACCAATGAAACTGACAGCAGACGCTGACCCCCGCAGTGAGTTTATACTGCGAAGTTTTTGGGTACTAGCTGGCGGGTTCATTTTAACTCCTGTGTTTCCTGTACTGATACATTCTTGCGAAATAGAACAATGAATTTTAAGGGAAAAGTGTTTCAAGGCAAACTCCACTTGGAAACATGTCAGCTCAGCATCTTAAAAAATAAACAGATGTTGTACAAAAGGCATTTCATACTCAGCAATTTAAAGATTAAAAAACACCATTCCTATCAAAACAGTCACATACAAAAGAACATGCCACACTCCAAGCCGGAAGCTTTCCCTTGACCTTCAAGCTTTTTAAGCAATGTATGCTCCTTCGCCTTGTACAGCAGTTTCCTAATCTATTAACACTTTAATCCACTCACTATTTCTTCCTGTAATAAAGTGTGGCACTTTATAGCATTCCACAAGCCATCTTGCAAACAACCTCCACTACATACACCAAGTTTTTAGAAGTATGTATGAGTATGGTAAATGCAGAGGAAAAACCGACAGACTCAATTAGTCCATTACACATGCTAGGATATAAAACATGAGATCAGGCCATTACACTAATGTGAACTACTTCCCTTTTCACAGAAATAAGAACAAGTAGTAACTAATTTTGGAAAATACTGAGACAACATGCACCACCAGAAAGCACAGTGAACTGAAAATGCAGATTTTTAGACACCAACTAATGCTTTCAAACACTCTCAAGCCACTTGAATATGTTTGAGTAGAACATTTTGAACAAAAGGTTTTCAAAAGTTCAAACATATGCAAATTACAAACATAATACTACTAATGAGGACACAGACACATCAATAACGAAACATAACACAACAAACTATATATGGTCTCGATCCTTCAGTGGGAACCTCTGATTTCCACTGTTCTCAATGGGACAAATGAATCTCTGATAACTCCACTGAAATAATTTTACTTGCACCAGAGATGAATTTGGCCCAGTGAATCAAGTACAGCACTGGAAGCTAAATCAAAGCAATTATTACCACAAAAATTGAATTATTCATTCGTAACTGAAACAAAACCCTTTTGAAAACAACAGTTTAAATAGGACATGCTAGTCTTTATATTATACCATATGAGTTTTGTTCAGCAACGTCCTTATATATTCACAGTAGAGTCCCCAGGTACTTACCAGCTTGCCATTGAGGAAAGGATTTAGAAAAAGATTCAGGAACAATGTATTATCAATCTGTCACATGTAATTTGTGCTAAATCAGATAATTCTGTTCCTCCAATTTATGGAGAGGAACATAAACTTGGCAGTAATGCAGTATGACTGTCTATGCATAAAGTTATAACCAAACAGGAAAACGGAAGCTTTACCAAAAAAAGAGAGCAGGAAATAACACTTGGTTTGAAAAAAAAGAGAAAGAAATAAATCTTGTTCAATATAAAAAGATGAAAAGAAGAAATAATCCAAGACCAAGAAAACAGATTAGGATCAGATCAACTGCCATTTGTTTCACTGATAGTTGATATTTAAAGCATTTAATTAGTTTTTCATGACATGGGTTCAGTGACAAGAGAATTACTATCATTTGTCAACACAGTCAGTGTGCTTGGTCTTGTACAAAACACAGAGACCTTGTCTATACTGAGGGCTGCCTCTAACGTCAGCACCAAGACTATAAGTGTTAACTCTCAGTGCAGACAAGGTAAGTGACCATTTGTATTGGTGGCCCTTATCTGCTCCGAAGAGTCTGTAATCAAAGCACTCTTATTCATGTTGAAAGCACTTATTTAGTGCTGGGTGGGTAATCTGGGGTGGTCTAAGTTGCATGAGGGACCAAGCAGGACCTCAGCCAGCTCAGAATTCAGAGAGGGCAAAGATTGGAGTCAGCCACCTCTTCCTTTTCCCTCCTGTGCTAAGCCTCCTGCAAAAAGCAGCAGAGAATCTGGCCTGATATAAGTACTATCCCAGGTAACACTCCAGAAACTTTTAAAAAATAAAGCTGACATTTGGGAGTGACAAGAGCAAAGAAAGAAAAGTGCTTCTAGATGACAATAAAGAATGAGCTATTTCATGACATTTTAATTTTATTATAATTTATTTTGTCTTGATATCACAGAACTGACTTTAAAAAACAGTTGAACTGTCCCAAATTGTGATTGCAGTAAAACATCATGAGACGTGTCTCGGCCAACTGCCAAATTTCAAATTCCATGATAAACTCGCAGAGCAATTCCTGCAAGATACGTACAACCCATAGGGTCATATTGCTAATGAATTATTCCCCTGCTCTACACCGACACAGACTCATAAAACTAAACTTTACCTTGCCTACATATTCTGATCAGCTTTCCCCCTCTTCTGGATAATTCTGGCACTGTGTCAGGGTAACTTTATAAATCATTACTACAAACTGTACTGCTCCAAAGGGCTTTAAAGCTCATAGGGAACACAGCAGTCATCCTTGGCATTATCACTATGTCAGTATGTAACCATGAGTACGAACAGTGCATGGAGGGTGACTATGGAAAGCAGCACTTTGAAGTCTGCAGCCAATGGGAGCTGAGAGGGGCAGTGTCCGCAAACACAGGTTCATGTGGCATCACTACCCGTCCCCCTCCCTGCAGGAGCTGCTACAGTTAAGTGCTCCACTCCCCTGTCCCTTCCTGCACTCTTTCTCTCACTCAGTCTCTGTATCCCCACCCTGCTCCTGCACTGAATCTCCTGCTCAGACCCCTCTCCCTCACCCAACTTTTGCACCCTAACTCCTGCCCAGATTTGCACCCCCAACCAACTCCTGCACTCTACCTCCTGCCCACACCCACACCCAAACCCTGCTCCCCAGCAGCCCCCTCCCTCACATCGAACCCCTCATTTTTGGCCCTACCTCAGAACTTAGGGGGCTCCCACAAGATCTACTAGCCCTGGGTCCCCAGCAGAGTTGTTCCAGCCTTATCCAGTCCACTCAGTTGCCTAAGGTGTGCAACAAATACATTAGCAATTTCATAGCTGGCACAGCAGGGACAGATAGATTTAAACAACCAAGTCAGCATAGCATGAGATATCAGTTACTTAAGATATGTCTACACTACACAGCTTTTATTGACAAGGCTGTGTCAACATAGCCCAGTCACTAGAAGTCAGCACATGTAAATGCTGTTTCTCAGCACTTTTGCTGACAAAAAACTTTCACTCATTGGGGCTAGCTTTCGCTTTGTTGGCTGAAGAGCATTCCTGCTGACAAAGCACCATTTACACTTGCCCCAGCAAAACTTTTGTCATTTGGGGTGGGTCAGGGGGAGATTTTTTTAAGCATCCGTGAACACAAATGTTTTTGTTGTTCAATTTCAAGTATAGACTAAGCCTCTGTGTATAAATGCCTCACTGCAGCAGGTGTTTCTGTCACCAAGTTCAGCAAAGGACACTTGTACAACTAGATTAGTATATGAAGAGTGTAGTGCATGAAGTGTGGTTTTTATGGCCTAACCTGTGTCTCTAATAACAGATTATTACACCCACATTTTTTATTGGTTTGATCCTACCTCATTGGCTGTTTGCTGCAATCTGCTCTCTTGCATCTCTTGCAGTCTCTTCACCTCATATTCACTCCACTGTGCTTCCTACCTTCTTATTCCTTTCTCCTCCTGTCTCTTTACATTAAATTGTTCCCCTCTTAAGTAAACCTGCTCTGCCAAAATAGCAACATGTCATCGCATTGTTCACTTTGCTTGTGTGTTCTATCCCTTTCCCACCTGGTGCCCATCTTATATATTTAAACTGTAAGCTCTTCAGGAAATGGGACCATATACTATTCTGTGTTTGTACAGTGCCTAACACAATAAGGCTTCCCTGGCTCTTATTCACTGCCGTAAGAACATGTATAGAATATAGCTTTTCTTTTTCACCATTTATTTTGATTATTTTCTGCACGTTAGCCAACAGGACAATTAAAATAATTTACACAGTTTCACATTTATTTTCAGTCAATGTCTATTGAGTTTCATTTTCTGATTCTCATGCATTATACTAGCACAATGCTGCAATGTCTGGGTTATAAACTTGGTAAGGCTGGGGAGGACAAATACTGGCCCACAGGCCAGATCCACTCTGCTAGGGGTAGTCTCCGGTGGGCTGCCCCTGCTATATTTACCTGCGCCTCCACAGGTACTGGTGATTGCAGCTCCTATTGGCTGCAGATTGCTGTTCCTGGCCAGTGGGAGCTGTGGGAAGCAATGCCCAATCCACGCCACTTCCCACAACTCCCATTGGCTGGGAATAGAGCTCCACAGCCAACGGTAGGGTCGTTAAAAGTGGGTAATCGGCTAATCGAGTAACTGATAGAATTTCCATCAACTACTTGATTAGCTGATAAAGGGGAACTGCAGAGCTGCAGCAGAGTTAGCTCCCAGGAGCTAACCCCGCTGCAGTTCTGTCTTTTAAATGTATTAAGAAATGCCAGGTGCCTCTGGTGCTGCACACCCTGGGGGAGAGGAGGCCCTTTTGCCCACCCCTGGATTACAGGGTCTGGGAGGGGTTTATGACCTGGGGAAAGAGTGCGGGGAGGGGGCAGGAGGGGAGAGAAATGCAGGGATTTGGGCTGTGACCCAGGATAGCAGATTAGGGTGCCAGGTCTGGGAGGGGGTTTTGATTTGAGGAGGGGCATAGGAGGGGATGCAGTGTCTGGGAAGATAAGGTTTGAGTTACATGGGGTAGGAGTGCAGGAGGGGGATAGAGGGTTGGGGGAAGGAGGGGCTTGGGTGCCAGAGGCAGGCTCTGGCTGGAGACCTTATCTGGGTGGCTCCCAGCCAGCAGCCCAGCAGGTTCCTTAATCAGGGTCCCTGCCTTCCATGCCCCTGTACTGCTCACAGCAACTACAGGGGCCATGTGAGCCCAGGGGATACGAAGGGAGGGGCACTTCACATGTTGCCTGTCCTGCAAATAGGCAGCTGCTATTGGCCAGAAACTGACCAATGGGAGCTATTGGGGGCAGGGGTAGTGTGAGAAGCGTTTGCCCCCTCCCTTCAGGCTCTCAGTATTCACAGAAACACATGGCCCTGCTGCAGCCGGCCTCACTGAGTGCTGAGTAGGGGTGGGGTAGGCAGGCAGCCTGCTGGGTCTCTTGCAAGCCGGATCCCATGGCTTGTTGGGCCGAATCCAGCCCACAGATCATACTTTGCCCAGCCCTGGTCTAAACTGAAAATCCTGTTTGTCAAAAATTTAAGAACATTTATTCAATTTAGAAACAAGTAGAAGCTCCTCAAAAGTAAACATAGTTCATATCATTGCTATAAAATCTGTCACTGCATGAACTGCATTCCACTGTGTGTTCTAGGGAGAGAAGGGGCATGGTTCAAAAATGTGTGTCTAAATTAATTAGTGACCCAAATCACAAAACAACTGTGCCAAAGTCACCAAAGTGTCCATGCTGCACTCAATATAAGCCAGGAAGGGACTGGAACAAAGATGGCTCTAACCCACCTTTTTTTCCATTGCTCTCATCCTACAGGCAAGGCCTGGTCCCCAGCAAAGTTATTTTAAGCTATCTGCCAGTGCCTGGGATTAGAGGGAAAGAGTCTTCATTTAATTTCCTGCTAAAAATAAACAGTTTTGTCTCTTAATATACATAGTCATTGGGTCCACTGAGTAATGGAAAGCAGTTTTTTCTGACCATAGCTACACTTCAAAAGTGTGATTCTCAAAGGTGCCAAGCTAACTTCAGCTGATGTTGTAGGTGTTCAGTTCCTCAAACAAACAACAAACAAGCAAACTAAAAAACCCACCAGCACCAACAAAAACAGGCCTTACGTGATTTGCCCACAGTCACGCAGTAGTGACAGCACATGGAATAAAACCCACTGCTGGCTCCCAGTGCTGCTAAAATGCCTTGATAGGTTTGGACTAGAAAACGAGTTCAGTGAAGAATATATCATCTTGGGACAAAGTACAAACAGGAATGCAGATCTATGGCCATGGTGTCCAACATGCTAGCCACGAGCCACATGTGGCTATTTGGCCAGTTGAGTGTGGCTAGTTAAGTGTAGCTAGTTTGCTATAGCAGTAGCCACTATAACGGCTACTGCGTCAGAACTAGTTGGACACCACGGGTGTATAGGGACCCAACAAGGACTGAGTCCTAAATAAACACAGGACTAAAACAGTTGGTTTAGATCTCTGCAGGAAGATCAGAATGTATTGCATGGAAGAGCCAGCCCTTAGCTGCAGTGGTATAAATATCACTGGACCCTTTTTACCATCACGCCTACAGAATATATTAACTGAGGGATACTATTATAAGGTGGACGAGGCACTGTATTTGTGCTCCTTTTGAAAGAAAGCTGCATGAGCAAGGCATGCATGATTTTTGGATGACATGTATAATATGCTCTCAGTTCTAGGAGCTATCGATTGAAACAGATAGATTACTGGCTGAGCCTCAAAATGATACATCACGTCAAGACATGAAAACCTTTTAAATCCTTACGAATGAAAAGAAGCACTATAAGATGTCATGGGTTTGAATGAACAACAAGACTCTTTACTCAATCATCCAAAATAAACTTTACTATCTACAAGCAATTGAAAGCAGACAAGCTGAAAACATGATTTTTCAATAATTAACACAATATTTCAGACAGACAATTTGAATTACTTTTTATGCATGTGCATTTACTGTTTCATATTTAGGTTTCTTACATTACCTTAAAAAGAAACCCATTACAATAAGTAAACACTACAAAGTTCTATGTAAAGGAAGTATTTACATAAACTAATGACTTTTCATTTACAGAGAGCATGATTAATAAGCATTAGAATGCACTATTGAAATAATACACTAATAAAACTTGGAAAAATCGGTAAGAAAAAAACTGTATATATGCGACAAAGCCTTGGCTGGGATGATTTAGTTGGGGTTGGTCCTGCTTTGGGCAGGAGGCTGGGCTCCATGACCTCCTGAGGTCTTTTCCAACACTATGATTTTATGATATATCCAGATTTGCAAAATTCAATTTACAGCTGTTTGTATTATCATATATATAGTAGCCCAGTGTCTGTGCGTCCGTAACGCTGACGTACA
>CM057848.1:21697427-21718831 GCA_030068395.1 Apalone spinifera
TTAACTCAAATAAGTTTTGTTTTTCTTCATTTAAATCTGGAGAGGGACTGAGGGGTTCACTATGCAGGCTGTCCTGAGGAGAGAGGAAAACCCAGCCCTGCTTCCCTCTGGAAGGCATCTATCCCGGTGAAAAGCATCTATCCATGAATATTGCAGCTGCAGCAAGCACCGCTGGAGGAGGGGTGCATGTCTCTCAGCTGGGGGACAGACACACAGACAAACACACACAACAGACAAATTCTCTGAAATACATAATAGATATCTGTCCCTTTCTCCACCCCTGCTCCCTGCTGGCCCAATGGGTTATTGTTGTCTTAGTCCCTATCTCTGGCCCCTTGCTGCCCCCTATGGTTATTCTGCAGTATAACTGTCTCTCCTGCCAACACTTTATGTTATGATAAGAGCAAGCTGCATAACAAATTTGGCGGTCTTATCTCTTACCATTTTGGAGGAGTCCTTGAATAAATCAACTCACATACTGACAGACAGACAGACACACATTTCTAAAATATATAGTATGACAACACCATTTTACCAGATTTGCATCCATTACATGTGCTGATGGGTCAAAAATTCTTTGTCTACTAACCATTAGTCCTATATGTAAAAATGCACAATCTTTTAGGGCTCTAGTCTTCCCACGTTGCATAGAACCATCATTTCATTTTAAAGGGAGCTGTAAAGCAATAAAAACATAAGAACAATCATACTGGGTCAGACCAAGGTCCATCTAGGTCAGTATCCTGTCTTCTGACAATGGCCAATACCAGATGCCCCAGAAGGAATGAACAAAACAGGAAACCAACAAGTGGTCCATCCCGTATTGCCCATTGCCAGGTACTGACAAACAGAGGCTAGGGACACCATTCCTACTCATCCTGGCTAATAGCCATTGATGGATCTACCCTCGATGTATTTATCTAGCTCCTTTTTGGAACCCTGTTAAAGTCCTGGTCTTCACAACATCCTCTGGCAAGGAGTTTCACAGATTGACTGTACATTGTGTGAAGAAATACTTCCTTTTGTTGGTTTTAAATCTACTACCTATTAATTTCATTTGGTGATCATTAGTTCTTGTTATGGGAACAAATAAATAACTTTTATTTATTTTCTCAACACCAGTCATGATTTTATAGACCTCTATCATACCCTGCCCCCCTTTAGTCTCCTCTTTTCTAAGCCGAAAAGTCCTAGTCTTCTTAATCTCTCTTCTCATGGCACCTGTTCCAAACCCCTAATCATAAAAACTGAGTGCATATCATTAGGGCCCTAGCAAATTCATGGGCCATTCTGGTCAATTTCATGATCAGAGAGTTATAAAAAAATCAATATGTCATTATTTCAGCTATTTGAATCAAAAGTTTCACAGTGTTGTAACTGCAGGCATCCTGACCATAAAAAAAGCTTGTGAGGGTCACCAGCTTGTGAGGGTTGTTATACTGATATCCTTATTCCCTTGCTTCTCTGCTGCTGCTGGCTGGGACCACAGCTATCAAGGGAGAGCCACCGCCAGCAGCAGCATAGTAGTAAGGATGGCATGCTGTGCTATTGCCACCCTGGTTTCTGCACTGCTGCCTTCAGAGTTGAGCCCTCAGTCAACTGTCACCACTCTCCAACTGCCCAACTCTGAAGGCAGCAGCACATGAGTAAGGGTTGCATGGTGTGGTATTGCCACCCTTACTTCTATGCTGATGCTGGTGGGATTGAGGTATGCTGATCTCCTCTATGAAATCTGTACGGTATAGGGTAAAAGCACACAAAAGATCAGATGTCATGGTCCATGATACTTTTTTCATGGCTGTAAATTTGGTAGAGCCCAACCTATCAAGGAGAATGTTAGCTGAAATAAATGGTTAACAGAAAAAAAAATCCTCTGGTAACCAAGCATGCAAGAAAATAACATCTACAATTGTGAGTCTGTGGAGAGGACACCCCACAGGAATGCAAATCAACAGAGATAGGACTGAGCTACAGCCATGCTGCCAGTTGTGTAGGAGCAGGCTTCAACACCTAATCCCCTCTTCCGAATGCAGTATTATAAGGAAAGTGGCGCTCTTTAGATCAAGCCCTCACAAAGAACCCATATTCATCCTTGAATTTCATTGCCTGGCATGATTCTCAGGGGACAAGAAGACAACAACATGATTCACAGTCCCATTGCACACGACAGGGCAGGATAGGGAGAGATGGACAAGGTATGCCACACATTCACAAAGCTAGCATACAGTGGGGACTTGGGGGCAAAGCCAGGAAAAGGCAGGTGGAGGTCTGTCCCTGTGCATTGTTCATCCCTAACGACTAAATGATGGGACAGGCACAATCAGTGCCCAGAAGCAACAGCAGAAGGCATGGAGAGTTCCTCCCTGCAGAATGGGGACATACTTGCAATCTCCAGTTCTGGAGGAACTCTGCAGGGAATAGCTGTGCACTTGGAGAGAAATGGAGGCTTCAGTTACAACAAATATATTGTCAGGAAGGATATTTGAGATAATCAATATAATCCAGGGACTATTAATAACACTTTTAACAAATGTCTCTCTTTTTACACCCCAAAATTCCTTCTCCCACCCTTACAGCATTATAAACAACACCTAGTTAAATAATCAAAAATGCATTTGCTGCCTTTGATCTTTGTCCAGCCGGGATGAAAATATGTTGTAGGTGGCCTTTTTCTTCTCTAACCACTTCAACATGGAAACCCATTATACATCCTGAAAAAAAAGTTTTCTAAATCCACTAAGTAAAGACTTAATGAAAGGCCCAATGGAGCTCCATTTATATGTCGTCAGCAAAACTCTCACCATCTTCACTACAGGAGTAGGCCTCATCGGCTTTCACAGGGTCAGCCCATTTTGTCTCACGTGAGCCAAGACCCCACACTAAGCAGCAATGGAAGAATTCATAGACCACATGGAGATACATAATCTCCCACTTCATGTAAAGAATATGTCATTTATGTTGAAGTCAGCTAATTTAATAACCACTAATCAGCAATTTCATAACAACTGGAGCCCCACAATGTAATGGCAGTTTGTTTAATATGATACAGAAAATGTTGCCCTGAAAATATGAAAGGACTTGGGATTCTGAGTGCCTGAGACATTTTACGGTTGATATAAAACAAACATTGCCATTTACACATTAGCCAGTGATACAAAGAAAGAGTCCAATCTGTCTGTCAGAACTGGCATTATAGCCAACTGCAGTTCCAAGTGTAGGAGCCTGCAAGTTAAGGATAAAAATACATAGGCTCCATATTTCTATTTAGAAACAACCATACACTAGGGTTCTGATCCAAAACCAACTGAAGTCAACAAAAACAACCATTCGCTTCACTGGGCTTTGGCTTACGTCTGATTTTTTCTCCTGACTTTTCAAATTAGATGTTGAGAAGGTACAGAGCGTTTTATGTCCGGCTCTGTACTGTCGCTTTGAATTTCTGTAAGAGGTTTACTTAATTTTCTCCCTTAGAACATTTCATGTAAAAGGAAGACAATGATCTAGTTTTAAAGAGCAGCTACTAATGGTCTGAATGTTGGCTTATATTCATTTCTAATTATAGGTGTATGGAAGTGAGATTCTCACCTACAGTGAGCCAAATACTGACTGTCAATGGACATCTGGTCTAGAGCAGTTACTTTCACTTCTACCCTGTACATTTCCTTTTATCTCAGTAGAGAGATTGACACACATGGAAAAGGAAAGACAAGCTTTGTATGTTAATTCCTTCCTTCCTTTTATTTTAAAGAGATTCTATCTATTTTTGAATTTTAAATACCTAAAAAAGGTATTAACTTCACTATCACAGAAAATCAGACTAGGAACCTCTTACAGAAAGTTTTATAGTTGCTCATTTTTAAATTAAACTTACTTCCAATGCTACCCATCACCAGAAGCAAAACTGCTGAACAGCACAACCTGCATATCATGTTTTATTAAATGTGTAAGGTTCATGTACTATGTAAAGGGTAGGGATGTTAAAACGTGTGCATTCAGGTAAACGTGCAACTGCTGAAATTCTGCCACTTTTCTGTGGCATAACAAGTAAGCACAAAACTCCCCAGTAAATTAGCAAAACAAAAGTGAGTAGCTCTGGGCAGTTGGAGCCTGATCCCAAATGCACAGAACTCAACTGAAACATTCCGACAGACAGTGCTAAATTAAGACATGCTGAAGCCTTAAGATGTTTCACGTTTAAGAGGCCTCATAGAATCATCATAAAAATGTGACAATGAAAAAGGAAACAATAAAGTTTTATATTTGCATATATACCGCTACCTAAGCGAAGATGTAACGAAAAAATTAATAATTTTTTTTTAAAACCGCTTATAATCGGAGGCCCTAAGATGTAGTTTATTTAGCATGTGCATAAATCTGGCACTGCTGACAGTTCAGTGGGCTTTGAGTCTGGCCTTGGTGCATGCAGATATACACCAGCTGTGAAAAATATTACCTAATTCTACACAAACAAGTGTGTGTGGGTAGAATCAGGCCTATAACTTGTAGGAGCAGGATTAAACAAAATGTTCACTCAACATTCTGAGCCAATGCAGTCATCTTCTCCTCTGCAAAAGGGTTGTAAGATGCTACCAAATATTGGGAATGGTGGAATTTGCAAAATCAGCATCTGCCCACTTTGCCCATGTGTCAACAACCACACCAGGATCACAGCAAGATATGATTAGGCCCCATTAATTAATTGTATTGAAATATTTTACAATTTTATTTGTCTGACTTGCTTCTAAAGTTGCCATGACTCTTTGAGCATCCTTCTCACTCTTTTGCAGCAGCAATGGGCAGACCAAGAACCACTTTCAGCATAGTATTCTAGTATAAATGCCCCCTAACTCATATCACTCCGACGCTGACCTTTAAACCTTTGCTCTCCCTTAAGAAACTGAACTGGGAGTGTGAATAGGATGCGACAGAGGCAACCCAATAGGATACCAAGATATACACTCATGTATGAGTTCCACATCATCCATGGCTAAACAGCTTTCAATTCAGCTTTTTAAGCCAAAAAGTTAAAACTGCCTAAATGCCTCTGAAGATATGCTGAGTCACAGTCTAAGTCGGTGGGGAAGGTAGATTTTTTTTTGTTCAAATGCAGACAACAGCACTTCTCAACTCAAACAAATAAAAAGTCACTTGGAAATTAGAGTCCAAAGCCAAATTATAATTAGACTCTTAAGTTAGAAACAGGTTTTTGAAAGGCTGACTGAATTGATATTATCTCACATGTTATTACTCCACTGCTTAGGTCTGAATTGGGTTATTGCTGCTTCCCAAAGAAGCTACCCAAACTAAAGAGACTGCATGAAATATTTGGTGAACTTTATAATTGGTCTGTTATCATCTGAGGAATGTCTTATTGTTATTTGGTCTGTTAAAGTCAACTCCCCAACGTGCAAACAAAATACAAATCAGGCAAGAGTCTGTATCATCTCTTGGGCAGCACTCTCAGTTTAGGCAGTTAGAGCTTAATGGATAAAACACTGACCTCTGAGACTCCCTTTAAAATCCAGCTTGCAGTCTCATGACAGGCGGTGGAACTGGGTTAGGGAGCATTAGTTTCAAATGACCCTTTTTCTAAAGTATTGTCTGCATTTTTGCCATAAGCCTTTTCTCTTCAATATTTCTGTCTTCCTTCTCTGTTTCATCTCTTTCTCATTTTAGAATGACTGGATTCTAACACCCAAACAATGGTCCTTATTTACTTAATAATACAACCATTACTGGAAATCAAGCAGTGGATTTTGAGAACACTTTTGTGAAATACATGATAAGTGGAGGGAAAAAAACAACTTCCCTGCCTCACACTGAAGATTATCTTAGCCTTGAGTGTGGAATGTTTTCCAGCTTATAGCTCTGCATTAAGCAGTTCATGGAATCTCTTATTTTCTGTAGGATATCTTTTGTGGACCTTTGTACTTTAGTTTTACGTGGAATGTGTAGGTTCAGAACTGACATCTCAAGTTGTTTTCAAGATTTCTTTTGGCCTCCCATCTGCCACCTGTATAGTGCTGTGTACCAGTGCCGTCGGATCAGCTGACCAGCAGAGTTGTTTTAAAAAGTGGGTCTTCAACAATCCCCTCTTCTCCACAAAAAAAGAAACTCAAAACCAAAGTTATTCAGTATTATATGGACCTACTGCTCTCAATCAGTCACTCGCTTTTAGAATTACAGTCCCACAATTTTCAAATAAAACTAACAAAGCCTGCTGTTGCTTTATTAAATTATTTGAGACTTAAGACTTATTCTTAGACTGGAGGAGCCCCAATGGTGCCTGGTCACCTTTATAATCGAGTAGTGGAGCGACCACAAGAGCTGAGAACTTGATTTTGCCCCTCGTGATTTCAGTGGAGCCCTGAGTTAGAAACATCCAATGTTGAGCCTTCATTGTAACTAGCTTAAGCCACTGTGCCATCCTGCCAGGGCATGAAAAGCACCCTCCTTCATGTGGTAAGTCTAGGAGTATTTTAATGGTAATTCACCCCACGCTAATTCTTATAGTGACCGTGTGCTCTGAGGGTCTCCAGCATTTGCCAGTAAGTTTCTGCCCCACAAAGCATACTCCCAGCTATTTCTAGACAGTCCTTACCCCCAGCAGTTCAGTCCGTTACAATGTATATCAAAGTTGTTATATCCCCCCCCTTCCTCAATGAAGGTGCAGCTGTATCTTTTATGGGACCAATTCCACTGGAGAAAGAGTTGGTCCCATAAAAGATATTCACCTACACACCTTATAGAATCATAGAGCTGGAAGAGACCTCAGGAGGTCATCAAGTCCAGCCCCCTTGCCCAAGGCAGGACCAATCCCAACTAAATCAACCCAGCCAAGGCTTTGTCAAGCCGAGACTTAAAAACCTTGTCTCTGTAATATTCAGGACTACAACAACACTGCATATCAGTATTTCTAATGGTACCTCGCTGCAGGCACTAGAGGAATTAGAAATGTAATTGCTGTACAAAATCTGCCTGTACCATCAAGAGCAGAGAAGCAGAATACCAGCCAGTCTCACAGATCCGCCTAGGCTGGCGCTGCATTTCCCATAGTAGCTTTACAATAATTCAGAGGGATGGAATGCTATAGGGTGGGTAGTGAGGAGGATGTGAAAAGAAAACAGTGATGCACATAGCCAGCTGTGCAATTCTGTTTCAGTGGGTGGGAACTATTGTGAAGATGACCTACTTAATGGTGACTGTGAAGCCCTTAGTTATTCACACACATGAGTAAATGCTCACCGCACTCTGGCCCAGAAAGAAATATTGCCATTTGATGGGATACATCAAGAAGTTGATTATAATCTTTGTCTCTTGCATGTTTCTCCTCCTAAGGGCTGTTCTACACACAAACTGGCACCAAAATAATGAAGCCCGTTTTAATTCACGCCTTTATGTTATTTTGGCGCAAGCCTGTGAATGAGCACAAAATCCAAATTAAGAGCGATATTTTGTATTGCCTAAAATCAAATCAAATCATGATACTAATACTGAAGTAAGAGTGTCCAGACAGAGACCTGCAGAGAATAATGAATGGTCTGAGTTAAACCAGATGCAGTTGTTTCCGAGTAGTGTGCTGAGAAGCCTTTATTGTGTAGCTGGGATTTTCAAAAAGGCAAATGGGGTTTAGGTGCTCCAACCCCTTTGGTATTCAATGGGAGTTTGGGGCCTAACATCTTAGATTTCTTTGAAAATCTCAGACTGAACATATAGATGCAGTTCCCATTGGAGATGAGAGCGGTGGTTTTAATTCCATTCCCATTGATGAGCAGCCCCCGGCCACACATCCGCCACAGCTAATTTGGCAGGAACAGCCCATCTTTTCCAAAAAGGGCAACATAAATCTGCAACTATAGCATACATCTGGGTGAATAAAGAGCTTTCGTTTTCCATGGAATGACAACCACCACGCACATAAAAGAACACAGCAGCAAGTCATGAATCTCTCCTATAAATGGAAAACATCTCTTCATATGATTTTCAATTTCTACAGAATCAGCACTGCAGAAAAGTGCTAGCTTGGGGGCAGACGGAGAGGCAGGAAGGGAAATGAAGATCCCTCTTTTATGACACTGCTTGTGACTTTAGCCACACCCCCTCCCACCACTACAGGATCAGGGTTAATTTTTTCCCAAGCACAGCACTGAAATGAATAGTATATGTAAGTATAAGAAGAGGGGTGATATCAGGAAAGCAATAAGCAAGCTAGAGTGCCTCAACATGAGTCAGAGCACCCTGAGCTACATGCAGAAGAAGGTTACTTTGCGGCAAACAGCTAATACGAATGGGCTAAGTTTTAGGAAAAACTGCTATCCATCAAAGGTTGCTGCCATCCCATTCTCCTTCACATTCCCAGTGTAGGCACCTAAGCTCCCAAAGGAGGCCTAAGTGGAAATGCTACAGTTCTACTGCAAAGGTGGGCGTGCCACAGAGAGGCCACTCAGTGGCTGCAGGCCTCCCCACACGCTACCTGCCACAGAGCTTTGCTGTCTCTCAAACTGGAGGGGTGTTGTATGGAGCAGCCAATGGATAAACCATTACACAGGCCAAAAGTCTCTATATCAGAAGCTGCTCCTGGTGTTTTTAATCTGTAGTTGCAACTCAAGACATTGGGTTAAGTGAAATGATCTTCTTAAGGAGTGATGCTTACTGGTTAAGATTAACCAGCTGGAGCAGTCCTCTGCTCACCCCCTTTAATTGGTTAAACAATATGTTTAACCGGTTAGCCAATTAAACGAGATTTAACATCCCTAGTTAAAAGCTGCAGCTGGCTTTACATAATTTGCAGTCTGTTCCCCTAACTTCACTTGCATTTCACTTATCAAGACGAACACTGTACTAACATTGGAAAAAAAACTAAAGAAACCATCAGAAAAATAATGGTTTAAAACTGAAAACAGTGATCACATATTTTATACATTGAAGGAGCACCCTTGAATTTTAAATAGAAAAGCTACAACTAAAAAACCAAAAACACCAAATTGATTTCTCCAATAAAAGACCAGGATAAAATTATGGCAATTTTATTTTGCTTGTAAGTTATCAGAAAATAGTTAGAAACAGCTAGACTAAACCTTCAGTAAGTTGAAAGGAAATCAAGTTTGTCTATTTATAGAGGTCTTGGGATCCATAATGCTGCTATTGCTTAAACTGTCATTTTGAATGTACATTTTGCTTTGGAACCAAAATGAATCGATGCTCTTCAAACATGTAGGTCAAACCTAAGGGCCATGCAAAGGCCTATAATTATCACAGCAGGTCCATACATTATTATTCACATTTTCAAAAATGGGGATGGGGGTGGAAGAACTGTCTTTTACAGTGCAATCCCCTATAGGAGCCCTTTTTGCTATACTCAGTGATGCCACACTCTGAAATGCAACATTTTAAGGCAGTTCTAGTACAAAATGAAAAATCAGCAAAAGAACTCTCTTTAATGTCACTAATGGCCTAGGCTCCTATACACAGAAAGACAGTGGTTGACCTATTGCTCTAATTAGGCTAGTAGCAATTCTGACATTTATGTCATACAAAGCAGACATGTAAATAGCCAGAGGGAAAGCTGTCAGTCCTTCTAAAGATCACAGCATCCCCACATTGCATGCTGTGGCCTTTAAATATTCAAGTGCTCATCGATTCAGAGTGTAATTTATTTTACTGATAACCAAAACCACAGACAGATCATTCAGTAAGACCAACCCGCAGTACAGGAATTCAATTTATGCTGCTGAATGTAGCATCTCCTCCCACCTTAGATACAGTCCAATTTTAGGGTGGGTAAACGTAAACAATTTACTTTACCATTGGGTTTAGTACAAAGAAAACAATTTTTAAAAATGAGCATGAGTATTCAGAGTGTACGGGTTAGTGTAGTGATGCATGTCAGACGGACTGGACCTAAGCATGAAACCAATTACTGCTGGCCATTTATAAATATGCAGCTGGTTTTATTGTATTTTATTTTATTCCCTTGATGGATACATTTGCTATTGAATGTTTTAAGCAGAGTTTAAGTACCCACGGTGACAAATGGGCACTTCAAATGTACAAGTCAAAATTAAATAAAGTTATTGCAGAATATTCTCTTTCCAGTGCCGATCTACTTCATGCTTATTGAGTGTGTTTACCATTGCACATGGATTTCATGGATAGTAGCTAATCTGTTTTGTTTCAAATAGGTGGTGTTTCTGTGATTCTCTCCTGGGGCCCAATCCTGCATTCCTGACATCACTGTGAGGTCCCTAACTCTAAAGAGCTTTGGAAATCCACCACAGATTTTCTACCTCCAGAATGTCCCTGAAGCTCCAGCTGTTTTCCCTTGGATTCACTGACAAGGTATGTGACACAGTAAATATTAGCTCCCCAAAAGTCTCTAAGGTGATAGGTTCTCAATGCACCGAAAGCACTCCCTCCCAAAGGGCACGTCTCTGTGAAAAATTCCTTGCTGCCCTCAGAGAAACCAAATAGATATATGAATATGCAGGGTGATGAGAAAACCTTAAGCCCATCCATGAGGGAAAAAGTTTGTGAGGTATTGACAGGGCTTCTAGGGAGATGGGAGATGGCTAGGCTTCTAGCTAGGTGGGAGATGGCTGGAGGAGTAGATAGGATTGTTGGGGTGCCCATAGTTGGGTAGCTCAGAGAAGAAGTTTTGGAGAGCAGGGTTCATGAGGAGATATGAGGGAAATATTGGGTGGCTAGGGGATGGGTAGAAGCTGAGATCTGTTAGGGGATGGGGGTCAGAGAACTCAAAACAGATATATGGAATATAGAGCATAGCTAGAAGATCTTAAAGCCGAGGGATAAGGAAGCACAGCTGTACCGTAATGAAACTTTCACTTCCATGCAAGTGTGTTGGCACCATTTTTATAGTGAGAGCCACTGAACCAACCTGTATACAACCTCAGCACCCCTAGTTCCAGCACCCATGCTTCCATGGAGCGATAGAACTGACTGGTCTGTTCCCCCTAGCACAGTAACTATGTGACCTTCTCTTGATCACTAAACTAACAGCAAGTAACCCCAAAGGACTGTTGCATCCAAAAGGCAGGATTTTCAGGGGCCAGTGTGACAATTAGAGTGGCTTGAAAATAGGAGGCCTGATTCTCCTCTCCTGTCTGCATTAGAAGGGTAGAACTCCACTGACTTTGGTAGAGTCATTTGTGATTTACACTTGCATGAGAAGTGAATCAGGTTAAAACTAGGGATGTTAAATATCGGTTAACTGAATAGTCGATTAACCACTTGAATTCTTGTCGGTTAGTCGACTAGTCTATAGTCCCCAGGCAGCCCCTGTCTGGGGGAAGGGGTCTGAGCTCCCGGACCCAGCACTAGCCAGAACTGAGCCAGGCTGCCTGCCCACCTGGCTCCTAATACACTTTAAAATGCAGGGCCACAGCGGGGGTAGTTCCAGGACCCAGTGCAAGCTGGGACTGAGCTGGGCTGCTGGCCAGCTTGCTAAAAAATGTACTGGCAAGCGTGGGGGAGGGGAGAGGAGGAAGAGAGGGGATGCATGTAGTCTATATAGCATTAACCTATACGCTTTTGCTTATTGGTTAATCAACTATACTACTACATCCCTAGTCAGAACAGCTATATTCATCTCTCAGGATTTATTACTAGTTACACTTAGTTTCTCCTTCAATAAAAATACTAAGAACTCTAATCAGAGACCAGGCTCCATACCGTGCTAAGCATAAACACTATACAAAAAGCAGCCACTTTACCCCAAGGAGGTAACAATGTAAATGCAAGGTGGGAGAGAATAGGTGGAAACGACCAACAGATATGATGAGGGAAGGGGAAGATCAAAAGGCAGCAATGAGAGGCGGCCTATGGGTACATTGCTTGGCTGTGGGCAAAGCAGATTATCATAGCATCAGACAGTTTAAGAGATTTGAAGGACAAAGTGGTGATTGGGAGAGCTCCTTGCACACACAGAGGATGGCAGGGGAGAATGCAAAAATGTACCTGGAGTCCCACTGATTTAACAGGAGTCATTCATCTCCTGTGTTTTGAGAGGATGGCCCCAAAGAGTTGTGAGACCAGGAAATTGGAGGTGGGGCCAAACAGCAGCTGTTTATAGAATGAATGAACATGCATTAGTGTTCCAAGGCCATAAGCATTCTGAAGGGAAAGAACAGAGCACTTTAACAGCAGAAAGGAAGGAGGGTGTAAACATCTTTTAAAAACATCCTCCCGTGGAAGTGCAAGTTAAGTTCACTTTCCCCAATGCTGTGAATATTTTTAAAGAACAGTCTCTAAAGAGGAGACAGATATGGTCCACATGGCAGGATTATGGCACCTGCAGTTTTCTTTAGCATGTGGACAGGACGTAATTAATGGAATTCTTAATCTAAAAAGCAACACTCCACAAGAGTGGTGTCACAGCAGAGCTCTTCCAGGCACACATTTCTCCCCAGTGCCAAGATAAGAAACAGCTCCAGAACAAAAGTTCTTCCTTTCTAGAGCACAAACACCGAGACCTTGTTCTGAGCTTCCTTTCTGCCATACACACCACTGCCTGATGCTCACTTCAGCTCCTAAATCCCTTTTCTTTCCTGCCTGAATCCTGCCAGATAGCACAAGGGTTTTTTCTCAGACTCTCCTTGGGTAGCAGAACCTCATGTGTCCAACACCCTCTCAAGACCCAGGCAGAATAAAGAGCAGAATTCCCATTTCAAAACACAACTTGAAAGATATGACAGATTTAGGACATAATTAGCTTGAAAGGGTCTCTGAAAAACAAACATCTACATTCTACGTATTAAAAGTGTTTCTGTTTCCCCATCCAGTGCTGTTGTCCAACAGGTCAGAGCAGCCATGCCACATCTACTGTCAAATAAGCGATCCAGCGCTGTGATTGCAGTCTGTTGATCACAATGGCACCGTGGAGGAAATGCCACACTACACCAAGGTGCCCAAATTAAGCACTGAAGAAAATTATTTTTGCTAGGAAGACTGAAAATCTTTGTGTCTCTACAAAGCTTCATAGCAGAAGAATCTTTAGGCCTCCATCTCTGCTACTCTACAGCTTGTATTGCCATTTTAAAGTGTGTGTAAAAAGCTGATGTGATAGTGTTTTATATCCACTTTGCACAAGGATAAAATTACCACACAAGGGAATGGAGAATCAAGCTCTTCATCACCTAGGGAGGTTGTGGAATCTCCATCTCTGGAGATATTTAAGAGCAGGTTGGATAGATCCCCTATCAGGGATGATCTAGATGGTGCTTGGTCCTACCATGAGGGCAGGGGACTGGACTTGATGATCTCTCAAGGTCCCTTCCAGTTCTAGGATTCTATGAGGCCCAAATGAATTTAGTAATTTGGTCAACACGTTTTCAACATTAATTGTTACTAACTTACATGTTTTATTTCTTTTATTTCCCTCTGTGCAGGCCACTCTTGCAATTGCCTTTCCAGTAACTGCTATTAAACAATTTTTCTCCAAATAGGATTGAGGATTAGATGTCTTTGGAGCCAGCGCTACTGCTACTTTCAAGTGAAGCTGTTGAAGACTAAGAAGCTGTGCACTGCAGAACTCAAGGCTGCTGTAAATAAATGTAATTACATGTAAATTAATTTATTACTAAACTTTTTTGTGGTTGAAATATCTTGGCTGTGGTTTCTGGAATAATCATGGTAACACCTTTCACTGTCATACCAAAATTGTGGGACTAACAGTCACTGAAAATCTTTGCAAGGTTTATCAGAATTACTGAATGTAGGGATGAATGGCTGCATGGGGGCAGTGGAACTGCCTATAGAATCTCAGCACTCTAACAAGGAATCTGGTGTCAGCCCCACATTTCCTAAGCTGTGTGTGTAGCATGCTTTGTCTTCTGCAATGCTCCCCAGCCTACCTCTTCTCCCTAGTGGCATGGCTCCCTCAGAAGAAATAATGGACCTAAACCTCAGATTGGGATTTCAAATCAACAATCACTATTCACAAAGTTTGCAAGTGTTTGATTGGCCTTGTTATAAAGGCAGGGCCATATGCAAGCTTTGGATCCAAATCTATATTTGGGTTCAGGTTGGGAAGGCAGAGTTTGAAGTTTCAGATCCAGGCCGTTCGTTCAGATAAATTAGTGCTCAGGCAGTGTCTACACTAGCAATTGAGCGACAAAGCTTTTGTCATTCACAGATGTTTAACTCTCCTTCCCGCAATGACAAAAAGCTTTGCCATGGCTAGTATTAGTGTACATAAGTGCCTTTTCAACAGGAGCACTCTCTTACCCACAAAGCAGACGTTGCTGGTAGTGGATGGACATTTTTTTTGTTGGCAAAAGTACCAACAAAGAGTATTTATGCTGTCTGACTTTTAGTGACACGGATGTATCAACATGGCCCTGTCTCTAAAAGCTGGATGATGTAGACACACCCTCAGTCACATGCTATGTCTCGCAGCAGCACTCACCTCTATTATGATTTCCATCTGAAAATCTACCACTCGAGGGAGCTCTTAATTTTAAATGTCCCTAGCGATGGAGTTTCTATCCCCCCTCTTTGGAGTCTTTTCTAGAGATAATGTCCTGATGGAAATGCTCACCACCAGCTTCACACCACACAACAGAAACACTCACCCAGGAACCAATCCTTTCAACGAAACCCCTTGCCAACTCTGTCACCTTATCTATCCTAGTGACACCATCATCAGACCTAACCACTTCAGCCCTACTATCAAGAGCTTGTTCACCCAAACATCTACTCATATGATATATGCCATCATGTGCCTGCAATGCCCTTCCGCCATGTACACTGAGCAAACCAGACAGTCTCTACACAAAAGAACAAAACAGACACAAATCAGACAAAGAAGAGTAATATACAAAAACCAGTAGAACACTTTAACCTTCCTGGACACATAGAAAAAGACTTGAAAGTTGCCAGACTTAAGCAAAACAACATTAAAAACAGACTACAGCACGAAACTGCTGAGCTGGATTCATATGCAAACTTGATACCATCAAAATGGGTCTGAATAGGGACTGGGAACGACTAGCTCAACACAGTAAGTAATTTTTTCCCTGTAGATATTCTCACCTTCTTATTAACTGTTAGGGTGTGTCTAAACAACATGGCTCCGTCGACGGAGCCATGTAGATTAGGCAGGACGGCAAAGGGAAATGAAGCAGCAATTTAAATAATTGCCACTTCATTTAAATCAAAATGGCCACCGCGCTGTGCCGATCAGCTGACTGTCGGCACAGCGTGGCAGTCTAGACGGGGATCTGCCGACCCCAGAACCCTTCGTCGGCAGATCCTTTATGCCTTGTGAAACATAATTTTTGCTGAAACAGACTAACACAGTTATCTCTCTGAAGCGTGTTTACACTAAGGCACACATGCTGGCATAGCTATATCTGCACTGATATACCATAGCCCCCAGTGCAGAGGCAGTGTTTGTGCCAACAGAAAGTGCAATCAGGTGGTATCAGAACACCTCTCAAATGACACTGGCTATACTCTTCTGTCAGTATAGCTGCATCTGCACTAGCACAGTTATATCACTAGAGGATATTTTTTTCAGATTCTGACCAACATAGATAGGCTAATATACATTTCAAGGACAGACCAGGCCAGAAACTGATAGGCTCTCTATAAAATATGCTAAGAGAAACACATCAGCCCAATGGGACTGGAGAAGGCCAAGCCTTCATCATGAATACATGACCTGCCACATATTGAGTTACGTGGAGAAGCTCTGAGTGACTGAGTTCTTATTCTGGGTTAGGACTTATTTGAATATTCTAGGGTTATCATCACTCAGAGCTAGACTCCTTTGTGAACTGGGGTTGGTATTTGATGAACAAAATATCAGGGTGTGACGGGACACAGATGCCCCGCACCCAGGAGCCACCGGCAGCGGCCCTGTACGGGGCACGGCCCGACGGGAAAGGAGCCGGCGCGGCGAGTTGCCCCCCCCCGCCGGGGGGGGAGCAGAGCGTCCCTGCCTCCCTTACCTCCCGGCGCAGGCTGAGGGCGGGCCACGGGGAAGCCGGGGTTAGGGGATGGAGGGGGCGGGGAGGCACCGGAGACGCATGGCGCTCGGGGTGTGACGTAACACCCCGGCACCCGGACTTAAAAAGGGTCTCAGACCTCCAACAAGAGGGGGAGGAGACGGAGTGGGGTCTTGACTGCCTGGCAGGCCCATGCGGAGGCACGGCGAGCGTCCGGGACACCGGGGGAGAAGAGGACTAGGTAAGGGGAGAGGAAGCAGCCCAGGGCAGGGCTCCCTAAATAGCCCGTGGCTGGCATGTTACGGCGGGATGCCCGACCAGCCGGACCGGACCGGACCAGACTGGACCACGCTGAGTCCATGTCCTTAGGGCCCTGGGCTGGGGTCCGTGAGAAAGTGAGGGCCTGGACCCCCCCCTCCCCTGCACTTGCAACCGGCCCAGCGCGATCGGCGAAGCGGGCGCAGCAGGAACCAGGACTTATGGCAGACCAGACTCTTGTGTCCGCCGAGTGGGTGAAGGTAGTGGGACCCTCATAAAAGCACGTGGGGAAGGGGGAGACCCCCGGGGCCCGAGACGTTTACACAGGGTAAGAGACATTCCAGGCCAAAAATTTCAAAAGGCCTCCAAGCTTTATCTACAGACAATATATTTTGCATGCATGGGTGATCGATGCAGCCAGGGCTGAGGGAGGGAAGCCTCCAGCCCCACCTACAGCCCCACCCCTCCGCTGAGGCCCCTCCTGCGCCATGGGGAGTGGAGGAGGCAGGGCAGAGTCCTCCCCACAACGGGGACGGGAAGAGTGAGTGTGCCCCAACCTTCCCAGAGCACTGGGGAAGGATGAGATTGTGTGGCCGGAGCTGTCCCGAGCCTCCCTAGATCCCAGAGCACTGGGGAGGGAGAAGGCCATGCGGCATGAGCCTGTCCGGCCCCCAGAGCATAGGGAAGTGCAGGTGCTGGGGGCAGCAATGCGCCGTACCTCCCCGCCCTCCCCCCCCCCCCCCCCCCCCCCCCCCCCCCCCCCCCCCCCCCCGCCCAGAACACCTACAGCAGGCATTCTGGGGCGGAGGGCAGGCTGGGCTCTGCCTGGCAGTTTGGGAAGGCAAAGCCTTCCCCCACCTAGCATACCAGATGCCCATGTTTGCATGTTCTAACCTACCAAGCTATTTTCCACCAGTGGAGGATCTGACCATAAATGTGCACAAATGGATACTCTTGATGCATTATGTTCTTCTACCTTTCAGGGCTGGCCGTGGCCAAGATTAGAGATTCAAATGCTCAAGCCTTAACTATTTTCAGAAGGCATATTGTAGAAAGAACTCTTCTCATTCACCAGCAAAAAAGGAGGAAGTTTTCACCATAGAAAATACAAGGCATCAATAACACTTTCAGGCTATCAAATATGGATACTAGTTGAATGCAGTCAGAGCTGTCCTTATCTGTACTAGGGATGATAAAGGGACAACCAGTTACTTAGTAAGCATCAAGGGGAGGACTCTTCCAGTAGCACCCAGTCTAGCCCATAACATTTAACCGGTTAACTAATTAAAACAGGATTTTATGTCTCTAACCCTTGTGCAGAATACACAGTTGTGTAGGGCACCCAATGATTTGGCACACTGCTGGGTCTTAATTTCTTAATGTCCACCCACCTACCTTTCCCTATCCCTGTTCTGTGGCTTTGCTTCCTCTGGAGAGGATCTAGTTAACTTAAAAGTAAAAAAGCCTGCCAGAGCTATTAGTAGAACCTGTCTAAGAGACATTCAAGTGGTAATCAAGCCATTTAACAGGCATTTGCCAACCCCTGTCAATCTCTAAATTTACTGCTGGTCTACAGGACCTCAGTTTAAAATTGATTTTAAAAATATTTCATTAGTGTGTTGCTGAAAACTATAAAATCACATCTCTAAAAAATCATCACCCCCTGCTGGCTACCATCGGACATAGGGGCACCAGTCTAATAGTACTGCATGGGGTCCGATAAATCCCAAGGACTGCCCTGAATATGGTAATGTGAATGAAGTAAGGAAATTTCAGATTTGTAAAAGAATGCTGACTCCAATTCTGATAACATCTTTCTATGACTGATGCTTAAGGGTATGGCTTTGTGCTACCACTCAGAAACCCAAATCGTTGGAATTGACTGAAGTTTCAGTTTCCAGGGTGGTGGTGTAGATGCTCAGAGTGTCTGGAAATTGATGCCTGTAATCTCCACGAGGAGAATGCCAACTATACCAAAGCACATGTGGCACTAACAAAGCAGAAAGTGTTTTTGGCACACAGTTTAGGGGTGCCAGGCACTGGAAAAACAGGATGAAGAAGCAAAGAAAGACAATAACTATTCTTATGATAATTCATTGGAAGCAGCAGCAATCTTTGGTTGCTCTAGCTTTCAAATTGAGGTTACTGTAGAAGTAGATGTATATCTCTGTTCCTTAATCTATAGGGTTTGGTTTTCAGTTTTTCTTAGACTATCAGTTTCAGCTTGGTTTGGTTTTATGTTGTTGGGCCATAGGACAAAAAAGAATAGTGCTGTGGTGTATCTGACTTTTATTGTAGCAATGAATTCCTACCACAAACAGTTGTTTTTACTGAAATATTCGAACAGGAGAAAGAAACCTGTACAGTGAAAGAGAAGTGTTATCATGCCCTGCTTGGTATCTGCACTCATCCCATTCCTACTAAGAGTAGGAATAATATGTAAGAGTGATGGCTATATGTATGGACTGTTGGTTTGATATATTCAGTTGCAGGAAGACTACACGGATATGCCTCATGCTCACCTCTGCAATGACAATTCTGGAGGATGCTTGAATTGGTCTTCCTGTGACTTTCTGAAGACGGAATCAGGGCAATTAACTTCTACCATCCGTTTCTTTGCTGCCAGCAAGCTTTCGGGCATGTCACTACACCAGCCCGCTTATATTTCCATGCACATATGACCTAATACACATAGAAACAAGTTCAACCCTGGTGTAACACCAGAGATATCAGCATGATAATACAGATTATCTCAGAGGGGTAGCCATGTTAGTCTGTATCTGCAAAAACAACCAGGGATCCTGTCTCTAACGTGCCATAGGATTCCTCGTTGTTTTAACAAGGATCATGTGGGCCATGGTATATTTGTAACACTATTCCTGAGAGAAAACTAGATGCATTCCCCTCGCAATTAAGAAGCAATCAACATTTTTTTTAAAGTGCTGAAAATATTCCATTAATTTTAGGGAGAACAGAATACTGATCTTTGAAAATAATTTTCAAATGCCAGTTAAGTTAAAATATTCTTCTGACCTTTACTTTACAATGAAAATGCTAGGTCAAACTGTGTACTGACTACCCTGATTTCACTGAAGTTGAGTGGAGTATAAATCAGAGTGAAATTTGGGCCTATATTTTTCTTTGTTTGAATCAGCGTGGCAGTAATAGCAAATATGCCACACTGAGAAAACAGTATTTTTAAAAAGCTGCTGAAGAAAATGTCTGAAAGAATTGTAAAACATAACTCTGATCACCTTCCTGATGGTGACAGATTGTCAAATCATCATGCTAATTCCCTTGTAATACAACATGATTCATACATGTCATCACCATTAAAATGTTTTAGATTATATCTGTAGCTATAAACTGATTCCACAATCATGCATGGATCCTTTACAGTGTCTATCTGAGAAAACAAACAGATAACCAGAAGCTGAAAGTGAAAGGCAATAGGTTTAATGTTTGCATTCCTCCATCCTGACTTTAGTAATGATCGTTAAATACATAATTGTGCTCATTGCATTGCTGCTGCTGTTTTTTTAATTTTCTTGAAAAAAATCTTTAGCAGCAGTAATTTTATTTTCAAAGACTTGCACTGAAAGACGTTAAAACACTGCTCTGACTGTAAAAAGAGATGGAGAAACTTGAGAAAAACCACTGAGGCTCTACAGGGTATTTCATCTATTTGTGGAAAAAAAAACAACTTAAGGGCAAAATCAGATCTCCTTAAGGTCCCATGGAGGGAATCCTGTGCAGTGGTCTCCCTACAAATGCAGATCTCCCCCTTGAAATGATATGAGGATTTTGTGTTCCAGGTCTGAAGTCAAGTCTATGTCATTCCTTACACACTTAAACAACAAATAGTTCTGCAGTACCTTAGACACTAACAAAAAAGTGCTGCAGAACTATTTGTTGTTTTTTAGTTTTTCAGTTACAGACTAACATGGCTACCCCACTGATTGTTTACACAAATTCTTCAGCTACCAGATTTCACTGGAGGTTTGGCAATTTGCTAAGGTACAAGGTTATTCAGCACACATTACTGTTTACTAATCCCTCTGCTATTTATATCATTACATCTAAAATGCTTTGGACAGTTTAGGAATTTTGAGGTAAATACATAGAGACTATGAAAAAAAAATCTAATACGGCCCAATCAAATAGAACATCTTTTTTTTATAAAAACAATGAGGAGTTCTGTGGCACCTTAAAGACTAAGATTTATCTGGGCATAAGCCTTCATGATGAAGTGGGGTTTTGCACATGAAAGCTTATGCCCAGATAAATCTTAGTCTTTAAGGTGCCATGGAATCCTTACTGTTTTTGTAGATACAGACTAACATGTCTACCCCTCTGATT
Source organism: Apalone spinifera (assembly GCA_030068395.1). NCBI lineage: Eukaryota > Metazoa > Chordata > Testudines > Trionychidae > Apalone > Apalone spinifera. Next base: position 21,718,010 of record CM057848.1, read on the forward strand.
CTTATTTTTATATTCAGTTTAGAGGAGAATTATTGCCACTCATTTGTAAGTTAATTCTCTGTGTTTGTGTGTGTGCGTGCGAGAGTTTGGATTTGTGGCTTCCTGTTTTTAATAGGGCAGTAGCAGTGAACAAAGCTCATAAGTTCTGGGAATTGAATAGACAACACCACACATTTCTCCTCATTCTTTTCATTCCTTGGAGATTTTATGCTCTGTTCCCATGGCACAAATTCCCAATAAATCCCAGCTCTTTTCCACTATGATCACAGAATCATAAAAGTGTAGGACTACAAAGAACCTCAATAAGGTCATCTAGTCCAGTACCCAGCACTCAAGGCAGAACTAAGTATTAACAGACTAGTGATACTCAAGATGGTGGATCAAGCCACAAGTGATTCTTTAATGTATCCCTTATGGGTCTTTGCAGAATATAGTATTAAAACACTGTGCTTTAATTGTCAACCAACCAGAGTTAGTAAAAGCATCCTGATAAGTTAAAATGTAGTTTACTAATTAAGTTATAAACTTGCACTAAATGATTAGCTTATTTACTGTAAGAATTTACACACGCACACATACACTTACTCTATTTCCCCTGTCATTCATAATACTGTGTCTCTTTTGGATAATGTTGACTGCTAATTTGGTTCCTGAGGTCTAAGTATTACTGACCTAGACCATTCCTGACCGGTGTTTGTCTAACCTGTTCTTAAAAAATCTTCAGTGGTGGAGATTCCACAACCTCTCTAAGGGTATGTCTACACTAAATCGTTAATTTGAGCTAGGTAGGCAAATCAGGCAACCGGAGTTGCAAATGAAGCC
>CM057848.1:21718931-21736043 GCA_030068395.1 Apalone spinifera
GCCTGATTTGCCTACCTAGCTCGAATTAACGAGCTAGTGTAGACATACCCTAGGCATTTTGATTCAGTGCTTAACTACCTTGACAGGGAGATTTTCCTAATGTCCAACCTAAAAGCCCCTTTCTGCCATTCAAGTCCAATGCTCCATGTTTTATCATCAGAGGCTAAGGAGAACAATTTTTCACCTCTTCCTTGTAATGTTTTATGTACTTGAAAATTATTATCATGTCTCCAACTCAGTCTTTTCTTCTCCAAGCTAAACATATCCAGTTTTTTCCAATTTCTCTCATAGGTCATGTTGTCGAGACCTTTAATAATTTTTGTTAGTCCCAGGAAGGGGGCCTGTCACCTTAGCTCTGCCACATAGGGCCGAAGCCCCCAGATCCCAGCAAGTGTAAGCCAGACCTGGTGACCCCATAAAAATGGGTCTGTGACACACTTTGGAGTTCTGACCCACAGTTTGAGAACCACTGTTCTAACACACACACACACACACACACACACTTAATTGTATAATTCAGTTGAGCACATTCCCACCTGAGTTCAGTATCCCATGCTATACAAACTTTTAATTTCCTTCTCCATGTATGGTCTTTTCTAAGGCCTTCTCAAAATGCAGAGTGTATCATTTGACGCTGCACAAAGTGGGTTTTCCCCCCTCACACAAGAGGCAAACGCTATTCTGTTTTGATTATTAAATGCTGGTCATAACTGTGGTATCCAAGTGCCTTTTTCAATTAAAGCAATAAAACAGAGATAACATCTATCAAGTGGGACTTCTCTCTGTTCCTGTCTCAAGGGGACAGACTGCATGTGCATGATTGTTTTTAATTAAATGGTTTCTTCACTGATGTGCTATCTGCTGTGTGTTCTTACTTGGGGAATCCGGGTCCAAGAAACATGCTTTGCATATGAACAAGAAAGTGCTGAAGTTTGTAGAAGTTCTTTGTTCTTGGTTTAAACTAGCTCTTATGTTCCTCCCCAGCAAGCATCCCTGTACACAAAACCCAATCTTTCCTTATGCAGAAACATTGGACTGCAGGGCCTTTATGGGACTATGGGATTGTATAGCAGGCAACAATTATTTGTCTGTTTTGTCTGGAGCAATGAAATGTGTATTGTGTATAGTGCTTAGCTCTGTTAGCTAAGTATAGGGCTTAGCAAAACAGAGCCCTGCCTTCTAGTTATTTTAGCAGAAAGTCACTTCATGCTAGAAATGCAAACTGCTGTTCAGAAATGAAATGAAAGTCCCACTTACAGTGACCTAGAAATGAAAGTCCCACTTACAGTGACCTAGAGGTTCAAGTTATTTCCCATTAAGGCTGCCTGTTATTTGGATGGACTAGCCAAACTCACAATGAGCACAATTCTTCAAAACAATGTACAAACTCCGTAACCACAGGAACTAAGGAAGAGTGTAGCGGACTATTTTACTAGACTTCCACATGTCAAGCAGTGGGTGTGACACTGGCAGGCCAGATGCCAGCTCATGCCAAGACCGCAAGCATTAGTTAAAAATGGACAAGCACATAGCTGGGGACCAAACCAGTTCACCTGTATGTTAAGTCATGTCTACACTACCACTTACATTAGCAAAACTTACATTGCTCAGGAATGTGAAAAAAAATCCACAACTCTGACAAAGTTACGCTGGCATAAGTGTGCAAAGCGCTATGTCAGCAGGAGAACTTCTCCTGCTGACTTGGCTACCAGTGCTCAGTGGGGATGGTTCAATTATGCCAAGGAGCTCTCTCCTTTCACCACAGAATGGCTAAAGAAGTGCTCTCATAGCTGCATCAGTACAGCAGTGCCACTGTAAGCTTCCTAGCATAGACACAGCCTTAGTTTTGCTCAAAATCAATATTAGTCTTAGAACAAAGCATTTAGTCTCTATGGTTACGTCTAGACTGAATTGCTATTTCAGGATACCAGGAGTATCCTGAAATAGTGACACCACATCCAAGGAACACATCTGCTATTTCGATTTTTTTTTTCGAAATAACAGACATGCTCTTCACGCCATCCCTGTAAACCTCGTTCTACGAAGAATGAGGAATGACTCCAAGGAGCACTTTATTTTGAAATCTGGCATCGTGTAGACGTGCCAACATTTATAAAACAGCCTCTTTCAAAATTAAATTAAAAAAAGATACACAATTTGTGTAGAGCAAATTGAGTATCTTTTTTCTATTTTAGAGTGCAGTCTAGACTTAGCCTATGAAACGCTTCTAAGTTGCTGCATGCATTAATTTCACTTATATCTGTATTCCATGATATAAGAAAATACTAGCAAGACAAAGTGAGTGAGGTAATATATTTTATTGTACAAACCTCTGTTGGTGACAGAGACAAGCTTTCAAGCCATACAGAACTCTGCTTCAGGTCTGGGAAAGCAACTCCGAGCAACAGAGCAAAATGCAAGATGGAATAAATTGTTTACATAAGTAATTAGCAGAGATTGACATGGGCCACTCTACCTTGAATGGTGCCTTACAATATGTGCTATTTATCCTAAAAAGTCTCAGAGAGGTAGCCATGTTAATCTGTAACTTTAAAAACAGTGTGCAGTCCTGTAGCACCTTAGAAACTTACAAACAGATATGGTCATGAGCTTTCGTGGCTAAAACCCACTTAATCAGATGGGTTGGAGTGGAAATAACAGAATCAAGAATACATATATAACAGCAAAAGACGTTTCCTGTCAATTGTAGGAGCAGTGTTAATGAAGCTAATTAAGTCAGCTTAAACAATTTGTTCCATCTTGCATTTTGCTCTTCAGGGCTGGGAATTCTTTTCCAGCCCCGAAGAAGAGCTTTGTGTGGCTCCAAAGCTTGTTTCTCTCACCAATAAAAGCTGGATCAAAAATTGATTTACAGCGTGCTGGTTTCTAGCTCCCACTTCCCTGTTAATTCACAATTTCCTAGCTGCTGCAGCTGACCAAAACTCAAATAAAGAGCCTTTTCCATGATCTACAACTCGCCCAACACATTTCTTAAGGGGAAACTAAATCACTTGTATCATGCAACTCTCTCAAACAATTATCTGGAACAAAGTTTAGTACAAGCAGAGACAAGAATCAAAATCAACAATTCTGATAAAATTCACTGATGGAATGCGATTGGCTTAATTACAAAGAAATTAAAATTTGGTAGCACCTGGACACATGGTCCTTTCAGGCTCTAGGGTTAAACGGTTAGTTGCACTTTTTGATCAATCCCTCCTGTGTGGGGCAGAGATTTTAACCAAGATCCGACAACTGACTAGTTGTACATAGGCCCAGTCAACCCACATTCAAAAACATGTAATCGTTATTTAAAAATACAAATATTCTTTTTCTTAAACCCTGGCCCTTTAAAATAACACCATCAATTTCAGGGGCATAGATTCTAGCTATCCAAACAGGGATATCCTTGAAAATATTTTGAATGCTGACTAAAAGGCAGGAAAGAATTTCCTGTACTGTATATTCAGGTAGAAGAAGTTGTAACACTGTTTTGTGTCTTTTGCCTTCATATGATATACCATTCAGCGCATGAGACGCTGCTTCCATCTGCACCCAGTTTCCAATAGAAACAATCTCGGGAATACTTAAAGAACAGAATTTTTTCTGATAAAAGCCTTGCAGGTACATCACAGGGGAGAGAACAGACTATTGATGTCTTTAGGCTATGACACTGCATGACATATGTGATCACGACATAAAACACCATAGAAATGGACACTCCATAACTTCCCTGTTCAGGAAAAAACTGTGTTAAACATAGACTGTATTTTGGTCTAATACACTGAGCAAATCCAATCAAAAGTAACTAATACTGGAGAAAAAACCATTGCAATTGCATTAGAGATAGACCTTTACAGTCCATTTGCCAAGTGCATCAGTTTCGTATTACCTTTCCAGATCAAAGTGCCTAGTTGAAATGTCATATAGGGACATAGGACTCATGATGGAAGTAGAGCCTATTAGCTTTATTTTTCTGCAAGTAGCTTTTTTGTAACATCTGTCCATTCATCCTCCTCCTGCCTATTCTCCATAGGATTGGAAATCCCATGGGTTCTTTCTTACTTACAAGTCTGGTGCTATTTCAGATGGAGCTGTTGAAGTTAAACCAAACTACTTAAGACTGTGTACACCATTGACTGTATGGATATTTTTAAATGTATCTGTCCTGTGTCTAAATGTATGTTAGCTACTCTTGTGGCAGATTACAGAAATCAGACTAGTATTCCCTGAATTTTCTCTCTTGGATCATTGGAAATCAATTCATATTCTAGTCTGATTTGAGGAATAAGGCCCTGAATCAGTCAACAAGACACTCAAACACATGCCTAACTTTAAGCGTTTGGTTAAATCCCCAATTCAGCAAATCACTTAGGCCCAGATGTTTAAAGTATGTAGACGTTGCTGAACAAAGCATCACATGTCTAACTAATATATGAGCCTAAATCTCATTTTCAAAAGGGATTTAGGTACTTAGGAGCTGACATCCAAGTGACTGTTCATTACAAATGCCCAAATCCCTTCTGAAAATTCGATGTAAGCTCTGTCGTCAGTTAGGCAATGCAACACTGAGCGCTGCAGTGCCTACACACCAGGGCTGGGCAAAACACGGCCCTGGGGCAGGATCCAGCCCGCCACACCACAGGATGCAGCTCGCAGACCACCCTGCCGGGACTCTCAGGCACGCAGCTGCCATGGTTTAAAGCGCAGACTGTGCAGCTCTCTGCTCTGCAGGGAGGGGGAGGCTTCGTGTGATCTCCCGTTCCCCAGCCCAAGCCTCCGTTCCTATAGGAGCTGAAAAATTGGCCTGCGGGATGGGGACAGCACAAGCCTCTTTCCCCTCCAGGAGCTGGAGGGGACAGCCTACAGTTTAAATTAATCTGGGGCTGCAGCAGGCAGGGAGCCCAGCCTGTCACTGGGGTGCTGCAGGGCTGCTAGCTTAGGTAAGCGCCTCCCAGTCAGAGCCTGCCTCTGGCACCCCTGCCCCTCCCATACCCCAACTCCCTCTCCCAGGTCACTGTCCAAACCCTCTGCACCCCCCTGCCCCAGGTCACAACTCTCTCCCAGATCCTGTACTCCCTCCTATCCCCCTGGCCAGAATCCTCCCCTATACCCTCCCAGACCTGAACCCCAATCCTTTGACCCAGGTCACACCCAAACCCTCAGCAGTTTGCACCCCCTTTTCCCCTTCTCCCAGGTCACAATTCTCTCCCAAACTTTGTACCTCCTCCTAGAGTCCCTCCCCCAGGCCAGAATCCTCTCCTCCATCCATATTCCCTCCCTGACCCTGCACCCCAAACCCAGGTCACAACTACCTCCTTCACCCAAACTCCCTCTCAGACCTCACACTGTCTCCTGCCCTTTTGTCCCTTACCCAGTGCACCTTTCTGCACCTACCTCTACCCAAGACCCCGCATCTCCTTCGCAGAAATGTGCGGCCCTTGACCACTTTCCAGTATCTTGGAGCAGTCCCCCACCAAAAATTATTGCCCACCTCTGCTACACACCCTTAAAAATCTGGGACTGAGCCCCTGCCTAAGCCCCAGTAAAGTTAATGAGAACTAAGCACATTCTTCAGGTTAAGCACATGGGATTTCCCCCGCTCTGATCTGAACTGGAGAAAAATGGAACCCGATCCTGCTCACTTTTCTGGTATCATTCATGACTTCAGAAAGACAACTTGTGAGAGTGGGGACTTTGCACTGTAGATACTCAGACATTAAAGTGATGGACGTCACATAAAAGCCTATTTATAAACAATAATTATAGCTAACAGGATGCGGTTAACACCACACATTTTTCTGGCTCAGCTGATGGTGAGCTATGAAAGTTGCATCAGCAGACATACAATAATCAAATGTTAAGATCAGTTGCACTATTATCCTTTGACAATACAGATACATGGGGAATAGCAAGCAGCAATTTACCCATGCAATGCAAGACGGGCTGAAATCCATTGGAATCTTTCCTAAGAAAGAACTTAGAAGCCTTTGTATACCTGTTTATGAAAATTTTAGTCTATTATTTCATGACCCTGTGACTGGGTTCCATCAGAGAGGATGAAGACTTCCTCGATAGAAGGCAGCATTTAATCCTGCAGGCACAGAAGGATGAAGAGCCAGTGAGAGCAGTATAGGAGAAGGAAGAGAACTGGCAGCATGTAACCTCTAGAAGAAGAAGAAGGCCAACTCAGGTATTCCCCATTCCTGTAGAGGTAAGTATCCGTTTTCAGGCTCTCTCCAGAGGCACTGTGGTGGAGAATGCTTCGGTAGGGACCTCTCAGGGAAGAAATCAGAAGGGAACACCATCTACCAGAAGGCATGGGATACGTTGTCCTAGGGATGGGGGTTCCACAACCACCACCCCCAAAAGAAGAAGACGGTGGTTGGGGACTCCCTCCTAAGAGGGACTGAGTCATCCATCTGCCATCTAGACCTGCAATCTCGAGAAGTGTGCTGCTTCCCGGGAGCTCACATTCAGGATGTGATCGAGTGTCTTCCAAAACTGATCAAACCTTCGGATCGCTACCCCTTCCTGCTTCTCCATGTAGGAACTAACAATACGGCCAAGAATGACCTTGAGTGGGTCACTGAAGATTATGTAGCGCTGGGAAGAAAGATCAAAGAATTTGAAGCGCAAGTGGTGTTCTCGTCCATCCTTCCAGTTGAAGGAAAAGATCCGAGTAGGGATCGTCAAATTGAGGAAGTAAATGCGTGGTTGTGCAGGTGGTGTCAGAGAGAAAGCTTTGGTTTCTTTGACCATCGGGCACTGTTCCAGGCACAGAGATTGCTAGGAAGAGAAGTGATCCACCTAACCAAGAGAGGAAAGAGAATCTTTGCAAGCAGGCTTGCAAACCTAGTGAGGAAGGCTTTAAACTAGGTTGGTTGGGAGATGGTGACCAAAGCCCTGAGGTAAGTGAGGAAGTTGGCTACCAGAAAGAAACACAAAGAGGAACGAGTAACAAAGGAGGACCCCTGACTCAAATGAAGAAGGTAGGGCGAGCAACCGGTTATCTAAGGTGTTTGTACACAAATGCGAGAAGCCTGGGAAACAAACAGGAAGAATTAAAAGCCCTGGCCCAGTCAAAAAACTATGATTTGATTGGAATAACGGAGACTTGGTGGGATGACTCGCATGACTGGAGCACTGTCATGGAAGGGTATAAACTGTTCAGGAAGAATAGGCAGGGGAGAAAAGAAGGAGGAGTTGCATTGTATGTAAGATAGCAGTATGATTGCTCAGAGCTCCAGTATATAGAGGGTGAAAAGCCTGTTGAGAATCTATGGGTAAAGTTTAGGGGTGGAAGCAACAGGGGTGATATTGTGGTTGGTGTCTGCTATAGATCACCGGATCAGGTGGATGAGGTAGACGAGGCTTTCTTCAGACAACTGAGAGAAGCTTCTAGATCACAGGCCCTGGTTCTCATGGGGGACTTTAATCACCCTTACATCTGTTGGGAGACCAATACAGCAGTACACGGATAATCCAGGAAGGTTTTAGAGAATGTTGGGGATAACTTCTTGGTACAAGTGCTGAAGGAACCGACCAGGGCCATGCACAGCTTGACCTGCTGCTCACAAACGGGGAGGAACTAGTAGGAGAAGTAGAAGTGGGTGACAACCTGGGAAGCAGTGATCATGAGATGATATATTTCAAGATCTGACCAAAGGAAGAAAGAAGAGTAGCAAAATACACACCTTGGACTTCAGAAAAGCAGACTTTGACTCCCTCAGAGAACTGATGGGCAGGATTCCCTGGGATGCTTACATGAAGGGGAAAGGAGTCTAGGAGAGCTGGCAGTATTTTAAAGAAGCCGTATTAAAGGCACAGGAAGAAACCATCCCAATGCACAGGAAGAAAAGCAAATATGGTAGGCGACCAGACAGGCTTACCGGGGACATGTGAGCTTAAACACAAAAAGGAAGCTTACAAGAAGTGGAAACTTGGACAGATGACTAGGAAGGAGTATAAATACATTGCTCGAGAATGCAGGGGAGTTATCAGGAAGGAGAAAGCGCAATTGGAATTGCAGCTAGCAAGGGATGTGAAGGGTAACAAGAAAGGTTTCTACAGGCATGTTAACAATAAGAGGGTGATCAGAGAGGATGTGGGGATCTTAGTAGATGAGAGAGGTAACTACTGACAGATGATGTAGGAAAAGCTGAAGTACTCAATGCTTTCTTTGCGTCTGTCTTCAAGGATCAGTTCTAGGGCCGGTTTTGTTCAACATTTTTATTAATGACCTGGATGAGGGGATGAATTGCACCCTCAGCAAGTTTGCGGATGACACTAAGCTAGGGGGAGAGGTAGATACGTTGGAAGGAAGGGATAGGGTCCAGAGTGACCTAGACAGATTAGAGGATTGGGCCAAAAGAAATCTGTTGAGGTTCAACAAGGACAAGTGCAGAGTCCTGCACTTGGGACGGAAGAATCCCAAGCATTGTTACAGGCTAGGGCTCAACTGGCTAAGTAGCAGTTCTGCAGAAAAGGACGTGGGGATTACAGGAGATGAAAAGCTGGATATGAGTCAACAGTGTGCCCTTGTAGCCAAGAAGTCTAATGGCATATTAGGTTGCATTAGGAAGAGCGTTGCCAGCAGATCTAGAGAAGTGATTATTCCCCTTTATTTGGCTCTGGTGAGGCCACACCTGGAGTAGTGTATCCATTTCTGGGCCCCCCACTATAGAAAGGACGTGGACGCATTGGACAGGGTCCAGCAGAGGGTGACCAAAATGATTAGGGGGCTGTAGCGCATGACCTATGAGGAGAGACTGAGGAATCTGGGTTTGTTTAGTCTGCAGAAGAGAAGAGTGAAGGGGATTTGATAGCAGCCTTCAACTTCCCGAAGGGAGGTTCCAGAGAGAATGGAGAGAGGCTGTTCACAGTAGTGACGGGTGGCAGAACAAGGAGCAATGGTCTCAAGTTACAGTGGGAGAGGTCTAGTTTGGACATCAGGAAAAACTATTTCACTAGCACAGTGGTGAAGTACTGAAATGGGTTACCTAGGGAGGTGGTGGAATCTCCATCCCTGGAGGTTTTTAAGTCTTGGCTTGACAGGGCCCTGGATGGGTTGATTTAGTTGGGATTTGTCCTGACTCAGGCAGGGAACTGGACTTGACGACCTCCTGAGGTCTCTTCCAGCTCCATGATTCTATGATTCTATGGATGTAGATCCACGAGAGTCTAAAGGAGAATTTGTTTTCCTGGATCATTTTATCTGGAGATGCTTTTTATTTTAATTATTATATAGCTGTCATTATTTTATCTCAGTCTTGAGAGTGCAGAATACAGTAGATTGATTAAAATTAGGTTTCCAAACATGTGGAGACAAACAAGATTTCACATGATTCATGTATTTGCCTACCTATCAGACCTCAGAGGAGACTAATCGGACCCTCAACAAGAATTCTCATTTTCTAAGGCTGAAGTTTTAAAACAAGTACCTTAGGAACAAGATACATTTTCCCTGAGAATAGCATGTAATGTTTCAAGATATCTAGGAACAGAAAGCTTTATATCCAAAGAAAGCAGTGTTAAGTATTTTCCTGGCAATCAGGCTAAATATGAATAAATGTATAAGCTCCCCTGGCCAACACAGAAGAGCTATTTTGGGAAGTCAGATGCAATACGATATGTTAACGTAAGAGAAAATAGTCAGTGAGATGCCTTCTAAACAAATAGGGTCATCCTTCGGGGATGTGGGACAACCCCCCGCATCTGCCCAAGGCCTGCCCCCCCACCTCTTCTCACCCTGCTCTGCCCCACCCCCACTCCACCCCTTCCTCGAAGCCACATTCCCACCGCCTTTTCCTGGCCCAGTGATTTCAGGGGGAAACCTGACCCCAGGGACCCTCCCAGTAATCCCTCAAGCCACTCTGGATTCTGTGGATGAGGTTGAGGCAACATATACAGTGGCCATAGGACAGTTTGAGGATGGGGGTGGCTGCAGGGTCAGCCTGGGTCAGCTGCTCCGAATCATCCCATGGATACAGGGTTGCCAAGTGAACCTTTCAGTCCAGTATTTGAGCTTTCTGTTTGGGAAACAAATTGAGAAAATATAAATGAGAAAATATAAATGTCCGGTATTTTCTAAATAAGATGTAATGTAGATTGTGATGTAATGTCAACTGTGCCCAGCATTTTTGTTGAAACCATCTGGAAACCCTACATGGATGGGACGGCTCTGTGAACAAACACCACTGGGGTTTAAACCAGACAGCTTTTAATAACAACATCTGCCTCTTCTATAGCACTTTTCATCAGTAGATATTGAAGCACTTTATAAAGGTTGTCAGGATCATTATCTCCATTTTACAGATGGGAAAAGTGAGGCACAGAGAGGTAAAATGACCTGCTCCGTGGCAAAGCCAGAACTAGATTCTAAGTGTCTATGTTCATGCATTGCACCACACTGCCTCCTTTTAGAATCGGTCCTTATCCTATCTCTCAGGAAACAGGAGAAAACAAGACTGCTCCTCTCACTGTTCTAACTAGAGTGTAAAACATCATCATCCAAATCCATTTTTTTATCTCAATTCTTCCAGCTGAAGGAAAGGTTCCTCCTGAAAATCATTTCTTGCTCTCTCCAGAGGCCTCAGCAAGCTAACTACAAGGATCTTCCTCAATGTTAGTTTCTTCAAATAAGAAGATAGATTAAAAGTCAACTATTGGTTAATGACCTCACCTACTAAAAGTTTTTTTGTTCTAGTGCGTGTACACTCAATGAATAAACCATCACAATCTTTTGTGACAGACACATACTCTATTCTCTGTTTTACAGCTGGGGAAATGAAAGCAGAAAGATGATAAGGATTAAGCTTCAGGCCACACCTGCCACAAGTGCCTAGATATGCCCCCTTTTTATTTCTACAAAGAAAAAATAAAATCAATAATTACTCCCCTCCTAAAAAAAAACCAGACACCCATGAGTTCCAAACTTTCAGTACTAGCATTCACTTTGCATTTTCCAGCATATCATGGCAAACAATAAAGGCTCAGATTAGTTTTACAATTTGTTGTTTCCCAAAACCAGCAGGGCCTGTGAGCAAGGGGCCTTGCAGACCCCAAAGGCCAACACTATAAACTCTCAGACCACATCTGCACTTACAGTGCAGGAGATTGATCTTCTGGTGTTTGATTTAACAAGTCTAGTAAAGACTCACTAAATTGAATGCTGAGGGTGCCCCCGGTCAGCACCAGAACTCCTAGAAGCCAACAGGAGCCTCCCACTGTGAAGATGGCACCAACCTTAGCTTAAGATATATTGACTCCAGCTACATTATTTACATAGCTGGAAATGCATACCATAAGCTGACCTTCCGGGTCTATTATAGACCTGGTCTCAGACAAATACACTGAGATGACAATGAATATTTCTCCCACTTTATTGGGGGTGAAAAGAGAAAGAAAAACAATTTTTACTCTTTGCTGGGCACTAATTCACAGCAATGTATTTAAAATACAGAACACTAAAAACCTGATTCTCAAATGGGGTCTGCTCACATGAGAACACTGAATTCAACTGGACACCATGAGGGTATAAGGGTTTGTCTGCACAGACCCTCTAACAGCAGAAGGATCTTCACTCCTGTGTGCGTGTTATTTATTCTTTATCTCCTTGCATTATTTTTCTGCCCTCCCACCTTTGTGAATGAACACACCTTCTTACCTACTTGTAAAAGACACTTTCAGCTGGCTGACATTTCACCTATACAATCTAAACTGCAGATTAACCACAGAGAATCTAAATCTGCTAATACAAGATGCACCCTTTATTCTACGAGTAGCAGGAGTGGCCCGAGGCAAGCTGCGGCATCTGGCGCACCAGGCAGAACGCGTGATCGGCACCGCCGCCTGCATAGCTGTCAATGGAGTGACATCATCATCAGGCGCCCCATTGAAGGCGACGGCCAAGTCGGCCTATAGTCACGGGCCACCCCTGACAAGTAGGGACAATACAAGACCTTTTCTTTTTGAAATTATGATGCTACAGAACACTGTTCAGTGTCTCAGCTACATTTATTTCTAGAAGCAAAATACCTGCCATATAAGATACAATATGCTTGCAACTACATAATTTTTTTAAGTGGTCATTCATTTTAAATGGAGAGTTTTTGGCTGCTGTATGCTGTTTTATGACTGGATTAACCTCAGCTAGAACATTTGCTTACTTAGCCAGCTGCTTTAAACAAGTGCCTTCTTTTGAACTAGGTCAAATAGATGATGGCTTTTACTACAAAGTCAAATTTCTTTGTGTAGTTAATTTTCCCGTTTGACTTGGCTGACTAGGGTTACCATATTTGAACTTTCAAAATAGAGGACACTTTTGAGAGGGAGTGTATCTGTATCAGTATCTACCAACTCACGTTGCATTAATGTTTATATATACTATATAAAACACATTAATACAATGTGAGCATGTTCAATGAGTAACAGTGAGTATACAACATGAGTATAGAAAAGAAACAAGTAAAAAGCAAATTTCAAATCCATTTTCTCTTGAGTCCTTTCTGATGTTTTTTTCCGCACAGCCTGATTAATCTTGGGATCCACAGGAGAGGTCACTCTACTACTTTAATTCTCCAATTCTGAATTCCACAAAACTAGTTTATGACTTGGAAGGCAGGGGAGATGAAGTGATCCTTCCCAGGTCAAAAGGAAAGCAATGGAAATTCCAAGTTTAGATTTTGTTGAAGGGTTCTTTTTCAGCCCCTTTCAATCTTCCCTGAATTTGGATATAAACTTAGTGTCAGTCTTGTGTTATCTTTTTAGCAATCCAACGAAATTGGCAAATAATTGATTTCCTCAATTAGGTGGAGCTCAGTTCCTCTAGGGCATTTCCCCTTTGCTTCTACAGTATCCAAAGGGTGGAATCAAACATCCAAAATGTCCTTTCATCCTATATGCCTTTCAGAAAAATATTCAGGCAAAAAAAGTAAAATGAGGAAGCAACAGCAGCAAAAGTTTCTTCAGTCACCCAGGAGGATAATCCAGAAGGTGAAGGAATTTCATCACTACATCAAATTCAATGAGGAGAGGGCTGATTTTCAGGAAGATTTGAGGGGGTGGTTACTGATTTTTAGAAAAAGGACCAGGTAGGTTATTGGGGCTGTTAAAAACAAGATCCAGGTTTTGGAACAGATATGGTCAAATTTGGGGCAACACGGGTTTAAGGATTATTTGGTATTTAGGGAGACAGGAAGGAAGTCAGGATTAGAAGAAGTGCTGAGTGGAGTCAGGCTGAAGGAAAGGCATGGGGGACTGGCGGGGCCGATCTGGGGTGGACTTGAAGAGCAATGTTTGGAAAAGTGGGATGAATAATAGGAGGCAAAGGGCTTTCGGGGGTAGGTTGAAAGAGAAGCAGACTGGAAGGATGCAGGAATCAGGGGACAGGTAAGTTGGAGGAAAGGTCAGAAAGAAATCAGTCGCATGTAGGGAGGAGTCAGGGGCAGGAAGGCAGTCAGGAGAAGCGAGATGTCAGTAGTCAGGAGGTGCGGTTTATGAGTAAGGGCCGGGGATGGCCACGTGTGGCAGCCGCGGAGACTGATGAGGAGCCAAGGGGGTGTCAGGGATGAACTCAGGTTTGCTCAGGGAGGGCCATGCAAAGGGGCTGGGTCAGACGGGGGGAGCGGGCACGGGGCTCAGGGAAGCGGAGTCTGTGGCAGGGGAGAAGGCCTGTGGGATGGCACTCCAGGGGGTTTCATACTTCTCCCTCGCTCGCCGAGGCAGCTCACCAGATGGCGGGCTCCTCTGTGGGACTCCGGGCTCCCAGCTCAACGGTAACACTCGGGGCAGGCGGCATTTGAGAAAGAACGAGCAGGGCAAAATCCCGGACGTTTTTAGATATTTAATAAAGCCAGCCGGCCAGAGATTGAAGGACCGAAAAGGAGGACATATCCAGGAAAAAACAGATATATGGTAACCCCCATGACAAGAGGAATATTCAAATGTAAGAAGTTCTCTCGCTGAAGGGTTGGCGCAACTAGTATTTTATGATTGCAATGAAGATGTCAGCACAGCAATGATAAGAATGTGTGATTTACATACTCGTCTGCCTGACAGTGCATAGTAGGGATGTAAAAGGATAATCGGTTAACCCGTAAGCCTCGAGACTCACTGGTTCCAGTTAACTATAGGGGACAGAATAGCTCCCTGCCTGCCCCAGGAAGGGGGCTGCTCCAGTAATGCAGGGTCTGCCGAAGCAGCCCCTGTCCATGGCTGCCTGGGCCCAGCTGGCTTCCCGCTATCCCCTGCAGATTACAGTCTGGCTCCCCAGATGCAGAGCCTACAGCAACGCCTCACCAGGAGCGCAGCTGGCAATAGCCTCTGCTGGTCCTGCTCCCTAGGAGGCAGCTTCCTTCTCTGCCACAGCAAAGCCTTCTCCCATAGAGTGAGGCCGGCAGCAGCTCTGGTCCCTGCATCTGGGGAGGCTTCGCCGTGGGCCCTGCAGCATAAAGCTTATTTAAGCTTTATACTACTGAGCCCACAGTGCGTATAATCACTTTGATTTTTAGTGGTTACTTGGTTACGTAACTGCACATGTGCACTAATACGCAGCTAGTGAATTCTGGCTCATGATAGCCGACTCAGCTTGTGGGGCTGTTTTGTTGCAGTGTAGATTTCTGGGCCTGGACTAGAGCCATGCTCTAGGACCCTGTAAAATGGGAGGATCCCAGGAGGTAGGACACAGAAGTCTACACAGCAATGAAACAGCATTGCAGTCCAAGCCCGAGTTGGCTGGCATGGGTCAGTGCCATGCGTGTCTAGTTGATGTGTAGACACAGAACCATAGAAGACTAGGGTAGGAAGAGATCTCAATAAGTCATCTAGTCCAACCCCATACTTCAAGTAGGACCAACACCAACTAAATCATCCCAGCCAGAGCTTTGTCAAGACTGACCTTAAAAACCTCTAAGGATACAGAGATTCCACCACCTCCCTAGACAACCCATTCCTGTGCTTCACCACCCTCCTAGTGAAATAGATTTTCCCCTATACAAGCCAGATCTTCCCCACTGCATCTTGAGACCACTGCTCCTTATTCTGTCATCCACCACCACTGAGAACAGCCTAGCTACACCCTTTTTGGATCCTCCCTCCCCTTCAGGCAGTTGAAGGCTGCTACCAAATCCCTCCTCACTCTTCTTTTCTGCAGACTAAATAAGCCCAGTTTCTCAGTCTCTCAAGTCGTGTACCCCAGTCATTTTTGTTGCCCTCTGCTGGACTCTCCAAACTTGTCCACGTCCTTTTTATAGTGAGGGACCCAAAACTAGATGCAATACTCCTAATATGCCAAATAGAAGGCTATAATCATTTCCCTCTATCTGTTGTCAATATTCCTACTAATGCAGCCCAAAATGCCATTTGCCTTCTTGGAAACAAAGGACACACTGTTGACTCATGTCCAGCTTCTCACCCATTGTAATGTCCAGGTCCTTTTCTGCAGAGCTACTGTTTAGACAATCGGTCCCCAGACTCTAGCAGTGCATGGGATTTTTCTATCCTAAGTACAGGACTCTGCACTGGTCTTTGTTGAACCTCATCAGATTTCTTTTAGCCCAATACTCTAATTTGTTTAGGTCACTCTGGACCCTATCCCTACTCTCTAGTGTATCTAACTCTTCCCACAGCGTAGCATCATCTGCAAACTTTCTGAGAGGACAATCCATCCCATCATCCATACCATGATTGAAGATGTTGAACAAAACCCAGAGTCTCACAGCTACATTCAAGGTGGAACAAATTGTTTCACAGAAGTAGTTAACAAGAATTGTAATCTGCCAATCCCCACTTTTTGTTTCATGAGTGCAGAGATATTAATGGGCTACTTCACCTGGAATGGTCCCTTAGAATGTGTGTTCACTATCTATCCTAAAAAAACAAGTGGTCCTGTAGCACCTTCAGATTAACAAAAAATATAGATAGTATATTGTGCCTCTTGCTCCACACATCTGAAGAAGTGGGTTGGTTGTGCCCTTCCAAAAAGGTTGGCCTGAAATTTTAACCCAAACCAAGACATTCCAGCCCAGGTGTTAGGAGTACAGTCTAGTCCCTTGGAGGAATCAAGAGCTATGATTTATAATCCTAGTGCTTCTACTAACTTGACATCTTGGGCAAGGCACTTATCTAATTTTTTCCATTAAATGTGAAATAGCCATAAATAACACTCCCACAGGGGTACTGAGAGTTTAAATTCATTCATGTCTTTAAAATGCTCAGGAATTCTTTGTTGGAGTAGCTAATGAAGTCCAAAGAGCTATTAACTTACGTATACAGAAGTATTACTATCCATTGAGTTTACAGGAATAAACCACCTTGTAATTTTTCTTTTATGTAGACCTGAATACATAGCGATAGGCTACTACTCTGGATTACTCATCCTTAATGTTCCTATCCATATTTCCTCAGAGTTTCACATCTTGTTTTCAGATGTTTTGCAAACTGACCAGGATCCCATCTTTGCAGTTACCTGCATTAAAGCATTTATTCATGCACTTTCATTTCTTTCTTTCTGTCTGCTGAGAAGTGATGAGATAGATATTTAGGGGTTGGGTTGATTTTTTTAAAAGCACTCTACCAGTAAGTACAGACAAATAGATTTTGAATTTCAGCAACATAGCAAATCTGCTGGCCTTTGCCAAGTCTAATGGACTAATCCACTGATAATTCCAGTCTAGAAACCACATTTGTCACTGTACACAACAACTTGGATTGGAAAAAGAAAACCAAATCCCTCTGCCTTCATTTTACACCTTTGCCACCCTATCAACATATAATCAAATGTGGAAAATGGTCTCACAGCTTAGGATACAACATGTTGTAATCAGGGAAATGGGTTCACTTACAGCAGTAGATAAAAATGTAGATATACAGTCAGACAAGAATACAATGAGTGTCACTCAGAGCTAGACCTGTTGATATTTTTTTTTCCTAATAAAAACTGCCAGCAGCTTCTACAAGTACTGTCCTAAGAGACTTGGGTTGAGACAAACTGAAGGGCATTTGGTCTTTGAGCTAACTGAGGCTGGGGAACATGACGGTAATCATGAAAATTACATTGTACAGTAAACTTCTGATAATCCGGCACCTTTAGGACCCAGGGGGTGCCGGACT
>CM057848.1:21736143-21749143 GCA_030068395.1 Apalone spinifera
ACCATCAGGAGTGCCAGAGCATTGGATGCCGGACTAATGGAGTTTTACTGTATTATTATGTGTATGTATCCCTGTCAGTGTATGAGTGTACCCCATGGAGGCAATGCAATCCAAGGGGCTAAGGCAGTGTCTCAATTTTTCCAGACCACTATATTTCTTTTGGGAGTCTGATTGTTCTTGCGTACTCCCAAGTTACATCTCACTTAAAAACTACTTGCTTACAAAATCAAATTTAAAAATTCAAGTCTCAAAAGACACTATTCCAGACAAATTGCTTTATTTAATCTATAATTATAAAATAAATCAATTGGAATATAAATATAGTACTTACATTTCAGTGTATCTACTACAGCTGCTCCCCGAGTTGCGAATGGTCGAGTTACGACTGTTCGCACTTACGACCAAAGCTTCCATGGAGCGGTCGTAAAGGCGGTCCCCAAGTTATGAACACAACCCGCACTTACGAACAGCGCGGTCATGTGTAACTCAATGGGGTTCGAGTTATGAACGGATCGAGTTATGGCCAAGTGTTTGGTCCGTAACTTCTTGGTAACTCGGAGAGAGGCTGTATATATTTTAGAGCGTTTGTCTGTCTGATCAATAATTTCTCCTAAACAGTAAGATCTAAGACCAACAAATTCGGCATACAGCTTCCTCTTGTCATAACTTAAAGCAGTGTAAGGGGTTGGCTGTGCCAGGAAAACATGTTCCTGGAATTGGATTGCTTCTCATAAAACCAAACAGAAATGAGAAAGAATCACCAAAGCAAGTATAATCCTCAAAACTGAGTGAATGTTGAAAGAGACTGAACCAAGATGATTTAGAAAATAGGATGAACCTGGAACAGAATTGTTTCTCAATCAACCTTACAGAAAAGCTAAAACAGAAAAATTTGGAGTAGTGCTCTGTTTTTGCACAGCCAAATCAGTGCTTAAGTTTTGAAAACTGGAAGAAAATGTTCTTGGAAACCAAATTGACTATATCCCTGTTTTGTTAAAGAGTAGCGAATTATAAGAGTTCATGGGGTGAACAAAAAAAAACACTCTTGAAGGAATTCCCATTATAAAAATTATTAAAAGTAATTCAGTGGAAAAATACTAACAATCCCTTTTTAAAAAAAATCTGAAATAAAAATTATCTTCATAAAACATTATTTTTGAAAAAATACAAGCATTTTAATAAAGCATATACATTTTCCTTTTATTTAAAAAAAAATCACAACTTAACTGACTTACAGGCCCGTGCAATGTTGGGTAAATCTGCTAGAAATATAGCAGCAGTATAAACAAATCTTTGTATGAAATTTTCATTTGTACTAATTTCACTAATGCTTTTTATGTAGCCTGCTGTAAAAGCAGGCAAACATCTAGACGTAACCTGGATGACTTTTGCATATTCACAGGGGGTAAACACACGGCCTGGTTGAGAATCACTGGGCTAGGGAACCTGGATTGAAATTCTGACTCCACTGAAGTCAATGGGAGTTTTATCACTGACTTTAAAGGAGCCAGGATATTATTGTCTCTTGGCTCTCTTGCCAACACCGGCAGTGATGGAAGTCACATTCTCAGTCCTCATTTCTTCATCTTTGCAATACAGATAACGATACCCTCCTGCTTTCAGGGCTATGAATGAAAAGCTCTAGGTAAATGCTATTACTCTGTGTAGTATTCTGTGTCAGTGCATCGAGAGAAAAAAACAACAGTGTGCATAATACAACAAGGCACCGAACATCTCCTGTGAAGCAATGCGTGCTCTCAACTCCCGCTCATTTTGTTCAACATTCCAGGTGCTCAGCATCCCACATGGGCATTCCATACCAAACAGGATTGGGTTATGTATCCACAGTCACTTAGAGAGAAGGAACAAAGTGCATTATGCTTGCACAGCCTCTAGCAGTGTGTCCTCCCAGGCCTGAGGGGGAAAGCGTAGCTATTGCTAGAAAGGGGGGGGGAGGGCGTAAGGATAGAAATTATCAGAGGAAGGGGAGAGGCAGAGGAGAGAAAAGGAATGGAAGTTCAGTGAAGAGAGAGTGAGTAAAACCTTTCAGTGAATGAAATGCGCTGAGTCATTGGCACAGAGTGCTTACACAGCTATGCAAGCACAGCAGAGCCTACCTACCTACATTATAAAAAATATTCCATTGAAAGCAACAAAGGCTGTTTTTCATTAGACCAATTCCACATATAGTGTAACGTGTGGATTCTACTCTATCCCCCGGCTGTTAAGGTCATTTCACAATTCTTTCACAACAGGAATGTTGTGAGCGAGACACGAGAAGTCATTCTTCCATTCTACTCTATGCTGATTAGGCTTCAATTGGAATACTGCATCCAGTTCTGGGCACCACATTTCAAGAAAGATGTGAAGAAATTGGAGACGGTCCAGAGAAGAGCAACAAGAATGATTAAAGGTCTAGAGAACATGACCTATGAAGGAAGACTGAAAGAATTGGGCTTGTTTAGTTTCAAAAGGAGAAGATTGAGAGGGGACATGATAGAGGTTTTCAGGTATCTAAAAGGGTGTCACAAGGAGGAGGGAGAAAAATTGTTCTCCTTAGCCTCTGAGGATAGGACAAGAAGTAATGGGCTTAAACTGCAGCAAGGGAGGTTTAGGTTGGACATTACAAAAAACTTCCTAACTGTGGTTAAACACTGGAATAAGTTGCCTAGGGAGGTTGTGGAATCTCCATTTTTGGAGATATTTAAGAGCAGGTTAGATAGACATCTATCAGGGATGGTCTAGATGGTACTGGGTCCTGCCATGAGGGCTGGGGACTGAACTCGATGATCTCTCGAGGTCCCTTGCAGTTTTAGTGTTCTATGATTCTTTATGAAGACCCTCACACACCATCATAAGGACTTGTGCCCCTCAGACTTCCAAGTAATCCACTTCCACTGCAATATTATTCTGAGTAAGCAAGAACATCTGACCAACTGCTACCAAGTTTGAGTGCTTGTGTTTTTGAAGCACGGGGGTCACTGTTAGAATGTGGTCACTCAAACATTATGTCTGGCAATGTCTGCAAATAACCTGGGTATCCAAGACAAATTCTCAGTCCCTTGCCAAGTGTCATTCTGATATTTACCCCGTCAAGGAGAACATGTCTCTCAAGTTTGCAGACTAAATAATCTGACTAGACTTTCTCAGTGTGACCAGACTTATAACAGATGTTCTGTTAACCAAGGTTTCTCTGGTCTAGAATAAATGTTAATGATTGTGGGCCAGAACTTCTGCTCATGTAATGGTGGTAGCTCCAGCAAAGTCCATGGACCTGTGCCTATTCCCAGCTGCTAAGACTCTAGCCCTCCATCTTCACTACTGCCTTTCTGAGTTTGCTCTTACACAGAAGTAGGACCTAAGGTGACGAACAGCACCTCTTCACAGAGTTTTCCATGCTCAGCCACAGCTAATCATTGCTTTATTCAATGGCTTGTGGTCTAGTATTGGTTTCACTGAGCAGTCTTAATAGAGTTTCTGATTTTTTTATTTAATGCTTCTGCAGCTGAGCACATCATTCAGCTGAGGAAATCTCTGGTTAATCTGCTGGATACAAAGAGCTCTGGAGTACAGCTTTCCTGCTCGTCTTCTTCATCTAACTAGCAAGAGTGCCTAGCTGCACTATGCATGTGACCTTCTGTACTGCAGCACAGCAATGGAGGAATTACGCCGGTTTGTCAGCTCTTCTTAACCGCTTTTTTCCACCAGGTTGAGCATGCAGTATTTGGAGCTTGAGCATGCTTACCT
Source organism: Apalone spinifera (assembly GCA_030068395.1). Taxonomy (NCBI): domain Eukaryota; kingdom Metazoa; phylum Chordata; order Testudines; family Trionychidae; genus Apalone; species Apalone spinifera. The sequence continues at coordinate 21,739,891 of CM057848.1, forward strand.
GAAATCCCCATGCCTGTTTATGCTGTACAGATTTTCTCTCAAAAGGACATTACATCCTTTCTCCCTTAAGTTGCTGTAGTACACAGGCATTGAGTGGGTTCTAATTTCATAAATGGCTTTCTTTCAAGAGCAATTCCCTTGGGAGTTTCCAAACAATCACAGTTCTTAAATCCTCAGAAGTGCTGGGCACCCACTACACTCACTAGGCCTCATTTTGCAATACAGGAAGCCCTCCATATTTACAGGCTATGTTCTAGAGATACCCACAAATGCCAAAATCTGTGAATATGGGGGACGGGGTTATGACACAAAAACAACACATTGTCCAAAACAAGCCTTTAATTGCCTGCTGTTTCAGTCAAACAAACAACTTTAACTTCAAAGCAGTTGCTCTCCAACCAAACTCGAACACAAAGATAATACTGTATAGTCAACAAACAACTTCAAAACAAATCACCCAAAACAGTTCTTTGAACTCACTCCGTGCAAATCTTATAGTTCCTCCAGGATGGAAGGGGGGAGTTAGCAGGGGTGGGTTCACAATAAGGATGTTAGCTATCAGTTAACTGAATAGTTGACTAACTGCATGAATTCTTAGTGGTTAGTCGACTACTCTATGGTCCACAGGGGTGGAGCCGGCAGTCAGTGAAATCCAGTCCCACTCCCTGGAAGACCCCTGCCACCTCGTGCTGCTGATGCTCTGTCAGAGGCAGCAGCGTGAGGTGCCAGACGGGAGGCAGTCCAAAAGCCAGCTCCTCTCACAGACCGGCTGCCTGCTGCCCCACTACTGCCTCCAATACAGAAGCAACAGTGGAGGGTGGCAGCAGTCCCTGTCTGCGGGGGGTCCGAACTCCCCACAGCCAGAGGCTGCTTGAGGGGAGGAGGACGGGGAATCTGTCCCAAGGAAGCAGCTTGCTGTGAACAGAGGGTGCTTTGTGGCAGCCTCTCCTGGCCCCGCCCCCCAACTGCTGTATGAAGGGGGGGGCAGGCAGCACCACAGAGCAAGTGCTGGGGGGGAACCAGCTTTTAATCTGGCTCCCCCCAGCACCAGTTCCTGCTCTCCTCCCCCTCCCCCCGCCACCTCTGATACAGAGGCTGCAAGCGGGGGAAGGGGGGAATGCAGTAGTCGACTTGATTAACCGATAAGCCTAGGCTTATTGGTTAATTAACTAGTCGACTACTCATTCACATCCCTAGTTCACAAAGGAACAGTGTGATGGGAAATTGCAAGAGATAATCCCATGGTGCTTTATGGTCTGCTGACGGTGATTCCCCCCTTAACTGCACATTATGTACACTGTGCCGCTTTTTAAATTTATCAAACTACCCCTTGCTTGAAGTGAATGACACTGCACTGTCACGACTACCCTCCCACCACATGATCCTTGCACAAAATGATTCCACAAACTTAAAGCCTTTTCTCAAATTACCATTCATGGGTGCTCATTTCTGTGCCACGTCATCAATTCAAATGCTTAATGCTTCTTCCATTTTTTCACTTATGGGATCACGACTCATTAATGACACCTTCGTGCAAGCTGGCGCACCTGCAGCAACATTGTTCCTTATGTTTTGCTTTTTTAAAACACAAAACACACAGTAGAACTCCTTAATGCCATACATTCTAGCTACTGAGGCCACATTCCGATCACTTGCAAGCTTATCCAATAATTTCGATGTCTTGGTTTAAAGTAATCACCTTTCCCCCCTTCTTAGCTGCTTAAACACTGTCTGCATCACTTGCTTTTCTTTTTGGTGCTAAAATTAAGGTTAGGCATTACTTTAGTGATTGTAATTTTTTTACTAGAATGAACTGAGAAAGTGTCAGCCTGCTGCATCGTGTGCTTGTACCGGTGCAGTGCAGCACACCATGAATAGGTAAAACCATAGATGGCAAGGTCTTGCTGTACTCCTTCCCTGTACTGGATGCAGGACAGGACCAGGGAAAATGGACCTGACTCTACCCTTTGCAATTCCCCAATTTTTGCCCCATTGCAATTTAGAGCAGCCTCAGGGATGCACTAAATTGTGTTGGCTTGAAGTGGCCTTCTGAGCAGTTATGCCAACAGAAATTAGCTAACACTTTCCATGTCCTGCCTCCTCTGTCATACCCCTTATGCCAGGGACAGGGAAATGGGGCTGGTATAGGACCATTATCCTGGTTCTTTGATAGACAGAGAGAATCACACTGTATTAGGATATTCTGCAGATGCCAACAAAATCCTCTTTTTGCCCCTGAAGCAGCAGAAGAGACCACTGTAAAGTGCAATTGGGACCACTGGCTTCAGTGGGTGCTTAGTCTCCCTCTGAATCAGGCCCCAAGTTACAGTTTCTTTCCCCTTCAGTGTAACATGAACTATAACAATGGGCCAGACTATCAGCTGGTGTATCAGATGGCACTGATACAGTAGAGTTCTGTGAAGTTGTGCCAGTCAAAAATCTAGCCCATGGTATTATTTATTGGTGGAATTCCCCCTCATCTTCTGCCCCTCACACCACCACCACACACATGCCGTCTCACTGTATGCGAGTTGAACTCTCCTAACTCTCTGCACTACTTTTTACCCTTTTTTGTTTTCCTTTGTTTTGCTCCTTTTTTACATTGCCCCTCATAAGCAGATCATTAAACAAAGGTGTAAATAGGACTTATGAGCTCTTGGTGTCTGAGAGAATTTGGAGATAGATGCAATGCATTCAATCCTTAGCTGATGAAAACTGTAACAGCTAAAGTGAATTCAATAGAGCTACTCTGATTTACAACAGCCAACAATCTGGTTCAGTGAATTTATTACCCAGTGCTAGTAATATACACAACTTGAAGGAAAAATCTTTGATGTTTCATCTTCAGACACATCTTTTTCCAGTCTGACAATTGGGGTTTTTTCTCCCTGTGACATCGAGTGTATATTATACGCTGTCCTTCTTGTAATCAGGCTGCCCCTTGCAATCAGATTGCCCAATGTCCACATGGGGATGATGTGTCCAATGGTACCATACTGCATTTTTAATGTCATAACATTTCAGCACTCATTTGGCTTGCAGGGCTTGTTTCTCTTGCTCTAGCGTATGATTACGGTTGAGCTGTATGCTTTGTTTTCAAAGCACATGTATTGATGCTGCAATCACTTGGCATAACTGGGACATGCATTTATTTATTCCCAAGAGGTGCTGTAACTGTTGTTCACACGCAAGTTTAGGCATAGATGCTACTGCCGGAAGCTTTTCATGGTGACAAGGTCACACACAGTACACTGCATTCACCTGAAGCTAATTTTTCTAGGGATTAAAGTGGACCTTCTTGACATTAGCCCTGCCTTGTTTTGATATCAGAAAATGCTTTAATCAACCATTTACTACTAACAGCAGGTTATCACCTAAGACAAGAAATAAATAAAAAACTTATACTGAAAACAAAACAAATCCCAACCCCCCCCCAAACATTTTGCTCACCATGTGAAAAATCACCAGCAGGAAACTGTAAGATCTGCATGCCAAGTTATAGTGTTTTCTCACAAGTGCACACTTATATTATCTTATTTACTTACAAATAACCTGTAACTGGACAGATTAGAAAAATCAGAGGCAACAAAACAGCAAATTCTGCAATTTTAAGCACTTTCTACATTTTTCCCCATTTTCTGCAGTCTAAGACTCTACCTCGCCTGCTCCTTCTAGACAGAGACATGTATGTTTAGAGCCTGATTCTTTTTTAAAAAAAATGTTTAGCACTCACAATTGGGCCATATTCTCAAAAAGAACTAGACTATTCAACTCCAAGTTAGGCACCTAAATATAATGGCTAGATTTAGTGCTCAGCATTCAGCTGCTCCTACAGAGACCAGCAGCAGAAATTAGGTGCAGGGCAGCTTTTGAAAGTCTGGTCATGCCTACCAAAACACCTAACCTGAAGTGTTAGGTGGACTTCTGAAAAATCTAGTCCTTAGATTGTTGGGGGGGTGTTGGGTTTTTTTTTTTTATCCTTATGTAAAAATAAAAGTTTCACTTGAATCCCAGATAATATGGAGCCAAATACGAGCCTAGACAGAAAGATAGATACTCTTGAACCTGAACTCTGTGTTAAAAACTCCGGTCATCTGAAGAAGTGGGCTGTACCCACGAAAACTCATGATATCATCTATAGCTGGTCCCCGAGTTATGAACGCATCGATTTACAACCGTTCATATTTAAGACCAACCTCCTATATAGCCAGAACCCGAGTTACAAATGAAATCCGCACTTACGAACAGCGCGGCCGTAATGTAACTGAACGTAATCCAACTTACGAACAGATCAAGTTACGACCTAGTGTTTGGTACATAACTCATTCGTAAGTCAGGGACTGGCTGTACATGTTTTGTTAGTCTATAAACTGCTACCAGACCATTTGTTGTTTATCCGGTACAGACTAACTTGGCTACCCCCTGAAGCTTCTGTGTTAACTGTTAGGCTATATATACACTGCCCCCGCTTTGCACCAAAAATATGAAATGAGGTGAGGCATGGACTATCACAATGCCTCATTTGCATAATTAATGAGGCTCCGTTTTTGCCCCAAAAACCCCTCTTCCGCAAGAGCTGTTCTTCCTGAAAAAAATGTGGAAGAACAGCTCTTGCACAAGAGGGGTTTTTGTGCAAAAATTGAGACTAATTAATTATGCAAATGAGGTGCAGCGATATTCCACGCTTCGCCTCATTTACATATTTTTTGAGCAAAATGGGGGCAGTGTAGACATAGCCATACTCTTCAGTCCTGCTAACTGTGCTTCTATAAACAGTCTCCAGCCAAAAAGCTGCAAGGGAGTGATTGCTAGAGCTAGTCAGAACAATTTTGTCTAAATTAAAGTTAGTTGAAATACGCTGTTTTGTCAAAGCTGAAAGATTTCATGGTGATGGCTCAGTTTCAGCTAAAAGAGCAGGACTTTTTCATAGCCTCATGCCTGCTGGTTAGGGCATGAACATGGGAGACCTTGCTTCAAATCTTTGCTCCGTCTGATTCAGAGTGATATGGGATGAAAAACTCTGCTTGGAATTAGGCAAACCAAGGACTTGAACTTTGGTCTCCCATAGGCCAGTGCCCAACCCACCAAGCTATGTTCCCCTCCCCCCCCAGTCAAAAAGCTCAGATCTTACTTGTGGTGGGATGCTGAATGACTGTGAGCCTGCAGAAAACACCCCTACTTCCTAGAATCCCTGTGCTTCCTGCAGAAAATGTCAAGGAAGCAGAGGGAAGCCATATGGGGGAGTGGGGGTGGGGGAGAACCATTGGCACAGCTGGGCTGACTCAGCAGTTGAATGTTGCCTCATGGGTGCTAGTGCCAGTTCCACTATGGCCCAATTCCATTTTTATGGGAACATTCAAAAAGAGTTAATTTTTGTTCCAATGCAGAATTAACCAAATTACAAAACCTTGAAAGTTGCCATAATACAGAATCATTATCCTCTGGTCTGTTCTAATGATTGCTTACTTTGGGCTGCTGGCTTTCAGGAATCCTTGATACCCTTTAATATTAACACTACTCAGCACTGCAGTCTGAGAAACACACCATCTGGAGTCAAGGCACTTTGGAAAGTTTATGCTCCATGTTCCTTCCTCCTCTTTTCCCAAAGAGGAGTTTTCTGCTTCCCTTTTTGCAGAGTGAGACTTCACTCTTATTATTGCCTAGACTGGAAGGAAATGGGGGGGGGAGGGTTTACAGCCCTTGCATCCCTGGGATTCTTACTTTTTACCTCCCAGTGTTGCCTCCTCTCCAAAAAGTACAATGTATCCGTTTTTGTTTTATGTAGTTGTATAGATCACCTGGTATAGGTGCTATCCATACCTGGATATTTATCCAATAACTTTGCAATATACAATGGGTCACATTTTCCTCTCTCACCAGTGCTTCCCATTAACTGAAGAGTAGAGCCAAAGTAAGCACTGCCACCATCAGGCACAACTCCCTTGACTTCAGTAGAAAACATGGCCTGTAATGTAAGAGTGCACTTTGGTCCAGAATTTAGATCAAAGCCTGAGCTCTCTAACCCTGATGTGTGATGTGGTTGAAGTCCTTCAGCTACAGCTTAGCTGTGCAGATCTTCACCAGTCTGTAGCCACGTGTCCTTTTGAAGAGTAACCCTTTAGTCTCTGACTTTAATAAATTAGTCTCTGAGTGGAGGGTCATCAGCTTTTCCTCTTTTGTTTGGTTTTAAATGTGATTTTCCACAGGTCCTGCCAGCTCCTCACCTTGCTTCGTGATAATTAATATTTTAATAAAACAACAATCCACTTCCTCTACAAGGTATCTCTTTTCTGACTCTCACAAATCTCTTTACAAACATTAATGAAGCTTCTCAATAACCCTGTAAAATAGGTATTGCTATTAGACCCTTCTGACAGCTGAGGTCAAGGTCACATAAGAAGGGGGTGCTAGCTTTGGGACTAGAACCCAAAAGGCCTGACTCCCAGCCCCATCTGCTACAATGGCTGCACCATTCTGCCTCCCTGTGCTGGGATTTGTTACTGCACACAGGTTAGTGACACCTCTTGTGTTTAACGGAGATGACAGACAAGTGATTTTGATTTAGGGTGACCAGACAGCAGGTGTGAAAAATCAGGATGGGAGTAATAGGTGCCTATACAAGACAAAGCCCTAAATATCTGGACTGCCCTATATAATCAGGACATCTGGTCATCCTATCTGGATTCTATTCTGGATTCTGCCACAGGTTTTTCTTCTGTGTGACTTGGATTAAGTCCCTCCCCGAACCTCTGTCTTCTCATAGTTATATACACCAGTCTCAAAGGGATATTGTGAGCTTAATTCATTAATGCATTCATTAAGTGTGGTCCGCGGCCCAGTACCGGTCCTTAGAAAAAAAAATACTGGCCCTTAGAAAAATTATCACACATGATCCTATTAATTTGTGTGACGGGTTAGCAGCATCCCGCACTGCCGAGCACGGCAGCGTGGCCCTGTTGGGAAGAAAGCCTGCTGCTGTGGTGTCTCTGCCGGGCATGCTCCCAAGTGGTGGGGCTAGGACTCAGGAGAAGGCCGTGCGCACCGATGCAAAACGCCTAGCACCGGACACAGTCAGGGGAGCTGGCGCCGGCTGATAAAGCGGCCGGGATTGGGGCCAGGAAGGGGGGCGAAACAACCCGCTGGACAGGTAGGGCTAGCGACACAATTTATTTGCATATTCATCATTTGCTTAATGAATATGCAAATATGCATATAAATTTACTGGTCCTCCCAAAGCTTGTGAATGGATTTACTAGTCCCCAGTATCAAAAAGATTGGGAACCACTGCATTAATATATGTAAAATATTCTGAGGCTTTCATATGGAAGGAGAGAGAGCCATACACAAATTATTCTTCTTGTTATTCCTTTTCTGACATTGCTACCATGTATTTCTCTCTTATCCCAGTATATTGATGCAGTGCTTATAGGGCCTGGTTTTCCCAACTGGAAATATGTCTTTTAAATTTAATCTCTCTGGTGCCAAATTGTGAGGTACTTATTCAGTTTTTGTTTAGGCAAATGCAACAATCAACCACTCTTCTTATGAGATGGGAGAAAAGCGTGGATCATCCATGCTCTGACTTTGGATTGGGCTCCATATTCCTGCTCCCACTGATATCAACAGGATCTTACATTGACTTTATTCAGAACAAGGTAAGGAGTATGGAACCAATCCAATCACTGAAGTCAGGAGAAAGATTCTCAGGTGAGGCTGTGAAGAGTAAGTTGTAGGGAAGCTACAAAGTACAATACATATGTGTCACAGGTGTTGGAAACAGGAGATCCTGCAGCAGGTATACTTGACCACACTTTTCTGGAACAGGTAAGTGGGTAACTGGCCTGTCTTAAGGATGAATTCCTGGAGTCGGGGCAGGAGGAAGAGAAACTGACTACCTCTTGAAGAAGATGCAATGTTACAGGCTGTACCTCCAAAATCCGGGACACTCTAGTCCGGCAACATTCGTGCTCTGGCAGGACCGCAGATGCTCCCAGAGCAGAGACCAGGAGCCTAAGGACAGGAAGGCGAGGTGAGCGGGACATGAGAGTCGGCAGTCCAGCTGGGAGCAGCGCATGACCAGGGCTGTAGCCCGACAGCAGCCCCAGGAACGCCAGACCAGAGTTAGACCCCTGCAGTTTCCCCCAGCTGCGTGAGGCTGGGCTGGAGCTAGGCAGGGACAGGACCAGAGCCCCATCGCTTCCCCTCAGCTGTGCAGGGTCCCAAGATTGGAGCCGCGTGGCTTTCCCCGGCTGGGGCTCTGATGTCCAGCCCCATGCATTCCCAGCCCCGCGAATGCTCCTGGCTGCATAAGAACCAAGCCCCACAGCAGGAGCTGGAGCCTGTGCTGCCCAGGGAGCCAGCACTAACCAAGCAAGCATCCCAGCCAGGTGGGAGGGGAGGGAAGGGTGACGCAGGGTTGCCTGCAGGGGCAGCCTACCAGGAGCGGATGACGGGCTAGGGGGCTGGTGGCAGGAGACTTCCCCTGGTCCGGCAAATTCTCTTGTTCAGGGCCAATCAGGTCCCAGTGATGCTGGACCAGATTGGAAACCAGTACTTCATCCAAAAGAATATGTCACTACACGTAAGAATTAATGGAAAGGGATTGTGTGTAGGGAGAGAGGTATCTTAACCAAACTTTTTCAAAACTTTATTGAATTTTGACACAAGGATGTGCAAAGGTAGATCAGGCTAAGAGTGGCGCATCCTTCCCTCTTGGATACAGATGGGTTTAAAAAAAATTACTGCATTATGTAGATTAAGGTGCTTCCTTCCTTACAAGAAAGATAGGATTCAGGGTCTTCTTTTTATTTAAAAGCCAGACATACATTTCCATACATCTCTGATAACACATATTAGTCTTGCAAGACTCAAGCAGCTGGGTCATGCCTACAGACTGTCAAATTTTGTTCATGGCTATTACGATACGGACACTCGATAAATATTCTCCAAGGACCAGATAGCTGGAAGACTAGTAGAACCTATAGCAACCCTCCCACCACTGAAATATCTATCCATTCAAATTATTAATATTGTAGTAGCTCTCAGATGTCCCAGTAAGGATTGGAGACACAGTGCATTAGATACTACAGAAACACACTATTGATGTTTTACTTTCTTTCATTGTATCCCTCTGTTATAAAATGGTCATGCCTACTCACTTTCAGAATATGATCTGAAGAAGTGGGTCTGCCCCATGAACGCTCATCACCTAATAAACTATTTTGTTAGTCTTTAAAGTGCTACATGACTGCTT
>CM057848.1:21751778-21766905 GCA_030068395.1 Apalone spinifera
TTTTTTTTTTTTTTTTTTTTTGGCTCAACAACTTTGTCCCAGCTCTTCATGCTGGATCCACGGATATCTTGGCTCTTTGCCCAGAATGGGTTGGCCACCCCTGCTCTAACTCTTCAAAAGTAACTAAAGATTTTTCATACTCCTGAATTTGGGCCCTAATTTAAGACTTAAAAGAGGGCCTAATTTTCAAAAGATGGTTGTTCTGTACTTCTAAAAATGAGGCCCTTTTAAGATGTCTCACCCAAAAATTGATGTTTCCACTGTCACTAGTCACATTTGGAAAAGTAAGCCCTCAACCACCTAGAACACTTGTATTTATCTGTATGGAGATCTTTCTATTATTTCTTTCTGAAGATTTATCTACCTGCTCCACTTCAAATTTCAATATCATTTCTATCTTCACAAAGTAAGACAAACAACTTTAATTTATTCTGTATTAAACTTACTCCACTGTAGCTGCCAACCAGAGAGGTATTTGAAATGCTGCTAATAGCATAGGAAAACTGCAGCCAACAAGTAAATATAGCACTGGAATTTGCTTTGGTTAAAAGGTACTCAAAATAGTGAATTCTCTTCTACTTTGGGGCATTTATATTTTTAATTTGAAAGTGATTAAAGCAGAGGACTGGGAATGAGGACTCCTGGGTTCTATTCCAATTTTACAACAAAATTTGTTTGTGCAGCCTTTGGTAAGACACTTAATCGCTCTGTACCTCAGTTTGTCCATCTATAGAAGTGACATAATATCTTCTCCAGAGAGTTATTATAAAGCTTTATTAATGTTTCTGAGCACTTTGAGATCCTAAGATAAGTGCTATATGTGCACAAAATATAGTCTCATTCTGTTTCAAAATGCATATTAGTTTTTGAAAGAACAACCATGTTTGCCATTTTCTGGAATGGATGATTTGGAGGAAACTAAAATTTTCCTTTGTGTATTGTTACTAGTTTTGCTCAGTGCATAGGGGAGTAGAAAGTTCAGAGCTAAAAATACTGAAATGTGATGGTGAAGGTGCATTAGAAACACACAGGCACTAGTTCATTGGGAGTATGCTAAGTAATATCCCATGCTAATATATTTCATGCAACAAGGGAAAATCTGCACTCTTTTTAACAAAGCTTTCTGTTCCTACAAAGACAGATCTGAATTGGACACAAAAGTATAGTGCATTCTTGGCCAAAAGCACATCCTCTTCTCTTAACATAAAGCACAACAACCTAGCACAGTGAAGTAAGAGGTTGAGAAAATCCAGCTAGTGAGAAAACTTACTTCATTTTACATATAAAATGCATGGTAAGCTACTGAACGTAGATAGACCAGACTTAGTAAATATAAGGGACCAAATCCTCAGCTGATGTCATGAGGCAAAGGTCCAATGACATCACAGACTGAGGACCTTGCTGTTTAAGTTTCTGTGACTCTCAGTTAAAAAGAAAAAAAACATTGCCTAGAGCCGTGTTTCTCAAACTGTGGGTCCCGACCCCCCAGGAGGTCGCGAGCAACTTAGAGGGGGGTCGCGGTATCACAAAGTTTGAGAACCCCTGGCCAACAGGGTAATGCCCTATCAGGAAAAAAACTCCCCTTGGCTAGCATATGGAAAAGACGTTAGCTCTTTTGTTTCCTCTGAGGTTCAACTCTTGGCTCATCCACTCAACCACACTGGCTATATTTATCTAGTACTTTTCATCCCAGAGTGCTTTACAAATAATTGCTTTATAAACAGCCCACCAGGGTTGCTTTCTTCATCCCATGCAGAAGTGAGATGCTTCTGCAGAGAAACCAGCAGCTGCTTAATAGTACCCAACCATTAGGCCCAGGAAGTGAAGGTCACTACATCAAATTGAAACTGCAGAGGGAACTTGGGGAGCTAGAATGTAATCACTACTGTATTTGGAATTTGTCCAAGGCACCATGGCTGTGCACCTCCTTCTGAGAGAGAGTTATGGATTCCTTAGGGCCCATGTCTAGTTGGAAAGTAGATGTCATCTGCAGAAATTCTATTTTGCATGTGCACAATTGTACATGCATGCACAAAGGGAAGGTGAGCTCACACTTGGCTAGAGAGACACTGATGTAAATTTATACATGGACAAATCTGAGCATTAAACTGGATGTATGTTTTGGTGCATGCAAGTGAGCAACTACTTTGTAAATGGAAGTCAGGTCCCGAGTGAAGGCCATGACTTCAGTGCTATATTTTAGCCAAAAAGATGGCACCTTCAACAGCATACTGCCCTTAACACCATACTAAGTATTTAATTCAGGGAGCAGCAGCACCTATAGAATCATCAACTACATAGCTTAGAGCGCCTAGGTATAGGTCCTCCATCTAAATATTGAAACAGACCAGCCCTTTTTAGTTTGAGAGATACACAGTGATCCCATCACAAGCAATTACAGCTATAGGAATATGAGCGAATAATAAACTCACAAAGAAGATCATCAAGGAAGATAGAACTTCAATGGAATACCATTGTAATGCCTAATCAAATAAATGTCATTCTAAATGTGACTACAAGAATGCCACAGTCCTGCCAGCTTGGAGGATTTTGGAATGCACCGGTAGTCCATGCATGTAAAGTTCTATGTAATTTTCAAAGCAAGCCTCAGAGGGGAAGGCTAGTACATTCACAAGCCTGATGAAGGGTATAGACCTGAATCTGAACCTCTCTGCTGCAGAACTAAGTAAATGTCTTCCTTGCCTTCCCATGAATGGGGCCTCCACTGGAAATTAGCTAGATCTATTTAAGTACACTTTTCAAATGAATTTGTTTTCTAGTGACAAATCTGATCAGAATATGGCTGTATTAATAATGTGTTTAACTCTTGGGTGCAATATAAAGAACTACTAAATCAAATAATGATAGGCTGTGTGCCTGTTCACAATTTAACTTATTGCCAACAATTGGCTATATCAAGATTTGTGAGCATCTCTTGACAATCCTATGACAACTGCAGTTACACAGCATTACAAAGTATTCCAGTAAAATATTTTTATTGAAGCAGTAACCTATGGCATTTCATAAACAGCATAAGTTCTGCTTAATCTGTACTTCATCATATATGGCTGCATTCTAGAATATGGTAGTTTATTATTATTTTTTTTCCAGTTACTCATTTGTACTACTTTTCAGCATCAGGATATGTGTATGCACACACCCCTCATCTGGCAAAGCACCGATTAACAAAATGTAATCAATATTTTGTCTGGCATTAAAAAAAGTTTAATAGGAAAAAAAAATCAGGTACTGACTATGTATCCTTCATGTCTAGTTACATACTTAAGTTAAACAATAAATCAAAGGGATTTTTTCAAGATTATATTATAGAAATGGCATATAGAATAGAAAATATACTGAGAGATTATCTTGATGTTGTCATGATACTATCACCATTTTTATTTAGCCAATATTATAACATGACCTACAAGATACAGTGAATAAACCTTAAAACAAAGTGAAAGGCCCAATGAAGATCGGAATTTTTCATAGAGTACAATTTCAGTGCAGGTGAAAAAACATTAATCATATTAGAATGTCTGTCTGTTGTGCTTCAGCTATCTTCAAAAACCTGTCATGTTTTAAATAGACCAGGAATCTGCATAGGGACAGAGTTATAAGGGGAAGGGAGATACAAGCCAATATTGAGCAGCAATAATATTAAATAAAAAGGTGCTAATTTTGTACTTTAACAAGTACAGCTGTTCAAATGTTTGCAAACAAAAACCCAACCCAATCTAACCACATGAATCACATTTAGAAATAGCATATGAAATTCTGCAGCTACAGGATTATGAAAGTCAAGCATATAGACTGTACTGCAGCACAAAAATCTAATCCTAGCTATGATCTAAGCATCAATATTTCCCCTTAACTATCATAATCAGCATTCTTTAGAAGCATCTGTCAGGTTCTCATGAACCAAAAATAGCAAAGATCCTTTTCAGCAGAACACTTTCTGTTTTATAACTCTATACTGTACTTGCAGCTTCTGGCTACATGTCTATAAAATCTGTGCAAGATATAATCAATTATCCAGCTTTACTCTTCATCATGCAGTTAGCGATCATTTACCTGCAGCTCATCCTTCTACACACTTCACCTAATGCACAGGGTAGATATTTTAAAATGCACGAAACGGTTACATTTTGGAGAACTAACTGTGGAGCTGTCTGACATTACACAGCAAAAACCTGGTGAGAACAAAAACCAAGCACACTGATGTATAAAATAGAGAGCCTACCTGAATTCTTCAAATGCATACATGGCCTAGTAACTAGACAAATTCTCTGAAATTTAAAATAATCTTCTTAACGTGCAGGAGAACCATTTAGTTTGTCAAACTGCAGCAAAATGCATAATTGAGAGGCAGTCTATTTGAAATATTCTGAAGAGAAAGGGTATGCAGATACTGGCCTGCAGCCTACAGCTCAGCCAGCTGCTGACAAGCAGCAGCTAACAGGGAAAGGCATAGAATACCATGTGATCATTCCTGCAAGTCTGATTAATGCAGTACACTCCAAGAATACAAGGCTGGTATCTTTATTATTCAAACCAAATAAGTCCAATACTACACATGACAGGCTCAGCAGTTAAATTATTGTTCATATTTAAAAAACATAAAACACTAAATTCATATCGAGGATAAGGAAGAAACAGACCAGAATATGGTATTAATGTTACAACCTGGTAGAATAAACTGACTTACTTTGCAGTGATACTTTAATATCAGGTAGTGTTTTTATTCACACAAACTGTCAACATTGCAAAAGATTACAGCCATAATTCATCCTTTTCATGGCTACCGAAACACATTAACTAATTTATCTACAAGATGTCATCAGCTACTGTAAGCTACTCCTGATTTCTTTGCTATCACATTATACCTGCCCCTGCTTATATGGCTCTTAGGAATTCAAGGGGTTAATGCTAACAAATCACATCAGTGCAACTGAATGAAGAGGGATGAAAGCCAAATAGTCCTATTTCAAAATAAAAGAAGGGAAATAAGAATGAGATAAGTTAAGAATTTCACAAATTGTGGCATGGAATTGAAGATGCTTCAGCTGCCTAGCAACAGAGCAATGCAATCTCCGAAGCAACATAGAAAGTTCTAAGGCAAAGACAGGGATTCAATCACATGGGAAGCTTCTTTAAAATGTGAATAAAAGGACTTCCTTGCATGCCTCATGATTAAAAACCATGGTTCAAAGAGCAAAGATAGGAAGTTACCAAAGTGGTATATGACAAGAAACAACAGGGACACAGAAGAGAACTCAAGCTCAGGTTAAGTTACATGTACTGTATTTAGATAAGGAAGGCCAAAAAAGTTACATGTACTGTATTTAGATAAGGAAAAACAAACAATCAGAACACTGGAGTAAGACAGACACCAGAGCAACATTCCTAGAATACTTCAAAAGTAAAAGCATATGTTCTTCCAAAACAACCCAGAGAGGTTTTAGAGACTTTGTGTTTTATAAACATGTCTGGAAAAAATAACCAAGAAATCACTAAGAGCATAAATCCGTGTTCCCTGTTCTATTGTCCTCAATGACATTTTGGGAGTGCAAAAAAATGTAGGACTATGTCATAAAACAGTCATTTAAGTAAAGCAGCCACCTTGTTCCCCAGGACATTTCATTGAAGATTCTAACAATCCTAACTCTGAATCCTAGAAATGTGTTGGAGAGCAGAGAGGCTGGTGGGAGAGGAAAAAGGCACTCAAGGGAAAGACGTGACACTGGAGACAAAGAAAATATGTACTGAATTCATTTAGGCCAAGAACAATTTTTTGCACAGTAAGAACATTGCATTTTGGTAGCATTGCCTCAGTTGCTTAAAAGGCAATAAGTTATGGGAAAAAAAGGAATACATGCATATTGTACTAATAGAAAAATATACCCGGCCACTTTCTAATCTTAGTTACACCATCCAATGCCTGATGTAAATGAAGGGTGAATTGGGCCACCAGAGTATTCCTTATCCCCATTAAATGGAGAGGTGAAATTAAAATTAGGAGCTTGTGAGTATCCTACTTAAAAAAAAAGAAGAGCTCCAGACTATCAGGGGAAAGAGGAACAAAGACATCAGAAAACCACCTTGCTTCTTCAAGAGAGGGTCCAATGAAAGTACAAGAGATACTAGCGCTGAGGGTGAAATTCTGACCACAGTGAAGATAAAGAAATTTGCTACTGACTTCATAAGGCCAGGATTTCACCCTGAAAGTCAGGATTAAGTCTGGAGAGTCCCACAGTGATAAGGGAAGAAAATGTGAAACACTCTCTTTTGTCCTCCTTTTAGTCCACCCCTGATCTGACTGAATACTGGCTAAGTTCCCACAGAGGTTGTCTCTGTGTGCAATATTTGGATTTTTTATACCCGCTTTAAATTGTACACTAGTTAAAAACAAATCCATTCACCTTGTATTTGAATTCACTGAACCACTGCCATACCTTCTGATTGTTGCAACTCCTTCTAAACTAAAGAAACTGTCAGGTGTTCAAACCATAACACCCTCATCAATAGCCGCTCCGAAGGCTGCAGAAAGTAATGGCTTCCAGAAAGCATTTACTATTACTAAAGGCCAATTGCTGAATGATCTTATTGAGAAACTAAAAACTTAATTTTTGTCCAGTGTTTTTCTCCACTGCATGGTTCTCAGCCTATGAGGGAATTAATGGTGTAATTTCTGTTATTAAGACTCCCATTCGATTGGACAATCTAGAGAATGTCACAATGTTCACATGAATGAAGATCAGCATATGATTTCCTGATAGAACTTGTATGACTGAAATATCTAATGAAGACATAAGGGGGCAAAGAAATGCCAAAGCCTTATTGATCCAATGCCATCATATAGAAGATTTAAACGTGAATGGAATAATCCTGCCTGAGGCCTCCTAATTAAATTGGAAGACCCTGCAACAATCATATAGCACATCATAAAGATGGAATAAAGATGCAAGTGTTGCAACTTCTCATGTTCTGAGAAGGGGCATTTAACACTAGCTTCAATGTGTCAAAAGGAGACAATTAAGAGTCATGTACATCAGAATCACCAAAAAACAAAGAATCATTCAATGACAAAATCATTCATTTCTGCTTGGATACCCAGCTCAAATCTCTTGGGAGAAAAGACACACATTGAACCAAAAATTGCTACTATGGAACGGAAACATACAAACTAGAACATAAATGTATGTCAGTGACTGGACAGTTAAGTAATGGTAAACCCAGCCTTTCACTTTGCACTTCCTATGTGGCCCATGTTAGAGCCATTCTAGTTACTATAATTAATTACCATTTGACAGCAGTTCAGTGGCTTAAAAACAGTTGGTGGTCTCAGTCTAGTTCCTACTAGACAGGTTTTCATGTGACAAAATGTGTCATTTTTGTTGGAAATCTTCACAAACAGGAGAAAATTATTAAAGGAGTTCTGAAACAGGACAATCCAGGGCATTTTGCTAGAGGCTGTGGATGAAATTCACACACACACGCACACACACCCAGTACTTAAATGGGAACAAGTTGTATAAAGGCCTTGTGTTAGCCATCTATACAGGGCTCGTCTCCACTACGCAGTGGATTGATGCTACAGTGATCAAACTTTAGCGTATCTACTTAGATGCAATAAATCGCTCTCTGAGTGCTCTCCTGTCGACTCTGGTACTCCACCATGGTGAGCAGTGTAGCTAGAGTCGAAAAGAGAGCAGCCCCTGCTGACCTTACTGCACAGAAGATGCTGCGGTAAGTACATCAACTTCAGCTATGCTGCTCCTCGCATAGCTGAAGCCACCAAGATTAGATCGATGGCGGGGGTTAGTGTGGACAAGACCTTTGTATAAGAATGTGCATGGGAGGTGGGTATAAAGGGGGAAAAGGCAATGCCTTCCCAAATGGCCAGGCATGGCCCCGCCCACACTCCACCGCCAAAACACCTATTGCTTCAGCAGGGCTCCTGAAGCAGTAGGCGTTTTGGGGTGGAGTGTTGCTGCCTCTTGGGCTTTGGCCATCGTGAGGCTGCAGACACTGGGGCTGCACTTCGCCCGCCCTCCCTGTGCTCTGGGGCTGGGAATAGTGTTCCCTCTAAGCTGGCCACTTACGTGGCTGCTCAGAAGAGATTTAAATCCCGCCCAGCAGGTTAGCAGAGCGCCCACAGCTGGGTTTTTGTTTTTACAGGTGGCATATATGTACATGCCTTGGTGCACATAAGAATTTATCCCACACATGGAGGTAAAAAATCTGCACATGGATGGAAAATATTAGCGGGAACATTACTGGGGAGGCTTGGACCAGGCACTGCCTGCCCTCACCTTGATGCTCGGGGGCCGGGAGTCTTGGGTCGCATGCCACCCACCCTCCCTGTGGTGCTCTGGGGCCAAGCAAGCTTCCATGGGGGCTAAATGCCTTGTGGTGGGGGGCAGGGCTTGGCTCCTGTGGAGTGCAGGCCTAGGGCACAAGGGATGGGGCTGGAAACTTGCCTCTCCCAGCCCTACGTTCACTCATGGCCTCTGAGAACGAGCAGTCTCTCTGCCTGAGCATTCACTCTGTTGACTCAAGTTTCCAGTGCTGCCATACCAATCCAAATGCTCATTGGTCTTATCACACAAGATTGAAACATTTGCATAAAGTGCCTATTTATCTGGGCCCAGGGAAAGAAGTTCATTATGTTTGCATCTGTCATTGGCTGGGGTTATCATTTTGGTGATGTGGATTTTATCATTTCGAAAAAGGAACTTGGTGGAATGACCCAGAATTCATTTTAGTTGGAGAAGAGGCAAACACAGAATGGAAATGGAGAGGAAAATAAAGACAAGGAAGCACATTGAGTAGTATTGATACATTTTATCAGCACTATCTTTTCTGCACAAGGGTTAAACAACCAAGGATATTGCTTAAAGATTTCCATCAATAGGGCTTACTTTGAGTTCAACAGTCTTTCCTGGGTTTAGCAAATTAAAATATAGTGATATTGGGAGAATACCTGAAACAATTCCAATAGTGCTAAAGACTTTATTGAATGATGGCATTTATGCACCTTTGGTGACAGTACTGAGTCAATAGTATGGTACTAGTTACAACATCACTGGCAATCATCAAACCTCCATCTACTGAAGGAGAAAAGAAATTAAATCACATGTTCCATTTGCAGCTATGGTATTTATAACATGTTTTGTCATGCGGTAGTGACATGGTGTGATGAGACAAGAAAACTATTCTCGTTCATTTCAATGACTCTCTTGACTGAGAAATTCCTCATTTCCTTCCTTCTGTGGTCTTAGTTTTGACCAGCATGGAGATTATTCTGGCAAAAGAAGCTTGAATTGGAGGGTGGGGGCAGGGGCAGAAAGGAGAAAATTGCTCAGATGGCAAAAGGATACAAATTCACAGGACCCAGCTCCACCACCTGCACTACTGCAGGAAGGTTGCATGAGTATTTCTGGTGACAGATTACACAGACAGACACACACAGACATGCACTTTAAACACTGTCAGTATTAAATGTAAACACAACTGGTCTGTGAAAAAGATAACATAGCCGTAATGCATTAATGAGCATGTTTTCTCCTCCTCCAGCTCACTTGTCCTAAAATGAATGGAGATATACAGTACCTATCTCCTAGTACTGGAAGGGACCTTGAAAAGTCATGGAGTCCAGTCCCCTGCTGTCACAGCAAGACCAAGTACCATCCCTGACAGATTTGCCCCAGATCCCTAAATGGCCTCCCCAAGGACTGAACTCACAAATTGGGTTTAGCAGACCAATGCTCAAATCACTGAGCTATCCCTTCCTTGCCTGGCCTATATAGGCACTTCTGATCAATGTCTGGCAACATTTTAAAAAAGGGGGGTGCTGAGCCCTTTTACTTCTGTCCAGCCCTACCCCCTCCTGAGCCCAGGAACAAAGCCCCCAGCACGCAGGGCCGGCAGCAGAGCCCCTGGCGCACAGTGTGGTAGCCTGGAACCCTGCCCACAGTGCTGACAATAGAACCCCTGTTATGCAGAGCCAACACCTGGGACCCCTAGCATTGGCCGGGAGCCTGGGGGTGCTGCAGCACTCCCCACAACCCTAGTTCTCACGCCTGTACTTCTGATGCTGCCTTAAAAATATGGGAAAGCAGGGATATTTGCACAACAAAAATCTGCCCTCACCTCTCTCTGATTTTGTCTGTATCACTGCCTCTCTTTCTACAATCTGTCTGGAGTGACCACTGAACTGGAAATCCTGAGAGCAATTCCAAACCTGTGGTCCTCTAAAGCCCTTTCCAGCAACATGGGCAACATATCCATTTTCTTTAATAGATGCTCTGTACAGTTATATGGAGATATACCTATCTCATAGAATTGGAAGGGACCATGAGAGATCATTGAGTCCAGTCCCCCGCCCTCATGACAGGACCAAATACCATCCCTGACAGATTTGCCCCAATTGGCTCCCTCAAGGATTGAGCTCACAAACCTGGGTTTAGGAGACCAAGGCTCAAACCACTGAGCTAGGATCCAAGGTACTGCTGAGCACACCGCAGCAACACATTACACCACTGAAGTGGAAGTGTTTTCAACCCTTCCGTTTATTTTAATACTTCATCTTTGAAGAGTGGAGGGACCAGGTAGAGAGAACACAATTCCCAGTGTCTTTCTAACCACTGGAGTTATTGCAGAATCTGATACCACTTCACATAGAACAGATTCACTTTTAAAGCAATGCATTAAAACAGAAAGTTGACTACAATCAATTACATTCTTTATCATTTACATTTGGGGTCGTGCTCAAAGAACTCAGAGGCTGCGTCTAGACTGGCAAGTTTTTGCACAAAAGCGGCCACTTTTGTGCAAAAACTTGCCAGCTGTCTACACTGGCCGCTTGAATTTGCGCAAGAGCACTGACTTTGTAATGTACAAAATCAGTGCTTCTTGCACAAATACAATGACGCTCCTGCTTGGGCAAAAGCCCTCTTGCGCAGATGCTTTTGAGCAAGAAGGCCAGCGTAGACAATCCAGGACCGTTTTGCACAAAAAAGCCCCGATGGTTAAAATGGCAATCAGGGCTTTCTTGCGCAAAACCGCGTCTAGATTGGCACGGATGCTTTTGCGCAAAAGCATCCGTGCCAATCTAGATGCTCTTTTCCGCAAATACTTTTAATGGAAAAACTTTTCCGTTAAAAGCATTTGCGGAAAATCATGCCAGTCTAGACACAGCCAGTCTGTTTTGGAGCCCCATTGTGCTGGATGCCATATAATATATAGATAGACATGGTTCCTGCCCCAAAGAGCAGACAGCTTAAATAAACATGAGATGGCAAAACAGTAATAAAGGGAAAGCATTTGCTCTGAATGTCAATGCAATGAGGAAACCAATGCTTTCACATTATTGCCTCACCAAAAATTAACAAGATTCATGGTTTTCAGACATGTTGTTTGAAACACTACTATATGATCAAAACCTTCAAATTATATGCCTGACCTGGATTTTTGCCTGCATACAGAAAATGATTTAATGTACTATAAAATCCATAATATCAAGGAAAGATACAGGATGGCATGAATTTGAAATCAAAGGCTGTAATGTATTATTTATTCCTAGATTTTAAAAAAAAATGCTAAACAACAGCTTTTTAAAGCAACAAAGTTTAATTTGACTCATACAGCATAAAAGTTGCCCTAGCAATTAAGAAGTATGCCACATCAAAATTCACAAGAAAATACCCATAATATCTTGTAGTAGTTATACCACTTCTGATTAGTATCCTAATAACCTATTTGAAAACTGAACAGCAGACAGAACGGCACTATGTGAGTAAATAAAATGAACCACAGATGTCAATTTACCATGGAAACGTCCCTCAAACTAGCCATAAAGAGGTAAGCCAACTTTTTTTTTGGCGGAGGGAAGGTTGATATTGTAATATAATCACCACCAAATGAATATTCAGCACAAATTAAAAGAATATATGGATACCAACAGTAGCCATGCTGCTTCAATGGATGCCAAAAATCTGTTTGACATACTGAAAATGTGCCATGCAAAGGTGGGTAAACACTGGACATGTATTTAAATGCTGTTATATGAATACAAAGAAGGTTACTCACATGCCACCAAAAATACTCCGGATATCTGCAATAGTTTTCAAGTAACCACATGGCCCAGAGGATCTTCTAAAGCATTTAATTACATGGTGGAGTGTTTACAGTCAAAAGTGGCAGCCAACATGTACTAAGCAACTTCCCACACACAGCTGAGCATATTAATGCCTATTAAATCTCAGTGTCATTATCTCAGTGTCAGCACATGAATTAGTCTTACGCTATGAAAAGATTGCCATGCATTCCTTGACATCTACCTGAATAAACATAGGAAGAAGAACAAACCTTAGGCATTTAGTACTGAATTCCCTAATGGCATGGTAGGATGCAGCATGCACTTTAGAAGTTAACTTTTCAATTACAAAGTATTTTTTCTTAGTGCTTAATTCTACTTTCATTTACACCAATGAAATCCCGTCGCTGTCAATGAGACTGCAGAGTTGTAAACAAGAGTGCAATTTGATTTGTTAGGTGATCCATCCCTAGGATTCTATGATTCTATTTGGTCCTGCCTGGACTCAGTGACTCCTGAGGTCACTTCCAGCCCTAGGATTCTGTGATTCTATGTTTCTCTACCACAAGGCCAATGACCCAGTTAAGCCCCTGGTAAACTCTAAGTGGAACTGGTATGGGAGATACGCTTTAGACTGGCTCGTGAAAGGGAGTGAATTTCACCCACTCTATATATATCACAATCATCCATCATAAAGTACTAGTTGTATCAAACCTTTTATATTGGAAAGTTAGATACTCTTTTTCTTTGCAGATGGCCTGAAATCACTACACTGCTAGATTTAAGGGTGTTTTTGCCCTTCAATATGATGTCGTAGTGCTTTAGTTAAGATATCTACAGCCTCACTTCCAGGGATCTGTATATTCAGAAATAATTTTTGCCTGATAACTGACAAAAGATATCAGTGCCATTTCCTGGCAAGAACACACTGTGGAATTATTTATTATAAATCAACATCAACAGCAAAACCCAATGCTTTGGAGATCTGAGACCAGTATTTACTTCAATCAGCAAAATATTTAGCAGGGGAAGTTTATGAAAGTTTTAATTTCTATTACTCATCTGCTAGGAAGACTGTCTTTGAGCACTGTGTCAGTGTCAGAAAGGTAAGTGAAATCGGTGGTCTCCATTACTGGATCTCTGAAAGTTTAGGGCCATGTCATGCTGTTTAGCCTCTGGCTTATAGTATGTAGTGCATCACCCTATAGGCACTATATCTTCCAGAGCTCCCCAATGAACAGGAAGAGACCATAGACTGCACCATAGTTGGAACTGAAAGAGGAGGAGAAAGATCTGGGTGTATTTGTTGATCATAAGATATCTATGAGCCACCATGTGATAAAGCTATGAAAAAGGCTAATGCAATCCAAGGGTGCATCAGGCAAGGTGTTTCCAATAGAGTCAGGGAAGCATTATTATACAAGGCAGTGGGGAGACCGCATCTGGGGTACTACATGCAATTCTGGTCCACAATGTTTATGAAAGATGAATTTCAACTGGAACAGGTTCAGAGAAGGGCTATTAGAAGAATACAAGGAATGGAAAACCTACCTTATGAGAGGAGACCCAAAGAGCTTGGCTTATTTAGCACAAACAAAAGAAGGATGAAGGGAGATATGATTGCTCTCCATAAATACAGAGGGATAAATGCCAGGAAGGGAGAGGAATTATTTAAGTTCCAAAGCGGACATAAGAACAAATGGCTATAAACTGGCCATCAACAAGCTTAGGCTTGAAATCACACAAAGGTTTCTAACCATCAGAGGAATAAAGTTCTGAACAGTTTTCCGAGGAGGATTTGGGGGGAGGGAACCTAATTGGCTTCAAGACTGAGCTTGATAAGTCTATGGAGAGGACAGTATCATGAGATTGCCTAAAATGACACACAGCTGATCCATGGCTGCTAGTAGTAAACATCTCCAACAGCCAGTGATGGGACACTAAATGGGGAGGGCTCTGAGGGTATGTCTACATTAAATGCCTCTGCCAACAGAGGCATATAAAATAGGCTACCCGATATAGTCAATGAAGCGGAGATTTAAATATCCCCGGCTTCATTAAAATAAAAATGGCCGCCGTGCTGTGCCGGCTCAGCTGATCGTCGGCACAGCGCGCAAGTCAAAACGCGGATCGGTCAACATGGGAAGCCTTTGTTGACTGCTCCCTTATGCCTCGTGAAACGAGGTTTACAGGAGCGGTCGACAAATGCTTCCCTTGTCGACCGATCCACGTCTTGACTCACGCGCTGTGCCGACGATCAGCTGAGCCGGCACAGCGTGGTGGCCATTTTTATTTTAATGAAGCCGGGGATATTTAAATCCCTGCTTCACTGACTAGGTCAAGTAGTCTGTTTTACATGCCTCTGTCAGCAGAGGCATGTAATCTAGATGTACCCTGAGTTACTACAGAGAATTCTTTCCCAGATGTCTGGCTGGTGGTTCCTGCCCACATACTCAGAGTCTAACCCACTGTTGTTATATTTGGGGTCAGGAAGGAATTTTTGCCCGGGTCAGAGTGGCAGAGACTCTGGACAGTTTCACCTTCCTCTGCAGCATGAGGCAAGGTCACTTGCAGCTTTATGCAAGAGTAAGTTGTGGATTCTCTGTAACTCGAAGTCTTCCAAACAGTGATTTGAGGACTTCTGTAATAGACCCCTAATTTCTGGCTGAGTTACTGGAGTTGGTGGGTGAGGTTCTCTGGCCTGCAATGTGCAGAAGGTCATACTAGATCAGTGGTCTCCAACCTTTTTGAGCACAAGATCACTTTTTTAATTTAGGTGCAATTCAAGATCTACTTCAAATATAAATTCCCTTGCTCTACCTCCTTTCTACCCCTTCTCCAAGGCTCGCCCCTGCTCACTCCATCCTCCCTCTCTTGCCCATCCTCACTCACTTTCAACAGGCTGGGGCAGAGGGTTGGGGTGCAGGCTCTGGTCTTGGATTAAGGGATCTGGAGTGTGAGACGGGCTCTGAGCTGTTCTTGGGGCAGGCAGTTGGGATGTAGGAGGGGGTTCTAGGTGCAGGCTCT
>CM057848.1:21780930-21791759 GCA_030068395.1 Apalone spinifera
TCCTGGAGGTTCATGTATAATTAGAAATCCATGATGCAACCTCTCATTTCTTATTCAGTGCAAGAAACTATATCTTACTAGGAACATATCCGGTTCCTTTATTTACTGCTCCTTTTATCCATTTGTTATGACTTTTCTTTAATGCCAGATTGCAACCATCTCAGAACACCTTGTAAGCACAATACATAACCAAGATGCAGTATAAATAACAACCCACCATTACACAATCAGGTTATCTACTCTTTTCCAAGGCCCTTGGGACAGGAATAGTCACATATTCCCTGAGGTTGACTTTGGGCAACAATGTCCCATAAGAAACAAGGTGTACATGCAGGGGTATATGTTTATCTGATTGCGCAACGAGTTCAGATACCAGTGTATGGCCAGGATCTATGAACAACATGAAAATACAATTCAGGGTGCGTCCTGGATAGTAGCTGAGGTAGACTGAGGAGTTGGGTAGCACACCAAGTAGTAACAGAATAAATGTAGTGTTCTTTCCCTTAGATTATATAAATTTCCCCTACTGGCTCATGTTCTTTAACATACCCCAGTAAATTCAAATAAAAATATTTGTAGCAGTTTTGTTTTTTAATTCAGGTATATTGAGTTCAGGACAGAATTTTCATCGCCTGCATTAGTCCCCAATCTTGCAAACTCTTAAGCATAAGCTTCACTCATTGACTTCAATTACACTTCCCACTGTAATAAACTTAAGCACGTGAGTGGTAGGGTTGCCAGATGGTTTCAACAAAAATACCACACACACTTGACATTACATCACAATCGACATTACATCTTATTTAGAAAATACCGGACATTTCTATTTTCTCATTTATATTTCTTCAATTTGTTTCCCGAACAGAAAGCTCAAATACTGGACTGTCCAGTTCAAAACCGGACACCTGGCAACCCTAGTGGGTGGGTGTTTGCAGGATCAGGATCTTAATGCCTGGCATCAGTCAGCTCCTTTGCTGCCTCCAGTCTTCAAAATCCTGCACAGATACAAAATGTGCATCCACATCTGTATCCGCAAGAATGAGCTTCAGGTAGCTGCACTGACATCTGCACATGCAAATACCTGCAAATATACAGCAGATATCCACGGATTTGCAGGGCTCTATCCATCTTATTCTATGTTGGAGCAGTTCAAATAAGCAAAGAGTTGAAGGCTCCAGACTCCAAATCTGACAAGGGTTTGTGAAGAGAGAAGGGTGTGATTTAGTTTGACTGCTGGTGATTCTAGATTTTAGTATGGTGTCTCTGTACCACCTCCATAGGTACTTTTGCAGTATTTAATATTTCACATCAGAACACGCAGTCAGGGTGACAGATGCTGCTAGAGCCTAGCAAGTAATTCAGGCTCCAGAAAGCCTCTTCGCCCTCCCATTTGGCTGAGTACATATTGCTCTGGAATCCAGTACATATGCTTAATCTCTTTGGACTTCAATGGGAGTTTTATACACATATCCTAAGGCACAGCTTGGCTCTTAATCTATATCTGACACACTAATCTCCACTCTGTTACAGCCACCTGCACGCATTCCTACTCTCTAAACTCTCTGGATGACAGAATTTCCTCTTCTTTTTTTGTTTTTTAATTAAAATAATTTTAAAATGCTTCCTTAAAATGTTTCCTCCATGTAAAAACATTTCATCTGGGAGTGAGGGAAGTTTGTCATGTTGATAATCTACTCACAAACAGGTGTGATCAAGAACAGCTGATTTTTATATCTTGCTTTCCTCAGTCTTCAGTCTGAATGCAAAACCTATTAGCCAGTGTTTTGGTTTAAAAGTTTGCTTTCACTCCATTGCAAGAGAAAAAGGGAGAATGCTTACTGCCATACAAGGTTACTGAGGCAGGGTGAGGGCTATTTGGGAGCCGCTATTTCTGTAACTGCCTGCAAAAGGAGCATTTCAGCTAATGTTCCTGAAGTACTATGCTTAACAGAAGCTACAAAGAAGCTACTCAACTCTTCAATCCATTTATTCAATTCATTTATTCAATCACAGACCGTTCTTATCTTGAGGAAAATGAAAAAGCCACAAAGATGGGAAAAAGAAAGTGACTCTGTATCAAGGCCACTCCATAAAACTCTAAAGTAAACTGTATGCATTTGCGACAATTTTACCATTTTATGCATTTGTGACATGCCAATTTCTATTTGATTTACTTGATTGGGTTACACATGCTTCAATGGGACTAGTTGCCTGAGGAAAGCAAGCACAGTTTATTTAGTGGCCCATCGATTTTTGTTTCTTAAGACAATGTTTTTTGAGATCAGGAGTTCATCTGAATCAACCCAGAAGATGCCATCAGTCTAGATAGAGATTAGCATATAAACAAATTGCAGCTTTCAAGCAAAATCATAATACAGTAAAGTCATGGTAGGTTACTAAAATTATCCCAATTACGTTATTAGATCAGTGGTTTTCAAACTATGGGTCGTGACCCAGTATGTCAGGCACTGGGTTACTTTGCTGTAGAGTGACCAGCAATGGTGCTAAGGCAGGCTTCCTGCCTATGCTGGTGCTGTGGACCGCGCTGCACACCAGAAGCAGCAACCAGCTGGTCCAGTTCCTGAACTGAAGGGCCACAGGGCTCCATGCACTGCCCTTGCCTTGGCCCTACATTTCCACGGCCTGGGAACCAGCCAGTGAGAGCTAGGTGGGCAAGAGCAGTGCACAGAGCCACTTATGTAGGAGCCGGACCTGCTGCTGACTGCTTCTGGGGCGCAGCACAGTCTGGGGTACCAGGAGAGGCAGGAAGCCAGCATTAGCACCACCGCAGTGCCGCAGACTTGGAGCTGCCAGAGGTAAGCCTATGCCCCAAGCAGTGTTCTCTGTAAGCTGTGCACTTGTGCGAATGCTAAGGAGAGATTCAAATACTGCTCACAGATAGGCTTTTTCTTTCTACTGGTGGTGCACATTTGCACATGCCTCTCTACACATTAAAAATGTATTCCACACATGAATGGAAAAAATGCACACATGGATAGAAAAGATTAGAGAGAACACAGAGCTAGGCAGGAGATTATGGTGAGGGACTGAGGCCGGAGCCCCCTCCGAGCCCACACTCTAGTCAAAAAATAGAATTATGTTGGGTTACAGGCATCAATAATTTTCTTCAACTGGGCCATGAGGGGGGGGGGGGAAGTTTGAAAACTACTGTATGAGACAGGTAAGTAGAAACTTTAGCACTACTATAAAATTGAAATCAATTAACCAAATAAAACTGAACTATAAATAAACAAACCCAAAATACTTATTTCTATAAACTTTAAAAAAACAATAAATGGTCTGGTAGCACTTTATAGACTAACAAAACATGTAGATGGTATCATGAGCTTTCGTGGGCACAGCCCACTTCTTCAGATGACCAGAGTGTTGGATGTCCAGGACCAAAATAAATAGAGGAGAAGGGAGGGGGGTGGAAGAAGGAAAAAATGGGGGGGGGGACGAACAAGAAGAGGCAGTGGGTAAAAAATAGCAAGGGGAAAGCGGAGTTGGAATGTAATAGGAAAAACAAATATCTAAATACCTAAAGGCTGGATAGTCAAAAGAGGCAGATAAGAGCCATTAATTAGCAAACAACAAATGGTCTGGTAGCACTTAAGGACTCTCAAAGCATGTATATGGTATCATGAGATTCTACATAAACACTCTATACCAGGAACCCACTGACTGTTACACTTACCGTCATGCCTTCAGCTTCTATTCCAGACATATTTCTCAGTCTACTGAATACAGCCAAGCCCTAAATACAACCAGATTTGCTCTGATCCCACAGACAGAGACAAACACCTACAGGATCTTTATAGAGCATTCCTAAAACTGAAATACTCACCTGGAGAAGTGAAAAAACAGATTGATAGAGCCAAAAAAGTACCCAGACATGAACTACTTTAAGACAGGCCTAACAGAGAAAACAGAATTCCACTTGTCATTACCGACAGTCCACAAGTCAAACCCCTCCAACGCATTATCCGCAATCTACAACCCATCTTGGAAAATGATCCCTCACTCTATAGGCCTTGGGGGAAAGACCCATTCTCACTTACAGACAACCCCCCCAACCTGAAACGAATTCTTTCCAGTAACCATGCTACACAACCACATCATAAACATCCAAGAACCCAGCCCTGCAATCAGCCACGGCTGGGCGGTGCCAACTCTGTCCACATATCTATACAAGTGAATTCATTACTGGAGCCAACCACATAAGCCACCAAATCAGAGGCTCATTTAACAGCACATCCAGTAATTTAATCTATGCCATCAAATGCCAGCAATGCCCCACTGCTATATATATATATCGGACAAACTGGACACTCCCTACGGGAAAGAATCAATGGACACAAATCAGATATCCGTAAAGGGAACATAGAAAAAACCTGTTGGAGAACACTTTAATCTCCCTGAGCATTCATTAACAGAACTTCAAGTAGCTGTTTTATTATAAACCAATTCCACAAGCCAAATACACAGGGAAGGACTGGAACTACAACTCATTCACAAGTTCGATTTTCACACCCATGGATTGCATAAAGATACTGGATGGCTAGGTCATTATCAACCTACCAAACAATAGAGGAAACAATGGTTCTTAGTCTATGTAGAATCTCATGATACCATCTACATGTTTTCTCAGTCTTTAAGTGCTATCTGACCATTTGTTATCTGACCATTTGTTGTTTGCTAATTAACGGCTCTTATCTGCCTCTTTTGACTATCTAGCCTTTAGGTACTTAGAAACTATTTGTTTTTTCTTTTGCATTCCATCTCGGCTTTCCCCTTTCTATTTTTACACACTGCCTCTTTTTGGTCCCCCATCCTCCCATTTTTTCCTTCTTCTACCCCCCTCCCCTCTTCCCTATATATCTTGGTCCTGGACATCCAATACTCTGGTCATCTGAAGAAGTGGGCTGTGCCCACGAAAGCTCATGATACCATCTACATGTTTTGTTAGTCTATAAAGTGCTACCAGACTATTGGTTGTTTTTTTAAGTTTATGCTGTCCAGTTTATCAGCTACCCCCTGAAGCTACTTATTTCTATATCATAATTCAGTATTCACTCTTTATTTTTACTGTATATTGTGGCAGTTCTCAGGCAGGATCGGGGCCCAACTGTCCTAGAGGCTATTTATACACATGCCACAACAATAAAAATTGTTAGTGCCCAACAATTAAAAATAAAGACAAGCTGTCAAACGCTGACGGAAAAGGGGAGGGCAAGCCAATAAAATGGTATTGAGGTATTTATGATCCCTGTCGTCTTAGGGTATATCTATGCTTTGAGCTTGGAGATGCGATTCCCAGCTCACAGAGATGCAAGCTCTACTCTTATTAGTATGCTAAAAACAGTAAGGTGGCATGGGTAATTTGAGTGGCAGCTTGGGCTAGCCACCAGGATATGTGCCCAAGGGACTAGCAGATACACGTACTGGGGGATTAGCCTGAGCCATCACCTGGGCTACGCTTACTACACTACTATTTTTAGTGCACTAGTACCCACACAAGCACTGGTTAAGCTATTATTTTAGAATGCTAATAAGAGCGGCACTGAAAATCACATCTCCCAGCTCAAGTGTAGCTGTATACTTTCATTCTCTCATTGTTTCTTTCTTTTTTAGGTTTGTTTATTACTGGGGCAGTAGTGGGGTAGTTCACAGAGGCATGAGAGTCAGGGGAAGAAAGGAACAGAGACACTGACAAGGAGGGATAGAAGAGCACATAGGAGAAGGAAGGATAGGCAGAGAGAGAGAGGGGCATGGAGTGCAGGGAATACAAAATATTATAAAACTCAGCATTTGTGTCTTTTCATCCTCAAAATACTTCACAAACATTGAGGTTCCAATTACTCCTGTGCTTAAATCCTTTCCTGGATTTGGACCTAACTAATAGTACCTACTGATGAAGTGTTAAGATGCATCATGCTCATTCTGCAGATAGGGTAACAGAGCTAAAGAAGTGATCAGCACCCAGCAGGGTGTGAACGGCCACAATGGAAAACCAAAATCTTACAGGTGCTGCACTGCCCCGGCTGTGTCACTAGCACTTCTGGGGGCGTATCGCATGGTTTCAGGTGCGGCAGTAAGTTGAGACGCTTTATTTGCACGTGAACTGGGGGAGAATTAGTCTGCTCTTCTGGACACAAATCTTTGGGAAGTCTATCAACATTTAAGTGATTTAGCTTGTGTCCACTCCTCACTGCATAGTCAGTGGCCTACATGAAAGCAACCTCAAAACACATAGGCTATGTCTACACTGCCCCTTCTTGTGCAAAAAAATATGCAAATGAGGCAAAGCGTGGAATATTGCTGTGCCTCATTTGCATAATTAATTAGGCTCCGTTTTTGCACAAGAGGCTTTTGCCCAAGAGCCATTCTTCCTGAAAAAAAGAGGAAGAACGGGTCTTGCGCAGGAGGGGGTTTTTGCACAAAAAGGATTTGTGTAGACGGCTCCTTTTTGCGCAACAGCTTCTTGCACAAAAACAGAGCCTCATTAATTATGCAAATGAGGCATGGCGATATTCCATGCTTCGCCTCATTTGCATTTTTTTTGCACAAGAGGGGGCAGTGTAGACATAGCCATTGGGCTGTGTGAGAGGACAGGAGCAGAGTTTAGGTCAACACCTAAGTATCAGTAGTGAAGGAACCCCTCACCATTCTCAGGGTTATGCTCTTGAGAATACTGTGAATGGCAAAATCCGTATATGCAGGGGGGGAGCAGGAGGGTGTTCCCAATACAAAACAACCACACACCCTGACTCAGATCACTAGGTCATGCTTGTGGTTCCTAAGAGAACTGTGTTTTTATTAGTATGTAAGTTTCTAAAACTTCAGCAGGAGAGTGGAAGTGGGGAGCTTTGTCAATGAATAGCTTAGACATCTTTATGGAGCTCTGAGCTAGAGTGGAGCTAGCAACTACCTCCATTATTACACATTAGATCAGGAGAGCAGATGAAATTTAAGTCATGGGCAGATGATTGTTGATTAAATCTGCCTGGGGTGAGAGAAAGGACAAGGAGTATTTATTTACCTACCTGGCCTATGTATCAGCTCAGGCAAGGAAACAATGGCAGTTACTTCAACCTCACCTAGGGTACCCTTGAGCTCCTAGGTGTGGGTGGGATAAGAGAAAAGATTTATGGATCACTGGCAGCTCTGAAATGATTTCAAAGAAAATACTGGACATCTTTCAGAACTCAAATTACTCCTACAGGTATAAAGCCAATGCTTAAGTGAGTGGAGACCATGGAAATCAGATCTACACCAATGAAGACTGACACTGAAGTACAACCTAAATTTCCTAAAGCTCTGATCAAAGGAACCAGAATAGTAGATTGGAGAGCTGAATGTTTATCTTCAGATCCCAATTGTTGAAGGAATCATCAGGTTGTTACCAGGATTTCCTCAGATAAATAGATTCAGGAATGAATTTCTTGTATTTAATTTGTGGGCTCACCCTTAAGGAGAATCCATTTCATTTGGAAGGAGCTTAATAAATTCCCTAAATACTTCAGACTTAAGACAAAAACTGAAGTTCAATACTGTTTATCACACACAGCTGCCAGCACACAGAAATAGTACCAAGAGCAGCAAGCAAGAAAGCAAGAAATGGAAAAATAACTAAGTGGCAAGGTTCAAAAGCCAAACGAGAATCCTTTCAAAAATGGAAAAATAACCATATTAAAGCAGCTACAATAGGCAAGGTGTATGATGTAAATTACAAGGGCCAAGGTAGAATCTGAAGAACAAATAGTTAAAGATAAAGCCAAACAACAAGAAATCTCTTATGTATATCAAAAGCAGGAAATTTGCAAGAGAATCAATCCATCTGCTGGACCACTAGGGAGTGATCTAGGAATGACAAGACCTATTTCACTAACAAGGAAACCAGCTGAAGCAACAACTCAAAATAGAATTATAAAACATCTGGGTGATCACCATCTGATAGAACTAACAGCAGTTTCTGCAAAAGGAGAACCATGTCCCTCTAGCCTGCTAGAATTCTTTGAGCATGAAACTAAATAGAGAATAAGAGAATGGGTTGAAAATTCTTCCCCTTGACAAGGTTCCTCCCAAGAGGCTATTAAGGCAAATTAAATATCAGAAAGGGAGAGAGGTACTATAAAGTCAGGGAACAAAAACTAAGAGGAGTAAATAGTGAACTTTCTTTGTTGTGGCACAGTATTAACTGATATGCCAAAGTTCTGGGCCAGAGCCAGTGTTGTTTAAAATGTTCATTCATGATCTGGAAACAGTTATAGTAGGGAAGTGGCAAATTCTGCACAACTGACATAACCTTATTTAAGTTAGTCAGAATTAGAGAAAACTGTGAGGAACTCCAGCAGGACTGAATAAAGCCAGGTCAACAGGTAACATGATGGCAGATGAAATTCAATATTAATAAGTGCAAAGCAGTGAACAATGGAAGAAATAATTTTAGTCATTGATAACACAATCTACATTCACTAACAACTCCAAAAAAGCCATGGGCAACTCTACTACAAACACTGCACAGTAAGCAGCAGCAGCTAAACAAAAAACGTTAAAAAAACAAACACACACATTATAGTATATAAGTAATTGAATGAAATATGATAATACCAGTACATCCAACAGTGTTATATCACCACTTGAAACAGCGTTCAGTTCTGGACATGGTAGTTCAAAAACAGGTTATGTCAGAAATAGGATTTCAGAGACAAGCCATTTAAATAATTAGTAGTATGGGGAGAGACTATGTAAAGAGAGTTAAAAGACTAGAAGTATTTAGTTTAGAGAAGAGAGGGGGAAAGAAGAACAAGCATAGAAAAGTTTTTGCTCTTTTGCTCAACCTTACTCTAATAAGAGAACATGCTATTAAACTGAAAGGAAGCAAATCTAAAACTAATAAAAAAAAATACCACTGTCTACCACTCACCCACGCTCATCAACAGCTAGTGGAATTAATTTTTCACAAGATATTGAAGTAAAAACCTTAGCAGGACTTCAAAAAAAGGGGGGGAGGTATGTTTATATAGACAGTGAGAACACCCGAGTTACTGTAAATAGGATTAAAACTACGTTTGGAAAAGCTACATACCTCATGCTCTGGAGGTTAAGTCAATTATTAATGAATTGGGATAGAAGAAACTTCTTCTGCAGGCAGATTGCTACACAATTACCCACTTTGGGGTTTTTTGTGCCTTCCTTTGAAGCCTGGGGTACAAGCTAGACACTGACAGAGAAAAGACTAGAAGGACTTGCTGGTTAGATCAAATAAGGCAATTAAAAATGAGATGCTATACAAAGACCAGCACACGTTGCTTTTCGGTAATTATAATCCTGATTGTCATGTAAGCAAAACAGAAAGGAATTGACAATAAACATATAAATAAATAAAGCAAACATTACAAATGAAGCTGCATGTGTAGTGCCAATTTTCTCCACGACAAACTAAAAGTGCTAGCAAGTAAATATGCTGCCACGTGACCTGCTAAATAAGTAGAAATGAGAGGGCACTCAGATAACTGAAATGCTGGGTTAATCGCAACAAATTAAAGACTTTGCTCACAAAAGTCTTTAAATCAAAACTACTGGGTTAAAAAGCTCTGTATTACCACTGCACATAGTTACAGTATGCATATTTGGCTCTGTTTGTCCCAGGGCAGTGGGTTGATTTCATCCCTTCACATTAGGAATGCAAATAGATATAGCCCCATGGTATTTTTTTTTCAAAATTTCGTGTTATTTTGTTTTATTGGGGGCAGGGGTCTGCCCTCGAGCATGGATACAACCCTTGCCCCTTCCACTTCCCAGGGTACCAAGCCCTTGGCAAGGGTGGAGAAGCAGTGAGATTTCAGTCAACAGATCACAATGCCACTCACTCAAATTTGGCCTGGCCACCCCTCCATCATGATAAAGGGGTGGCCAGGCCACATGTGAATGGCCCTGTGGCTAGGAGCCGTCACTACAGGGTGAATAGTTTGTTTTATTTCATGTTATTTCAGTTTGGGGGATAACATAGAGCTCTGTACCTAGATATGGCATCTTCCAGGGACTTTTTTTAAGTTGGCCTCTATACACAGACTCAACATAAGCCTGCAAAGAACTCTGGAGAGATTCATAGATTTTAAGGCCAAAAGAAATCTGTAGATCATGTAGTTTGACCTCCTAAAACAAGTCTCAGAATTTCAGCCAATTACCTCTGTACTGCAGTTAATAACTTTTTCTTGACTAACGTGTGTGTGCCTTCCAGAAAGGCATCTAGTCCTGATTTGAGGAATTCAAGTGAAGACAGGTCTACCACTTCCCTCAGCAGTGTGTTCCAATAGCTAACTCAACCTCACTGTTAAATGAAGGTGCAGCTTCTCAGTTCCCATTTTTGGATAAAACTAATTATGTAGGTTGACAGGGCTAGCCCTATCAATTGGTATATGGGGTGTAGCTGTGTGTACAGTGGCATGATAGAGGTGGATATATAAGCTAGCTATTTGGAAGGGAGGGCAAAAGTGAATAATTGTTTCACAGACCCACCTCAAAATATTATAGAATCCATGTATTGCTGCTGTGGATGCCTCAAACACAAGGGCTATGTGTACACTGCAGGCTTCTTGCGCAAGAACAACCACTCTTACGCAAAAACTTGCCTGTTCTTGCACAAGAAAGTTTACAGTAGATTGTCAGAAGAGAGGGCTTTTTGCGCAAGAGTTACTCCTCTCCCTACGAGGAATAAGTCTTTCTGCGCAAGAGCTCTTGTGCAGAAAGGCTAGTTTGGATGGGAACATGGGTTTCTTGCTCAAGAAACCCCTATGGCTAAAATGGCCATCAGAGCTTTCTTG
>CM057848.1:21826025-21837723 GCA_030068395.1 Apalone spinifera
GATACTGGGCTGGATGGACCATTGGTCTGACCCAGTATGGCTGTTCTTATGTGAGGACTAAAAAGTTACACATCATGGAGATGACACTGGTAGCAGAGCCAGCCCTACGTTATGTAGGGTCTTGCTGTGAAGTACATTATCCAGATCTTCATTCAGTTTTTCTCCCTAATCCTATGAATTCATCTGCATGGTTGACCAGTATACCAGAAGTTAAACAAATTAAAAAGGGAGGGCAGCCAGTAAGAAAAAAAGATCTATGGCACTTGCTTTCTAGTCTGTGACACCAGATTACCAGAGAATGGGATAGGAATAAACAAACCAAGAAAAGTGAGGAAGGAGAACTTGCCTACCTATGCCAGTAGACAGTTCACTTTAAAATTTAAGGTGTCAGCTATTAGGAGGGTGGGATAGATGTGTAAGTTCTATTAGATTGTACTGGTAGCAAGAATCTATAGTAGACACTGCTTGGTACCAGTCTAGCAGCATTATGGGATTACAGCACAACTGGCAACAGACAAATAAATGTTTCCCCTTCGGGCTTAATTCCTCCAGAACCAGACATATGTTTTTTTATTCTGGCAGTTGATGTGTTACAGTATTTTGTTGATGGATCAATTTCTCTGTACTGATAACCATCAAAGGTACATACTGCCCAGTTATAATCTGAAGTAAAGGCTGAAGGATCTATATATCTTAAAGCCGTGGTGTCCAACGCACCAGTTGAGTGTGGCTAGTTGGCTTGAAGAATGTGGCTATTTGGCCATTTGAGTGTGGCTAGTTTACCATAGCAGTAGCCACTATAGTATACTGGATATATACTATAGTGGCTACTGCTTCAGAACTGGTTGGACACCATCTTAAAGACTCTCAAAGCGACAGAGACTACTAAAATGTGCCACTAGTTTATAGAAGTTGTCTGTGTATTCATTGCAACAGTCCTGGGCCTTAAAAAGAACTGAAAGCTGGAAAGCACATTAGCAAACTTGAATAGCTCTAATGCAGTGTAACTGAAGAATGGCTCGGATAGCAGTAGACAAAAATCCCTAATTCATCATAATTAAGGAAGCAAAGACTTTGATTCTAAAGTAAGTACATGGTCAGGATGACTAGAAGAAATACATGCAGTCCAGGGAAACACAGAATCTATATGTGAAGTACCACTTTTATCACTTGGCACAGAGGTGCAAGGGCTTTGGGTATGTTTACACTAGAAATGTAAATAAAACTATATTAAGTCAGCTGACAGCCACCACTGTAATTACTGTGGTTTTGCATATCCACACTACCCTTCTAGGATCAGTGGTGCGCATCCTCACTAGGAACACTTCCATTGACCTAAGAAAGGTAGGGTAGGGAGTTGAGGCCCAGTCTCTCATCTCAGCTAGCAGCGACCTGCCAGGAACTCAGTTGTCCCACATGCTAGCAGACTCCTAAGGAGCTGATCCCCTCCTACTCTCTATTCCACAACGGGAATTGGAGGAAGTTCCCCAGGGCTTCTCTCCTTCACATTCCCCTCTGGGAGCTGTTGAAAGCAGCCCGGGGCTTCTTGCCCCAAGGAAGTGGGTTCTGAAGTAGTTGGGGCTTCTTGCCACAGTTCCCATCTGGGAGGAAGATCCATTATCCCAGCTCTCAAGGGAAGCTGGGCTTTGGCTGCCTGGCTTTCTTGTCCATTTTACAACTCCAGCCAATTTAAAGGGACACAGTATATACACTGATACTGCTTTATCCTAACTATACAGTATAACCTCTATGCCTCTTGTGGAGGTGGAATTATGTCAGTTGGAAGAAGGCTGTAGTATACTATAGAAACTGACACAATTAGGTTGACAAACAGCCTCATGCAGACCTAACTGTGATCAGCCCCTTGTTAGTGGGGTAGTCTGCACTCAAAAACTTGGGTGGCTGATGAGAATTCATGTCGAATTTTTTAAATTTACATTTTAGGTTGTTGTTGAACTTTTCCTCTTTATGGAGGGTGCTACAGATATGGCATTTGTCCTGAAATACCACTGAAAATCCCTATTGTATTAAGTTTATTCATTAGTGTGGGCTGGGAATAGGATGAGAAACCTTTAGGGGAAGATATGATGTGAGGGGTTAGAGTTCAAAGGATTATACTGAAAATGTGCCATACCAGAATGGTATTTTGGGACAGTAAGCATGAAATGGATTTCCTGAGATACCAGAGGAAGAAGTTAATGCAAATTACCCAACTGTAGTTATGTAAAAACTCAGCCTGCTGAAGTTATTCTCTGAGGAAAGGATCTTTGTCTGCTGTTTACATGTCACCAAAGACCAAGATCAAAGGCTCCAACCTGTATAAAGAAACAACTACTCTGCCTGCTTTGTTTGTGAGTCTAAGACAGTTATGAACTTTTAACCACAGGGAAAACCCAGCTGTAAATTTTAAAGGAATGATACCTACCAAAGCCCAAGGCTGGCATTAGGTAATCTCTGGTGAGCTTTTTAGCATGCATTTAGGGTTTTTTACTTTTTAATGTTTTTTCCCCTTAAGGATTGTGTGGTAATCACTCTGTTCATAGTCTGTGGAGAGAAAGCCAAGAGCAGATGCTGGCCTTTTAGGTAGTCTGGCTTGCTGGGAACAGCACAATGTAAATCAGAAAGCTGTGCAGCATGGGTCCCTGCCCAAGAGAGGTAATGGCTGGGATCCAGTAATCTTTAAGTGGTTACCCTAAGTGGACTATGGAGAGGGAATGCAAGTACAATTGCCCTGACCTGTGAAAGAGGGCAAGCAGGGAAGACTGAGAAGTAGCTCAAGTCACCACAGAGCACTATATGACTTATATGAAGAATCTATTCACTGTTTACTGTAGAAAGAGGATTATAAATAAGACTACTGGATAGCTGTAATGGTGGGTGTCCATAGCTGAGGAGCAGAATCCTTAGCTTGTTTCCTAAAGACAGCACTAACTTCCTGTGGAAGAAAACAAGTCCTCACTCTGCGTTTGGTAAGCAACAAGTCAGAGATAGTTTATTTTTCAAGCAATTGCAAGGGAAGACTGCAGCCGGATGGAGGGGTCCCCCTTCCTAAGCAGATCTTCAAATACAAACAGTATAAAGGGCAATATATATACCCTCCCATTACATACAACAACGGCTAGAAATCATCTGTCTGCCCACACAATTCCCTTGAGATGCTACTTTATCTTAAGGTTTCCCACTGGAAACAGCATTCCATCCTAATCTTTTAGAGCGAGGCAAAGAAAGTGTCTCTTGCGATTCTCATTCTCATGTTGCAAGGCCTCAGGGTTAGCCTGAGTCTTGCCTTATTGCTAACAAATAAGAGATGGCTGTACACAAATTCCCTTTTTCCTTATCCTGCTTCCACACTCCCTTGAGTGATATCTTATCTACCTAGATTGTTGAAAAGCAGACAAGCTATGCCAGGCATTAAGAAAAGGACTAAAACAATACCTAGGTCTTCCTTTCAGCATGCAAAAACAGATATATTATAACTAGTGTTCCCTCTAAGCTATGCAGCAGCACAGCTTCACAAGTGATTAATCAGCCCCACTCAGCCAGTCAGCTTTGTGCATGGAGCTCTGAGTCTCTGACTGGGCAGGGCTGATTAATCACCTGTGAAGCTGTGCTGCTCTGCAGCTTAGAGGGAACACTGATTATAACATGAGTACCCAATTTCAGAATTGGGTGATCTAACTTACATGTACAAGTACAAAATGTAAACCCTGCATCAATAGGCATATAAAAGAGTTGCATAGTAGAGAAGGGAGGAGGGTAGAAATGAGTTTGAAGATATGGGCTGGTCTACAAAAGGGGTAACATGCTACAGAGATTTGATTTCTAAAATGCACTTTCGTATTGTGGCATTAACTGACGTGTGTCATTTCTGCTGCTGTGTACTAAACATTACCGTAAATTAGCATATATAACCCGCGTCCCTGTATAACACGCACTCGTGTATTACCTGCGGTTTTTCTTTCATGTGTAAAAAAAAAACACTTAGATTACCCGCGGACGTGCATAACCCACAGGTAATGAACTGGTAATGAACCGCAGCTGCGGCCACTGAGCAATAAGTACTACCCTATTACTGGTATATAAGTTCTACGAACCACACCGTTTCAAAACCTCTTCAGTTTATAACAAAA
This sequence comes from Apalone spinifera, assembly GCA_030068395.1. Taxonomy (NCBI): domain Eukaryota; kingdom Metazoa; phylum Chordata; order Testudines; family Trionychidae; genus Apalone; species Apalone spinifera. The sequence goes on from CM057848.1 coordinate 21,830,156, forward strand.
TATTTGTAAGGATGCCTAAGCGCAAATCACATACATCCAATTTTAAATTATCTGTTCTGACATATGCAAAAGAAAATGGCAACAGAACAGCGGGGAGAAAATTTTTCATCAACGAAAAGTGTGTTTGGGAGTGGAGAAAAGAAGAAGCGGAGATTGAGAAATTAAATCCTCAGAAAAGCGCACCCCGAGGAAAGAAAGCCAAGTGGCCAAAACTAGAAGAAAACCTGGTGAAGTGGGTTCTTGCACAGAGAGATAGCCAACATGCGATGTCAATGGTAGCTATAAAGCTCAAGGCTCGACTTATTGCTGTGGAGATGAAAATCGATTATTTTAAAGGGGGCTCAGGTAACTGGGTTTACAAATTTATGAAAAGAAACAACCTTTCAGTTCGATCATGGTCATCTGTTGGGAAACGGCTTCCTGACAAATGGTACATACAACAACACTGCTGCTCTTATTAAATTAAATTGTTATTAAATCGAAGATGCTGATTTTATCATGTTGGTTTTGTCTTTTAATTTGGGTAAAAATCAGTTTGTATAAGACTCTTGACATGTATATCGCGGTGTGTGTGTGTGTGTGTGTGTGTGTGTGTGTGTGTGTGTGTGTGTGTGTGTGTGTGTGTGTGTGTGTGTGTGTAAAAGCATATATAACCTGCTGTTTATATTCACTAATTCATGGTACTTAGTGCACTTAACATTACATTAAAGCACACCAGCAGGATTTACACAGACTAATTAATGTGCAAAGAGAAGGATATTGGCGTTTCAGAGGAGTTGTTATAGAAAGATCCTGAGACTAGGATGGATGCAGAAAGTTACCAACAAGGAATTATATAAGAAAATATAGCCAAAAGAGAACCTACTGCAGAAAGTTATGCAACGAAAGTTACAGCTATTCAGGCATATCTGCAGAATGAACGATGAATGAAAAGTTAAGACCCTGGTATTCGGCATAATGGATGGTCCGAATAGGAGAGGCAGACCCCACAGAGAATGGGTAGATGATGTAGTCGATTGGTACAGAGCTAGTCTACAGAAACTAAGCCACTCTACACTGGACAGGGAAAGATGGAAGGAAATAGTGAGGGAGGCATCGGACACCAACGGGCATTGAGCCCATGGTTGTTTGATGATGACTGATGATAAGGAGCTTTGGAAATCACATCCTCATAGCGTGCATTGCTGCTCCATGTAGATAAGCAATTCCTAGGCTGTGTACATCTGTGTACTTCTCAAAAATAATAAAATGCCAAGTCTTCCAGTTTCAGTTTTGTGATTTTCTTCTGACTAAAATAAGTGCTAAAGCACAGCATACTTTTTGTATTACACAGCACTCAAATTAGCTTTGAGTTAGTGAAAGGGTTAGTGGTTATAATGTTTGGCTTAACACTGCTACAGGTTTTAGCACTGTATAAACATTTTCAGAAAGTTAAATTATATACCATGTCACTGATTCTCTCCCCCCCAATATAATCTAACAAAATATCCATTCTTTTAAAAAAATTAACTTATTTGAAAACTTTTATTCTATTAATGAGAAGAGTGTGGGCTAAATAGTATATACCTCTATAATTTTGTTCCAGATAGGACGATGACTGGTAGCATCCCAGAGAGTAATGTGTTTGTCATGTCCACAAGTGAAAAACTGAGGTTTAGAGGGATGGATGGCTAGTCCCCATAGCTCATCAGTGTGACCCTATACAAATATAAACAAAGTTTCTTCAGATGATGGACAGTAACATGCAAGTTAAATACCTTTAATTAAGTTTCACTGTTTCTGAATGAACATGATTAAAAATAACTTACTGTATAATTAAGCCATCAGAAATTCTGCTAAGTTTGGATAGGTACTTATTTTATCAGATTTTTTTATTTCTGAAATCACTACTCTGGTAAATTAATTAAATAGGTCTGTATTTTCCTAACATTAGACAAGTGGTATTAGTGCATTTACATATTTTAAAACTGTATGCTTTTTGTTAGTTTGCAAGGAAACAGCTTACCTGGGTAATTGGAAAAAAGTCTCCTGATAGAGTACCTTGTAGAACGAAGTTTCTAGTAGTGCCTATCAATACAACATCACCTTTCCCTTCTGCTACTGTTCTTATTGGACCAAACTGCTCTGGTATCTGTAATCAGAACAGATAAATGGACTGGTAAGCCGGATGGTACAAAATTGTTTCTCAAACATTAATTTGTTTTTTTAAGTATTTATTTCAAGAAATACAAATGGAGTTTTAAGCAGTCAAACAGCACTGAGCATTGTCAAATAAAGGCTATACAATTTAATATAAAATAATACAGGACACCAGGAAGCAGATCCTAAACTGGTGCAAAATGTTATAGTTCTACTGACTTCCACAGAGCTATGACAATGTATATAATACTACACAAAAAGGTATCTGTGCTTATCTACTATATATCTGAGAGAGAGTTTGTCTGCTTGTCTGTTCAAGAATTCCTCCTAAATGGTAAGAGCTAAGACCACCAAACTCGGTGTACAGCTTCCTCTCATAACTTAAAGCAAGGTAAAGGCTTGGTTGTGCCAGGAAAATGGGATGGAACCCTCTCCCTCTGTGTCTGCTGCAGTGTCCATGGAAAGATGGTTCTCACCTGGCTTCAAGCTGCAGTGGAGAGAGAAGGATGGGGTAGTCCTCTCTCCCCAGGGCAGCCTGCATACTGAACTCCTCATCCCCATCCCCATTCCAGGGCAATGATTTAAATTCAGCATGTACATTTTCATTTTATTTTCTCAAACACAAAAATTACTTGAGTTAAGGTCCCGAGCAATGCTGTGTAAATCTTCTAGTACAGTCGTTCTCAAAGTGCAAACTATCTTGCCCCCCCATCTCCTGCCCCACATCTCTGAAGCTTCCAACAAAGGGGGGAGGAAGTGGCTCTGTTCACTGCTGCTCTTCTTTCCCCCAGCTGGGGAAATGGCAGTGCAGGAAACTGTTTGCCTGGAGGCTTTTCCTGCTGCTCCCATTGGTCAGAACTGTGGCCAATGGGAGCAGAGGTGGGCGGTACCTGGGAGCAGCAGGGTGCATGGAGCCAGGTAAGCTCTCCCATCCCCCTCATGCCCAGATCCCACACCTCTATCCTGCTCCTGAACTGAGGCCCTGTACCTCCAGCTTCTGCATCCAACCTCGTACCCAAATCTTCCACCCTCAGCCTGCTCCTGCACCCAACCTCCTGGCCAGAGCCCCACCCTGCTCCTGCACCCTATCTCCCACCCAGACCTCACATCCTCACCCCCTCCCTGCACTCTACCTCCTGCCTAGACCCTGCCCTCCCACCTGTACTCCACTTCCTACCCAGACCTTGGACCTCAATCCCTATGCAGCCCCCTCCCACACACTGCACCCCTCATTTTTTGCCCCACCCCAGAGAGCTTAGAGGGGCTCACAAAATCTACTAGTTTTGGGAATCCAGAAGAGTTAAGCTGGCCTGTGGGAAATCCTGAACTTCGTTTCTCCCCTTCTTCTCCTCCATGGAGCTGAAGCACGAGGGGAGTGAAGTGTCTCAACTGGGGGCCACATACGTAAGAGTGAGAGTCGGAAGGGGTTGTTGGTATTTTTGCTTCTCACTTTTGTGCGGACCCTGACTGATTTTTCCATGAATCAGTGGAAAAAAGGTTCACTCCTGCCATAAAGACAATGTTGAAACCTTTTTTATATATATAAATTAATATTTTACTTTATTTAAAATTAAGTTTGATTAACTAACATGATAAAGTTAAAGTGCTTAATCTATTTAATGATTTTGATTAATAGTATTTCCTTTCTTACTGGTTATATATGCCCCAGTATGTTATAGCTACATATTTTCATGTTTATACTAATATGAATAATTAAGTATTTAGAGATAAACAAATGCATTTTGGCATCATGGGTGGTTGGCTGATGTTCCACGGAAAGGTGTTCATTGAGCGGGGTGGGCTATGGGCTAAAAAGTTTGAGAACCACTGTTTTAGTGGAACATAAAATCTGCACAACTAAAACCAAGTCAGTCAGCAAATGAAAATGTTATTTCCCTTATAGCAGTTAATTCAGTCACATTTTACAAACTGTGAAACATTAATTTTGGACCAACTATTTTTGTAAAAAATCCAATTATTTTTTAAATAAATTAAAAATTACTGAGCTTCTCCTGGAGGTACTGACAGATTTTGCATACACCTATACTATGCAGTAAATGTACACTGCTTTAATCTTCTGCTTCCTAGAAGACCCCAGTGCAATCCAGAGTGTACAGCTCAACAGTGCGGGAAACCTGAATAGAATAGGTGATTTAATAATAAGCCATTATAAAAATATTATTTGGGAAGTGAGAATAAGTGAGCAGGAAGTCTGATCTTTTTCAGTGGTGAAAGTTATGGAAAGCTCAACAGCAGATGTTCTTTACTTGATTTAAAAAGCTAACACGCTTGTCCCAAGTTGCTAATGCATGTGCAATGTCTCTAAAGTGTGTAGTACAGTTCATCCACCAGAATATATAGCTTTCCTCTGATTTCCACAGTGTCTAAATTGTCACATAACTTTGCTTTTCAGATGTAACAAATGTACTTACTGTGAATATTCCCACAAAGTTTGAATGCACAAATTCCTACAAAATGGCTCTAGAAATTTAGTAAAAAATGTTTTAAATTTACCACTGGACTAAGACTAAGCATAGAAAGTGATAAAAACCATTGTCATCACCATTATTATTTTAGAAAATAAAAGTGTGGAATTAGCTTAGTATCTATTATTGCCAAGCACTGTAAATATTAAATTAAAAAATGCCTATTGCTGTTAGAAATTTGACAAAGAAGGGCAGAAATAATATAAGCAACATTTCATTAGAAGCTTTCTTACAACTAATTGAGGTCTTAAATTAAAAGATTTTAAAATAAACCATATATAAATGCCACAGAATGAGGAGTCCTAAACAAGAATACTGATTTAGGGAGCACAGTTCATAAGAAAGTTCTTTCTATTTTCCATTTAAAGTAGTAAGTAAAATGTAAAGATCACTAGTATCACCTCAGTCTTGTGAAGTTTCTGGTAATTCCCATTCCAAGATATTATTTTTCTGTCTTTTCCACCTCCTGATACCAGTGTACCATCTCGCAGCATACAAAGTGCAAAAATACCACCCTCATGGGCTCCTTGAAGAGCATAGCTTATTCTATTTGTACCTAGACAGATGGAGAAAAGATGTTATTACTGAACTATTTATTTCATTTTTACTTTATTTTTCACTTCACCTTCAAGTCTGGAGTTATAGTCAATGGTTACATGTGTCACAGCTCAAAGGGTAAATCTCTAAGTGGCATACATCCAACTGTATTGACTTTCAGCAGAGGTGGGGAACCTTTTTTGGGTCAGGGCCGCTAACCCACAAAGATATCACTCGGGGGCCACACAACAGTGAGAAGCAAAAAAAAAAAAAAAACAACAAAAAACCCACACCACACATTCATGCACACACACAAAAATTGCTGTGGTATGATGTTCTTTTTAATTTTTTAATTTAGAATTTTAATGTGATGGCTGAATTTACATTTTGCAGAGAAGGGTCTGGAGGGGATCTTCCCTGCCCTCCCACTCCTGCAAGGGATTCCCCCTCCCTCAGGTCCCACATGCCTCCTTAACTGTTAAGGAGGCATTGCTGGCAGCGTATGGCTCCAGTCTGCCAGACACTGTTCCCTGCTGCAGTGAGCCTATGCAGGGAAGAGGTTTGGGGGCTTCTCTTCCCTCACACTCTGTGAAAATAATTCCCCCCTCCCTCTCCTCTGGTCCTGCACGCCTCCTTACCAGCAAAAGGAGTTTTGCTGGCAGCCAGAAAGCAGCTGCAGCCTCTTTTTTGCTTCTGCCTCCCGAAATGCCGCAAGGCTCCACCACGTGAAGCTTCTCCCTCCTGCCAGATCTCCTGTGCATGCCTCTCCCATGTGCAGGAGAGGAACCAGAAGAATATGGCTGCACTGCAGGGGAGGCTGGGGGAAGTTTTTTAAGTGACACCCAGAATCCCCCTGAGATGTTTCACAGCCACTGGATGACACCTGTCCCCTCCCCCCGGGGAACCGAATGAAATTGTTTGGCAGGCCGGAGGTTTCCCACCCCTGACTTACAGGTTTTACTTGAAATTGAACATCACAAGGATTGTGCACAACCAGGAGAAAATATTAACAATTCAATTATTTAAACTTGCAATTTCCAATCAAGGACGGATAACATTTTTTAAAGCAGTCCTTACTTCTTAAAAAAAGTGAGGGCCAATGTAAGTTGAGAATGATATTGTTTGTTTGATTTTTAAGCATGTTTATTTTAACTGCCAATAAACTGAGTTTGTTTGGACTCTGTCAAGGGGTGACCTTGTGGTTTTATGGAACTCCACAAGTGGCTACAGAAGCTGGAGAATGGGACTCCTCCTGGATTCTGTAGATGCTGGAGTGCTTCAGAGCAGTCCACAAAGCTCAAGTTTTTGTAGTGGTCATGGTGGAAGGCAGCATTCTGGGGCATCTTTATAAGTACAGTGATACTGATCGCTGGGATATGTGTCCCTAGTGTAAGACCTGCATAAATATCTGAAAGACCTTAGAGATAAAGGTCTATGATGGTCAAAGTCCAAGAAGGAGAAAACATCTCTCCTCAATGAATGGAGGATCCTATGTCAGTCCTATGTCCAGATCTTCAACACACCATGGAAATAACCTCCAAAACACTGACACTGAAGAAGAATCCAACAATGCCAGATGAGGCAGGCAAGGTGAACAGACTGTTGAAAGATGAGTTGAAGTTGACAGTGCTGATGTGTTCTGCGCTGAAGTTGCAGAAACTGTAGTGGCAGGTGGTGCAGGAAGAGCTGATAGGATTGAGTGAGGAGTAGACCAAGCTGAAGTAGCAGAGGTGAATATAGCAAAGTGTGCAGCTGCAGGAACTGGTACCAGATCTGAGAGTGTCAAGGATGAAGATCTCTCTAACAGAGATGACACTAATCGCAATGGCCCTGCTGGCGTCAACAATGCCATCTCAGATGGCACTGGTGAACCAGGGTGCTTGTGCCCACACCTTGGCACTACAGGACTTGAGTGCCTTGTTAGATTGGGAGTGTGGCCTATCACCCTCAAAAGTTTTGAAAGCTTTGATGAAGCCACAAGATAAGAAGAAGATCTAAACTTTGGAGCTGTGGCAGCTACAGGGTCCCTCCTTGTGGAGAACCTCTCTTTCTTGTGGTCAGAGTCAGTCTTTCAGGAGTGAAACATGACATTATAGAGGAGATGAACCTTCAGACAGAAATCCTCGTTTCTTCATTCTCATGGAGAACAGGGAACTGATTAGGCGAGACATGTGGAGGACAAATTCCCCAACAAATTAAGCAGCTTTTATGTTTATCAGTGACAGGGATAACAGTCCTGCATGTGGCACATTGTTCAAATCTGGTGGATTTCTGCATTGAAAAAATCCTTAAAATCACTGTCAGCTAATTTCCTACTAAACTATAACTATTATAACTATACTATATACTATATAGTTCACCAGGGCCTGATGAAATGCATCCTAGAATACTCAAGGAGCTGATAGA
>CM057848.1:21838976-21869650 GCA_030068395.1 Apalone spinifera
TTTTTTTTTTTTTTTTTTGCTGAATATGCTATGGTCTGTGCACAGAAACTCAGCAGAAAACAGAGAATAGGGAATGGCAGTTATTAAGCATGACCAATAGCTGTTTGTGCAGCTGTATACATTTTTTTCATTGTGGAAAAGCAGTTTTTCTCCAAGGGCAATTCTGCACCAAAAAATTAAAAATTGTAAACCAGTGCACACTATATTTGAATATTGTGCATATTTTATTTGTCAAAATAACACAATATAATATACACAATATAATAATGCCAGCTTGAATTATTTTGGTAATTTATTTCAAAATATCTGTCAGCGAGTATGTCTGTAACAATACAAACCAAAAGTAAAGATTCTGTTTTTTTTCCCAAATAGATTCCTTGCCAAGCATATTAATATAGAACTTTGAGTAAATCATTTAAACTACCACACTGAACTATATTGCCTCCACATGTAAGAAATAGCGCAAAGGTTTGGGGAAGTCAGAGACAATGGGAGAGCTGAAGGAAAGGGAAGGAGCTTAGGAAAGAATCTGGAGAGTGTTGAGTGTGGATAGGAAAAGGTTTATTTGGGGTGGGGGAATTGTTAGGGAGTTGGGATAGCTTCTTCATGCAAACTCTGGCTGACCCCTAGCCTCTCTCATTCAGTCAGGCACATCTGCCCCTGTTCACACACCCTCATCACCATGGGTCTCTGAAGCCCCCTCCCAAAGCCTCAGGTTCAATGCTGTCATCTGAGCCCTGCCCCAGTCTGTTCCTCCACTGACCATTCTGATCCCTAGTCTGTGATCCCCCAGCAGTCCCGTGTGCCCCACTGTGTCCTAACCTCACTCCATGGGCAGGGTGCTGTGATGGACTTCCACTCCTTAGAGGGATTCTGTAGCACTGGGTATACAATTTCCTCTCCACCTGCCCCACAGAAAATACATTCCGTCACTGAAGTGCTACAGTTCCTCCTTTTGTTACCAGAGGACGCTGCAGTGCCAGAACAGCAGGCTGTGTTCATGCACTTGCTATTCTTGACACCACGGCAGCCTCTGGTGTGCAAAAGCAGAAATGCAGCACTTCATGGGAAGAATGTATTTTATGCAGGAAAACACAAAATTTGCAGGACAGAACAATTTTGTAGATGTGCAGAATGCCCCCAGGAGTAAGTTTTGCAGATCCCATGCATACAGCTTAGTCAAGCAGAGCTGTGGGAGGGTAGAGTGGAGAGGGAAAGTTAAATAGATACAGAAGTTTATGACTTCCCTATGACTGATTGGCTGTGGACCCAACAGAATGAAAAGAAATGTTTACTGTGAGGACTGGCTAACAATTTTGATATAGGCTACAGGTTTCTGTTTCACAAGCAGCTGAGTAAACCAATCAGCTATCAGTTCAAGAACTGGAATGCTACAAGCTTTAAGGATCCCTTGACATTTGTTTGCTGACAAGGCTTTGAAGCATTCAGTAAAGAACAGAGGTGCTGCCATTCTTCTCAAGCTCTGGAGAATTGAGGTGACATACACTACATATTATATCCACTATACAGAGGATGAAAATCTGTCTCTGAAAAAATATTAGAGGAGAAATGTGTAGCAGAGTACGGAAGTGTAAATATCATGTTAAAACCTTTCACTGAAATATATGTAACAGCAACAAAGTGAAGAAGTCTGTATAAAGATTTATCACTTAATGTAGGGCTGTCAAATGATTAAAAAATAGCACAATTAAACACCGTTTATAGCACTGTGAATAGAATACCAATTTCAATTTATTATAAATACTTTAGATGTTCTTCTGCATTTTCAAATATATTGATTTCAGTTACAACACAGAATACAAAGTGTATAGTGCCCACTTTATTTTTCATTACAAATATTTGCACTGTATAAAAGAGAAACAAGAGACAGATTTTTTTTCAGTGTGCCTCATATGAGTACTGTAGTGAAATCTCTATCATGAAATGTAGAATTTTTTTAAGTAATTGCACTAAAAAACAAAACAAAATTTTAGGGCCTACAAATCCACTTAGTCTTATTTCTTGTTCAGACATAAATAAACTTTATTGCTGTATGCATATAGCATTGTTGTGTTTTAAAAAAAAGCATACACTACTTTACCTCAAATAATCCTTGCTTTTTAATAAGGGAGTTCCCTTCTAATGTCCAAAAGTAAAGGTGTGATTTTCCACAAGTAACTATTATATTTGTATCTGTAGGATGAAAATCTGCTGCAAATACTGCCTCATTAGAACACTTGAAAAGAAAGAAACAATGTATCATAATTTAAAATACACAAAAAGTATAACTACACATATATATTTTGCTTTCTAGTTAAACAAATTAATTGACTTATGATATACAATTATGTACTCTAGTTGGATTTAAAATTGTTTGCTGACATTTTTACATGAAGTGACAACAGACTGATATATAAGAACTTTGGATGAAATGGCTTGAAGGAAATAGCTAAAGTGAAAACTTTTTAAATTTTGTTAGTATTGCAGGTTAAAACAGGTCTTCAAAACTGTGACAGATATTCTTAAAAGGAAGCCTTCAAATTAAAATTTGTTTAAAGCATTTTTCTATATGCCCTCTCATATCTCCCTACAGTTGCTTTTTAAAAATCTCCTAATAACTCTAACTTGATTATGACAGGAAAAACTTAAAAAACAACAAATAGTCTAGTAGCGCCTTACAGACTAACAAAACATATAGATGGTATCATGAGCTTTCATGGGCACAACCCATTTCTTCAGATGACCAACTTCCAACACTCCGGTCATCTGAATAAGTGGGTTGTGCCCATGAAAGCTCATAATACCATCTACATGTTTTGTTAGTCTTCAAGGTGCTACTAGACTATTTGTTATTTTTTGATTATGACAGCAAAACAAAAGACAAGACACCTTTCCTCTCCTCCTTCCAAAAAGGTCCCTCTCCCCATTATTTTCAACCTTGAGAAGAAATATTTCAGATAAGTATATTTATATTACTTGTCCTTTATACATTAAAGCACCAATCAGAATTAAAAGGTACAGAAAGACATTTAAAAAAAAAATTCAGATCTATATACAAGAAAGCATTTTATTGCACAAAATAACTTTTTGCAACAAACACCTTGACATCTGCCAGCCTCTCTTCCTTCTGCCAGTCCCATACAGAAAGCACATGGTCATTTGAATCATCCACCGAGCAAAGGTTACTTCCTCCATTCTGAAGCAAAACATTTAAAAAATCATTTGCAGAAATGAATAAGTACAAGCCTAAAAGCCAGTAATAAGGCTACATTATAGTCACAGGTATTACTATATACCCCTGACTAAAAGTTGGGGGGTGAGGGCAGCGTGGGAGGGTGACCCTGGGGGCTCTATAAATGCTGGAGGGATACTTTGGGGTGGGGGTGTGCATTAGGTGCATCCTGGGGAGGCACCGTAGGTACTTGGGAAGGGGCACTGCCAGGGGTGGGGCAGCATGGATCATGGGGGGCAGGAGGTTGGCAGGGCTAGGGCAGTTTCCTATTTGGAAGTGGCAACCTCCAAGCTCCAGTTCCACATGTTGCCTCCACTCCACCCCAAACCCTGGTTCTACAGCACCCATTGGCTGGAAGCCCCAACTAATGGGTGCCAAGTGGAGGGCCGGCCCACAACATTTTGGCACCTGAGGCGGGGAGCTCAAATGATGCCCCCATGACACCTTTTCTCCTGAGTGCCTGTTATGTCTCTTGTGCCCTCCTTCCTCCAGCACAGCACTCCACCATCTCTGTGCATCTAGAGCACAGAGAATACATATTCACCAGCAGCAGACACAATTTTCTACACTCTAGGTCCTAGTGGGCCCCCCCTCCCACAGCCTGGAACCTGAGGCGGCCGCCTCAACTCGCCTCATGGTAAGGCCAGCCCTGGCTGAGTGGGCAGTGCCTGTGGGAATAGGCAACATGTACAGTTAGGAACTGAGGGACAGGAATTCCTGTCATCCTTCCAGAGAGCCCCCTAGGTAAGCACCGTTCTGCATCACAACCCCCAGACTTGAGCCCACCCTCCCCACAATCTCCTGCTGCTGTGGCATTGGAGGGGCCTAAGTCTGCCCCAGCAGTGGCCAATGTATCTGGTTCGGGGGCTGTCTAAGCTGCTCAGGTGGCCCTCAAGCCAGATGCACCGGCTGCTGCAGAAGTCATTATATTAAGGAAATTCACAGAATCCATGAATACCATGACCTTCGTGACAAACACAGAGCATTAGTCATTAAACACTGCTGCCTAACTGAACGTGAACATTTTATTCTGCTTCCAAATAAAATCTTTATGTCCAAATCCTACAGACTTACCCAAACAAAACTCACTGAAGTAAATTGTGAAGGTTTGCCTCAGTTTTTTCAGAATGTGATACATATGGAACTTAGCCTTCAATTTTTAGCCCTCAATTTTTTCAGAATGTGGTGCATATGGAACTTTAAATAATTTAATTACACATTGGGCACAAAACACTTGATGCATGCATTTACTTACAGACTTAGAAAAAGCAATGCAGGTAACAGCACGATCAAAAAAGCCCATCCCAATGATATGCAGCGTGTTCAAAGTAACAGAATCCCAAACACGTACATGGGGTGGTAATTGCTGTAAAAAAGTAAAACAGAAACAACTGAAAAATATGTTGAGAAAGATTATCAACATTTTTTAAAATCTGAAAACTCACATTAGAAACACTTTATATAATTATTGGGAACACCAGAACAGTTCTCCTGCTGTATGATGACAGATGGGCTAGTAAATGACCCAGTAATACCAAGACATATGCCTAGTCACTAGAATTAATCCGGAAGGGTGAAAAGCATCCTTAAATCCCAAGTGCCCTGTACTAAGTGGAAAGTGTTAAGCTCCTTGCAAGATCAGATTTACAATTAGCTCATTTCACGTCCTACTCCAAGTTCACAAGAGTTTTAGATGCAGAAAGCATTATTCTGTTTGCAGCTGCTATCAAATATCTAATGCACAACAAACAAAAAAATAAGAAAATCAGATATGTATGTACCTAACTGGCTAATTACTCTCAACAACAGCGGATAGTTGGCCATTTAAAAGGTCTTCATTATTAGTTTCACTTTTTATAATATAGGTTAGTACCATCTTTGGTTAGCCTAAAAGCAATTCATTGTATGAAAAATTTAAATTATTTGCATGTCAAGTACACATGTTTAAAGTTCTCTATTAAAAACAACTTACAGTAATATAGAGCACATTACTAAATATGATGGAGGCTGAAATGCTTTTTTAATCCACTAGAGAGCAGACCCTGTAAGTATGTGTTGATCACAAATGTTACCTCAAAGGAAGCTAGGAAGAATTGCACAGAATTTATTCTACAAATAAACTGCTGTATCAGGCCTAATTATTACTCTTGATCTCTTATTGATCATAAGTAATAAAGTAATAAAAATATCTCAAAGAAAACTCAGCTTCCTTCAAAAACAGTGTTGCTTATTTTTAAAAATAAGACAAAAAGAGCTATCAAACTTTTTGGTCTCATGGTACCATCTCTCCTCTGGAGCCACCGCCAAACCTCCTCATGGTCTCTGTAAAGCAGTGGTCACCAACTTACCGTAGTTGTCCAACCAGTTCTGAAGCGAACTAGCAACACTCAACAGGTCAGATAGCCACATTGTTCAAGCCAACTAGCCACACCCAACCAGACAAATAGCCACATGTGGCAAGTGACTACTGTGTTGGATACCACGGAGAATAGATTGGGATCTACTGATAGTTCTTGGAGCTTCTGACAGATGATCCTGACTGATTTGGCCGGGAAGCTATCAAGTGCTGCCCTCCCCCACTGCCATGCTGCTCCTGCCCTCTGCCTTGGAGCTGCCCCCCAGTAGCCTCTTGCTTACTGTGCAGGATGGAGGAGGGAGAGAAGGGGAGCACTGATGTCAGGGTGTCCCCCTTCCACCATTCCTGTACTCCACCTCTACAGAATGGGGAGGGGGCAAAACAGGGCTTTGGGTGGAGGGAGCTTGCTGTCCGCTTTCAGAAGTGGCAGAGGGTGGGAGTGAGCCTGCCTTAGCCCAGCTGTGCCACTACCGGGGAGCTGCCTGAGGTAAATGGTGCCCAACTGGAGCCCACATTTGGAACGTCTGCCCCTCCTGCAGCCCAGAACCTGTACCCTGGATCCTCCTACACCCCAATCCTCTGCCCCATGCTCAGCCCAGTGCCCTTCCACACCCCTTGGATTAAGACCAAAGCCTGGACCCCTTGCACTCTGACCCACTGTCCCAGACTGGTGAAAGTGAGGGCAGATGGTGAGAGTGCGAGGATGGAGTGAGTGGGGAGGGAGCTTGGAGAAGGGGTGTGGAAGGAGACAGGGCAAGGAAGTCTGGGTTTGAGGTAGACCCTGGATTGCACTTAAATTAAAAAAGGTATCTTGTGCTTAAAAAGGTTGGAGAGCACTGTTGTAAAGAATGGGGCTGGAGAGTTAGAAACAGACCGCATCAGGAAATAAAACTACCATTGTTACAATGGCATAACTCAATTAATTTCTGTCAAATTAAGAGTATAATGGTTTGCATTTTTAATTTTTAAAATCCAAGGGTGATTTAACAAGTGCACAAAAATAGTATACCACTAGTTACAATACAATACTATGTCTAGAATAAACACACACTTGTGAAAGATGAGTATGTTATTTTAAACAAAAGGCTTGCTCACTTTTCCATCCTTAGAGGTACCTGCAACTTGACCCGTTGCTATGGTGATCCGGTCAGGATGGACAGCCAGGCTGGAAAAGAAAAAGTTGTCAAACTTCATATCTAAGGCATTGATGAGACATTGTAACATTCAAATGCCAAATTCCATACCAACTAAAACAAGAGTCTATAGAGTTAGTCTTATTACTTCAGTTAAAGCAATGCATAATGGGAATGTAACATCTAAAAAAATGTATTCACAAAACAGAGACAAAGCCACTTTTGTGACCATTCATTCCCCAAATTCTTCTGTTACCACAATGCAGACACTAGAACCAGTTAGTGATTTGTTTGTGCCCTTCCCGTTATCTTAACATATAGAACAGTAGTACAGTACTAATTGGTTCTTTTTATCAAGTTTAAGCTTTGGTTATCCTTCCTCTTACTCTGGAAAAAAGACTATTATTATCCACTTCAGAAGTCTACTAGGATACAGATTTTAAATCTGTAAATTTAAGTCTCAGAAACACAATTCCAGAACTAAGAAATCACACCATTTGACTCCTAGAATCAGCTGTCCAGATAAACAAAAGGTACCGAGCAATTACAGTAAAAGCACTTTTATCTTTTACAGGGGGGTTGCCAGTAAATTAAAAATGCCTGTTAGCTAAGAGGAAGGGGTTTGGAACATGTGGAAGAGAGTGTGAGCCACAGTTATAGCAGGGGTCTTGAGTCTAGCAGGGGGTTGGAAGCATGGGGGCAGTGTGAGCCACAGGTTTAGCAGGGGTCTTGGGTCTGGCAGAAGATTTGGGGGGTGGGAGGAGCTTGGGGTGCCGGATGGAGGCTGCTCATCTCTGATGGCCCCCACAAGTCCCTTCTGCTCCTGTGACAGCAGGCTCTGTGATGAATTCATTTTATGGAGCATGCTGTTGGCACTACATAGTTAAGGCTGCAACCAAATTCCATTATCAGTACTATTTTTCACCTCTGACAGGCAAGCAGATGTTTCATAAGGCTTAACCAAGAAAAATGTAGATGAAGGAAGCAAGAAGCATTTTTCCACTGTATAAATGCTAAGAAGAGCTTTACGAATAAACAAAAATCATGACCAAATTATTTAACAAAGACATAAAGAAGAATACAGGTAAACAGATTGTAGAACTTGAACATAAGCACCAAACTCAGCACTGTCCCTAGAGTGGTGTGGCACCTGGGACAATACCCCCCTCCACCTGAGGCCCCAGCCCCTCTCCATCCCTGTCCTACACCACTCCTTCACCCAAACTCTGCCCCTGTTCTGCCCCACCCTGCCTCTTCCCACCACTCCTACCCTCATTACATCTCTTCACCCAAGAGACACAACCAGAGGGATTATGAGGGTTCTGATGTCTGCAGCAAGGGGTCACCCTCCCCCCTACACTCATTGTGATGGTGAGAAGCAGAGCAACCTGACCCCAACCCACTGGGCTCCTCCAAGCCGGCTCCCTGGTGGAATAGTCTGAGGCTGTGGCCAGGGCACTCCATTTCCAGCTGCCTTTTCCAGGGAAGTAGAGTGACCCAACTAGGAGATGGTGGAGTGGAGCAGGCTGGATCTAGGTCACTCCACTTCCCATAGCTGCCTGTGCTGCTGGTGAGTGCAGAGGGCAGGCCCGAACCATCCAATGGACAAGACAAACATCTAGGTTTTCCACTTTCTCTTAGGCTTTGTTTACACTGGCAATTGAGCGACAAAGCTTTTGTCATTCAGATATGCTTAACCCTCACCCACAAATGACAAAAGTTTTGCTGCTGCAAATGCTGGTGTAAACAGTGCTTTGTCAGCAAAACGTTTACATTTCTTGACTTTTAGTGACAAGGCCATGTCGACCCTGTCAAGGCATACCTTACAGCCTTTTAGCCACATGGTTATGTCTACACTACCAAATTTTGTTGACAAAATTTATGTCTACACCCAAAAGTCAACAAAACAGAAATTGCCAGAGGGAGTTCACACTTGCTTCCTCTGTTAAAAAATCATGTCCGTTGGGGAGCACCATCGTTGTCAGTGTGAATAGTGCAGTGTAGGTATGTATCCTACAGTAGAGTTGTGGGAAGACAAAGCTGATCCTGTGCATCCTGGGATTCCCTCAGAGTTCTCCAACTGCATTCTCAGCTGTGGATGCTCTTTCCATGAGTAGCTCTGTGAACTCTCCAAGCTGAAGAATGTTAAAGCAGCACAATAGTTTGCCCCCCTCCACCAGCAACAGCAGTCTGCCTGCCATTGTGTTTCTAGTGTTGGGCAGAATAGGAACACTTTGATGATTTGCTCTTTGTTGCCCAAACAAAGCAGCAAACTCAGCTGTAAGATACTTCCAGGAGCTTTGAAAGAGGAGGGGTGAATGGCTGTAGGGCAGCAGAAAAATCAGGGCAGGCATTGTGGATTCTGAGAACAAAACAAAGTCTACACTGGTTCTTTATTAGCAATAAAGAGAGGGCAAAAGAAAAGAAATTCTCTTGTAGGGATGGAAGTTTTTTGTCTCCGAAACTGGGCATTTTTTTCCAACAAAAATTGAACTGCAGTATGTACACGCTCACTGTTTTGTTGTAAAAGGTGGATTTTGGTGACAAAACTTGGTAGTGTAAACAAAACCTTAATATGTAAAGAGAGACAAGTTATGGGAACCAAACATAGGGAACTGAAAATGCACTTTATAACCACTCTGTACAAGCATTTCCAGTTCTAGAATACAAAGTACATAAATATTATCCTGATAGATAGACTAGAAATGCAGAGTTATCAGATAAGCCAGGAGGAAAGTCAGTCTCTTATGTAACAAACACACACTACATGAAGCTAAAGAGAGGAAAGAACATTAATTAATTTTTAAAAGGTAATGGTAGCATTTTCCAGAACCCTATTCTATAAAAAAATAAGAATGTTTTGGAAACTTACCACTTCACATCATCATTATGACCAGTGTAATGTCTCTGAAGTTGTTCTTCAACGTTGTATAACACAACTACTGATGCAATGAAATACACAGTTTCGCCCGTTGGAAGTAGATATAGGTTACTGCGACAGTCACGTCCCCGATACCCATAGCTAGCAAGCTTGTTAAGATTAAATAACACTACTTATGGATTAAGAGACTGACACAAAGGAAAATAACATAGGATACCCCTTCTGTTCAGTGACACTATACCAGATCCCTGAAAACTTGCATGGCAGACAACATACTTTCATTGTGATACCTGCCGTTTTTCCTACCATTTGACATTTGTGCAAACTACATGCTAAAACATTACCAGCTTTGTTTCAAATGCGCTTATTATTTAAATTGATTGGTTATACAGATAAAAAATCATTTGGGCTGGAAGAGAACTCTAGTAGGTCACCCAGTACATATCTCTACATCATAGTAGGATTGATTGTCTTATCCTTTGTTCAAAGTGATTGATTCATTATCCTCTCATTTACAGTTTCAGATCCATCTGGATGGTAAAGGGTTGCATCATACATTTCAATTAACTGATATATTTAAAAGATTCTGATGTCATTCACACCACACTAAGTCCAGTGAAATAACTCAAGTTAATAGAGGTTTAAATGAGCTCACAATTTGGCCAAATTAAATTGTCTTATTTAAGTATGTAACAAACAGGCATCAGGGGACATGGCTACCCTGCTAATATGGGAGAGTGTGATCTCAACTAGATCCTGGCTAAATAGGAAGACATTCCCACTTGGTCTAGTATGGAAAAAAAGGATTGTATTATGGAAAAAAGTCTGACAACCATTGGCATACAATATTAACAAAACACAATGCTTTATTTTTCTCCTGGTCTTTTAGTCTATACTATTAGATTGCAAGCTTTTTTCACGCAAAGATCATGCTAATAAAGTGCACTATACATCTAGGGTATGTCGAGACTACATGCTGAGCTGATCGTCGGCTCAGCGCGCGAGTCAAGACGCGGATTGGTCAACAGGGGAAGCCTTTGTCGACCGCTCCTGTAAACCTCGTTTCACAAGGCATAAGGGAACGGTTGACAAAGGCTTCCCCTGTCTACTGATTCGCGTCTTGACTCGCATGCTGTGCCGACGATCAGCTGAGCCGGCACAGCGCTGCGGCCATTTTTATTTTAATGAAGCACGGGATATTTAAATCCCGGCTTCATTGACTATGTCAGGTAGCCTATTTTACATGCCTCTGTCAGCAGAGGCATGTAGTCTAGACATACCCCTACTGTGGTTTAGAAGTGATTTTAATAATAAAAATAATACAGAAATGAACACATATTTTGTCCTCCATTCATTATGGACAAGGATGGTTTGACCCTGCAGTTCAACCATGTGTTCATATGATGCAGGAACTAAAGCCAAAATTTTCAAACTGGGGTGTCTAAGATTAGGCACTTTAATAAAAGTTTCCTGATTTTTCAAAGGGGCTGAACTCTTGCATTTACCACTGACTTCAACAAGACTAGTGGTTGCTCAGCAATTCTGAAAATACAGCCACTTGTATTTGGGAACCTAAATATATCCAAGAACCCAATTTTAGACTACCAGGTTTGAAAGTTTCAATCAACCCTCTGTTAAGTTTTTTGAGATAATCTTACTGTACATTAATAAAGAATGCATGAATGAAAATAGCAAGTGTCTCTCTTCAGGATAATTTATTGGTAATTAAGAGGTAAATTAAATGCTTCTTGGTTTTAAGAATACATTATCCTTGGATTACAGGACACCACTTTATCAGCTTGATCCTCCTATTTGTCTGAATAAAAGTCTGATCCTGTTCCCATTGAAGTCAATCTCAAATAAGTCAAGAATAAGCTGTTCTCAATCATTGTCTGGGATTCTTCTAGTCTCCAGTTCCATCCTAAACCTCTCCAGTCTGGATTCTGCCCCAGGCTTTCCTATGAAACAGCACAAATGACCTTTTCCTAATCTAAGGCCAGAACCAGTACTCCATCCTCCTCCTATTTGACCTGTCTCTGACACAGCAGACCATAATCTTTATGAAATCTTCTCTTCCCCATGGCTTTTGTGGCTGTCCTTTCCTGGTTTTCTTTCTCCTCTTTAATCCCTCCTTCAGCATGTCCTCAGAGCAGCCACCTCATTCTCTCTCCAGTTTTGTGTAGAGCTCCATCAGACTCTGTTTTTGGTTTGCTTCTGTTCTCCCCCTCTGGATAATCTCACCTGCAATCCACAAACACAAATTCAGCTCCCATCTCTTTGATGACAACTAACATATCTATTTTTTTTCTTTCAGTCCAAACCAAAATGTAGGCCTGTCTCTCTTATACCTCTCATGGCTGTCTAGCTGTCAGCTAAAATTCAACCTGGCTAAAACAGAGCTCTTAGTCTTCCCCAAACCTTCCAACCTCCATGACCATTCTGCCTGTCATTCAAATCCATACACTGGGTGTCATCTTTGACTCTGACCTCTATGTATTTGTATCCAGTCTATGTCTAACGCTTGCCAAATCTTTCTGTGTAATATCTCTAAGGATATGTTTTTGCTTGTCAATAGATCAGCACTGCTACAATGAGAGCAGCAGTGCCAATCTACTGGGTCTGGTGAAGACATGCTAAATCGATGGGAGAACAATCTCCCACTGATGTGTACTCCCACTCCCCGAGAAGTGTAAATGAAGGCAACAGGAGATGCTCTCCCATCAACACAGAGCAGTGTAGCCCCCACGTAAAGTGGATCTAACAATGTTGATTTTAGTTACATTATTCACATAATTGAAGTTGCATAAGTTAAATCAATTTACCATGGTAGTACAGATCATCCCTTACTTATAGCTCTTCCTTACCATCCCCAAAGCTATTATTCTCATCCAGGTTGGCATCATCTCATATCTAGATTACTCCCACATCCTTCTTGCTGGCCTTGATCATATCTAGTCAAAATGCTGATGCAAGGATCTCCTAGCTCATTGCTTGACCATACCATCCCTTTCTTCACATCTCTCCATGTCTCCCACTTCTTTATTGTATCAAACTTATGTAAGCAGGGTCTGAATGAGCACTCATCAACATCTAGTGATAAACTTGGGGGAGACCTCAAGAGCAGACTGGCACACTTATTCTGCCTAGAGTTTCAGCAGTCAGACCTAAGTTGACAAAGTGATCAATTGTGCTGTTTTTGGGTTGAAATTTAATGTATTATTAAATGCAAGAAAATGAAATGTTGTTATCCTTATTATATGTGTAAAGGGCAGAAAGGCTTTATTTAACCTTCACTAGTGGGGGTGTCACCCATGTTAACCTCAGTCATGAAGGGTGCATCTACACAGCAAGGCTTAACTTGAAATAAGCTATGCAAATTGAGTTATGTCAATTCCATAGCTTATTTCAAAATAACTTATTTTGAAATTGGGAGCATCTATACAGTACTTATTTCGAAATAGAACACTCTTCCTCCGACTTCCCTTACTCTTCAGACAATGAAGGTTACAGGGGTCAGAATAAGAAGTCTTCCAGATTGACAGTATTCCAAAATAACTGCCTGTTGTATAGACGTGAACTAAGTTATTTCAAAATAAGGCTAGTTATTTTGAAATAACGTTGCTGTGTAGACGTACCCTAAGTGTAGGGTTGTGATGCCAAATCCAAGAGTCAAACGGGTTAGGAATGGATGTTCCTACCTGGTAATGTATACCTATTTAAAGAGACCCAGAAGCCATTTAACCTTCCCGCTCAAGTGTTTGAAAGTCTCGATTTGAAAGTCCTGGTTCTTTCTCAGTGATTTCTAGAGCTGAGCTCACTGATAAGCTGATGTAAGGGAGTGGAACCTTAGACCTGCTACAGAGACAGTGTTGAGGTGAAAAGACAACCCAGCAGGGGCAGCAGCAGAGAGGTTCCCTATTATCCATTAAAATATCTACAAGGCTGAAATCATTGAGAAAGGGGCTAACTGGTGGAACTTCAGAAGACAGCATCACAGTTACAAGTAGCAGTAATGATGGCAGCTGTGAGCAGCAGCAGTAGCGGCATCAGTGACATGCAGAGAGTGACAGAGACAAACAGCAGCAAAGTCTGCAAAGACACTGATGGGCAGAGGTAGAGGCACCACACGACCACCCTCTCTGCTCCAGGGTGGAAGGTGAACCCACCCAAAAACATCCCTTGGACTCTGGGTAGGTTTCTGATCTTCGATCAGTGGTGTGGAGTGCAGCAGAGGAAAAAGAGGACTAGCATGTTAAAAAGACATCCAACCCTTGGACTCTCATGCTGCAAGATGGGAAACTAAGAAAACAGAGACTGCCCAAGATAGCATGGGACGGGTGTTTTAAGTCATTGTTGCAGTGTTCCCAAATTAACAGTGTGCTTTTTTCTTTTAATAATTTTGTTTGTTATACGTAGATTCAGGACATGCAAGTGGGGAAATACTGCCTCTGAGAGACATCCAGAGGTGGTGTTTTAATTTTTCAAGATTACTGGATGGTGGTTCAAACTGACTCAGTTTTGTATTGTTAAGAGAATCCCTAGGTATTGAAACCAGGCCTTGTTGATGCCTCCACCACCTGGAAGAAGCATTCTGCATATGCCAGTTGTCATTTTATCTTGGAGCTCTATCACCACCCTACCTAGTGAGATGTTGATTCCCACCTCCAATCAGAATGCCTATCCTGACAGGGACATGGGTGGTGAGATCCAGAGTCAGGTTATTTACAAGAAGGTCAGAGTCCAAGGCAGGACAAAGCAAGAGTGAAGCATAAGGAGACAGGCAGAGTCAGAAGTCTGGGCTTTTAAGTGTAGGGTCTGAAGCAAAGACAGGCAGGGAGACTGTGCTGTTGCTCAAACATTTCTCTGTCATAGCTCCCTGTGTTAGGTATTGGTGCCACCCAGACAGTGGGCTGCGAGGAGCTGCCACTTAGGCCCTGTTGTGCAGCACCTCCTGCTGAGCCTAGCCTCACAGAATCCTCCTACAGGAGCCCAGTCTAAGCCTACTGTGGTGATGGGGGGAGGCATCAGTAGAGAAGAACCCCTATAGTCCCAACCTTGAAAGTTCTTACAGCATCAGTCTCCATTATCCACTTGTTAAATTTAAACAAGCATCTTTGTACTTCCTTGTGTGCTACTCCTCCTGCTTGGAAGGAGCAATCCATCAACATCTGCAAAGCTATCTTGCTGTCCTCCATAAAACTTTTCTTTTGCCAAGCTGCATACAAAAATCTTGACAATGGTTAGGCCTCTGACATGCTGAGACCACAGTCTTGACCAATATTAGACTGTTTCCTTGCTCTGCCCATCTGCTGTCTGTATCCATCCACTGTTTTCGTCTTATACTTAGCTGATCCATTATGCAGTGTGGTGGATCTTGATACAAGGTAACCCCTGTGTGAACACTGAAAGGCAGTTGAATCAACAGACACACACAAAAAAACACATGACAATGGACAGAATATTTCAGCCCCCTTCTTATTGCCCTTCAGAATTTCTAAGATGCAATTAGTCTTCTTCTACTACTTCCATTAAGAGAATCCTCTTGCACTACATCCATTAAGACAACTCACACTAGTCTTCACCTTATGAAAACACAGAAACAATGAAGCAGATGTCACAAAGCAAAGCATTCAGATTGGATGGCAATCTAGCAGATATCTTTAAGCAGGATGGATACAGTCAGAAATGCACCTCACATGGCTCTTCCACATTATCTGGGAGCAAGAGTAGGTGCCACAGGATTTTAATGTCAACATTGTCCACCTCTCTAAACATTAGGGTGATGCGGCAAATAGATAATCACCATGACATTTCCCTGTTCTCTGTTGCTGGAAAAAATTTTGCATGGATCATACTGAAGACTTAACATCTATCTTGTGGAAATAATCTTTTCCAAGTCTTAATACGGGTTCTGGTCTGAAAGGCGCACTGCAGACATGATCTTTACAGCTGTCAGCTTCAGGAAGAGTGCCAAGAGCAAAACTGTAGTCTTTATATGGCATTCACAAATTTAGCTACAGCTCTGGACTCTAAATCATGAGGGACTCTGGACATTTTTATCTCTGGAAGGCCTACAAAAATTATTTTTGCCATTCAATTATTCTATGATGTGATGATGGCCAGAATGGTAGAAAACGTTTATTCTGGACCTCTTTCCAGTCATCAGACACACCAAACAATGTTGCCTGTTGGCTGTCTCTTTTCCATCCTTTTTTGACTACACTAATGGATGCCTTTCATGATATTGACAGAAGAGTATTTATTCGGTTTTGCATTCTTGGGACATTGTACTATCTGCAATGCTTTTTGTGCTCACATAGAAGTGGCTGATTTATTCATTAAGGAGATTTCATTTGCTGGTGACTGTGCCCTGGTTGCTCACTCTATTGATCACATTCAATGTATATGAGATCACTATGCTAAGTGCAGTCAATTATGTTGGTTTCAAAATCAGATGAAAGAAAATGGAAGTACCGTGCCAACCTGTACCCAGGGATGAATATGTCTACCACTTACTAAGATTAACAACACCCGTCTCAAGACAGTGGAGAAATTTTGCTACCTACAATGTATGCTGTCACTGAATGCCAGAACTGATAAGATTAACCATCACAAGGCCAACGGCAGTTCTGCATTTGGAATGCTCTCACGCCACCTATGAAATAGCTAAATGTCTACTGGAGAGTTGTGCTTACAATGCTTCTATATGGTTGTGAGACTTGGACAACACATGATTGCCACATTAGGAAACTTGATGAGTTCTGTATGTGCTGTAGTTTTCAATCTGTTTGAAAAATAAAATGGTAGGACAAAATTCTCATTACTGAAAACCTTAGCTGATGCTGAATGTCTGGCATTCAAAGCATGCTCATATAAGCTCAGCTGCACTGGTCAGAACATCTCATTTGTATGGCCAAACTGACAATACCAAAGGCCATACTTTATGGTCATTTAAAGCAATGCACTTGTTTTCCTGGAGGCCACTACAAACAATACACAGACACACTGAAGTCAAATTTGAAAGCATATCAAGTTGATCCCAGCAACTGAGCAAGATGGCTGAAGATTTGTTATATTGCCACTAACTGCTTTGAAGCAAGGCTCATTAACAACACTGTATGTGAAAAACATGAACACCACAAAGCAAAGATACAACTACCTGCAATGGTCATGGAAAATCTTACCTGCCCCACATGTAACCATGTTTGTATTTTTCTCATGGTTACCTATAATGTTTGCTTAATCCTTGTACTTCAACACTGAAGTGAGACTCCATTATCATCATGCTTAGGTTGTAATCTCTTTCGGAGATGGACCATTGTCTTGTTCTATTTGTACTGATCCTGGCCCATGACTAGGGCTTCTCAGTGTGATAGTAATAACATAATAAAAAATAGTAACATCTTAGTTCCTGTATTCTGCAAAAATTTACACGAGTTTAACTCCTAAACCAGCAAACAGTCACAATGATTACGTCCAAAGAAAGAAATGCCTGAAACAAAAATTGTGCATGGTATTCTTTTAAAATATTTTTCCTCCTCTATTTTCTAACCTTCATCTACCCAGCACTGGTTTGAGTTTGTTAACCTTTGACATAATACCATGGGTAGAAAACTTTAGCTTTCTAATAGGGTATATTATGAATATAACATAAAACCAAGGGCCTAATCCCATTAGCATCTACTCATCTCTGTAACTTTAAACATGGGAATGGTTTGAACTGAAGTCATGGCCTATCCCTTATAATTGAAATATCGATTTTTAAACAATACTAGATGACATACATGGAATTGCCTAGGTTGCTGGAGGCCGGGCTTCCCAACTGCCGGCTTCTCCCTGGGACCGATACGACGTGGGAGGCCGCACAGCATGGTCAGCAGCTGCTCTCCAGGGGCAGTCTGGTGTGGCAGTGATTGTGCTGCTGGCCAATGGCTGCTCCCCAGGGCTGAGGCGCTTGCTGCCCCCCTATGGTCATTAGTCAGTATAACTGTCCCCTGTGCTTGCTGCTACCGTGTGGTTATTCATGCGTAGAATGGTTCCTGCTATCACACCCCTCTCTTTCTGTTTGATGTGAAAAAAATCATATTCCTCACACATCCCATTTTCCTGACACAACCAAAGCTTGGCCTTGCTTTATGTTGTGATAAGCAGCAGCCACAAACTAAATTTGGTGGCCCTACTTCTTTCCATTTTGGAGGAGTTCTTGAACAAACAGACTCACAGAAGGACAGTCAGACACATGTGCACACAGAGACACATTTTATAAAATATATAGTAGATTGAAACGCTGTTGGTGGAGTGGAAGCTGTGGTCTATATCAATGCAGCCTTTGTTGCCGATTTGTCAAATTTTTCTAGCAAGTACCTTCATGCATTCTCCCATGCTTGCCCTTATGCTAAAAAGGAGCACCCAATAAAAATGTGTAAAGTGATCACATTACCCTCCATCAAATGCCTGCTCAAGTCTCGCCTCTACTGTGACACTTACAACAAAACTTGATAATAGGGGACTGGCATCTAAATGCAGATAGCTGAGTATAATTTAAGGCTCCATTTAAAAAAAAATTATCTTTATTTCTCACTACAGTGAAGAGAATTTGTCATGTACAAAAAAAAATTCTATAAGATCCCTTGTGATATTCGTGTACTGCAATTATATCACTTCTTAAAAAAGACATGTGCCTTTTAAAAATATAGTGTAATAGTAAAGTACTGATATGTATCAGAAAAAGAAGCAAACTTGTTTTATGTACATTATAATTAGTAATCATAGTTCACTAAACTCTTGCAATATGCCTCATTTTAATTTGTGATAGTTAACACATTTTAAACATAACCTTCAGGCAACATTTACATGAAACCTTCCTCGAGCTGCTTGACTATTCTGCATAAAATCTGGAGCATCAGCTTCAAGAAATTATCACCTATTTAAAAAGTGAATTTAGTGTAATATTTCATTAAAGAAATTAATTCAACATAAAGACCTAAAATTTGCTCAATAATTTTAAAAACTAAATTTTAAGGTAATTGCTAAGAAATTAGTAGTTCCCTGTAAGGCTTTAGCATAGAAAGGATACACCCATTCCAATTTAAGCCTCTTTGCTGGTAGTTCCACTTTTGCTTCCAAATTGTAAGATTCCACTTGATCTTTGGGCATGTACATGGTAACAGGACGTCCACGCAGAAACATTTTTACATATCCTTCCTCTACAAAAAGGGTCAGAAATGTTTAGCGTTACAAATAAACACATTAGCAAAGATTTCTCCTCCAACAGCTCTCACTTATCATTTTAGTGAATAGTTTTGCATAAAATGACATTTCAAACTTATAGAACTCATAGCTTTTTATTTTTAAGTCACAAACTAACTTTAGATAAGGGTTATCAAACACGAGGCATGAAGTCCCCTTTTGCTCTAAATATTTTGAGATTAGCAGCAAACTATTCAACCAGACAATGCAATGAAAAACTATAGAGAGGAAAAGATAAAGACCAAACCATTACTTTAAGAAAAAATGAATACCATATGTACATACTGCCTTTTTATACCACAACTGAGGGAAAACACCAAAGTAAAAATTACAATTAACACAGGAATGCCACTTAAAATTCTTTTATTTATTTTGATGGATATTTACATTTCTGGGGATCAGCATCTAAAAATACTTAAACAGCCTCATTCTTTGCATCTCAGTGTAAAGATCTACTTTACACCTGATACATAGTAAGAAAAGTACATTATGTATAAAGAACACAAACAATTAGTAAAAGAATCATGCTGATGTACATGCAAAAACAGTTAAGTGCTTGAAGCACAGCTAAACATTGAAACAGGAATGACAAACTGACAACACATTATAGAAAGAAAAATGATATACAGGAAAGAAGCTACAAAACTGAACTTTGCTGATGGAAAGTAAACATTTATAGGAGAAAACACTAGAAACACTATAGTTGGGAGTCTTATAATAAATATTTCTGAGAACAGAAGCATGAATTAATAACAGATCTGAAAGTACTGACTTGGGGATTTCATGGGGCTTTTAAAACTAGGAGATCTAGGAAATGGCATGAAGGTCTGACTAGGACTTTTAGAAATTGGCAGGGCCAAACAGGGTGTCTTGTGAACTTCTGATGAAGTTTTTCCAGATTCAAAACTTGATGGCTCCTTCTGCTCCATCGGCAGATCAAAGAATTCCGCCTTGCTCTCATGTGAATCAAGCAGTTTTGGAGTCAGTGACATCTGTAGAGTTACTGGACAGAATAATGAAGTGCAAAAAGGAAATGGAAGGGCAGAAGTAACAAAATTATGTAAATAAAATGTATACAATTTAGGTCTGTTAAAATTATGCTAAGGATTTTCAAGCATTGTTAACATACATGCCAGAATTATTTTAATTTTAAGAACTAAAAGATGTGTTTTAATGGGAGTATATAGATGCATTATTGGCCCTAGTCTCATTTATATCAAGAATTCATTCAATAAAATATCATGTTTAAACTATATTTTGTTATTGTATGGCAGAAAAGTATATGCTCTAGAAATCTAGTTGTTTCTCCATAGTACTGCTCTCACACAGTATCATGTATAATTATGGTCCTATATAAAAAAAAAAAAACTAATAGTTTTTTTTAATGAGACTTCTAATGAAAGAATGGAAAAGAATGTTAAAAGTGGACACAACTAAATGTTAACAGATGTGTGGTGTTCAAGATGACTGATAAACACTGGAGACATATTTAGATATTTACAAATAAATTAAATTTCTAGTTCTCTGCCAAGAAACAAAATATATTTTTGTACTGCACAAGATAGATAACTATATCCCTGTTCATATTGGCATGCGATACTCCTGTGATGAGGCTGAGAATATGGTACCAGCATTCAAGATATTGAGGCATTATGAGACAGTACATTTGGAAAATTAACAGATTGTAGTTATGTCATCTCTAATCATGATTATTAAAAGATATGGAAGGGAGGCATTTATTAGGAGAATTGTTTTGATCACTTAAACCATACTGAACTTTCAAACTATTAAAGCATGAAAACTACATTTACAATACCACACAGTCCTTTCCCCCCTACTTGCCATAGCAAAGGTCATTAAATATCAGAACACTATAAAAAGACAAAGAGGCACGAGAGGACTAGAAACAAGAACAAAAGACCAAATTTTTAAAATGCCTGTATTTCTGCATCCACAACTTTTGTGAGCCCAAGCAAATGCAGGTACATTTTCTTCTTTTAGATAGTAATATGTGTTAATGCTAATTGAACCTGCAGCTGAACCCACTATTGGTTACAGACATAAAACTGCATGAAGAATACATAGTGGTGGGGTTGAGGCCCCTTCCAAAATAGAGTCTTGGGAATAAAACTGTCATTCCTTCATAAGGGTTTAAACTTAATTAATGTAAAAATAAGGATGCAGGTTAGTGAAAAATTAGTTGAGTAATTTCTGAAAAACCACAATATCTCTCATTATACCAGAGATACAAGATACAGACCAGTATCAAACATACATATTTATGTTCAATTCAATTATGTTTCAGAAATCAATACTATTCATGTATTGATTATAATTCTGTATTACTATGCTGTGCAGAAAGCATTTAAGATTAAGTATACACCTAATTCTGTTTACTGATAATTCAGGTAAGTCTACAATCTACTAAGGAAGATACAGCGGGGGAAAAAACAATGTTTCTATAAGCATATATTAGATTTGCAGCAAAACAGCAAACAGGGAAGGTTCTATATCATAGGGCATGTCAGTAGAAGTGCAAAACAGCATTTCAAACACAGTGAGACATCCAGGTGCTGCCATATAGCTCTCTCAACACTGAATTTCAAAAAAGTCAATCAAAATCTAAATAACCCACTATTATGATTAAAGTGCATCAAATGGTTATAATTTTTGCACTATTACATGAATATCTGAACCTTACTCAAAATAAATTGAAAAATTTTAACTTTGCAATAAAAATGTGTATTAGCTGTATAAAAATACAGCTTCTGTCATCCTGGTAACAGTTTTGCTTAGAGAGCTATGAGGTTTTGGAAGTGGCGCCTACCTTTGCAGTGTGTCACACGGCGCTTCCCTTGTGATTACAGAGACAGAGACAGAAGTGCTAGATAAAGATGTGTTTCAGTACAATTAGGTTCACCTACCCCCCTCCTCTATTGGCTGTCCAGATGTATCCTGTGAGAGGCTAACCTGTCGCTTGACAAAACATTTGACCCATGGTCCATTCAGTGGATTGCGTGTATCTCCATTCAATACTCTGTTTTTCTAGCCAACAGTAATACATTTAGAGCTATTTTATCATTAAAATATTGGTGTATATAACTGCATGCTAAAAATAATTCAGTATTCAGAAATAATATTTATACTTTGTCTAGGGAAATACCCTCTAACTGATTTCAGTAGGAATTTTGTCTGAATGAGAAGGCTAATACTCATGTAGGTTGAATTACTCATTTAAGTTATGAATCTCAATAGAAATTTTTGAAACAAAGATTATCAAATCCAAACGTGAAAGTAGATAAAATTAAAAAAGTTACTATGAGACAAAACTGTAAATGTAACATTTCAGACGTTATTTTCTTTTCTAAAACATAAGGCTACGTCTATAGTGCAACACTATTTCGGGATACTAGAGTATCCCGAAATAGCTATCCCACATCTTTACAGAAAGCCCATTATTTCGGGCTTGCTATTCCAATGTTCCTGAAAACGTCATTCCATGAGAAGTAAGGGATGTTTAAAAATAGTGGGTTATTTTGAAATTTGTCACTGTGTAGACAGAGCCAAATTACAAAATAAACTATTTTGAAATAAGATTGAAATAAGATGAGCAATTTGAGTAGCTCAAATTGAGTATCTTATTTTGAGCTATGGTGCAGTGTAGATGCACCCAAAGTGTCCCCAAGAGGGATTGGGCTATGATCCAGAGAAGCAATAAGCACATAAGTAGCTCCAATGAAGTCAACAGGTCTACTGAAGTGCTTGAAGTAAGGCATAAGCTTCTGTGCTTTGCTGGGCTGTACCTTGATTATCAGTGGAAAAAACAGAAATCCTCCATCTTTAACTTAAATTATTATTATAGTCTTCTTTGTCAAAATAATATTGCTGTATTAAAGAAAACAAACCTACAATAGTACCATGAATCTTGTCACCCTGAGTTCAAAGACTTGTATCCATCTGACAGCAATTTAAGAAAAACTAAGATATGTTCCTTACTGTAAGGTTAGTAGTTAAATTCTTGGACTGTCGTTGCTCACTAAAAGTGCTATAATATGCGTGGAAATTTGGTAAATATTGAATTTTATTAATATCAGCAGAACTGACTTAAATGGGGCCTGAATGTTGTGTAGTCTTACCTTAATCTTTGTATTCATGCCAGTCAGTGTGAAAGAAGCTATTTGAATATATTTGTATATATATTTGCATGTATATGCAACCACACTTAAGTTGCAGCCATGTGCTGTGAGTAACATTCTGGCCCCGGAGTTTCCAAAGTTGAATAGCCCTGCTCTAATAAATTTGTTAGTCTTTAAAGTGCCATGGACTCCTTTATGTTTCTATTGGGTAAGAAGGTAGTCTCCATCTTCATGGCTTATTATTCTTGGTCTACTTGCCAAAAAGGATTTCAGTCATAATACAGATGCAATGTCCACTAGGATCTAGACTGAATGACCAATTCATTTAAAGTACCCATCAGTGGCCTGTAAGTGAAAGGTTCCCTGATAAATCACCATACATTAAAAACGGTATCAGCATGCATGTTCTCTTTGGGAATGGAAAAAAATAAAACAGAACCTACCTGCACTGAACATTGGTTCCTTGGGTTTGCTGTGAAAAAAATCAAGCAGTTTTCTTTTATAGTTTGCCACGAACACAATACTTTTCATATGCCATAGTAACACTTCATATAATTTTATAAAATCAATTCATTAAAAAAATCACATACAACATGTGGAGATTGTAAATAACATTTTTCCTAGTGATACCCTGCTCACAGATACCAAAACATTTTGTATATTTCCCATACAATCATTTTCACTTCCCTAGGATCCCAGCCTCACTTCCACTAAGTGTCAATTTTTTTTCTTTTGAAAATCTAATCCAACTATGGCAGACATTAAGAATCTTTAACACATACAGCAGCCCATCATAATTTTGTCCATCAGCCATCAATGCTGATTATTTCAAAAACAGTGTACAATTACACATACAAATATTATATTTTAAAGAGTTTCTGTAAATCAGTGTGACAGTGGGCCTGGGCCAATGTCCATAATTCATAGTTTATTGACAAAAGAAAAAACATAAATGGGGGAGTATATAAGAAGTCTGTTCATAAGTGTGTACAGTAACCAAAGTAGTCTGTGAAAGGTAGTACAGGTTGAACCGCCCTGGTTTGGCACCCTTGGGACTTGACTGGTCTTAAAGCAGGGAATTTGTGTGGCCAGGGGAGATCAGTGCTGGCCACCTTGCTGCCTCCTCCATAAATGTATCAAGCTCAATCTTGAAATAGGCTAGGATTTTTGCCCCCTCCTGCTCTTGGAAGACTATTCCAGAATTTAACTTCTCTGATGGTTTTCCATTCCTCTGATCATTCTAATAGCCCTTCTCTGCACGTATTCCAGGTTGAATTCATCGTTTTAGACAGACACAAGAAATGTACAGCATTCCAGATGAGATCTCACCAGTTCTTTGTATGGGCTAGATTAGTAGATCGTCACTGTGCTGTGTCATAATTGTTGGTAACCAATTTGTATAGAGAAGCCAACAAGGAGTTAAGGAAAGTAGAGAAAGGAAGGAGTGCAAAGTGACAGTATTTACTGAAACTGCTTCCACAGAAAGCTAGTTTGTTGAACATGTTCAACAGAACAACAGAATCATCAGCTCTAAGTTGAATCTGACAATCTAGAAGATAACAATGGATCTGAGTGGTAAATCTGTTCACTACTGGTTAAGGCAACATCAGTGTCACCAACCAGATGTAAGTTAGTTGGATTCTTGTTAGCTTGGGATCTTTCTTCCTTATGTTAATTTTTTGATCTAGTAATTTACGCTGTAAACCAATTAAGACCCATGAGATGTCTCTTGGCTCGTAACTGAATCTTTTTCTGATCTCCAGTTCCTTAGACGTAATCAGATCAGAGGAATCCAGAAACTATCTCTCTTATGAACTGGCTCACAATGCCTCCATAATAAGTATGAACAGTCACTTTAAAAATCTGCTTATGTATCAGAAAGGTCAGATATGATGCCTGAGCCAAGTAATTGTATTTTCCAAAGAGGAAAATCACGAGAAGTAGCATGAAGAAATCTAAGCTTTTTTGGCATTACCGTATTCAACTCAAATTTCTCACACAGCTCCTGGTTTGGAATACAATAAGGAAAACAAAATGTGTAATCTCATTTTGAAAAAAAATTTAGATAACAGAATACTTTACAATTATCCTCTGTTCAAAACAGTATAGACATCTCATTTATGATTTCTGTATCATTAGAAAATCCAACCATTCAATAGCTGCTTTTAAAACT
The DNA here is from genome assembly GCA_030068395.1 of Apalone spinifera. Taxonomy (NCBI): domain Eukaryota; kingdom Metazoa; phylum Chordata; order Testudines; family Trionychidae; genus Apalone; species Apalone spinifera. Next base: position 21,864,137 of record CM057848.1, read on the forward strand.
AGTAACTTCATATTAGGGCAGTCAGGTCAGGGAGAAGGGAAACATTAAAAACACCCTTACTTTTCACTGTTCTTTTTACCACTAGAAGAACTGCTAGTGGATCCAGTGCGATTGCGGCTGCCTTTGGAATCTCCGTAGCTTTCTCTTCGACCTCCTGGGGACACACGTTCAGCTGAGCTCGTTCTTTTGACAGTACTAGCAAAAAAGGGAGTAAGTTATTATAGAAAAGGATTTTGGCAAGCTATACCTCAGAAAGTTTAACAGAAGTTTTATTTCTAAGAGCATTAAGATACTGTTTACCAAATTACTTTCTAGAACAGAAAGTAATTTAGGATGCTCAGAACTGACCTGCAGCAATCAGAATATTTTGCTGGGTATCTACTGCAATAAATCAACATGGCTGCCTTTTTGCTTATTTTCCCATCTACAAGATGTGCTATACCAGCACTGATGCCAGTTGGAATAGCTATTGCTCAAGAATATGCAATATACAGACTTCTGAAGCAGAATATTAGTGAGACCGCCACACTTCCAAGTTTTGTTTCTCAATTCAAACTACCTACATTTAGAGAATGGAGTGGTAGATCTAATAAGAAAGCATAACATGTGACATTCCCTGCTAGATTACACATAATTCTCAAACTAGGTCACATTGTGAACATTAATAAGATGACCATGTCTCTTCACATCCACTCAGTATCAAATATTCTACTGTGCTTTCAACACAGTTTTAATATACCCAAAGAAGATGAGTAAGCTGAGGCCTCTCAAATATTTCTAAAGTTTTAATCATCATCTTGTTGACAGATGATACTCCAACTTCAACATTTATGAAAAAAGCACAGATCCTAAAAAGGTGTTCTTCTCCCCTTTTCTCTGGGAGGGGGTTCTCAGAGAGCTAATCTCCTCTTCCAACCTTCCTTTCTGCAAACATCTGTACCAGGAGGGGTTTGCATCACATTTTAGTGTTCCCTCAGCATTCAGCTCTCTTTAGCAAGATGGAAGGTTGTTTTAGTAACTAGCTGAATAGATAACCACCAAGATTTTACATTTAAACAGGGGAAAATATAATTGTGGTCACTTCACCAACTTGCCAGATTTCAACCACTATTCATTAGCTTCTAAGATGCCACCTAACCAACCACTACTCTGAGGGTATGTCTACACTTGCACCCTAGTTCAAACTAGGGATGCAAATGTAGGTATTGAAAATAGTCACTGAAGCGGGGATTTAAATATCAAAAAATGAGGAGTAACATTAGTTCGAACAAGGGGTTTGGTTCGAACTAACGCATCCTGACGCGCACTTTCACTTTTGAAACAGCTGTTGATCAGAGTAATGCGCCGGCGAGATCATGCTAATGAAGTGTGGGATATTTAAATCCCCGCTTCATTGTCTATTTCGAATGCCTACATTTGCATCCCTAGTTCGAACTAGGGTGCAAGTGTAGACATACCCTGAGAGAATGTATGCATTTATGTTAAGTTCTACATGGTCAGATACATCAGACACATGCTGGAAAGCTTTATGCCACCTAACATATTCTCTGTTTTGGAGCACCTGACAGTGGTGCAAATTATTTTGGGTACATTTTGGTACAAAAATCAACCATAATGCAAATTATTAAGTTGAAGTAAGAATATTCGTTTGGGTGACGAAATAACAGAAAATGTGTGGGTTGCTAAGCTGCAAAGGTAAGTGGGAAAAATAAATTGCCAACAAGCAAGTGATGGTAGTGAGGGATAAATCTTGCCTTCACGACAGAACCTAGTACATCATATGCTGGCCCTAAATGAAAGGGATGATGGAGGAACACTCAAAGCAAGCTCCTCCGACCAATTCTATAAAATACTGGCAGCCAGAATATAATGTAAACATTTTAATTCATAATATAGTCTATTTTAATATCTCTCCATTCCTTTACTTGTATGAGTTGCCCATGAACTCCATTGCATAAAATTAAGCCTATGAATAAGTGTTTGTAGCATCAGGGCCAATATTTTTTATTACATTCACTAGCTATGGCATAAAGAAGTAATGTTACTTAATGGTACTAAGTTACGCCTTTAAAGGTGCAACTTATTGCATTTTAAATGTCAAAAACTTAGAAATAAATATTTAATAGCTATAGAGTTGTGGACAAAAGTGAAAATGAAAAATTTAAAACATAAAATCATGTTTTCTTTCTGGAGAAAAATGTTTCATTTAAATAGTATATTAACATAGCAGGACAAACAATTTTCTTAAATAAAAATATTTTATACAATTAAATTCTGTCAATGTTTGAATATAATTTAAATATATGAATAATTTTAATTTTAATTTCATTTGTACTCAGCCTGAAAGCAAAAAATTACCAGGACAATAGAAATGACATTATGAATGCTTTCTTTTAACTAAAGCATTGTTTTCAGTTAAAAAAAATGCATGGAAACTTGAGAAGTTTGAACCTTACTCTTAGAAAAGTTCCCCGTAAAACTGATGACTAAGTATGATATTGCTATTGACAACTGTTATTTCATTAATAATGACATATGTTAGACATTGATATTAACACATGCATTCTAATACATCCCTTGTGCATTCTTGATTATGATTATGTGCTAAAATCTAACCTCAGTTATATTTATGAATAGAAAATAAGGGAAAACCACAAGAAAAATAAGAGAAAAATGCTCTTTTAAGGGACATTTCCTTTAGCATATCATGTATTTTTCTCTCAAGACAACATTTCTACTAGGGATGTAAAGATTAGGTTAACTTAACATTTAGCTGGTTAACAGACTATGTAGGATCTCTGACCCTGGGGCAACTGCTGCCATCGGCAGCAGGAGGTTCCTGGCCCTGGAGCTTAAGGGCTTCAGTAAGCTCCTCAGCAAGCCATAGGCAGGGGGCTGCTTCTGGGCATTGGTTAACTGGTACCTGGTAAACATCACCCAGTAAAAGTGATGGTTATCAGGTAACTGTTTAACCTGTTGTCTGCTCACATCCCTAATTTCTACTGCCCAACCTCGCTGCTTCCCCTCACCACTTGAAATTGCTATTTTAAACCAAGGCTCTACTCCCCTTCCTCCACCCCCACCCCACAGGACTTTTGATGCCAAGAAACATGGCACAGTAGCCGGCAGACTCCACATTGCAGCCGTGACAGCCCGGGGAGGGGGGGAGGAAGGTGGTACAGAGCTTGGGACAGCAGCGTGGAGGCTCCCAGCTGGGTTTATATGGCAGCTCGGGGACTCCCAGCTTGACTTATGTGCCAGCAGCGGGCTCCTGGGGACCTGGAGTGCGGTGCTCGACTGCCTGGAATCTGGTTACTTCCGCAGATACTCACCCCCCTCCCCAGCGGCTGCACTTACCGTGGCTACCAGAGCACCCCCAAGCTGCCCAAGGGAGCCACCACACCTGTCGGCTCCTTCCCTTCACTCCCAGTGGGTGGACGGGTAGCTCTGGGCTCTGCAGGCAGGGCTGGGGCAGTGAGCAGCACAGGTGGGACCACATGAGGGAGAGATCAGGACAGTGGCCCCCCCACACTGCTGCTTTCCCCACTTCAGCAGGCTGCAGTGACCCAGAGCACCATATGCACACCTCACTACCTGTACCTCATGTGGGGTTAGCAGGCATCCCTGTGCCTCCCCAGCTGCCAGGATTAGAGCTGGGCCTGGGCTCACGGGGGAGGAGGTCAAAGGACCCTGGCTCGCGGGGAAGGGGGCCAAAGGGAAAATGAGTCCGGGCTGGTGTGGCAGGAGAGGGAAAAAGGGTCCAGGCTGGTGAGGGGTGGGGGGGGGAAGAGAGAAAGGGCCCACGCTGGCAGTAGGAGAGGGAAGGGAGAAGGGGCCCGGGCTGGCAGGAGGAGGGGAAAAGGGAGAAGGGGCCCGGGCTCGGGGAGGCAGGGAGGGAGAAGGTACTTAGACTGGCATGGCCACAGCCCAGCCCTCCCTGGTGGCCAAGAGGGGGAGCTGGGGTTGTCACAAGAGGGGGTTTGGCGAGCGCTTTGAGCAGGGGACACAGCCACCCTAGTAAGTCTTAATTTAATATGTAAAATATTACTTATCAATTGTAATACATATTCATGCTTCTTAAAATAAGAGATAAGTGGTTGTCAGAAGGGAAAAGTCAATGAAATAAAGGATGGTCCTTTAAAATAAAGGATGTGTGATCATCCTACCTATGAAACTGCTATTATTTTATAGGACCCAAGAGAGTGCTGAGCATTTCATAGAAGAAATCAGTCCCTGCCACAGTGAATGTACAATTTAGATTTTATACTTGACACAATGAGCAATAGTGACAGGCAATAGAGAAGTGAAGAGGCAAGAAAAGATGAGGGTTATAGTAACACCATCACACTGTTAACACAGTTTAGGCATGCACATATTTTGGTAGGTGTAATACATTATTTTTATATAATTGAAAATTAAGACACTGCAGTGAACACTGTTGACCTACTTATTCTGGACACAGCAGACGTACGTACTTACTTATTCTGGACACAGCAGACATACGTACACTTCAAATAGAATTTAAATGAGAAGCATAAGTATCACATAAAGGATACTGATTTACAGGGCTGTGTAAAAATAAAAGTCTAGAATTTGGCCATCAGGATTAGTCTTAAGAAAAGGTAGATTTTAATGGTACAATACCAGGATAAAAAAGTTTTATTATAAGTACAATACTTAGGAATAAAGGTGCAATAAGGAAGTATGTTAGAAGGAATTTGCATAATGAAAAATCTTCACTATAATGGAGATAGTGTTAGCACGAAAAGTAGAGGTATCAGTACTGAATTAATTACTTTCTAAAAGTCCTGGTGTACTTAAACATATCAGTTATGAATATAAATTGCAAAATTTGTTTCTGAAAATACTAAAGGTTGTAATAATTACTCTAATTACATATGATATAACCATCACTAAAATAATCTCCTCGTGGGGACAGAGCTATGACAGAAGGGAAAAACTATTGAACTATGACACTACAATACTACTAAGAATCCCTCACCTTAGAGTAGTTTTTTTCAGTTTGCATGCATTGAGAAGACTCACAGACCTGTTTAATCCATGACTGAGAGGTGCATAAACAAAGCAGAATAACAGTGAATACAAATATGCAAGCAAGACACATTTAAAACAAACTTACAATTAAAGACACACATAATTGCACATTCAAGATATGAAATTACATGCAAGGATGAAGTATCATGGATTTTATTGATTCCTCAGTCAGATATGTGGTCAGCTCAAACTATTTACAAGTTTCAGAGGGGTAGCCAAGTTAGTCTGTAACAGGAAAAACTTTAAAAAAACCAAATAGTCTGGTAGCAATTTAAAGACTAACAAAACATATAGCGGGACTTCCAACACTCCAGTCATCTGAAGAAGTGGGCTATGTCCACGAAAGCTCATGATACCAGCTACATGTTTTATTAGTTTTTAAAGTGCTACCAGTCTATTTGTGATTTTTTATGTATGTATAGTCCAAAAATATATCTTTACATGACATGAATGTGTAGC
>CM057848.1:21883946-21897639 GCA_030068395.1 Apalone spinifera
TTTTAATAGGTTTGGGTCTTTATACATGTATCCAGTTATGAAAACATAGAAGCTGGTTACCAATACATTAATGTTATTACACAACAGTTTTAGACAGGATATGAAGAAAAGTAATTCTAGCCAAACTGGAATGGAACTTACTTTGGCAAAACAAAATCATGTGAGTATTTATATGGCCACAATATTGATGTTATGGAAAGACCATTAAATGGTTAATAACTACAGGTTTTCAGGACATTGATTTCATTTCTCAACCATAAGGTAGCACCTCCATATTAAAAATGAATAAGTACATGAAGAGCAGATTTGTATTTTAGCTTCATTTTTTTTTAAAACCATTTGTTTTGGTGTCTAATTTCTATTGCAAGATGCACAAATCCAGCTTTGGTAGTACAGGTTGGATCTCTATAGTCCAGACTTTCTCAACCAGCAACATCTGTGGCCTAGCACGTAGGGGAAAAAGCCAGGGGTATCGAACTCGGCAACTCCTCCCCAACCCTCCCAGAGCTTCTGTAGCACTGCTAATAGCCCATTTACAGCATTCAAACTCAGTAGAGAAGGGGAAGGAGCGGGGACAGGGAAAGCTCAGAGGGAAGAGGCAGGGTGGCTATGGAGTCCTGTGGCGGGAAGCCAGGAATGCAGCCTCACGGCCAGTGGCTGAAGGGCTCAGTGTGCTACAACAGAGCTATATTCCTGACTCTTGGCCTCAGGGCTCCACAGCTACCCTGCCTGTTTCCTCGAGTGCTCCCCCACTTCATGAATGCTGGCCCCTCTGCTACCACTAGACTGGATCCCTGCAGCCGGTGGCAGCACAGGGGCTGATAGTGATTTCCCCTGGTCCAGCAAATTCTCTGGTTTGGGATCAGTTAGGTCCCCAACATGCCAGACTAGGCAGGTACAACCTGTATCTACAACACTTCATATTCTTATACTGATAAACTTACATAATTTAGTGCTCTGTTGTCAAATGTGCTGCAGGCTTTCATGCTCAGAATGAATTTTAGTGCTCAGATATGTGATTAAAGTCAGTTAACATGCACAAACATATAAACGTTTGTTTTGTTCAGAGTTTGAAGACCTGAGGTCTGCAAGATAGTAATGATGGAGACTCTTACAACCCTCATGTTCTAATGCTCTAGAAGCTAGAAAGAGTTGTTAACATAATGTAATCTGGAATCATGCTTTTTTCTTAGTGCTTTTGCAAGAGTGGTTTGTTTCACTGGTGTCAGTCTGTTAAGGCTTTTCCTCATTTCAGTGCCTGGAGCATTCTCTGAATCCTTGCAGATGTAATATATGTTTCTGTAATGAGCAGGGGTGACCCAGAGGGGAAAGAACCCCTCTTTGAGCCCGGGTGGGCCGAGCCGGGTTCTGCCCCTTTAATTCCACAGAGGCCCAGAGGTTGGGGAGGGAGTATAAAAGCCCAGCCAAGGAACTCATTAAGGGCCCAGCCACCTGAGGAAGTAGAAACCTGTCCTGAGTTCCTAAGCCAGGAGGGCTCTGAGGATCTGGCAAAGGTTAAGGACTGGCCCGGACCACCGGGCCCATGCTCCGAAGAGGAGACCATTTTTTATCTTACCCCAGAGTACAGACTGCCAGGACCCTGAGAACCAGCAGCCGACCGGGAGCCAAGTAGATGCCGAGGGGGAGTTAGGAAGTGGCCATGGGGAAGCTAATGATTGTCAGGCTAACCTAATAACACTTAAAGTGTGTTGGCATGTTGCAGATTGGATCCCCACTGACCCCAGTGGCCGCCAAGGCGGCCACTGCTAGGGCCCTGGGCTGGGATGCGGTGGAATAGGGAGGGCCCATGTCCCCCCTGCTACCTCACATACCAGGTGGCAGTCTCCCCCTCCCCGCTTGTGCCTAGGGAATTGTTTTGTTTGGCTGCCCCACTCTCAACCAGGGCCTAGGCTGTATTGACTCTGGAATGGCATTTGTTTGGCTACCCTGTCTAGGGTTGCCAGATGGTTTAACCAAAAATACCGACACCCCTTCCCCGCCCCCCCGCCAAAAAAAAAAAAAACCACTGGAAAAAAAATTCTGTTGAGGGAAAAAAAAGGGGGGGGACCAAAGTTGTTGAGCCAAAGGACCCCTGCACTAGGGCCTGGGCTGTACTGACTTTGGACCTGCATTTGCATTGCTGTCTGCCCCCCCTCAGGCCCCGTTGTCTAAAATGGGCTACTGGACCATTACTTATAGTCCTGAGCACAGGTCAGGGACCAAGGACTGAGTCAGCTGGCTTACGGTTTCCAATAAGAACTTGAGAAAAGAACTAACTTCTTTCCTCAACAAATAGGATTTGAGACCATAACTGAGTTACCAAGTTCAATGCGGGCAGTGATTAAACAACTTTTAGTTCGTGGAAATGAAGCCAGGGTTGTCTAGTTAAAACTCAGTGCCCCATTATTGTAGGTACTGTACAGATATATAGCAGAATATAGTCCCTGGCCAGAATTTACAAACTCAGACCCCAGTCCTGCTATTTACTTCATGTCCACATGGAACTACTTTGACTTCATCAAGCTCTGTGCTGGCCCAGTGATTCACCCATGTGCAATGAATTGAAGGATTGAAGACTAAGAAGTCTGGTTTCTACCTTATGACAAGATATAGCAATGGAGTAAAATTGTCAAAAGCATGTGAGTCCCATTTTTAGACGTGATTTAGGATTCTAAATCCCATTTGCTTTCTATTAGATATAGGATCCTAACAACCTAAATCAATTTTGAAAATGAGATTTAGGCTCTTAAATCACTTAGGCATATTTTGAAATTTTTACTCATAATCTGATAATGAAATATGCATCTCATTTTAAAGACCCATTCAGGACATTTGCTCTTTTATGCCTCAATACCTGCAGAAAAAACAGAATGGACATCTGTGATGGAGTAGATTGCTCATTAGCCCATCCCTGGTCATGTGACATGGCCCTTTAAAATGTTGGGAACTGTCTGGCGTATGCAGAGGCCTAGGAAATAAGCTGTATTGGTGGAGAAGAAGTGATCCCAGGAATAAGTGTAGTTAGGAGAAAATCACTTACTGTTTCTTTAAGGACCCAGGAACTTTGCAGAGTGCTCAGGGAAAGACTTGTCCAGCTAATTGGGAATGGTCTGAGAGAAGAGAACTAGCATGTATGCCCAGCAGTAGAAGGCTGACCTGTGGAATCCCCCAAGATCAAGGACTAATTGGGAAAAGATGTCCACTTGAGGGTGATGCTGGCTAAAGCCTTGTAGCTTGCCGAAACTGTTACCACAACTCCACAGAAGAAGGTTGAGGTACACTCCTGTCTGGCATAGGAAGATCTGATTGCCTGAACCATGAGCTTCTGGAGGAGTGAGGCAAGTTCCTTCCTGGCAAATGTGGTACGTGGCCTAACTGCACAGCCTGTAACCTTAGCTCCAAGAAGAGAGCTGGGGATGAGTGGAGATAGAATGGAATCCCTGTTTCAAGGAAGAAAACAATATGGATGGTTTTAAACATGACTAGTTGAGTGCCAGAGAGGCTGAAAAGCCTGAAAGAATGGAGCAGAGGCTCACAATAACAGGTAGAGGAGAAGCTACCCACAGATTCTTGGGAGGAGAGAAATTTAGGATTGAATCAGGGGAACTGGATGTAGGGGGAGATTGATGTAACTGCTTTATACTGGTCCTTGGTCTAGAACATAGGGAACAGGCAGGACCAGGTTCCCCTCCCAAACTGAGCAAGAGTGTTTATTAAGGACTGGAGCAAGTGGGCCCAAACTCAGAAAGCAAAGGGCTGCATGCCCCATTTAGGAAAACTGGCTCCCTGAAGCGCTGGACTTTTTAGCACTCTGAAAGAGGACAGGACTACAAACAATACACATGGGAGGCTGAAGTCATGACAAAGGAACAATAAGTGAGCTAGACAGCAAAACGTGCATCCAAGAGGAGAGAGACTGAGGCATGCTAGCTTTGTGGCCTGGTTTTGCCACAAGGGGATGCTGAGTATCAATAGTGACTGTTAACATCATTAGTGGGCTCAGTCCTCCAAAGCTCTAAGTACCCCATCCCATTGCAGTAAAACACTTACACACAGATTCAGGAAAGCATGTATGCATGTGCTTAATATTAAGCATGTGAAATATCCTGCTTATCTGGTCTCGTCACATGTGTGAGTGCTTTGCTGTATTGCTCCAGAGTTCTCATCACGTTGCAGGAATATGCTCTAAACTAGTAATGGCAGGACTAAAAATGACAGACCCATACATAGTCTGGCAAACACAAATGGAACAAATATGCCTAAATCAGCATTCAAGGAGCCTGCATACATATGATTTATTACTAGTTAACTAATGACTTGTTTGGTTAGGAATGAAAAGCATTAAGAAACAAATTAAAGTAGTCAATTGGAAGATAGCAACATTATTACCAGAAGCGACAATCAGCCACAAAGTCCTGAATTCAGGAGTCTAACATCTCAACTATACTATTCCAGAATGACTGAAAAATAAAAAGGAATATGTGAAATACTCTTAGGGTGTGTCTAGACTACAGGGTTTTGTTGACAAAAGTGGACTTTTGTCAACAAAACTATACCTGCGTCTACACTGCTGCTGAGTTTTGTCGACATAACGTTGACAGAACTCAGCAGTTTTGTCGACGGCTGTAAACCTCATTCTACAAGGAATAACGCCTTTTGTCGACAGAGTTCTGTCGACAGGAGGCGTTATTGCATCTACACTGTCCTTTGCGTCTACACTGTAATGTTGACAAAGCAACTTGCTTTTTCGATAGAACTGGATGTAGTCTAGACGCTCTTTCGACAGTATCTGTTGAAAAAACTTCTGTCGACAAAAGCCTGTAGTCTAGACGTACCCTTATAGGAAAATGAAGTTTGCAGAATTGTATCCCATCTCTCTGGTGCCTGTTTGTGGATGTTGTCACTCCTTTTCCCCCTACTGCTACTTCCCAATAGTAATAATATAAAATATACAGTAATCATCAGAAATAGGGGAATGCTTAGTAGACACAATTTTCTGTTGCACAATTCCATTGATTTGAATGATAGTAGTTCTCTCCTGACTTTAGTGGAGTTGTAACTGCAAAAAATTGATTCAATATCTTCAGAGAAAGGAGGTGCCCTTTGGTAGCTGGACTATAGCTACTTCCACAACCTTCTAGGCTTTTCCAACAATGATTGATTCCTTTGCTGGGTCCTGATATGTCTCTGTTTCAGAACTTAGCTACTCTGGTAAGGGAAAGGAGTGAAATCTCCCAGATTATAAACATTTTATTTTCCTGCAAGAGCATCTATCCTCATGGGATCAACGCTCATGAAGTCGTCTGGGCTTCCTGCACATGTACTTTTGGATGCAGGAGAGTGGTGCCAATTGTGTAAGTGCCCAGCAGCTGAGACTTGCTACCTGAGTAGCTTTTCCACCATCTTAAAGATGGTTAGTTTACATTTCATATAGCATCTTCTTGGACAGATAGTTTGCAAACAGGATATAGCAAGTATTTACAGAAACTATTTAATGGGATCCAAGCATAGTAACTGTTTAAAACAGTTACAAACATTTTAAGGCAAGATTTAAAATGGCAGGAGAATTTAAATAAACAGAATATAATTTTCAAAACTGGAATTTTATGGAGATGTAAGTTACATTTCTGGTCTTGTAATAATAATAACAATCTCTTAATTATAATGTGTGGTTAAAACCTGGATTTTTTAGCTTCCCTGAAAGATGGTGCCTCCAAAACTAATACACCTTTTAGTATCACACTGAAGTATTGGTTTGATACTAATTTTAGAGGGAAGAGAATGCCTCCTGAATCTCACATCTCCTGGAAATGCCTTCTTTTGGCTAGTGTCTTTCTTTAAACCCAAAGATTTTGTCACCTTTAGAAAGACGATTATAGGTTACCTACCCCAGCCAGTAGTTCCTACTGCCCTCACAGTTAGTAAGACGCCCAAGCAAGGGAAAAACTTGAAACAACTTGTAGCAGAAGTTATGAGAAGTTCCATTAAAGTTCAGACAGCTCTATGAACATTTCAGTTCTTTGCTTTTTTTTCTGTAGGTAGAGAACTAGCCATGATGAATGAGTAGATATAAACATGTAAAGAAAGTTACTAAGTTTATATGTGCTAATTATTTACATAAATTAAGCAGTTTAAAATTTAGCTGTGGCATTAAAATATGCTGTTTCAAAACACTTTCTCTAACTGTATTTACTACTTATTCTATTTTTATTGTTCACACCTTAACCACTGATTAACTAACATATGGTTGATTTGAATATTTTTTATAAAAAACAGCTCCAAAATTAATTCCACATATAGTGTGTGTAGAATTTATTTTTCTACATTGTGGAGTGGGTTTTATTGGTCAAGTTGATCTGAGAGTAGAGAATCTTGGTAATATCTATGCTTCTATTGATTACAATAGCATTTTCTCACTTTACAAATATAAAACATATATATCTCCCCTATTTGCTGGGTTGTCAGACATGAAACCACATACTTAAAAGCAAGTTTTTATTACAGGATATAGACCTTGAGAGAGCTTGTTGCATAGCCGTAATTGTATAGCTTCATTATTTAAGAACAGAATAATAAATAATCTTTTAACTATAACAGTTGTTTAGAATCTGGATATTCACCTTCCTTTCTGGTGCTATTTTGACCATGCTCTATTTACAAGGGAAGTGGATTTATTTTTTTGGAGAGTAGGCTGATTTAGATTGTGGTTAATACTGCACTTGCTCAGTAAGCAGTCCCACTGAACTGCAATAGCTGCCAATGTAAGAGTTGCAGAATTAGACCCTGAAGCAGTACAAAGGTTATTTCACTCATGTCCTTATGAATATGTTTAACAATAACAATTATTTACCCCTTGCAGCAGAGATATAGCAAATGAAATTTCAGAAATGTGACTACAGGCTTATTATATTGAGAGATTTCTGAATGCAATAAATTATTCAAGCTGTAACTTGTTACTAGTTAAAGATTCAGCTTACATTCTTATAGGAAGCCTATTCTAAAATGATTTCCTTATAATAAATATAGCTATAGCTAAAGTTTAGTTAATTTGTTGCTGGTTAATTTTTAATCCCTACTTTACTGAAAAGAAGTTAACACTTCAAAAGTGTCTGTGAAATATATGTAACATATGTAAACTTTTTTGTTATCTGCAGAAATAAAAAGTTGGCCTTTTCAGTGCAAGCTGTGATTTTACCATCTGCTTGTCTTACAGCTAGACCCTTGGTACAAACATTGCCATTAAGGACTACTGTTAATAATGGAACTGTCTTACCAAAGAAACCAAGTGGCTCTCTCCCTTCCCCATCAGGATCTAGGAAGGAAACTGTGCCACCATCAACTAAAAGGTATGGAGAAACCTGAAATATGTGTAAGGTCATTAAACTAATTAAACCATCTTGTTAGTCTTTAAAGTGCTACACAGTCCTGTTTTTTGTTTCTTAAATCCCATTGTTATGCTTTTTATAAGAGCATATACGTGCAGGTTTTTTCTCTTTAGATAACACTTTTCAAAGCAATGAAAAATCTAGATAATTAAGTGTTTTACAATTTTATAGATACTTATAACACCTCTCCATTTATACTAAGTTAATCAAGCATGTTGTTGTTGCAATAAATACCACAGAAATAAGCAATGATTAGTCTTATTATTTATGTTTTTTCTTGATTCTGGGGTCTGGTAGATTAAGAGTAGGAAATTTCTGTTTTGAATTATAGAACACATTCTGAAAAGTAGTGCCAGAGCTCTTTGTTATATACAGTAGAAGAAACAAAATCTGGGGAAAACTTTCAGTCCTGCGATAAAGTCATATAATGCTATTTGTCACTTTTTCTCAGTACAGTTATTTTATATAGAAATCTAATTTGCTGTGTTGTACAAGGAAATTCACTTATTTTAAATCATTCCTAGCAAATTCTTATTCCAATGAAGAAGGCCCTGCTCTGCTTCTTACTATTAACATGTATTTAAACCCCTTTAAAAATTACTTAAATGTCTTGGGTTTAGGTTAAAATTGGTATGCTGCATATTTGTGTATTCCATTGCATATCCAAGCTCGGGGAAATTTAAGAGGGTGGAGGCTGCAGGTTCTGTTCAGGAAAACCTGAGATGCACTGCAGAGGTGGTCTGTTATTCCCCACTGTGCAAAAGATAAGATTTTGTGTATGAATGACTTCTCCTTCTGCATTCCCCTACCTTGAATGCCAAGCCAGCATTGGTTGGTGGTGATACTATCAGTTGCCGGAGAGCAGGTTGTAGAGATAAGAATAGCAATGTGTCCAGAAATGACTTGTGTTTGTAGAAGGAACTAGGGATACAGAGGGTACAGGTTTTTGATTATACATGAGGTGGAAACCTATAGGGTGCTATAATGGAAATCCACAGTTGACTAGATAAAAGGAGAGTGTTGTTGAGTATGCAGAATGCTCAAGTTATTGTAACTACAAAACTCTCAGCCCATAGCAGCTTCTACTTTACACCATCCAGAAATAGAATCAAGAAATATCACACTGTTGTTTCTACCTTGCTTAGATAGGGCCTCTATGACCTGGGGGCTTGCTACAGTTGCAAGATCAGCAGGATTTTTTTGAACTAGTCCTGCTGATGGAAGGAAAGATGCATTTTTACCCTTTTAAATGTCATCAGAATGTTTAAAATATTTTAAAAAAGAAAAACTATTTTAGTGTTTCAGAAGTAAAATAACACCAATTAATATATATTGCATTTTAGGGTGTTTAATTTTATTCATCATAATTTCTTTCTGTAGCACTAATAAAAAAAGAGTGACACATAAGATGCATTTTATTTTGCAGTTACTATGAGTATTAACCCATTTTCAGATATTTATATCACATATCTAAACTTCAAGAGGAATAGAGGTTTTAAAAAAGTACACTTGGGCATGAGCTACTTTGTCATTGGATTACTGTGAAAGGAAGACTGGATTTACTTTTTAGATTATTATCCACTGCTGAAAGCTTCTGATATTTACTCTTAAACTAACTTGTAGGATTCTTAGTTTTTATGGTAAATTATGTGTAACTCACACACCTAGTGTGGTTGACTATCTACTGCAGTGGTACTTAGACCACAGCAACAGATATGACCAAGAGACCTCTACAGCATGAGCTTAGAGTCAGCTCACTTTTAGCTCAAAGGATAGAGGCTCCTAGACTAAACTTCAGAGGTCTCAGGTTCAAATCTGCCAGTTGGCAGTTACATATGCTTCAGATATTCAATATTTGGAGTAGTTTTATTCGGAATAAGCATGTTATGCATATTAATAGTCAGAAAAATGAATTCATTTATATATAAAATGGTGTGCATTTATTAAGAATGTTAAATATTGACTAATTGACTAATCAAATAGTCGATGCATTTTGCCTTAGGGCTGTTGCTACACTTCAAAGGCAAAAGCACTGCGTGGAGCCAAGGGTCAGCTGGGGACTCTCCCACTGGCTCTGGGCTCCGTGCAGCACTGCAGGGGAGTCCCCAATGGATCCTGGGCTCCACGTGGTGCTGCTTTGAAACTCCACGTGCAGCCTGGGGACACTCTAGCTGGCCCCGGGCTGCACACGGCTTTTCAAAGACCCAGTGCCGTGTAGAGCCTGGGGTCTGGCTCCAGGCTCCTAGCGCATTGCCGCTTTGAAGTACCCCATCTGCACACTCCCCCTTGCTGCCTCTTTCTGATAGAGGCAGCAAGGTGGGGGGGAGTGACTAGTCGACTAGCCTGTCGACTATCTGATAAGTATTTGCTTATTGTATAGTCAACTAGTCTTTCACATCCCTAGCATTATAGTGAACCATTCCATATTCAAATTTTAAGAGCATGTGTGTGATAGAATTGAAAATGTGTCAGCAAAAAGGAACTATATTTTACATAACTTATTTGCATTAAGAAGCTTAACTTGTTGTTTAATTTTATATAGTATGTGTAATTTTAAAGAAACCACGCGAGAGAGGGAATTATTATGCCCATTTTAAAGATGCTGACACTAAGTCAGAAACATTGAAGGGACACAAATTGTACTTCTGTCTGAATTTTTTTTAAACTTGTTATTGATATTTATAAATGATTCTTAGGATTACTATGGCTGAAAAAATTATTCTTCTGACTGTACGTTGTGTATGTTCTTTATTGCTGTTTACCCTGGATAGTTAGTCAGTTTCCCTTGTTGGTGCAAATCTTTCATGCTTTCTTAGAGTGTGTCTAGACTACAGGGTTTTGTCGACGAAAGTGGACTTTTGTCGACAAAACTATACCTGCGTCTACACTACTGCCGAGTTCTGTCGACATAACGTCAACAGAACTTGGCAGTTTTGTCGATAGAGGTAAACCTCATTCTATGAGGAATAATGCCTTTTGTCGACAGAGTTCTGTCGACAGAAGGCATTATTGCATCTACACTTTCCTTTGCGTCTACACTCTCATGTCGACAAAGTGGCTTGCTTTGTCGACGGAACTGGATGCAGTCTAGACGCTCTTTGTCAACAGAAGCTTTGTCGACAGTATCTGTCGACAAAGCCTTTGTCGACAAAAGCCTGTAGTCTAGACGTATCCTGAGGGAAGAGAGATTTTTTTAAAACAACAAAAAATATATTATTGTAAAATCACAGAATTGGCAAGGATTTGGAGTTCATTCCTGAAACTACTTTTATTTTATTTTATTTTATTTTTTGAAATTGACTAGAAATGACATTAATGGAGTTGTCTTGCTCAAGACTGCATTATCATAGCAAAGATTAGGTCTCAAGAATCCCTAATTTATAGTCTTGCTCGCAATTTAGGACAACTGAAACTGAGTTATGTTTTTGACATCAGTTTCTTTTAAATTGTATTTACATTTTGGTGGTTAACTCATTTGGTCCCTAACTTGCCCTCCTTATTCCCTTTACCATAGTAAAGAGATGTGGTTTAGAATTTACCCATGTTTCTAATGTGGTAATTAATTTTTGAATTGGAAGTGACTTCTTACGCTATCAGGAATGTATGATGGAGGAGGGGAATAAGAGACTTGTGTCTGGCATTGAACTGGAACTCACAGATTTTTATTCAAGCTCTACTACAGACTCCCTAGATGCCTTATATAAATGACTTGGTGCCTTGGTTCTCCATTGGTAAATTCAGTGTAACACCTGCCATTCAGACATGGCTGTTATAAGATTTAATTAATTAATAAGGACATTGATCTCAGAGTTGAGTATACTTAGCACTTTTCAATATCCAACTCTAATATTTGTGCTCTAGCACCTTACATCTGAGGATTTCATTGAAATTGCTATATAGGTATAAATTACTTACAGTACCATAAAGGAAAAAGTTTGGGTGTTTTTGAATATCACTGTTTGGAATACTGCCTGTATTATTCTGAACATCATGTATGTGCCTGGAATATTATTTGAAATTCTCATTTAGAATACAAGAAGAATTTTATGTTATGAACAATTGATTTTTATCCTCACCCGATATAAAGTATTTTGGGGATCAATGATTAATATAAATTTTGTGCTTGGAAGCAGTCAACCACAGAATGTTAATGCTTAGTGTTCCCAATTAAAATCTGAATTTCAGAGCTGATTTGGAATAGTTTGGTTTCTATTAGACAAAAGTAAAACCAGAAAAGTAGGAGAAAAATACACAAGCCATATCTTGCTCAGTAGAGATTCTTGTGCAGTATATAGCATATACCTTACCTTTTAAAAAGAAACAATCATTCATTCTCTGCTTCAGGAGATTGTAAGATATTACAGTAAGGCAAAACTATGATGACTAGTGATCAAAATAAAGAAACTCATACAAAAAAAGAACACTATAAAAAGCATGGTTTTGTAAGAAGTATAAAATCCTTTAATATGATAAATTCCAGTTGCTTCCAAGCTAGCAACCCAGGCCCTCTGAAAAATTGCTCAGTCTCTTGAAATTAATGTCCTACAGTCTATACTGGAGCAACAATGATTTTAAACTGGCATAGATACAAAATCAATATGTAGTTTCAATTCTTCTGTTTTAATACTCTTAACTATCAAGAAAAAAGTTTTTAAATAAATGGAATATAAACACAAAAATTGTGTCTAGAGTAAACTTTGGGTGGTAATACTATGCAATCTATTTCATTGCATTTCCATCAATAGAAGATAATAATGTAGCACACTCATAGGTATAATACAATTAAAACCATATAAGCGTTCCTGTAATTTATTCAAATTAATATAAATGCAGGTAAGGGAGCATGTTAGTCAAAAGTGTGAAAATATATTCTCCTTAAATATTATAATAACTTTAGTTAGCATTTTTAATAAATTGTATACCATTTAAAAATACCTTAATTGGCTTTGTGAGATTTTCTGATTAAAACATTCAAATTGTGGGTCTAACAGCTCAGCTTCAACTTAAATATTAGGAGATTTCTGTTTTATTTAGGAGAAAAAGGGGAGGGAGGGAAAGGGAGAGAAATTCTAGTGTAAATACAGATAGAGCTTTGCAGATCCGCAGATATGCACTTTATATCTGCAAATATCCACAGCTCATTTTTGTGGATATGCATGTAGATGCAGACACAAATTTTGTATCTAGAGCCCTGCAAATTTATGGATATCCACTTTATATCCGCGAGTAGCCACATCTGCAGATGTCAGTGAGGATATCTGTGGCTCATTTTTGTGGATGCAGATATAAATTTTGTATCTGTGCGGGAATTTAAATATAGATACAGCAAGCCTGATTCTCTGCTCTGACATTTGTACAACATTTGTACAATAAGGTAACTTCATCACTGTCAATGGAATTACACCAAAATAAACTTTGTAGATTTCAGTAAGGTCACTACAATATTTTCTCCTGGGGCCACCCTGATTAGCTAAGCTAACTTTAGCAGCACTTTTAGTTAGCAAAACACTTCATTTTTTTAATAGATATCTAAGTGTCTATCATGCAGTCATAATATGCTTAACATATCCATTCATATATATATGATTAATTAATTTGTCATATCTTTTGGCCACCACACTTACTTATGCATCTCCACTCAGACTTACTATAATATTGCCAACGTCTGAGCAACTTCAAATAGCTGCCACTCTTTAAATAGCCTGTTATAAAAGTTTCCTAATTCTGCCCCCACCCTGCCCATTTAGATTGGTCTTTGATTTACATTGGGCAGCTACCAGCCCTGGACAGGACTTAAGCACCAGTGTTTTGGGACCATGTATGTCTAGAAATAGGCACTTTTATGCTTTTTAGGAAAAACTTTCCAGCCAGGGTAGAGTTGTACTTGTTCTAGTCCTGGAAAGTTCCAAATTTTAAAGTAGTGACCTCTTTAATAGCAAAGCTATTTCAGGGTACTTTTAGATATTTTTTTTTCTTCTGAGTACAGTACTGTAAAGTTACTTATGGTAAATATGTAATATCTTGTTTTCCTAGTATAAGGATACTAAAAGTATTCCAGTGTTTTAAACCCTCTCAGATATCTGTAAAATTGTTTTATGCAAGATAATGTTGTTTATCTCCCTTGTGACTTCATCACTGACCAATGCAACTATCTTAAATATTTTTATCATTACTGCACCGCTCTGGTGTGTGTGTCTATGTAATAATTTTCAAGAGAATTTAGGCTGTTTGTTGAAACTGCAGAGGTGGTCAGCATATAGGCTACGTCTACACTGGACCCCTTTTCCGGAAAAGGGATGCAGATGAGA
>CM057848.1:21912565-21928871 GCA_030068395.1 Apalone spinifera
ACACGCCTTTTTCCGAAAGAGCTCTTTCGGAAAAAGGCTTCTTCCTCATAGAAAAAGGAATACCATCGTCGGAAAAAACTCCGTTCTTTTGATTTACTTTCAAAAGAATGTGATTGCAATGTGGATGTAACTCAGGTTTTGTTGGAAAAACAGCCATTTTTCTGACAAAACTCTGTAGTGCAGACATACCCTGAGAGTTGCGAGAGCCAAATGCTTCAGAGAGAATGAACAGACCAAGACAATTATTGGGTGATCCATTTCCTGTCATCCAATCCTAGCTTCTGATAGTCAGATATTGAGGAACACCGAGAGCACGGACTAGCATCACTGACCATCCTGGCTAATAGCCAATAATGGACTTATCCTTCAAGAACTTAATTCTTTTTTGAAGCCAGATATATTTCTTTGCCTTCACAACATCTTCTGGCAATTAATTATACAAGCTAACTGTGCAATGTGCCAAGAAGAACTTCCTATGCTTGCTTTAAACTTTCTGTCTCTTGATACTGGGTGAACTCTAGTTCTTCTACTACGTGAAGGCATAAATACCATGTCTATTAATTATCTCAACTAGAGATGTAAGAGAGTAGTCAAGTACTCAACTACTCTATTCGCATTTCTCACCCCCCACAAGAACCCAGGACAAGCCAGCTGCTCTGGGGGCAGCTCAGCTGAGGCTCCATTCTGCCCACTCCACATGCAGGGCTGGCCCTACTCCCCTGTGAGCCCTGCTCACGCCCGGCAGGCAGGGAAGTCCATGTGGGCGGAACACAGCAGCCAGGCAAGCTCAGCGCTCCCAGGCTGGGCTTGGAGAGATTTGGGCTTGCCTCACTGGGCGGGCTGGTGGTTTGCTCCGAAGGCAGGTCTCCCATGGCGAGCCAGGCCAATCCCACCAGCAGTTCTGGGAGGAGCTCTGGGCTGGGAAGGTATGGGGCAACACCTCAGGCCAGGTTGGATGCTCAGGAAGCTCAGCCACGCCCTGTGGGCACCTGGGACGAGGCTCCGGCAGCCGAGCTGGTGAGGCTGGACTCACTGCTAGGCTAGAGCAACCCCACGCTGGGCGCTGAGCACTGCGCACCAATGACAGCAGCCCACTGGGTTCAGGAAAAGGGACTGGAGCTCACCTGTTGCCAGGGCTTTGTCCCGGGCAGGTAGGCACTTTGTGGCTCAGCGAAGGCACACCTCAGCCCAAAGGGGCAGAGCAGGGCAAGTGGCTACGCAGAGCTCCCTTGGGTGTAGGCAGCACTCGGGTTGTGGCTCGGCCTCCACCCTGGTCATCCTGGTCCTATAATCTCCAGCCCACGCAGTGCCTGGGTGCTGCTGCCCGACATGTCAGGCAGCCAGGGAGCGCCACTCCCCTGAAATGACTATGGCAATTTGGTCCACAGGGCTGGAGGCACGAATAGAGGGATTAAGCACGCCTTGCTGATTCAGTGTTCCCTTCCTAGAACCCAGCCAGGACCCAGACAGGAAGGGGGAGTGGGCTTAAATGAGATGCACTGGAAAGTCAAATCCCAAATCAAACCCACCAACAGACTGCCCCTTGCCAGGCTTGTCCAGCACATTTTGCTGCCCTCGGGAGGGGCTACTGGACCTGGTGTGAGCCAGGACTGAGCCAGCTGGCACAGGACTGGCTCGTGCCAGATCCAGAAGCTACCCCCGCTGTGGCTCTGCAGTTTAAATGTACCTGCCCACCTGGCTCTTACTATATTTAAATTGGAGAGCCACAGTGGGGGGTAGCTCCTGGAGGCTTTCAACCCTATCAACTAATCATGTAGTTGACAGAAATTCTATCAACTACACGATTAGCTGATTAGTTATTTCTTAACATCCCTATTCTCAACATCATTCATGATTTTATGAACTTCTATCATATCCTCCCCTTAGTCATCTCCTTCTAAAACAAACAGTCCCAGCCTTTTTAATCTTTCCTTGAACGGAATATGTTCCATATCCCTAATAATTTTTGTTGTTCTTCTCTGATCCTTCTCCAGTTCTCATATAATCTTTGTTGAGATGAGGTGACCACATCTGCACATAGTCTTCAAGGTGGGGGTGTACCCTGTAATTATATTGTGACATTATGGTATTTTATATTTGATTATCTGTCCCTTTCCTAATGGTACCTAATTCTCTGTTACAGGTTGGACCTCCCTAGTCTGCACCCTTGGGATCTGAGCAAAAGTCTGAACAAGCAACTTTGCTGGACCAGACAAGGTCAGTCCTCGGGTTCTCCAGGGATCCCCTCCTGACCTCTGGCCCCAGCGAGCACACTGGCCCTGGCCTGCCTGCTGGGCTCTGATGCCCCCAGCCACTGACCCACTCCAACTGTCGGGGCTCTGCTGCTCCAGGTTGGTTGCTGGCGCAGGACTCCATTGCTGGCACGGGGCTCCCCGCCCCCATCTGGCTGCCAGCATGGAGCTTGGCTACTGGGCGCACGCTCTTTACCCCCAGCTGGTGAGATTCAGTTGCTGGCCCTGCGGGCTGCCTGCTGCCAGACTGGCTCTGCTCCCAGCCTGCAACCTCTGTGGCTGAGGCTTCCTGGTCCAGCAACATCTGTGGTCCAGCTGCCAAATGAGAGAGTCCTGGACCTGTGAGGTTCAACCTGTATTTTTTTTTGACTGCCTGTAGTGCTACCCACAGGGATAAATCAAAATCCGATTCTGAATCAGAATCTGACAAAATATTGTTGTCCATAATCAGGTATGCTACAATACGTGGTATCTTCTGCACAGTGCTCATGATAAGGGCCAGAAGTCTGAGATCCATGTTTTCTCGACTTGACTGGTTGAGTTGTTGTGAAATCTGGAAACTCCCAGGGATGTGTGGGAAGAAAAGAGATGGCTGATGGGACATTGTTCTTGTTCCCATGATGCCTAGTGCTATGTTGTGCATTCTCAAAATGAGTGTGCAAAGGGTGATGCAAGGCACTGTGATGCATGCCCACAATGCTTTGCTCTTTCTGTTGATGAGGGAGTTGCAGATGTCGCCATGAGCTGACGACAGCGAGTACCAGAAAATCCAGTTTGGTGGGTTTCCAATTTTGTTGCCAAAACTTGTAAGTGTAGTTACAGACTCAGTGTCTAATTCACTAAACCATATTGTCCCTCTCTGGACTGTGGCATTCCACTACTAATGGCTAATGTTTCAAGACTTCACAAATTCTGCACTGGTTCTATTTTTCTGTTGACCAGTGGTTTCATCCACTTAAAATGAAACCACCAGAGGCCCCAGGTTCTTTAGGATTCTAAGACCTTTAGTGTCTGCTGAAACTGGCACGTAGTCAATGTCAAACGTGTTTGTGTGAAGTCTTTGAAATCCCTGCGCAGCTCAAATCGTTTTGCAGAAAAAGTAACAAAAGTGAGCATTTTATTGCCCTTTTCCACCGCCCATCTTGAGGGCAGCTTCAGACAGGCTGCAGCTACTTCAAAAACTTCATAGTGAACATGCCTAGAGACTCAAGTTAAAGAGGAAGCTGCCAAGTTCAGCAGACAACACCAGAAGCTCCTGAGGGTAAGCATTTATTTTAAAAGTTAAAATTCATCCAAAAATAAATATATTAAGGGGGGAAAAGTACATTCATTCCACTCTCTATATGCATACCTCCACCACCTTCTGAGCCATAATTGCCTGGATTGGCAGTATAGTAACCACAGAGATTGTCTCTGGATTTATCTGTCAAATACAACAAAGCCTACAAAGTCTTGTGGATTCAGTGTATCCACTTTAACTGGCTTTATTCACTTCACTCATTTAGATTCTATGGGGGCTAGACTAGACAGGTGCTTTCTCCTGCTTGGGATCCTTATTTGCTGACCCAGATATATCACTCTCCTCACTCACTATGTGACAGACAGATGCCAGATGCACAAATCTCTAATTTATATATATATATATATACACACACACACACACATATAATTGTAACAGAATTTTAGACATTCCTTCACATATAAAGTGAAGTAAAAAGCATGTGTAATGATCATTTATGGCAATAACCATACTGGAAGAATAGAAATAACTTTCTGAGTTTATTCTTTATAGAGTCTTAAAAACAGTGATGGCAATGAACTATAAAATCAGGCCTAGATCCTGCAATGGGCAGCATTCAAGGCAGACTGCTATGGATATTAAAATTACTGGGGCAAGGCATAAGTGTAGCTTTGCATCCCTAGACAACATTAATTCAACATGTTGCAACAATGGGGCTTTGCTCTATAGGAATCGAGAACTAATACATTTTTCATTATGAATTTCCATCTTATCTACAATGGGATTATTGAACGATAATTTTATAAACATTTATATTTGATAAAGTTTCCAGTTCTATAAACTTCTGTTCAAGTGCAATCTGAGTCCTTAATTGACTTATTAACCTTAGAAATGATTTTGTCTCAAGAAAAATATACAGTGGAGCCTCAGAAATCCATATACACAATACCACAAAATGTATAAACTAGATAAAAAGATTGGTGGTCTCTCCTCATCTCTCATTAAAAATATAACAAGAATCATAAAAACATATATTATTCTAGATGATCTTGGTCTGGCCATGAGAGTAGGAGACTGGATTTGAAGATCTCTCAAGGTCCCTTCCAGTTCTAGTATTTTATTATTCTATGAAAAATATGATTTTTTACAAATATTTTTACAAATATTATGCTTAATAATAAAAATATAAATAATTTAATGTGAATGACAACTGACAAAATAAAATCAAGTACACTTTGTGATGTACTATTATATATTTTTTTCTTTTAAACTCTTTCACTCAGAAATGCACTGATTCCAGAAAGCACCCCTATTCCGGACAACATTTAAACACTTTCAAAAGTGATTTCCTGAATCAGTTCATGTGGGCTCGGTCTTCTGAGTTACTAACCATCTCATAATATTAATTTCAGTATGAGTTAAGAGAACGTGCATCATCAAGCATTACTCAGTAAGGTCCCCAAAACTACACCTTTACATAAGTACTTAATTTAAAGATAATAATTAATACTATGTATAATACCATTCATCTTAATGAATCCCAAAACAATATATAAACATAACTTCATACAGAGAAAATTATGACCTCTTCTATTGAAATACTTCTGGGATGAATTAGGGATATAAGCGACTAGTCAACTAGTGATATGACTAGTCATATCCCCCCCTTGCTGCCTCTGTCAGAGACAGACAGCAAGGGGGACTCTTGTACATTTCAAAAGGAAGCCCTGTGCTCCCTGCAGCTCCTCAGCCTTTGAAATGTACAAGAGCCCAGTGGGGCTCTTGTACATTTCAAAAGGAAGCGGTAGGATCCCTGCCAGGCTTCTGCTTTTGAACTGTAGCAAGAGCCAGGCAGCTCAAAGGCAGAGATGCCGTTATAGACTAATCAAATAGTCGATGGAAATCCCATTGACTACTCGATTAGTTAATTGATCTAAATTTAACTTCCCTAGGATGAATAAATATTAGATTCTTAGAACATTTTACTTGTGTATATTAACTATGGCTTAGCTAAAGCACAGAGTTCTGGATGAAATCTTGACCTTATTAAAGTAAGTGGGAGTTTTGCAACAGACTTTAGAGAGTGAAGTCCTAGCCCAGGGATGGGCAATAATTTTGAATTATAGTGACCAAGGGGTCACTTCAGAAATTTTTTAAGTGGCCTGGGTTTGCCCCAGAAGGGGACAGGCTTCAGGCAGAAATGGCGGAACCAAGACACTTCTGTGCTTCCCCACCCACAAAACCTGATTTGCCCCCTTCCCCCCCCCGCTCAGAGAGAACCACCAACAATTCTGAAAAGCTGGTGGTTCCCTCCACGTACCCATGCCCCTGGCGGTGGAAGGAGACTTCGTGTGCTCCCCCCTGCTGGCCCCAGGTCAATCAGGGTCTGGGGAGGGGGAGCACATGAAGTCTCTCACTCCCTTCCCCTGCCCTGTAAGGAATGTGCGGTGCTTAAAAGCGCTGCACCCCTTGCAAGTGGGAGGAGACTTTGCGCGCTTTCCCCACCCCCAGGCCAATCAGGGCTTGGGGAGCGCGCAACACTACTAAGCACCGTGTATGCCTTGCAGGGTGAGAGCAGGGTGGGAGGAGACTTCGTGTGCTTCCCTGTGACGGGCCTGCTGGGGCCCGCACTTCGCCGGGCGGGACCCCTCCCGCTTTTGGTGCCCGTGGGCTGACACGCTTCAGGGAGGAACCCCATCAGCCAAGTAAGGGTTGCACTCCCTGATCCCTTAGGGCCCCGGGCTGGGACCCGGTGGAGAGGGCAGGCCCGGGTCCCCCTAATCCCACACCCTACGCCCCGTGATAGTTTCGCCCAGCGTACGTACATACGAAGTGGCAGCCTACTCCGTGGTTGCCAAGTGGGTTAGCCTGGACCCCGGGGAAGGGGCCACACTTTAGGGGCTCAAGGACCCCGTAAGAACCCGAAATACGTAGGATGATGGGCTCGCTGGGCTCCCGCCCCCCTCACGGGCGTGGGGTGGAAGCTCGCACCCATCAATCCACCACACCGCGGGGTTTGAAGGCGATGGACTCGCAGGGCCCCACCCTCCAGACGGAGAGTGGAAGCTCACACCCCTAAACCCGTCACATTCCCCCTGCCCCCAGACCGTGATTGGCAGGCCGGATCCAGCTTGCAGAAGCCCTTTTGCCCACCCCTGTCCTAGCCCTACTGAAGTCAATGGCAAAACTACAACTGACTTTAATAGGGCCAGAAATTAATCATCTGTATCTAGTCCCCAGATAAACCATATTGAATGTAACTGTTTTTAGTATGTTATCTTTGGATCAGAAGAGAGACTTTTGTTACACAAAACTTTTTTTTTAAGTTGATTCAACTGTAATTGTATATAAGTATGAACAAAATTTATGAACATGGGTGCCTTAATTTAGGTTTCTAAATCCATATTTAGGCACCTAAGTAACAGTGACCTGTTTTGTCATTTGTGTTTAGAACCCACTGCTGTTACAGACTTATATTTTGGTCTATCTTTGGAAAAATATAATGCAGATATATGGCAGTATGTGATAATTAGGAATGGATAGATTGTTTCTAATAAAGACTAGTCTGAACTTCAGTGAGCTAGCCAGCCAACCCATCTTCTAGCAGACCCTAACCCCAGCTACCGCCAACTGGTCATTGTGTACTTTCCCTCTCTGCTGTTCAATTAATTCTGGATGACCAACAGGGAAATGCCATGTAACTTACTTTTTACTGTGTCACCAATTCAGGATTGGAAGGAAGAGTCAGCGGACCCACTTTTCACCCCTGCAATGCAGAAAAAGTGGGAAAGTGCCATCCAAAAATGCTTGCAGAAAAGATTCAAAGCAGAATCTGAATTCTGGAGTTTAACAGTGAGGATTTCTCATTAGCTAAAAATAGACCTATATAATTTAAACCACTTTCTTGGGAGGGAGTGTATAATACATCTATATTTACTATTATATGTAGCAAAAAATAACTGAGATACTATCAACATTTCTCAAGTTTTAGAACTGTAGATTTGCTTGCTGTTTATAGAAACAATATGCTTCCAGTAATGCTCTTGACAGAGGCAGCCGTACCTCCCACAGCCTCAGATAATTTCCAGTTTTGACTTCTTACTACTCATAGTTCTGTTATCTGTAAAAATTACAGTGAGAGATTTTGATTTTTTTCTGTGTGGTTAGGCAGAATTAGGCTGGTTGAAATTTTTCATGTTTCAGTAAAATACAAGAATTTTACAAAGATTTTCTTGATTTTTTTTTTGCTTTTTATATTTTAATGATCATAGACATACTTGTTCCATTTACATGTTCAAATGTGCCCATTTTCACCCATGAGAGATTTAGTTCCAATTTTAGAAACCTAAACTTCTGAGAACTTGACTCTAGAAAATCTTGGAGAAAATTTTAACATTATTAAATGTAAGATTGTATGTGCAATACGCAACAGTACAGTCTCTCAGGTTGTAAAGATATAATAAAAATAAAGAATATTTATTTCCTTCTTGCCCATAAAAGATGTACATATTTTTACAAGTGACTGTAGTAGTTACACTGTTAATAAATGCAAATTATACATTGACACCAGATGTTTTTCAGATTTAAAACTCCATAAGGCAATTACTAGAGATTTCTGATACAAATTTTAGTACAAGCAGATTATATTTATTCAATCATAGGTCATTTCAAGGGAAGACAAGAAAATGATGGACCATGCCAGATTTCACTCATTGAAAGTAATGGAGTGTGGGCAATCTCACTTAATTACTTTCCAAATAACTAATTTGGTGAAATCATGCTAACATATAATTATCCGCACCCCATCTCCCTAAAAATCCCCAGGGAGCTACTTCCCCATTTTAATCATGTAATGGATGAGCACTTTAAATTTAGTTTCATGGAAGATGAACAGGCTGAGCCAAAGTTTGCCCCTTCTATGAACTTGCAGTGCTTCTACTGAGATAATTAATGTGTCCACTGCAAATAACTCAAAATAGATTATTACAGACAACTTCCTCATTTATTCCCCCAACCTTCTCCTATATCCATAAAGATGAAAAATAAAAACTTTCTATCATGGCCTACAAAGTTCCCAGTAACAGAAAAACAACTGCAAAATCAACATGACACATTTCACCGTATACTTCCGGGGGGGAAATCGTGATGAAACTTACTAAGACTTAATAATATAGAATTGTTTGACCATTGGTTTAATAATTTACTGCTAAAGAAATTTTAAATCCATTTTATATTATCTGCATGTAATTTAGGTATACTGAATTAGAAATTAAAACACATTTTAACAGCACTGTAAAGTACCAAAGATTTTTAAACTCTTTGATGATCAGATAATACATGATTTGCTAGTAGGAGCCCAATGCTTTAATTTACAACTCTGAATGTTTTTTTTATTTATGATACAATACTTGATACTAATGATTTTACTTCATATTATCCACATTGATACAGATTTCCTAATGATGGCTGTATATTACTGTGGAATTCTCCCTTATCTCCGGATGCTGTATTTTCTAATACAGTGTTGAAACATGGATTAAAATAGCTTTTGTTTTTATTAAAATGTAACAACTGGAATTAATACTATCAATGTCTGACTCAGCTTCTGTATAATAATCTGTGATTTGGCAATCAGAGCCGTAACTAAGGTTTTCTGCATCTGGGGGCAAGCTATTGAACTGTGCCCCACCAGTCCCCAAAAATGATAAAATTCTTAATTTTTTGTATTAATTTTATTCATTGCACATGTTGTTAATTGCACATATATTGAGATTGCAAATAGATGATAGTAAAGATATAAATGAAATAATATTTTAACTTTCTAATTTTTAATTGTGCACTCCTAAATGTACTGCACTTGGGGCAAATGCCCCACTTGCCGCACCCTTATTACGGCTCTATTAGCAATTAACAGTTCAATACAGCGAGGCAGGTTTATCAAACCAATCAGTGACCTTTTATATCTATATACTGAGTTTGAACTTTATTGGGTCTAGGAACATCCGTCATGAAAGTATGCCTTATTGTAAATTATGTTCTATTTCATAGTACACAACAGTATCCCATAAACATTTTTCATGTTAACAAATGTATAAATTTATGGGTTTGTAATTTGGGGGGGGAGATTGTATTATTTATAATAGTCCATATATGCTATTTTTAAAACTTTCTCCAGTTCTTCTATGAATCAATCACCAATTACAAAGTAGTCTGTGACCTAAAAAATAAACTGTTAAATGCAGAAAAAAAAGGCAGGGGAGGAACATATCTGCTCCTGAAATTAAGCCTAGATAATGTTTTATCAGGCCACACTTCAGTGTTACTTCAGAAGAAAAAATTGATAATGTTTGTAAATAAAATTAATCCTGTTCAGTGTACGTATGAGGCCCTCTGCATTGCTTTTACCCAATGAAGCCCTCAGATATCTTGTGCACAAGCACATTGTGTGGTTATCCACGCTGTACTGAACTTCACTAAGTGAGGATAAATGTTTATTAAAAATGTTCTAATATTTCACACAGCCTCAAAATTTTGTGGTACCAAAAGATAGCATAAGTACCAAAAAATACCATCTCTGTTGCTTTCATTCAATGGCCCTATTTGAAAAGGACACAGGATGAAAGAAAAAGACCAAAAAAGGCTGAAGTTTCATCCATTAATACGTTTTAGCATCAGGTATTAAGTATGTAAAATACCATTTTAAAACAATATGTTTAACTCATTCAAGGGGGCGCAAGTGGAGGGAGGGGGTGATTCCCACCAGCCAAAGTCAGGCTGGATCGGTTCCACCGCCACAGGCAGGTGTCCAAGCATGCTGCAAGCTAGGACACGGGAGCAGCCTCTGCATGTGGCTAGCCTCATATGGGATAGACACTGCTCAAGCCCCCACCAATAACCTTAACCAGTAAGCCTCATCCATTAAGTGTGAAGCTTACCAGTTAACCAGTTAATCAATTCAATGTTCACAACTCTAGTCTGGAGCAGGGCCAATAATAAAGCACAGGGCCACATGTAAGGAAACTGACTGCACACGCCTCACACCAGCCCTGGTGCCAGTTCTGCATTGGTGAATAGTGAAAAGGGTATTGTGATGTATACAGAACTGAATTAAGACCGGATTCATTTCAGATCATTTCTGGAAAGTAAGAGAGATACAACTTTCTATCACTAAGAATCACTGCTATATTTAGACCAGAGAACCCCATGGTGAATAGACCAGAGGGTTCTCAACCTGTCTTTTTTTCAGGTCCTCCCAGAAATGCTATAGAAAACCCACAGCACACCTGTCACACAACTTGTTTTCCACATATAAAAGCCATGGCTGATTAAGGGGATAACAAACAGGTCCTGGGTTCTCGTGCCACAGGAGGCACTGTGAAGCTAAATTGCTCAAATTTCTGCTTCAACCCCAGATAATGAGACTTGGGGCTCTAGGCTTCAGCCACACGACAGGGCTTGGGCTTTCTTGCCGTGGGACTCGGCGAGTCTCCCTGAAACCTGCTCACCATGCTCCAAGGGGGGCTAGATTCCTGGCTGAGAACCACTTCAATAGACTCCATATTCCATTGCTAATTCTTTCACCCATCCAATGCTGTTGCAGTTTAGTTTAAAGGGAGGGAGACATTAGCAGGGTTTTCTCTATTAATGTTCCCTGGGTCTGAACACAGCTGTCCCCAAATCAATCTCCTAGAAGGCTCATCTCTAGCTACAGGCATTTAATGAGAAGATGAATTGTAGGAAGTATATTTTATGTATGTTGCTTGGTTGTGGGTACTATTAAAGAGATACTGGTAGTCTATTTTATAATATTGCAATTACTGTATTAACTCTTCTGATACTCAGGGTTTATGAATACATTATTTCCCATTGGTTTAAACAGGGATGGGACAGAAAAAATGTAATGTATCAGCAGGTACTTTCCACCACATTTTTTGAGGTAAAGTTTATTAATTTTAATATTAATAGATTCCACATTTCAAAGTGTATTTTCATGCAAAAAGTCTGTAATTGAAGACATAAATATTTGATAGTTTTACTTTCCCCCTCTAGCTGTCTGTATTTGAGACATACTCTTGATGTTTAAAGTACTATATTAAGATTTAAGCATAGAAGCTCATACCTTATGCAAACCCTAAGTAAATGGGCTTATTGCAAAACATAGGAACACTGGGCAGCTGAATTCCGTCACCTGGATCCTGACCACTCATTAAGCAAGTCCATACTGCAGTAGATCACAGTGGTTACTACAACACCTGCACATGGAAGTGTCATCAGTGGATCCATGCAGTTTGCAAAACTCTGACTAAATCCTGATTACTTCCCTAACTTACCTACAGCTACCCCTGCTCACTCTTGCACCTGAGAATTCTGCTAGTAGCAAGAAAGGTGCTGTGTAATTCCTGTGTGTAACTGTGGATCCATATCCTGGACTACTCTTCCTATCAAAACAATGTATAAAACTGTAACAGGGCTGAAATGAAAGCTTAAGAACAAATTTACTTAACAATCATTATCCCAATTTTAATACTTCCACTTCCTCTTCTATTTTGAGAAATGGTATTTGGTCTGAACATTTTTCTCACTAACTCAACAATGCTGCTTTTGAACATAGAATTAATAAATCAGTAATTAATTGCATATTATAGGTAAACTGAATGGCTTCCTTCCTAAGAATAATAGCAAAGTTATTCTAATCCATAACCAAGCCTGAGAAACATTATCCAAGATCTCATTTCTAACATTCCAAGTCAATTATGGGTGTCTGTCTGTTATAAAAGCTGCTCTGCTTAACTAGAAGGTGCCTTAATGTAATTTATTACCAACATAAGCAAGACAGACATCAATAGGAGGAACAATAGTGTGTTACTTAAAGAAAAGCAATACATACATACAGAAATAGAAGATGTGACTCCTAATATTTCCATTCTTAGTGGTTCTCATACTGTGGTCTATTCCTGGTGTTCAATAAAACAAAAAGACTGGAGTACTTGCTTGAACCATGTAAAGAATTTACTGTAGGTTTTTGGATACCAAACAAAACAACTCAAAATAAAGATGAAAAAGATTATTTTTCTCCAGCTTCTTCTCCTCTCCCTCTTTTCTCTAATTGCTCTCATCATTGCACTATCCTCACCATCAAATACCTTTTAATACTGCTTGGTGCATGAATCTGGTTTTTCTTTTGTCCCTACACACCTCAATTCTAAATTGCTAGCATATCCCATTATTTCTTCTTTTAAAATACTAAAACGAATAATTTCCTCTCAATACTAAAACCCTTGAAACACACAATGATTATCTTGGCAAGTTCCATCTATCAGCTCTCCTCAAATATTACTTTTCCCTAGGCTACACTAGAGATGTAAAATCCTGTTTAACTGGTTAAACATATTGTTTAACTGGTTAACCAATTAAAGGAGGAACAGGTTGGGGGGCTGCTCCAACCCAGCTGGAGTGGCCTCCTCACCTACTGCTGGGCTGCAACATCCAGTCTGGAGCAGCCCGTCCGCAGGGCCCACCACAGAAAGCGGCTGCCCCAGCCAGGATGCTGGAGCAGCCTCTGCCTGCAGGGCACCCAGGCGGACTGCGGCAGGCCCGTCACAGGTCTGGAACAGCCTCCTGTCCATGGTGGGCAGGGAGCTGCTCCAGCCTCCATCCGTTAAGCTTAACTGAAGAAGTGGGTTGTGCCCACGAAAGCTCATGATACTATCTACATTTTTTTTAGTCTTTAACGTTCTACTGGTCTATCTGTTGTTTTTTAAGTTCTCCCTAAAATACGTAGATGGTATCATGAGCTTTCATGGGCACAACCCACTTCTTCAGATGACTGGACTAACTCGGCTACCCCTCTGAAGCTTATATACATGTTTTGTTAGTCTTTAAGGTGCTGCGAGACTATTTGTTGTTGTTGAAGTTTTTCCTTAATCGGTTAAACATTCACATCTCTAGCTACACTATACAAAATGAGGATTTTGAAATTGTGTTCCTCTCTTAACATAAATGCATACATTCTCTCAGGGTATGTCTACACTTGCACCCTAGTTTGAACTAGGGAT
Organism: Apalone spinifera; assembly: GCA_030068395.1. Taxonomy (NCBI): domain Eukaryota; kingdom Metazoa; phylum Chordata; order Testudines; family Trionychidae; genus Apalone; species Apalone spinifera. The sequence continues at coordinate 21,926,113 of CM057848.1, forward strand.
GCAAACGTAGGCGACCGAAATTGCTAATGAAGCGGGGATTTAAATATCCCGCACTTCGTTAGATTGATCTCGCCCGCGCGCTATTCCGATTGCCAGCTGATTTGAACTATGAATTGCACTCTGGGCTGTGTTAGTTTGAATCAAACCCCTTGGTTCGAACTAACGTTACTACTCATTTGAGATTCCAACCACATTTTTTCCCTCTTCAAATCTCTGCTACTTCCAGTCTACGTTTCCCCAATCTTCTAACTGTTCCCTGTTATTCTCTTCCCTACTCTCAGCTTCTTACACACCAATCCATTATGCATGCAAGAGCTTCCCACACACTCACAAAGCAATCTTCCTCTCCTCTTTCAAACAGAGCACCTCCATTGGTATCTTCTGCCTTTGTTGTTTTCTCATGGGCCGAATGGGTCATTCTGAATTATCTGATCTCCTCAGGGCAGAGAATGTTGGTCCAATTTTCTAGCCTTTCATCATGTAAGTTTGTCTCACTGAAGAGGCCTTAGAAGCTTGAAAACTTGTCTCTCACCAACAGAAGTTAGTGCAATAATGCCACATAAAACAGAGTTACTTATTATACAATTTGTGCTATTAGCTATTGTATAATTTAAAGAATACCTAGAAGTCTTATGTTACAGAAAAAAGTTCATTTATCCATCTTCAAACAATGAATGTGGAGGGGATGAAATGAGATTTTAGAAATTGTCTAGCATGTATTGTAGCATATTTACAGCACTGACAATGATATATCCAGAATCACAAGTCAATATGGGAAACTTATATTGAATACATAAGTTTTCAATATACACATACACATTCTCTTTAACCTATTAAAGGGACAGCTATTTCAGCTCACAAATGTATATCACTAATGATGGAAATGGAAAGATAACCAAAATATTTTGCTCAGCAAAACAACTCGCTATTATAGAGGCTAAGCTATAATTTATTTCCTCCCTGAAAACAGAATTAATTAGTATCTAAAGTTAAGCATAATGTAAAAGTCTAACAGACAAACTAATATTACTAACACAAAAAGGGCTAGTTTAATGTTTTGAAGGAAGCAGATAATAAAGTAGAGAGAGAGAGAGAGAGAGAGCATATAGCAATATATTACATGGCTCATGAATCATATTCTCAACATTCTGAAAAGTTTAAAAAACAACAAATAGTCTAGCAGCATCTTAAAGACTATCAAAACATGTAGATGGTATCATGAGCTTTCGTGAGCACAACCCACTTTGGATTGTGGGTTGTACCAATAAAAGCTCATGATACCATCTACGTGTTTTGTTAGTCTTTAAGTTGCTGCTAGATTATTGGTTGTTTTTTAAGTTTTTCCAGTTACAGACTAACTCCGCTATTCCTCTGAAGATTCTGAAAAGTGTTATCATAGTCATATGTTCCACAAGCATTAGGATTCCCTGCTAGCCTAAGTCTTCTCCCTAGAAAAAGCAGGCAGAATTTGTCATCACCATCATCATTATTTGTTCAAAAGAAGTTGTAGATGTGGTTTTAGTAGTTGCCTTCCTAAAACAATTTAACTTACTCTTCTCATGAATACCTGAACAGTTAGAATTAGGTAAGTTATCACAAGGAGTCTAGGAAAGAAGGAATAAAATATATGTGCTTACACAGTATTTGGTAAAGCTTTAGAGATAAAATACTGCATTTACACTTAAAATATTATTGGCAAACAACCCTTAAACTGGGTTGTAAGGTTTGCAATGACAAACATGTTTACATTTTGATGCATTCTATTATTTGTATTTTTAAAAATTATTTATTACCTTAAAGTTACCTTAAATATTTTCCTTGAACAGCAGAAAACACCAGTTAGACAAAATAAGCATATCTCCAAACATCATTCAAGGCCAATTATATCAATATTTCTTTATGGTATTAGTTATTCCTCTTTTCCTTCTTTTTATACTCTTTTATTGCAAGCCATCCAAGCACAACTGAGATTTGAATAAATCCCTCCTAAGGAATGTCAGAAACTACAGAACATATTCACTGATTAGTTTAGTTTCAAACTGGCACTTTATCCTAAAAATAGCCTCCCTTGGGATCATATTAGTAAACAAATTTAATAAATCTCCACCAATACACCAAGCATCGAGCCCTCCGAGAGAAAATCTTTAACTAAAGCACATTGCTTACAACTTTCAACTCTCTCCCCCACTCCTCCTTCACACAAGACATGATGATGTGAAATAAACACGTGTCAGTTGGACATGGTTTTAAGGTGGTGGCTGCTTGTGGATCATGCACATTCCAATGCAGAGCTGGGTCTTACATACACACAGTGGTAGGGTGGGGAGGTCCCCTTTTAGGCTCTGGAGGAGGAAAAGATTCGTGGTTACAGACCCACGTCCTCGAACGAGTCAGATGCCAAAGAAGTTCTGCGCAGGGGCCGCCTATCCTGCACACACAGCAGCAGCAACCATGGTCTGTCCGCTTTGCGCTGCGGGAAGGAGGGCGACGGGGCAAAGTTTTCCCCTCCCTCTTCTCCCGAGTGCAAAGCGAGAGCTCCACAGTTGGAGCAGCGGCGAAGATCGCAAGAGCCGGGCAAGGCCCTCTCCGGAGAGCCCGCCGCCAGGCTGCGCCAGGGGGGTTCCCGAGCCCGGTCCTCGCTCCGCACTCAGCCGCTTGCAGCCAGCCAGGGCGCAGCAGCGCCTCCAAGGCAGCTCCCGCACCCCGGGCTGCCGGCCGTCCCCAGGCCCCCTCAACGCGGGCGCAGCCCGGGCAGCCAG
>CM057848.1:21928971-21946240 GCA_030068395.1 Apalone spinifera
GGAGAAAAAGAAAGTGAAAGAGGAGGCGGGGTGGGCAAGAAAGGGGCGTAGGAGGGATGACTGTGTGTGATGTTAGGCAGAGCAGCCATTTCTGGCCACTCGCTGTAGCCAGAACCTCCCACGCTCCTGGCGCTCGGGCTGCTCTGCAGGAAGGGCTGAGCCAAGCTCTTTTCTGCCACCAGATGGGGAAAGCGGCATCCACCGCGCCCAGCTCTCACAAGGACGGGAGGGATTTGCTAGTGTAAATAAATGACTGAAGCGCTAGCGCCATCCAAAAGGCAGAGTTCGGACGTTTTACCATTCACTGGTGTTGGGAAGCATCCACACAGTCACATAACGGGGGAGAGGGGTGACGAGGGTGGAAAGAGACTGTACAAAGACTCCACGTTAAAAATATCTCTGGCCTAGAGAGTCAGCTCTGCCTCTGTCGCTCATTAAGGGCAGGCTACATCTCCACTGAAAACTTCTGCTTGGAGCTGCTGAAGGTTTAAGTTTAGCTCAATTCACTACAAAGAAGAAAAAAAATTGGTTTTCCTCTTTTTCCAGATTTAATTTAGGTTGGGGCAGAGGTTTCAGAGCTAGAGAAATTACTCAGAGGAGTATCCCTATTAATCTGTAATTTTAAAAATCAATTACAGTATATTGTTAAAAAAAACTGTTCTTAAGCAAAGGAGCAAGGTACACTAAGAATTAATTTCTTAATCTGGGGAAAGAAAATGACACAAGAAGATACCAGTAAAGCAGTTGAGCAGATTTAGTGGGACAAAATTTTTTGTTCCTTTCTTAAGTGACCTTTTTCAATACTAAGGTTCACAGATCAGAACACACTTGAATCCAGCTCAAAAGTTCTCCTATCGCTGTTCAGGTTTTTAAATTTAAAAGCCTTGATTTTCAGATTTAAATAAACTATTTCCAGTCTTTCAGATGAATTATGCACATTATCAGTTTAAGTGCAAGTGAAATGTATTATATATAGACCATATCAGCATCTATCTTTATATTTATGCTTATCACTATTTTATCTAGACCCCTTCTTAGCCTCAATCCAGCAACTGCTTGCATGATATTTTAAATGTGCAGTAATTATTTCTTGCATATGCAAAACCAGCACAGCTCTCTTGGGCCTTCTTTTTAAGGCATACATGATCCATCTAACAACTCCAAAAGTTCTTCAGATAATATCTTGTTTTTTTGGTACCTGCTACACTATTTTGCCATAGGTTTAATATAAACTGAGAATTTACTTCATTTTAAAACACTCTTTTCATATTTCTAGTTTATTCTCTCTTTTTGAAAAAAAAATGTTTTAGTATGTTAGTTTCCTATTACCTTCAGACAGATTTAACATAATTACTGTGCTCTCAGCAAGATGTCATTGCAAGTGGAACCTATTCCTCATTAAGATGTCAAACAACTTCAATATACATTTATGAAAACCTCATTATGATGTGTGATTTTGATGCCAAAACAATTTATTCATAGGTCTGTAGAGATCCCAATACAGTAGGAGTTAAATTAAGAATTGCATTCAAAAGCATTACCTTTATAGTAAATTATCTACAGTCAGCAAGGTAAACCACAATTAAAATCCCAGGGTTACAGAAGTTTTGATAGGGTGAAGTCAATATCTTTCACAACATCTGGACAAAACAGAGCAGCACAGCTCCAATGCAAGGATGAGCAATTAAAAACTGAGACAAGAGCAGTACTATTAAAGGAAGATTAAATATCTAAAACCTTAAAGCTTGACTAATTCTTAAATATCCTATAAAGGTAATACCTGAATGAAACCTATCAGCTACCCATGCTGTGCAAATCAGCTGAATGGCATTAAATAAAATAGTTTCCGTTAAAATCCCTAGATGCTGTTATGCCATTATATTCTGAGGCCAAAATTTAGAAATTAAAAATATCATAATTTCATTGTAAATATTTTCAGATTTGTTACAATCTTATTAAATTACACTATAGAACCACAAAATGAAAAAAGAAATTATATCCTCACAATGTGCACAATGGAACAATAGATCTGAAGGATTCACTAATGTGTCTAAGAGCGCTGATGGTACAGCTACCCAATGAAAAAAAATCTTTTTATAATCCATTATTCAGTAAATTGTATATTTAATAGATTTGTACAAACAAAAATCTGAAACTATCTACATGGGAATGGAGCATTCTGAACAATTAATTGGGGACTGATTTATTTGTGTTTGTGCATATTTATTATTGAGAATGTTAAATTTCTGGGTAACCCCTCATTTTTGGAAACCCAGTTTTGTAACTATTTAATTCTTTAAGTATTTGCATTCCATTACTCAGTACAGGAAATGGAGCTTTTGGAAATCCTTAACAGAATTTTTTAGTATTATAACTTCAAAGAATTGGGTGAGTACATCATTTATTTTGATTTTAAGGCAAAATAATTTTTTTCTCACTACCCATTTACAATGCAATAATCAAAGACTTTTGATATTTAGCGTACCATATTGCTGTTTTTTCTTTTTTCTTTGTTATTTGTTAACCCTTTTGCAATAGCAGGGAATATCAAAAGTATTACATATCACATTAACACTACCTTTTAGAAATTTCATATAAAAATTCTATAATTCATATCTGTGGAATTCCTACAGAACTACTTAGCTTTATAATGTGAGATTGTGGTTAATACATAATTTCTGATCAACGGTAGGGAGTCCCAATTACACACTGAACATGAAGTGAGGTTACTGAAAGTTATATCATCATTGCACAAAATCTAAATAACTGACAGTGTCTATAAAATCATTATCATATTATTTATTTTTAGCAGTAATGTTGAGAGAGAAGTCCATAAACTCAAGCACATTCTTCATGATTAATAGAATCAGTAGTAAGTTATGGAGTATTTAACTGAGGCTGATTGATTAATATCTAGTCCAGTTTGGTAGTGACAGAAAGTTTTACCATCTGATGGACATTTTGAGTTGATCTTAGTTCAGTTCTCAAAGCCAAATTCTAATATCCTTTATCACACTGAGTAGAACTGTGGTCTCTGAGACGTCCTGTTGTCTTTATGAGCCTATTTTCAGAATAAATTGCTACTTATTTTCAGTAAAGGTATCAGAATCTGGGCCCTTGTGAACAAGAGTCTTCATCATAATGCACATTAGCACAACTAGAAATAGTTAGACCCCACTTGGGGTAGGTATAGCTGAAACCAACATTCTGTTTGTCACAAACACAAAACTGCTTCCTTAGCCATAGTAGTGTTTCCTTCAAGACAGTGTAATGCACTCTTGCAGGGCATCACAGAGAAGTTTGAGTTGGGACTGGTTATGATGCACCTATTCTGTGCACAGCAAGTGGACTGTACCTTCCAAGACAGGTAAGTGAGCATGCTTAGCAAGCACTAAATTCACTAGTAATTGTTAAAGGACAAAATTGCAAAATATGATCTCTCTTCCCAGAAAAGAATTTCCAAATGTAGACCATTTACCCATATTTGTGAGTGAGGTTCTGCAACTAGACCCTATCAAAGGCTCAAATAAAGATTTTCTTTTCATGTATTCTGTAGGAAAGGAAGAAATAGCCAACCACATAGTCACCTTTGTGCAAACACTTCAACTGCTAGAATAATGGTTCACTCTAAATAGCAGGATTCTACTGTTTCAAGACCAGCAGGGGTCTTCATGAATGTCACTACAAAGCTTGCTTCATACATGTGGGCACAGAGGGGATTCAAGGGAAGAAACATGATTATACAAGCACTGTCTGGATACATTAAAAATACAATATAACAAATGTGCAATGAAACCCTCAAAGGTTTGTATGTTCTATAATCCAAATATAAGTATGTTGCATTATTTCCATGTACAACTTGTTGTTTTGAGTGACATACGGTGGTAATGAAGTGTAGTTTCCTGTATAATCAGTAAATACTATAGAAAAATCAAACCATTCAGAAAAATAGCACTTTGTAAATAGGTTGAATTGCAAATGTACATAGCGTGCTTTGAAGATGAAAAGAATATTACTTTGCATTTTGATAACATCTTCCATTAAAAAAATCTTAGAGTGCTCTACAAGGAATAATGATTTTAGACTTATAACACCATTTTCAACAAAGTATTATCTATTCTTATTTTAACAGATTTGGAAAATGAGATAGAAAAATCCTAAGATTTACCCAATATTATACAAGCTGGCCGGTAGGAGAATCAAAAATAGATTAACTCTCAGTCATGTACTTTAACCACTGAACGTCCTACCTATGAATGCTACAGACAGTGCCTGCCCAATTTATTATTAAATATTTTCAAGTATTATTGAAATATTTCATAATATTCTTAATACCATAAATACCCTGAAACAAATTAGATACAATGCACTTCCATACATGTAATAAAGTGAATATATAGCATATACAGCAATAGATTTACAGATTTGACATCTTGCTACAAACCTGAGGAGATGCAATATGCACTGCAGCTAAATAAGAAAACAGCCCATTTTTTTCTAATGAGAACAGCAACAGATGCCTTTGAGACATTATGATACTTGTGCAAAAATTCTCTTCTCAGAATCATAACTCTGGGCCAGATCCTATCATCACTAGGGCTGAGGAGGCAAACAATTCAACAAGGATTACCTCTGGAAGTTTTCCCTACAGCAGTCCTTCAAAAACACAGATTTTAATGATACCAGGGCCTGAAATCTCCCAATCGCATGATTCCTTAGGCTTTACAGCAAGGGAATCCCTGATGCACAGAGGCAGGAACCATATTGCATACCAGGGAACTGCCATTTCTTCCCCATGGCAGCAGTCCTCCATTGGCAAGGTTTTCCATGGTGGCATATTAGTGTAGATCAAGGAGACTTAGAAGTAGTTAATACAAATCTAAGCTATAGTAATTCCCTTCCATATGGAGCTCAGCAAGCAATGGTGCTGCAGAGGTAGTCACTCCCTTAACACCCTCCCAAATCTTCCAGAGCCCCTTGCATAAAGAGTCTTTGTGGGGAGTCTTGCACAGATAGCAAAAGAGGGACAGTGCTGGGAAGCTGGCTTTCACAGAAATACTTTCTCGATAGAAAAGGGAAGCTCTACCTAGAGAAGGTTCATTTCATCTCTGAGTTATAGCTGTAAATAATTTGATAATATGCAAAATCTATTTATTATAGATACATTGACTCATTAATATTTTATCACACTTCCACATCCAGCTTTTACACATTCATCTGAAGAAGTGGGTACCCACGAAAGCTCATGATACCAGCTACATGTTTTGTTAGTCTTTAAGGTGATGCTAGACTATTCGTTGTTTTGTTGGTTTTTCCTGTTGCAGACTAACTTGGCTATCCCCTGAAGCTTTTACATAGTTACTTATATTATATTCATGTATAGTTTACTAGAAGACTTACCTGGCATTGCCCGGGGTCCTTCAGGACAAGGAGCTAGTGGTGGGGTGTGTATGTGTGTAGGAGCCAAGGCAGGACCTTGGGGACGTAGGGAGAGGGGGCTCAGGGCAGGAAACTGAAGTCATGGGAAGTGCAGAAGTCAGGGTGAGGGGTTGAGGAGGGGCTCAGAGCACGGGCCTTGGGATGTTGGGGAGGCAAGAATAATGGTTGGGGGTGAGGAGGGGCTCAGGGTGGAGGGTGGGAGTGCAGGAATCAGGGCAGGAGATTGGAAAGAGGAGGAGCCGAGGGAAGGGGGAGGGGCTCAGGGAAGGTTTTAGGGTGGTCACTGGCTTCTGCCCAGGGTGGCGCACACTGCCTGCCAGCTTGTCCCAAGGTAAGGGGGAGGCTGTGTACTATGCTCTGTGGCTTCTCCTGGGGTTGGCCAGGGGTGAAGGAGGAACCATGCACCCCACCCACTGGCTTGTTCCTATGGCAAGGTGGGCTGCATAACCTGCCAACCAGCTTGTCCTTGGGAAGCCCCACTGGCTCTCACCAGGCCTGGTCCAGGGGACAGAGCAGGGGGCCTGCACAGGCTGGGCCCTGATGGTGCTTGAAGTGAAGGGCCATGCAGGCCAGGAAGGGGATGAGCATGCTGGGCAGTCCAGCAATGCTGGGGTTGGGGATGGCTGTGGCTCCTCTCGGGGGTGGTGGGGCTCTCTCGCCTCTTGTCTGGTGGGGTCTTCTTCCCACCATCTGGTGGGCCTCTCTCTCCCTCCCCCTCCTGGTGGAGCTTATTCTCCTCCTCCCTGTATGATGAAACTTTTCCTTCCACTCCACCTGGCAGGTCATTTTCTCCCTCCCCCATCCAGCAGGGGCCTTTTCTTCCCTCTCCTCATTCAGTGGGGGTCTTCTTCCCCCACAAGGCCCCAGCTCTGGTGCTATGGCCAAGAGCCAGGGGAAGGGGTTTGGTACAACTGCCTCCAATGGTTACTCTGCAGTATAACTCTTCCCCATGCTGACTGCCCACAGTGGCCACTCTGCAGTACAGTGTCCCTCTGAACAGTACCCTTCCTTTTCCATGTTATGGAAAACAATCCCATTCCAGGCACGTCCCATTTTCCTGGCACAACCAAACCCTGACCTTGCTTTAAGTTAGGAGAAGAGGAAGCTGCACACCAAGTTTGGTGGTCCTAGCTCCTACTGCTTAGCAGGAGTTCTTGAACAAATGGGTTCACAGATGAACAGACAGACATATGCACATTTCTAAAATATACAGACAGATGCTTTTTGGATTGTATCCCTTTAGAATGAGATAATACAGTGTAATAGTAACAAGATACCAAAGTAGGGACCTGATTCTGTGGGTCGTTCTTCCTCCTGCCTATAGTTGCATAAAATACAATGCAACCTTTGCTGAGATTAAGAACAGCTAAAGGTTGTAGGATCTGGCCCATGACAACAGATTTTGGAATGAATTACTGGCAACAGTACAATGCCAGTGTTAACATAGCACTCTCTTGATTAGTGAATAAGATTCCGATAATATATTGTACAAAACAAATGCAAGTTGCCTGTTATCAGCAGTCCATAACTGTATAATTTATCTTTATTTTATAATCAAATAAATGTATAGGGCCAATAAATGCACTCTGCTCAGTTACACTAGTGAAAACCCACTTCACTCAATGGTTTTCTTTGGTATAATTTAGAGAAGAATTTGGCAAGTAACCTTTAAAATGCTTAAATCTCTAGGGCAGGTCATATCTGCATATGATTTTTGTATCCATATCTCAGAACATATATACACACTGTAGAATAAACAAACCTAAAATAACAGTAGACATTTAAATAAAGACACCATAATGTGGCCAGTGATGATGTACAAAAAGAACTCTCAATTTAATATATACTGCACTACTATTGAACATTTTTCTGTTCAGTTTAGCATGAGGTTTTGATTGTAATGTAATAATTTTCACAAATGTACAGATAGATGAAGCAGAAGACAACAATGAAGATCTGCTTTTCAAGATAGTGCACTCTCTCTCCAGTCTCTGTCATGAACCGCCCCCCTCAAACAATGTCAGGATTTGTGAACAGAGAAAAGACTTGACCACTGTTTGCTACATTACTCAGTCTGCAGATGGATAATTTTATTTAAGCACTACACCAGCTGATATCTACAATCCTCCATCTTCCTGTATGCAAGTTTTTAATAATTTTCTCATCAAGATATAATGCAATTAAAGTAAATAGGGTCATCTCAAGGGAACTGCTGCACATTTGGTTAAATTAGCAGTCAGACACATAAATAATACACACACACAAGCGCACGCAGTAGGTTAAATACCATGTTAGCTTATTATTAACTGTATATAAGAAATATCCAGTATCTTTTATTTCACTTTCTCTACTTGTGTTAAAAGTTTAAATAACGGATGATTATTACTGAAAATTAGGAGACTGTGTATGGCATTTTTTAATTTGCTATGGAACTATAGAAAATGGAATACATATTGTTTTAAGTCGGTTAAAAAGGTAACTGTGTAACCACTGAAAATCTTAGTGGTTACATGTGCCGCTGGCTCTGCAGCACAAAGCTTAAATAAGCTTTATACTACAAAGTCTGCAGCAAAGCTGCCTGAGGCCAAGGAGGAGGCTTCCCTGCTGCAAAAAAAACACCTTTCTGGGAGTCAGGCCAACAGGGGGCTGCCGGCTCCATTCCCGGAGAGGGGGCTTTGCTGCCACGGAGAGCCACCTCCTTGGAAGTGGAGCCAGCAAGAGCTTCGGGCCTGGCTCCAGGGAGGAGGCTTCACAGTCACAGCGAAGTCATCTCCTTGGGAGTGGGGCAAGGGTGCCATTTCTGGAGGGTAGGAGGGGCAGCAACCATGTGCTCCAAGATGCAGCTTGTTTTTCATCCCATTCCCTGGACTCTAAAGGAGTGAGGGGGAAATGCTTACAATCTGTGCATGCTTTTCATATCTGGCTGGTGAGTTCCCTTCACCAGCCAAGTGTGAGAGGCATGCACAGAATGCAAGTACTTTCCCCTCACTTCCTGATAGTCTGGGGAAACGCATGAAAAGCAAGCTGTGTCCCAGGGCGCACAGCTGCTGCCCCTCTTACCCTCCCAAAATGGCGTCCTTGGAGTGGGACCAGGAAGGGCCAGCAGCTTCACCGGGGACTCTGTAGCCAGTTCCCTGGGAGCAGGGCCAGCAGCCCCTGCCAGCCCTGCTCCCAAGGAGCCCCGCATGTAACCTGCAGTAGGGGGGCAGCCATGGACAGAGGTTGTGCTCAGTCAGAGCAGCCCCTGACTGTGGTGGGCCCTGCAGGGCTAGAGCAGCCCCTTCCCAGGGCGAGCGGGAAGCTGCTCCAGTCCCTACAGTTAAGAACCAGAAAGCATTACCTATTTAGGGTGATGCTTACTGATTAACCGATATACCTTTCACATCCCTAATCATGGCTAATGTCTTAAGAGAAGAAGAATTAGAAGAATTAGTAGACCATATTTGATACATGTATACATTCTGTGCTTGCCTTTTAATTAAAGATTAATAGAAAAACCTTAATTATGCAACTAAAAAGTATAGAAAAAAATAATTAACTTGAAGTCTGTATTACAGTCATTACATTGAAAACTTACCAGTTTTGCCTATGCAAAACTAGCTCAGTATTTTTCCTGCTGGTAACCAATAACATTCAGTATTTTTCTGTCAGATGTTATATAAATATTTATATGTACAAACAGAAAAACATATGGGTCATATTATTATCACATGTATTATTCCTACCCTGAGAACTAGAAAGTCTATGAATTTGCACTCATGGAATCGGCTCTGGTTTGTCCATAGGGAGAAAAGTTGAATCCCCTGGAACTGGCAGAGTGTTCATCCCACTGAACACACAGATTCCCTTGATATCTAGCACAGCCCAAATCCACCTGCAACTTTTTGCACTGTCTCTGCTACCACCACTCCTATTCTGCCCAAAGCCACTTGAGGATGAGAGAAAGCAGATAAATTCCCTGCTCACATCCCACCTGGTGGTTAAAGAAAATGCAAGGGGGAGCAAGGCTTTCTGATTTCAATACTGTCTCAATTTTAACAAGTATTATGGATTTTATTTTTGTGAGTAAATATTTTGTTTTAAATTAAGCTGTTTTATTTACTTTGAGGATAAAAGTTATCCACAGAGTTCCACTGCTTGGCCATGAAGAGCACACACATGAGAGCCTGCATCCTAATTCCCATGAGTTCTGTATAATACAGGCTATTTAATTTGTTTGTTTTTGTAATTTGTGGCAGAAGTGCCTAGGACTTAGAGAGCTGCATCTCTTGTTTTGTTTTCTATGTAAATCTAAATAGAAATAAACAAACAAACAAATTGATGGATCTATGCAGGGCTCCACTGACTTCAACAGGGCTCAGTGATTTAGATTGCTAGACTATATAATGGCATAGGTGCTGATTTCTGCTGTAGACAGGCGATGCTTGACTCCTGCCCCGCTCTACCTCAGGCCCTGCCCCTCACTTCACCCCTTCCCTCAACTCCCTGCCCTGCCTCTTGCCGCACCTGCTCTACTGTTACCCCACGCCAACTCCATCCCTGCCCCCAAATCTCCGCTCTGCCTTTTCCTGCACCTGTTCCATCCTCACCCTAAGACTTCCTCTAGGACTCCTCTCCTGCCCCACCCACCTCCTTGTGCCCTCTCCCCCAAGCATGCCATATGGTCCCACTCACTGCTCCCCCTGCCTTCCACAAAACAGTTGTGTCATGGCAGTGGGAGGCACTGGGAGAGAGAGGGAGGAGTAGATCAGCAGGGCTGCTGGCAGGCAAGAGGCATGGGATGAAGGAGCTTGGCTACCGGTTGATGCTGAGAACTTGCTAATTTTTCCCACAGGTGCTCCAGCCCCAGAGCACCCATGAGGTCAGTGCTCATGTAGAATGGCAAAATATAATGTCTTTGGGAAAGAATGCAACAATCCTGCTCTTAACACTCCTCTGCCAACTCGTACATAGTATGGTATTGCTAATCTATCTCAGAGAAGACCACTCAGCATTCATTTCTTCAGGAGGGCATCAGGAAAGTCATGGACACAGGAAAAAAAGCAGAGGCAGTAATGACACTCCCTGAATGAAGCACTGAGAAACTACCCAGGCTCTGATGCCTGCTTGCCACTCACTAAAACAAAACAAGGAGAAACAGAAAACAGTTTTACATTTGTCTCTACTAACAAGTATTTCATTTTTTAGAATTTTAATACTTAAACACAAATAAATTCATCACTTGACATTTTGCTACCAAACTACAAGAAAATAAACAGTAAGACAACACCCTAGCTGTGGATAGTGGAATAGAGGGAACTTGCAAAGGATATTGTCACTTGTGCAGCCATAATTCAAGAAAAGACTGAATTAAAAAAAAGGTGCATCCTTCTTGATGTGTGAGAACCAACCTCTCCACTTCGCAATAAATAAATCAATAAATACAGCTGACTGAATTTCAAAAGACAAGTATTGTGAAATGTGTGTCATAAATTAAGCAAGCAGATGCAGACATGAACCCAAAGAAATAAGAACATAAGCTCCTGCAATGTCCACTGGTTGATGAAAGGCTGAAGATTGCCAAGGAACACTACATGGGTACTCTACATTCCAGGTTAAGTTTTTGCTTTAATAGTCAGCTAGATCATTATCATATCAATACTTACAGACTTTTTGAATTAACATTTTTACTCTTATGATTCTTTCTTCTTCTCAAACCAATTGGATAGCTTTCTTTGATAGAACAACAAGTCTTTTGGATAAGGGAGAAGCAGTGGATGTGGTATACCTTGACTTTAGTAAAGCATTTGATATGGTCTCGCATGACTTTCTTATCAATAAACTAGAAAAATACAACCTAAATGGGGCTACTATTAGGTGGGTGCATAACTAGCTGGATAACCATTCCCAGAGAGTAGTTATTACCGGTTCACAATCATGCTAGAAGAGCATAACAAGTGGGGTTGCGCAGGGGTCTGTTTGGGGACTGGTTCTGTTCAGTATCTTCATAAATGATTTAGAGGATGGCATACGCTTATTAAGTTTGCAGATAATACCAATTTGGGAAGGGTTGCAAGTACTTTGGAGGATAGGGCCATAATTCAAAATGATCTGGACAAACTAGAGAAATGGACTGAGGTAAATAGGATGAAGTATAAGGACAAATGCAAAGTATTCCACTTAGGAAGGAACAATCAGTTTCACACATAGGGTACATCTACACTGCACAGCTAGATACTAGAACTGAATGGGATACTAGAACTGGGATACTAGAACTGAAAGGGACCTCAAGAGATCATCAAGTCCAGTCCCCATATCAAATGCTTTATTAAAATCTAGGTATACCACATCCACTACTTCCTCCTTATCCACAAGGCTTGATATCCTATCAAATAAATCTATCCGATTGGTTTGACATGATTTGTTCTTTACAAATCCATGCTGACTGTGACCTCTCACCTTATTTTCTTCCAATGTTTGCAGATGAATTCCTTAATTATTTGCTCCATTATCTTCCTTGGTACAGAAGTTAAACTGACTGGTCTGTAGTTTCCTAGGTTGTTCTTATTTCCCTTTTTAGAGATGGGCACTATATTTACCCTGTTCCAGTCTTCTGGAATCTCTCCTGACTTACATGACTTTTCAAAGATGATAGCTAAAAGCTCAGATACCTCCTCTATCAGCTCCTTGAGTATTCTAGGATGCATTTTATCAGGCCCTGGTGACTTGCAGACATCTAACTGTTCTAAGTAATTTTAAATTGATTTTTTTATTTTAACTTCTAAACCTATTCCATTTCCACTAGCATTCACTATGTTAGGCATCCCATCACCATCAATCTTATTGACAAAAAACGAAACAAAGTCGTCATTAAGCACCTCTGCCATTTCCACGTTTCCTGTTATTGTTTTTCCCTCTTTGCTGAGCAATGGGACTACCCTGTCTTCCTCTTGATTCTAATATATTTGTATAATGTCTTCCTTTTACTCTTTTTGTCTCTAGCTAGATTGAGCTTGTTTTGTGCCTTTGCCTTTCTAGTTTTGCCCCTGCATACTTGTGTTGTTTGCTTATATTCATCCTTTGTAATTTGACCTAGTTTCCACTTTTTATATGACTCCTTTTTGATCTTTAGATCATGTAAGATCTCCTGGTTCAGCCAAGGTGGTCTCTTACCATGCTTTCTATCTTTCCTACACAGTGGAATAGTTTGCTTTTGGGCTCTTAAAAATGCATCTCTTTTCAGTTACCAAGAGCTCTTTTGGAAAAAGGCTTCTTCCTCGTAGAAAGACGTTTACCAATGTTGGAAAAAACCCTCTGTTTTTTAGATTTTTTTTTTGAAAGAATATGATTGCAGTGTGGACGTTAAAGTGAAGTTTTTTCAGAAAAATGGCTGTATTTCTGAAAAAAAACCTCTGTAGTGTAGACATAGGGTAGAGCTTAGTGCAGGGGTGGGCAATAATTTTTGACCATGGGCCACTTCAAAAATTTTCAGAAGGGGCAGGGCCAGGACACTTCCATGCTTCTTCACCCACAGACCCTGATTGGTCTAGGGGTGGGGAAGCACACAAAGTCTTTGCCCCTCCCAGAGAGAACCACCAGCAGTTCTGAAGAGCTGGCAGTTTCTTCTAGGTACCCGTGCCCCTGACAGTGGGAGGAGACTTTGAGTGCTCCTCCCCTGCTGCCCCCAGCTCAATCAGGACCTGGGGAGGTGGAGCACATGAAGTCTCTCCCTCCCTGCCCCCACCCTGCAAGGAAGCACTGCACTTAGAGTGAACCACCAGCTGAGCCCCTTGCAGGGTGGGAGGAGACTTCACATGCTCCCCCCATCCCCAAAGCCTTGATTGGCTTGGGGGCAGGTGGAGCGCACAAAGCCTTCTACCATCCTGCCCCCATCCTGCAAGGAGCATGCGGGGCTTATAAGCGCTGCACCCCTCGCAGGGCGGGAGAAGACTTCATGTGCTCCTGCCCCACCTGCAGGCTAATCAAGGCTTGGAGGCAGGGGAATGTGCAAAGTCTCCCTCCCACTTTGCCAGGAATGTGTGGTGCTTAGAAGCACCACACACTCCTAGCAGGGCGGGGGCAGGGCGTGAGGAGACATCTCTAATTTTAAGGAATACAACTGAATTAAAAATAAACCCAAACAAACACTGTATTCATTAAAATGATATTTTAAAACTTTCTAATCCGTGCCAGCTGTTTCTCTGTTAATTTTCAGTCATGGAGTCACTGCTTAGATCTGCTCAATGAGACATTTGGGACTGTTTGGTGGCTTTTTAGCTCTGACAGGTGGCAATATTTTTTTTTTCCTGTGTGGAGAAACAGCTGCAGTTCTGATGGATGAAATAATGGGCTATGTGGTTCATACTGATTGTTTCATGTAATGCAGATATAAGCTGAGGTCTACTCCGATGGGCAATCTGGGTTCAGTAAAACTCTGTAGTTACTCAGTGTGCCTTCTTCACAAGCAGTCACTATGGCAATGGGAAAATATTGTGAGCTTCAGAATTATGGGAAAATGACTCAGAGTATAGAAAAGGAACATTCAAAAACTTAATTCCCAGTGGGTACATAATACTCTTTTTAAAATAAATATACACAAGTAGTGGATAATATTAGGCATTACATAGCCTGTTACTGCTCTGCACAAAAGGTGTGAATTGGTAGAGAAAGTGACATAACCTCAAGGAGAGATGCTTACTCTCTTGTGCTGTCAGAGAGAAACAGAAGCCAGCAGTGGAGCCACACTTTGCTCCTCCACAAGCTTGAATATTGCCCCCCTTCTCCCCCATTTCAAGCAAACTGTTTGACTGAGGCTGCATATATCAGGAGGGAGCATGTTTGGGCAAACAGAATGTGCCCCAAGCTGGCAGGATGCTAATTTTGTTTGTTAAGCCTCAGAGGCTTGTGGGAGGGAGTAGCATATGTTAACTCTCACTCCTCCCTGACTCCTTTCCATGGAACTCAATATGGCCCAGGGATGGTGGCCAAAGAAAGCACAGTCCTTTCAGGAGCCACACAACCAGACAGATCCACTGCACAGCAACACAGAAACAGGAACGGACATACTGGATCACACCAGTTAGCCGGATACCTGAGAGGCATTAGATGCTTCAGAGGAAGATGCGAGAAACCCCCAAACAGACAATTATGGAATAACCTGACCACAGATGAACTTTCTCTGCAATTCTGTTGATAGATAATTGGCTTATTCCAGGAAGCATGAAAAATTATAGGATTTTTTTTAAATAAAGAATATCTATTGTAACTATTGTGGTTCTTTTGATCTAATCTTTTTCTGAATCATGCTAAGCTTCTGGCATTACAGCAATATCTTCTACTTAAGATTTCTACAAGTAATGTATTTCTTATGTGAAATAATATTTTTCTTTTATGAATTTTGAATGTTCTGCCTTCCACTCCTAATCAATATCTTCTTGTTATTGTATTCTGAGAATAGATGTGCCCAGTCTGTCTATGCTGTACAATAACATTCATTATTCTGAATAACTCAGATAGATATGTCTCCCTTTTAATCAAAATTGTTCAAATTTTTCCATAACTCTCCTCATAGATAAATCTTCCTATATGCAAAGAGGCTGGAGCTCCCTTTCCTGTGGATATTTTAGATACATGGAATTTGGAACCTGCCCCCCATCCTTCTTCACTGGCTTGCAAGCCCTTCCTTCTTCTTCATTAGAAATTCAGTGAGCTGAACCTTAGAGAGTGTCCTGGGCTCTCTGATCCCACTCCTGAGGGTTATTCTGTGAGGGGGTACAACAAAGCCTCAAGGCATAAACATTATTATGCTGTATGCTTTTACTCTAAACACACTGGCCAGTAGTACAGTTGCTCAGCAACATGAAACTGTGTAGCCCTGCTGGCTTCATTAAACTTTAAAAATGTTCTCCCTGGCCAACTCAAATAAATAATTGACCATGATTTTGGTCTAAGATGTTCATTGGAATTTCAATCATTAAAAATGTTGTATCTATTTATTCAATATGTGGAATGATGAAGAAACAATCATCAGTATGGGCTATTAAAAACAATACTTTGTCTGAGAAAGTATCTATATTTACATTGCAGTTTATATTTTTTTCAAAGCAGCAGTATCAAACAACCGAACAAAATGTCAAAAAGCCTATAATTATTTATTTACACAACACTTTGCATCTTCTTTTCTGTATCGATAATTACAGGTTATGGTACAACTTTACTTGAGAATGGCATGTATATATACATGAGGAATAAGGCAACACATTGTTAAATCTGAATGGATTGTAGAAATCAAATGTAGTTTTCATCCGTTTTGCTGTTGAAATCTTTATTTACTTGTTGAATTCCTGTGTCAATATGGATAATAGCTAAATTCACTTCAAACAGTTTCAACACATCTGCCCCCTCTATTATCCTTGCAGAGTCATCGTTTTAATTGATTGACAGCACCACAAGATCCTTTTCCTTTAAATATAAAAGCCTCTTTGTAAGTGCAGTTACCACTTTATTTCAAGAAAGACGCATTCAATGCAGGTGTGTATCAGTGAACAGCAGAGAAAAAGAGAGGGCTCTAGGGAGTCTAGAGAGCTTCAACTCTGAAGAGGAAGGAAATAGGGATAGTTCCTATGATCATAATGGAGGAAAAACTCACTATCTTTCACAGAGGGATGACTGTAGGAATCAGGCCTGATGGAGCAGAAACTAAAAGGGCCAAATTCTGCTTCTGTGCACAGTATCAGAGAAATGTCAGATTGGTAAGCACCTTGTAAGGTCATTAAGTCCAGTCTCCCTCCTACTGCCCTCACCAGCTGTGGCAGAAGCAAATATACCTTGATCATCCCTTAGAGATATTTGTCTAACCAGAGGACTTTAATAAGATTTTTTTTTCAAGACTAGAGGTAAATCTCTGGCTCCCTTAAAGTCAGTAATAAAACTCCCATTGATTTCACCTGGTAGGAATGCTGCATATGCATTCAGGGATAAAAACTTTGGCCCATAGTGTCACTATGAAGCAAGGAGCAAGTGTAAACTAAAATGAATAATCAAAAATAAAACTTTGCATTTCTAAAGCTCCTTTCATCTGTGCAGATCAAAGCATTTTAACGCTATTAATTAATACATTAAGACCCACTTCATCTCTATGAACTAAGCATAATTCATACAATCATAAGGGACCTCAAGAGGTCATCTAGTCCAGTCCCCTGCTTTCATTAAAATAGGGTTGTGAGCCTCTGTGTGGTCCTGACACACAGTTTGAGAATCACTGGGCTTAGAGTTGCCAGGCATCTGGTTTTTAACCAGAGTGCCTGGTTGAAAAGGGATGCTGGTTGCTGTGCTCAGCACTGCTCACCAAGACACTAAAGTCCAGGATGGTTCCTTACCTGGATCCATGTTGCTCCCGAGAAGCTGCTGGTGTCTCCCTCTAGCTCCTAACCATGACCAATGAGAGCTGAGAGGGCAGCACCTGCAGGCAAGGGCAGTGTTCAGAGCAGTGATGGGCAGCCTAAACTAGTGAGTAGGTCGCATGAGTGGCCCTCCTTCATCTCAGAAGGCCGCAAGACTGTTGTAACCAAGACGGTCTCCTAGGATCGTGTCGTTTTGCTAATTGCACTTGCATACCTAGAATTTTCAGGGGGTGCTGACTGAACCACAGCAGCACTTTGAATGCAGATGGAGCACACAGCTCTCTCAGTCAGTGTTGTGTGCAATCAGCATCACCTCACTTCATGTGCTCTTGCTCTAAGTGTGTGTCACTTTAGTAACAGGGGCGGCCCATGCCTATAGGCAAACTAGGCAGCCGCCTAGGGCGCCAAGTTGCATGGGGCACCAAATTCCAAACCCTGCCCCTTCCATT
>CM057848.1:21946814-21984688 GCA_030068395.1 Apalone spinifera
TTTTTTTGCACAGGGGTCAGGATTTAGCCCTAAGATTTATAGTCTGATCCTAATATTAGTTCGTGTCACTACAACTTATATTTATTTGTATCATGAGCTTTCGTGGACAAAACCCACTTCCTCAGATGAACTAGACAAACTAAAATTCATCTGAGGGAAGTGGGTTTTGCCCATGAAAGCTCATGATACTATATATATATAATTGTTAGTCTCTAATGTGCCATAGACTACTCACTGTTTTTAAAGTTACAGACTAATACAGCTACCCCTTCAGACTTATATTTGTTTATTTATTTTGCAGCAGGATATGTGTTGAGGATGAGGGGTCAGCACAGATTTTGATCTTTAGTTAATTTGTCTGCTTTTGTTTATTTTAAGTTGAGACATTAATGGAACTAAAATTTATTATGTGGAAGAAAATGAATTTATTGTGGCCACAGGAATTTTTTAAAAACTAAAGAAAATAGGAAATCATTAATGTACTATTAAAGAAAATTAGCTGTGAAGGGGTGTACACACATTAAATCTCTCATGTTCAGTCTGACAGAATAAAAGTAACCACCTTAGAAATACCTACACATCTTGGCAATTTGTTTCTACTCTAAATACACTATCCATATGCAGTAAATTACAATCTCCAGGTCCTCCTCCAAGGAGTCATTAACAATATTTACATTTGTATACATGAGATTCTCTGAAATTCACAAAAATAATATTTTTATATTCATTTGGAACAATATAAAATAATTTCCCACCTAAAAGGTGCCCAGTGGCACGTGAACATTTTTAAGTGTGTGGGAGGGGGTGTCAGCCAACACCTGCCAACCTCCCGCTGTCCCCCAACTGACTCCAGGAGCAAAGCCCTGGCATGCGGGGCCAGCAACCAGGACCCGGGACGCGGGACTGGAAGCAGAGCCCCTACTGCATGAAGGCAAAGCAGAGCCCCAGGTGCACAGGGCAGAAGCTGGGGCCCCGGGTAAAGAGCCAGCACCAGAGCCCCCTGAGTGCAGGCAGCAATTGGGACCCTGGGCATGAAGCTAGCATCAGAGCCCGTGGTGCGTGGGGAGCCAGCTGGGACCCTGGGTGTTAGGCTGAGAGCCCGGGGGTACCATGACACTCCTCACATGCTGAATTTCCATGCCTACAAGTGCCTACATATCTGAATGAACCATTTCTCTTCAGAAATTATTATTTTAAAGGGGAATTAAAGTAGCCTAGACAAAAATGCAAAAAAAGGTATGACCACACAGAAGAGCAATGCGGGGGCAGGTCAGGTGAATTCATATGAAGCAGAGACAAACTGACACAAACAAAATCAAACCAGTATTACCATGATTGATGGAAAACTAACATCTGTGACACTGGCAAGCTCTAACATGGGGACACTGAATTCAAGAGAGTGAACTTGGTTCCAGAAGTAATGCATTACCTAATAGGCCTGTTCTAAATATTCCAATATGATTCTGAAAGCAAAAGCTGGCAACAAAGAGATAAATAAAAACATACTGCACAGAGGACCTCATTCAAAGAATAAAAACATCTACTGGACTGGGTATTTCCAGGTTAATAGGAAAATATTCTTACAGGACCAAGGACTTTCTAGTTAATAGGAATTGTGCTTGAATAAAAGTTGTAGCAGGGGCTTTAAAATTAGTCAGATGAGCTAAAAGCTTCTCCCTTTGTGTTTAGTTCCTGTGTATTTTATAGCCTTGTATCTCCTTTGATATATCTCAGGAGTTCAGATCAAGTAACATGCTCAAGATGATGGTCTGTAAGGTCCTGGCCATGACAAGAGATGTTGTATTGACAGTTACATTGGTCCACTGAAGCCAATGGGATGCCATGCTGGCATGTAAGTCTAAAAGGTACCTTTGCAGGATCAAGGCCTCTGTATTTGGGGCACATAGCAAAGCATTTTCAATACAGTGTGCCCCAATCTGGGATTCATTACCCTCCTTGGCCTGACTTGGTTATATTTGATGATCTCCAGGGTGCACTGCAAGGTCCATCTGTTGATCGAGATACCAAGATAGGCACATATAAAAGCCTGCATAGACTACAGTAGAAAATAGAATTCTAATAGTCTGAGTTCAGTAAAGTTGGTCTACCTTTCTGTGGGAGCAGAGTGCTTTAGTGTGACTGAATGTTACTAAAAGTTGCATAACCACCAGTCAGAGTCAAACCTGTGACTTTTGGAGCTTACTATAGGAGCCTCTACAGCTTGAGCTATAAAGCCAGCTTACTCTTAGCTTAGACTGTAGAGCTCCCTTGTTCTTATCTTTCACTGTAAGTGGTCTGGGTGCCACTACACAGGACAGTGAACCACACCCACTAGGTGTGTGGGTTACAGCTGCACCTCTATAAATGGGACTCCCTGGTTTGGCAACATCCGTGGTGAATAAGGGCAACAGATATTCCAGGATCAGAGCGTCTCAGTGAGCTTCAGGGGCGGGGAGGAGGGCAGGAATCCAGCTCGCTGTAGGGAGGAGGGGCAGGAGCTCTGCATGATGCAGCAGGGGAAGAGGGAGTGGGATCCTGGCATAAAGCAGTGGGGGAGAGGGGTGGGGAGGAGAGCGAAAGGGAGCCTGGCATGATGCAGCGTAGGGGCTGGGAGACTTGAAGTCCAGCACACAGCTCAGCTGGACTGCCAGAAGTGAAGAGAGGAGCTGGGAAGTCCAGTGGGGCAGCAGAGTCGGGAGTGGGAGGGGAGAGAAATGACCTCCCCTGATCCAGCAAAATCCCTCATCCTGGACCAGTCAGGTCTTGAGGGTGCTGAACCAAGGAGGTCCAACCTGAACTAACTGTTCACACATCTAGAATTTTACATTACAGTATATATTGAAAAAAACAAATGAACAGAATGTCATACAATAATTTTTACATGATGTTATCTCAGATATTGGAACACTTTGTTTTTCTTTTAAAAACAGATTTTTCTTTCTGGTCAGATTGGACCAAATCCTTCTGCCCTTTCCTGGGCAATGAAGCTCAAGAAAGAACTGTCTAGCTAGGCCCATAATGTGTAAAGAGATTCCCCTCCCCCATAAATAAATGTAAATTATATTTGAACTATTTTTATACAAACTAAAAATAAGAACATACCCACTTTAGCACAGATCTCTTTCATTGGCAGGTGCACCCAACAAAGCATATGCTGAAGAAATGCCCCCAAACCATTACAAGACTGGGAGGAACTTTCTTAGCAAATTGTAAATAAAGAAAAGTTATTTATTAGTTCCCTAAATAGAAGAACTAGAGGACACCAAATGAAATTAATGGGTAGCAGTTTAAAACTAATAAAAGAAAGTTCTTCTTCATACAGCCTGTAGTCAACCTGTGGAACTCCTTGCCAGAGGAGGCTCTGAAGGCTAAGACTATAATAGAGTTTAAAGAGAAGCTAGATAATTTCATGGAGGTTAGGTCCATAAAAGGCTATTAGCCAGGGGATGAAATGGTGTCCTTGGCCTCTGTTTGTCAGAGGCTGGAGAGGGATGGCAGGAGACAGATCTCTTGATCATTGTCTTCGGTCCACCCCCTCTGGGGCACCTGGTGCTGGCCACTGTCGGCAGACAGGATACTGGGCTAGATGGACCTTTGGTCTGACCCGGTACGGCAGTTCTTATGTTCTTATGTTCTTATGTAAAACACTCAGTTCTGCTATTTTCTGGCTATCTTTTTCTGTAAATTAATTGGAGGAGGTATTTATTTAAGTCCATTTTTGGTCAATTGATGCTATATTAGATAGTGCACAATGCAAAATAAAGTTTTGATGCAGTTAGCAGATTGCGTTTCAGCCAATCCAGTTGATCAAGTACTGGTTTTGTATTGCAAACTAGATCGCTCAGCTTAATCTTTAGTGATATGGGAAAATGGGTGGCAGTCAAGACACCCATCCTTTGTAGTATACCATTATGCCTGAAGCACAATGCTCCAGGCACAAGGCTACCAATTAATGTAAAGCAATTCAGGCTTACAGCTCTGGTGTAATCAAAGGTTTTTCTGTACAGGTAGCTTATCTCATCCTTTGCAATTAGTGTTTGTTGTAGAAACAGCATAGCAACCAATTTTCTAGGTGAGACGGTACAGTGTCTGAAAAAATTATCTATGTGCTGAATTTAATTATATTGGAACTCATATCATTTTGGGAGAAAGAAACATTCAATGCTATTTTCATTGGCAACTAACTATTTCAAGAAACAGCACATTACAAAAAGACAGATTCAAATGCTGTTTCCCCCACCCCCATTTCCTACATGGTCGGTATATCACATTTCTCTGTTGTTGTCCTACTTCTTAAAACACTTCAGTATGTCATAAATAATTCATGAGACAAGGTAGCTATGCATATGCATAATAATCATTGCTTTACATGTCCATCTGCAGGAATGCAGCAAGATGTTTAAGACTAACATTAAAAACTGTTATTTGTCTGCCAAGGATCTACTTACAATTGTTGCTGCTTATATTGTTAAGAGTTAGCTGTGGCCATTTGTTTTAAGACCAGAGTTAATGACAACCATCTGGAATTCATGCATTATATGGAAAAATCTTTTTATATTCTACTTTTGGACACACACTGTTATTCAAAGACTTTCCAGCCTCTTTGTCCATAGAATACTAGAACTGGAAGGGACTTTGTGGGGTCATAAAGTCCAGTCTCCTGCCCTCACTGCAGGACTAAGCACCATCTAGATCATCCTTGATAGATGTCTATCCAGTCTGCTCTTAAATATCTCCAGTAATGGAGATTCCACAACCTTTGTAGGCAATTTATTCCAGTGTTTAACCACCCTGACAGTTAGGAAGCTTGAAATGTGGTGCCCAGAACTGGACACAATATTCCAAATGAGGCCTAACCAGTGCAGAGTAGAGTGGAAGAATGACTTCTCATGTCTTGCTCACAACACTTCCTTTAATGCATTCCAGAATCATGTTTGCTTTTTTTGCAACAATGTCACATTATTAACTCATATTTAGCTTGTCATCCACTATGATCCCTAGATCCCTTTCTGCAGCAGTCCTTCCTACACAGTCACTTCCCATTCTGTAAACATGAAACTGATTGTTCCTTCCTAAGTGGAGTACTTTACATTTGTTGATATTAAACTTCATCCTATTTACCTCAGACCATTTCTCCAATTTGTTCAGATCATTGTGAATTTTGATCCTATCCTCCAAAGCACTAGCAACCCCGTCCACCTTGGTATCATCTGCAAACTTAATAATCATATTCTCTATGCCATTGTCCAAATTATTGATGAAGACATTGAACAGAACTGGTCTCAAGAGACTCCTGCAGAACCCCAGTTGTTATGCCCTTCCATCATGAATGTGGATCACTAATAACTACTCTCTGAGTATGGTTATTCAGCCAGTTATGCACCCATCTTATAGTAGCCCCATCTAAGTTGTATTTGCCTAATTTATTGATAAGAAAATCATGCAAGACCGTATCAAATGCTGTATTAAAATCTAAGTATACCACATCCACTGCTTCTCCCTTATACATAAGATTTGTTATCCTGTCAAAGAAAGCTATCTGATTGGTTTGACATGATTTGTTCTTTATAAATCCATGCTGGCTGTTACCTATCACCTTATTCCAGTATCAAAATAGAATACTGCAGACCACTTAATTCATTTATTATGTTTACATTTTAGTATTATGCATGATTTTTGGACTCAAAAGTCAAAATGGTGCGAACAGGCTGAAGTACTGGAATTATGCCCACTTACTCCAGAGCTACAAGGAGGAAGAACTCAATGCAAATGTGTAAGATCTTAATGTCATAAGTAACAGCTTTCTTATTTCTATAGTTCTATTTGTTCAACTAAAAGTAGTACAGATTAAAACAGGGATTTTTTTCCCCAATCCAGTAAAGTAATAAAATAACATGCACACATGTACCTGAATTTTGTATTTTTTTTCACATGTGAAGTAGAACAAATTATTTACATGCAAATGAAACAGCTTTTGGGGGGAAAATCCTGGTTTAATTGAATTCAATGACTAAGCCCCCTTTGACTTCAATGAAGCTAATATTTCATCCTTGTAGATTATACAGATTTAGTTAGGCATGAAGTTATTCCTGACCAGTTTTAGGTGAACAGATGAGTGTAACATATCATAATGTATGCACAAAGCACCTTTCATTCATTACAAACTGATTCACAAATACAGAGGAATCATGTCATCCACTTTAGAAATGCACCCTTGGGGTGAAGTGCATATAACTAACTGATTTCAATAGAGATGAATTTAATGAAGTTTCAACAGGCCATGCATTTGGCCCAATGCGTGGAAATAAGAAAACCTCTTATTCTCTTTGTCTAGGTATTACAGGAGGCCCTGATCCTGCAAACTCTTACTGGCAATAGTAGTTCTCAGTCATGCAAATAGCCCTCACAGGGTAAAACTTTGCTGGATTCAGATTGGCCTGTTTCTGGGCTATGAGAATCCAGGACTATTAAAGTTCCAAACCAGTGAGTTCTAATCTGTGCCTGAGGAAAAAAAAAATTGTGTACATGGTAACTCTTTCCAACTCCTTTACTGTGACTTTAAAAGTGTGTGTATATAAATGTGCCCGAGAGAAATCAAGGGGCCAGAAAAATCCAGTTTCTAACAGCAAGTTTCTCTTGCAATCTCTTGGAAGATAATATTAATCAGTGGCTTTTGAGAGATTAAATATGTAGGGCTCAATGGTCCCCTAGTTCATGTGCTGGTCAACAGATGTAAAGGATACACAATGTTATTTCTCCTGGTACAACCCCAGGGGCACCAGACCAGACCCTCTGTTATGATGCTCAGAGGCACAGCACGGTGTGGCCCCCATCTCAAAGAGGATTAAGCATTCAAAAGAACCATTGTCAGTCAGACAATGGGATAAATGAGATCAAGTCCAGCTAAGATCATTGCCTTATTCCATACAGTGTAGCTGTCAGGGAGCAGAAGGATCTATTAAGGTGAGTCAGTTCAAGCTCTAAAGTACATCCCAGGAAGTCAGTGACCCCCTAGAACATAAGCAATCTGTTAATCTGTTTAATGAAGATGAAAAGAGACAGGCACAATTCCAGGTTGACACCGGAGGAGGAGGGAGCTCAGCATGTACTAGACATTGAACTGTGCAGGGGGCCAGCAGATGCTGAGTGAGCAGCCACCAATGTCACCATGTTCATATGTGGTGAACTTAATACAGTTCTTCCCATCAGAGAGAGAGAGAGAGAAAGAGTGTTTTCTCCTTCCCCACATTCCAGCTATCAATCTGATTCATAGGGTATTTTGCCTTAGTCATTGACTGTGGTAGGTCTCTGCCATTTAGGCACTTGCCCATTTCTACAGTGCCTATTTCTGCAACCACTCGCCTTTCCCACAGTCTAATGCCTTTCCCACGCTGACTGCTGTGTTGCTCACCATATACCTCTGACAGGTAATGGCTGCAAACACATGACTGTCCCCTGTTTATTGACTTATTTTCCCACTTGGCTAGCAATGAGAGCCATATTTACAACCTTCTTCCCCTTTCTCTGCCCTGATTTGTTTGCCTCCCACTCCCACACCAAATAATATACAGATAACACTCACCATTTTCTGCACATATTTTGGCATGCTCTCTTAGTTAGTAAACATTTCCACATGCGAGGCAATGAGAAAGCCAATAGATTTTGTAAGACCTGTGGGTCATCATTGCAATTAAAATGTCAGCAAGGAAACATGCCACAGAGTGATTCATTCTATAAACACATAATCATTCTTCACAAGAATACATCTCAACAGAGATTTATCTTTTATTCCATAACAAACCATTTCATTTACCACAAACAAGTAGTTTATCTTCACCCTCCTAAAGAGTGGGTTTAAAACTGATGCATGGGTTTACACAGACAGGTCTATGTGTTATTTGTACTGCAGGTGTTTTTTCAAGGCATTCATTCTTCTAAGTAATTTCAAACTCACTCATACCTTAACAGGGAAACATGCTACATTTCACTCGCTCCACTCTCTCAACACCCTCTCTTTTTTGCTCAGTATCTCTCTCTCTGGTTCTCCCATAGAAGTACCTCTAGAACTTATGGCCCAGTTTCATGTTACTAGCAAATCAAATGCTTATTAAGCTGACATATTCAACTCACCATTGAAAAGCACAATCATTGTTTGCAACATGTAATTAGTGCATTTTCTTCCCACGCATTTTATAGGATTTATATAAAGGGCTGGGTTGCTTCTTCCTTGCACAACCAAGTTAAAAATCTCTGTGACATCCAATTAATGCCAATAGTTCCTTTTGCACGCACGGAGAATGCAGGCTTGGAATGAAAGAGACATGTGGGAGGTATACTATACCAGCAACCCTCCAATTACTTAATTATAAGGATGGGTCATTTGTAGAGATGTGTGGAATGTCTGCAATGCAATAAAACTAGGCAAAAGCCATCTGGTTTGGCATTTTGTTACAAACTCAAAAACCACACCAAGTTTGCCAAAAAGCTGGCAAAACTTACGAGGCAATCTGGGCCAATTCATGGCTTGAAGTCAGAAGTATGTGAAATTGACTTTTGTATGGATTCAGTGCCAAAGCGGTAAAAGCTGGGTAGTTTCTAGTGAGACTGACATTGAAATTTTGGAGCTGTCAGAATTCAGCTTTGGGTTTCATCATGCAGGCGCCAAAGAAAAATAAAATATTTCACATTTATCACTGAAAAATTCAAGTGCTGCATTTACATCTACTTCATGGTCCAAGGAGCATATGTTGGTGCTTTTCAGAGCTCCTATACCCAAAATTCCTCATCCCCAACCAGAGTCTGCACCCCCCAGTCAGAGCTTTCAACCATACCACAACCCCTTATTCTAGCCCTGATCCCACTCCCACACACTGAACCCCTCAATTCCAGCCTCAAGACCCCTCCTATGCCCCAAATCTCTCATCCCTAGCCCCACCAAGAAGCCCCCCCCTCCA
Source organism: Apalone spinifera (assembly GCA_030068395.1). Taxonomy (NCBI): domain Eukaryota; kingdom Metazoa; phylum Chordata; order Testudines; family Trionychidae; genus Apalone; species Apalone spinifera. The sequence continues at coordinate 21,955,769 of CM057848.1, forward strand.
ACATCTTGGCCCAACACCCAGTGGAAATGAGCGAGCAAGCAGGGGCTGGAATCTTGGAGAAAGGGTGAGGCAAGGGCAGGATCTCAGAAGAGGGTCAGTACAGGGGTATGGCAAGGATGTCCAGTTCTGTGCGAGTAGAAAGCTAGCAACTCTACTAGCCCTGTTGTATCTGCTTAGAGACAGAACTTTGCCATGAATTTTCATGGACAGACTGGATCTGTGCTTCACTTACCCCTGGCTTGTGACTGATTTTTTCGTTGCTCTTCACAAAGGAAGGACCCTATGTTGCCCAAAATCTGTGAATGGTTTTCTTGTCTGATGCAGAGGCAATCCATAGTCCTGGGCTTTTACTAATGCAAAATGTTTCTTCTCACTGATTTTTGTGACACAGCAAAAATGGCTGCTTTTCCCCAAACCTTCACATTGTGTTAGCCCTATGAATGGATGGCTGCACCTCCCCATGAAGTGATGAGCTTCACCTACCCTTGTCCTGCTATAACTACACCAGAAATGGACCTTGTGAGACTGACTCCTCTGATATTAAAGACAAAAGTCTTCTAGAAGATCCTGTCAATTCCGAGTGGGGTGCCATGGTTTCAGGGATCTGTAGGGTTGTGTCTCCCCCCATTACCTTTTTGAACATCGATGGAATATCTGATATGGCCCTCTGTTGGGCAATTACACTCTTCCCATGCCGGGGAGGAGCTCTGATAGCCCAATGGGGCTTTTCCATCTTCAACTCTGTGATCCTGTCCTAAAGGTTCCCCATACATTTGGGCCTTGAGCATGGACAAAGTTGACATCACTCTTCTGAAGCATCAATTGTCTAAAACTCACTCTAAACAAAACTAAATTCCTCACCTTCCGCTGCAGATTGTACCTTTATCACTTGGAGTGGACTGTGGCTTCTTGGATTGATCCAACTATCTGCATTTTATGATACTGTCAGCTACTGTGTAATGTTGTGATAAAGTTGTTAGTGCCCTCATTTATAGAGCTCTGCAAAACCACAGATATATCCATTTTACAACCAAGGGCATGGACGCAGATATTCATGGCTTAGTTTTGCAGATACAGATTCAGATATAAATTTTGTATCTGCGCAGGTCTCTACTCATTTACTCTCACCGTCCACAGGCTAAACTCAGTATCTGCATCATTCAGGTAATGCTATTTGTCAGTTGCATGCTAATTGCCTCACAAGTGCACTTTTCATGGGACTAAATCAGGTCTGTTAAATGATGAGCCCCTCATTTCCCACTGAATTAAATGAGAGCACTCAGCACCTCACAGGATTAGGCCCAGAGACACTATAGTTAATGTGTGTAAGACTAGCTGTCTCAGCAACTATTAGACTGATAGTAAAGTAGATCTAGTATTTCTGGGATACCTACTGGGGTGGGTGGAAATGCAGCACACTACATATTCTCCCTCCTTAAATCTGCTGCTGTTTCTAGAGTGCCATTGTAAAAATGTGACTCCCAAAGTACCATGTGCAGGAAAGGACAATAAAGCTATTTAATCTACATAGATTAGTCTCAGCATGAATACCAGTCTTTCTGGGCTTCCAGGACCAGATCTGTGGATGGGAATTTCTTTAGTTAGCTGATGAATAAAATAAAAAAGATTTACAGACTGACTAAAAAGGAAAATCAAATCAAATATTATGATTGACTGATTTCTTTTATTCTCAATGCCCAAAACTTCAGTTGTTCACAACGCTGAGATAGTAACCAAATCAATCCCTTCTTATTAAATGGAATTAAGCTGTTAATGGCATTACAGCTTGGTTTAGATTTACAACCCTTTACTTACTGCCACCTGTCTAGCTTTTCTAATTATACTAAAGGAAGAGGAAAGCTGTCTTCTGTCTTCAGTTCAATCTCACATGCTCACCATGAAATGAGAATACTTAAGAGAAATGAGTTTATGGCCTCAGAGCTCAACATAATGACAAAAAAAGATTTTAAAAAAAGCCATTAAACCTTTTCCCTCTATCTCTCCTACCCACACCATATACAATATTTCAAACACGCCAGTACAGTAATGTAATCTGACTTATAATATCCAGGCTGCAAGGAAACGTCATTAAAAGTAACTCTAACTAGCTCTCACCTCATTAAGTGGCTTCATTTTAATAAAACCAAAGATTTTTAGTTACTTGACAGATTTAGGCAAAAGCTGATGCATAGTGATAAAGTACAGACTAATTGTCCTGTCAGTGGTGATGCAGAATAAAATACTGTTAAGAAGTAGTGACCTGCACAGAATTCTGGAGCTCCAATGTGATCCATCTGAACTGGTTCTTCAGGAATGGATTTCATATTTGTAAGAGGTGCTTCAGCAGCTTCAAGTGAAATGTGTCCCGTATTCAAAGAGCTCTGCATGAGGGAGACCACTGGGTCCCTTGTCTTCTTTTTATTTATGTGAAGGTTACAATGAGAGCAAACTGAACATACAGACACTAAGTTAATTAAGCTGCCTTTAAGCCACAGTATTAAGGTGATGTCATAAGAACTAGCTTAGGCTAGCAAGGTTACTGGAAAGGGAGAGTACAATTCCAGTAATAAACCAATGTGTAGTTTGAAGGACTTTTGTTGGATGTCCTGCGTGTATTTGCCAAACCTGACATATCCAGGAGGAGGGTTTTCCTCTATCAACTCAAACAAAGAAAGAACCAAATTGGTTTCATGCAGGGAAGGTGAACATTGTCAAATACAGCTTCCACACCTGCTTCAGTAGTTATAGCCACCCATTCAAAGATATATTTAAGGACAAAAAATACATGGAGTCTACTTCACCATTGCATAACTCAAAGTTTTATGCCAATAAAACTCCATTGATTTCATAGTTGCACTGGCATAAAACAGGAGCAATGCTCTGATGGAGCAGGCACATTGTACTCAGTAATCTACTGCTAAGACCTCTAGTGCTTTCATTTGTGTATATGTGTCAGTCTGGAAATATTGGCCTCGATTTTGGAATTCATTCCACATGGGTCAGAGACTGTATCCCATTGATTTCAATGGTTTTCATTCTGGCACAAGGGTCCGTCCATACAGAAAAAAAATGGAAAGAGCAGGACCATTGTGAAATAGTTTGTTAGTGAAAATGCCACTTGGCAGTCACCATGGAACACTAGGCCAAATTAATCTGTGGGGGTTGCTCTATTAATGTCAATGGAGTTAGGGCAGAAATTATTTTGGAATTATTTTGCTTTGAAGAAAACACTGAAGATATAATGCTTAATTATGGTCAGTGTGTTGAGAACTCACAAAATACTGCAGTACAAACATGGAAGATTTTCTAGTACCTGACAGGAAAGCAAGAGGACTCTGAATGGATGAATGGAAACAAACTACAGCATAACCATCTTGGGTAAGTGAATGAAAAAGCACACACATGTGCTATGCCTTACAGTTCAGTTCTCTAGTAGTTTATGTTTTATTACTATGTCATCTTTAATTATATAACAGTGATGCCACAAAATGTGATAGGAAGATTTAAGTTATTCACATTGTGTGATTTTAAGTATGCAGAATACATTGTACAGGTTGAACCTCTCTAGGTCAGTACCCTAAGGACCTAACTGGTGCCGAACCAGAGAATTTGCCAAAGCACAGAAGGTAAATATTATCTAGCAGCATTACCAACGCTTCCACTGCTTACTGGGAGCTTAGAAGATATTCGGGGGTAAATTAGAGCTAAATAACAGCATAGAACACTGAGAGCCAGGACTGGTGTCTTCAAACAAACTTTATGGAAGCGCAGAAAACTTGGCCACACCCATTGGAAGTGGACATCCAGCTAACTAAAATCATGCCAGATCATGGACGTTGCCGGACCAGAGTGTGCCAAACTAGACAGGTTCAACATTCCTAATATGTTCCATAAAAATCACTAGTATAAGCAATTGTTTTGAAATTTTCTATTCCCTTTCCATGAAAAGACGTGATTTAAGAGAGAATCTAGCAGAAGAAATAAAACAGGCTCCCCATGTTAATACCATTTCAGTGTGAAGTATTGTATTCCCACTAGTAAACACTGAACATCTGATCTGTAGCCATAATCCTGTGAGCATTTTCCACCATCAGTACTAAGTATAAGCCAATGACTTCAGCATTAATGGAATCAGCTGGAGTGAGCACTGCTTTGTGTAACCTAAGGCTCTGACTATGTAAACAGGGTAAAAAGATGACTGTGTGGGGTTTTCTAACCAATCAGTCCCCAGTGAGGTGAAGTGAGTCAGAACACGATACATGGATATAAAGCTTTAAGAAAAGAGTCTTTGTTTCTCTGTCTTCAGTTTCCAAGCCTCAGAGAGAACTTGTCTCTGCAATCTGCACACTAGTATTGGCATCAATGGGACTATTTGTGTGAGTAACACATGTGAGCAATGGTTGTACAACTGAGCTCTAGAGCGGGACCTTTTATCTTGCCGCGCATAAAATGATCACACAGAGATCACAGTATATCATATGGAAAAGCTGAGGCAGCCAGCTGAAATAGAGATGGGAATCAATTTGTCACTGCAATTTTTACAGTAAGAACTATTTATCCGTGTCTGCAGTCATCATATGTATGACTTAAGGGACACATTTCCATTCACTTCATGGGACTCTTATCTCACCTCTCCCTCCTCTCGGTTCTATTCTCCTGCTGTAATCACAGTAGAAACAACATCCCAAGGGCTTTATGCTGAGCTGCTGGATTGAAACACAAGTATGTCAGTGTATAGCATGTATTTGCTCTGCTGAAGAATGGGTACATAGTATGCCTGGTAGGCCTTCCCTGTGAGATCCCACTCACTGGCACACTGGATCCCTTGTCCTGCACACTGGATCCCTCATTTTTGGCCCCACCTCAGAGTGTAGAGGGGCCCACAAATTCCACTAACCCTGGAACCCCAGAAGAGTTATCTGGCCTGAGGCCTTGAACCTCAATCCTACATGGGGCTGGGGTGCAAGGGAAGGGAGGTGTCTCAGTTGGGGCCATATGAGTGAGGCTTGGGGGGGACTTGGAGGGGTTGGGTTTTTTTGCATCTGACCTGTGATGTCCCTGACTGATTTTTCTGTGGGTCAGTGACCCCGACCCAAAACAGGTTCCCTGCCCTTCCCATAAATAAAGACAATGCTGAAACATTTGTGTTGGACATATTTTATTTAAAAATGAAGCTTGGCCAAGAAGCCCCCAATTGGGGCCAAGCCCCCATCTGGCCGCAGCATCATAACACCCCTACATCCTCACACACACCCCAACCATGAGCCTATCATACACCAGAACCCCCTGTCCTGAGCATCTCACATCCCCAATCTTTTGCCACAACATTACTGCACAATCCACACACTGCAAATCTGTGTCCTAAGTTCATCATACTCCCAACTCCCCTGCCTGAGCCCCTCATACACCACAACCTGAACTCCTGAACCCTCACATCCACAAGACTGTGGTTTGCTCAGCACCCCAACCTCCCTGACGCCAACACTGTCCAGCCTGGAGCCCCCTCCCTGAGACAGTAGCCCCTTTACTTCCTCCACCTTCACCCAAATTCTCTCCCAGAGCTTACACCTAAGCTTTTCAAGTTTAGTCACATTAAAAAAGAAATTGATTGGATGTCGAAAATGATTTGCGTTGTGCACTTTCATCTTTCAAACCTAGGATTTCCCAACTTGTGAAGAAACTGCAGCAGCATCCTTCACATTAAATTCATTTTGTTTCTGCTATTTCTTATGTTAAATTACATTTTTATTAAATTTTTGTGTGACGAAAAACTGCGATTATTTTTAATTTTAAATAATGTTTATACCAAGTTTTTGTGTTTAATTTTAAAGTACAAATTGAATTTTTTGTTAAAAGGGGGGTTGGATGATGGTAAAGAAGAGGCAGGGAGGCAGGAGGGTTTCTCAAAAATAAAAAAGGGGGCCTGATGCCAAAAAGTTTGGGAACCACTGCACTAGGTGATCATGCAAAAGCAGACTTCAGTTGAAATGATTCTGTTCTGCTTTCTATAAACATTGTACAACGGAACCAGTTCTGTCCTGATTTGTACTTGGTACAACCCCATCGCAGTAGGAATAAATCTGGGCAGAATTTGCCCCATAAGGGCATTTAGGTAAGGGTCAACCTGGACTAGTGAGTGGGCCACATGAATGGCCCTCTTTTATGTCATTGTGCCACAAGATTGTCATAACCAAGATAGTCTCCCAGGATAGGATAGTTTAGCTAATTGTGCTTCTGTTCCTAGAATTTTCAGGTTATGCCATTTGAACCATAGCAGCACTTTGATTTGATGCAGAGGGTGCACATGACTATCACAATGGTTTGTGCAATCAGCATGCACTTTTGAAATACTGGTAAGAAAAAACTACATGGATGAAAACCAGCACAATCTGGGAACCCTGTGGCAATAGTAAACAAAATATCTCTTGGGTCACACATAGAATCCCAATGGGCCGTCAATCACAAAGAGCATATTCAAAGTTAGACTTTTTGTTCCATCTCAGCATTTTTCAGTGGCTGAAGGTTATACATAAGCTGTGCTTCACTTGTATGCATAAGCACTTCCTGTTCAAAGTGATCAGACATAAAAATAATAGAAAAAATTGCAAAGTGCTGTCAAGGGGGAACAATTTCACTTTATTTTAGATGTGTGATGCCCTGCCATGAATCATATAAGGCTCAAAGGCCATTAATTCCAAACACTTGGATATAATCACAAAAATAAACATCTGCTGATTCCTACTATTGCGCCTAACCATGATTCCAAAGGCCCATGTAAAAGGGTTTTGTTAATAGGAACAATGCAGAGATCAGGGGATGAAATCTCTGTTAAACATTAGGGCTACGTCTAGACTGGCATGATTTTCCGCAAATGCTTTTAACGGAAAAGTTTTTCCGTTAAAAGTATTTGCGGAAAAGAGCGTCTAGATTGGCACGGATGCTTTTGCGGAAAAGCACTTTTTGCGGAAAAGCATCCGTGCCAATCTAGATGCGATTTTGCGCAAGAAAGCCCCGATCGCCATTTTAGCCATCGGGGCTTTTTTGCGCAAAATGGTTCTGGGTTGTCTACACTGGCCCTCTTGCGCAAAAGCATTTGCGCAAGAGGGCTTTTGCCCGAGCGGGAGCGTCATTGTATTTGTGCAAGAAGCACTGATTTTGTACATTACAAAGTCAGTGCTCTTGCGCAAATTCAAGCGGCCAGTGTAGACAGCTGGCAAGTTTTTCCACAAAAGCAGTCACTTTTGCGGAAAAACTTGCCAGTCTAGACGCAGTCTAGGAGGGGTTGGGAAGGTGCAGCAAATGCATACTGAAATTTCTTCATATGTGGGGTTTGGGGCCAGCGGAACTGTGGGAAGCATAGAGTAGCTGACCACACCCATTCTCCACTCCCATACCCTCCAGATGCTCCCTCTACCTCGATGCTCAAAGCCACCATGGTAGGTTGTGGGGATGTGGACTACCTCTACTTCAGAACTTAATTTAATAGTCCCACTGCACAACAAAAATAAGGCTTTTCTACTGCATTTTGAGCCTGCATATCCACGTGTGTGTCTCCACTCTTTTTTCTCACTATTTTTCTGCATGTAATACAGTATTACCATTTGCTGAATATATTAGGGCACTCTATATTTACTGCCCTTTACAGCAGGAAGACATAAATACGGCTTTCACTTCCACGAGGACTTTCACAAATAAATCACTGTCTCTTATTTCCTCACGACTGTCTATCTAGCATTATATAAAAGCCCTTTCACAACCAGCTATGGTACCAGGATAATAGAGCTATGTCCACGTGGGGAAAGGTTTTGTTTTTTTTTTACACCAGTTCTCTCATTGCCCTGATTTTGCAAACAATAAACTGCAGTCCTGTATGATTTCTCAATACAAAGAAAGAAAGACTGCATGTGCAATTCAGTGTCCCCTCCCCCAAACATATCTATCAGAGGTGATGACCAAAGCTTAAATCACGGCTCTGTAAATTACTGTGCAGTGGGAGAAAATGAAATTGGAGCCATCTGTGACATTCTTGTCACGCAAGCAGTTGTTATATGAACTTATTGCATTAACTTATAGCTGCACATGTAGATGGACTGTAACTGTCATGGACTCTGCTTGATCTTTTTCATTAGCTTTCATCAGGGCTGGCTTTAGGAAGTTTGGGGCCCAATTCGAACCAAATTTTGGTTGAGCAAAAAAAAAAAAAAACCAACAACCCAGCACACATATAACTCACAGTCCCATTAAATACACAGCTACAGGGCAGAGTCCTACTTTACAGCCAAACTCACGGGCCAACTCCCCCTCCCGCAGCGCACAGAAGCCACCACGCTCCTCCTCTGGGGCCAACGCCCCCTCCCGCAACGTGCCCGGCACACTTCTGGGTTTAGGGCATGGGGCCCTCTGGCTTTAGAGCGCGGGGCCCTTTTAGGCGTGAGGCCCAATTCCGGGGAATCGGTCGAATCGGCCTAAAGCCGGCCCTGGCTTTCATAGTATTAGCATCTTTCTGAAATCATTGTTTATTTATATATTTATATTTGGTGAGAGTTCTGTAGATTTATTACCATTGGTTAGAATAGAGTGAGAGGCAATAATGATAAATATTTGCACAAGGTAATCAAATTATGTATAATCATTGAAACTCAAGCGATGGAGAAAATCAAATCCTATTAGTTTGTTTAACAGAGAAATCAGATCCATTCCTATACATTCAAGGTCATTTGCTAAATGAAGTACAAACACAGGTGATCCAATACCTCAACCCTGTTACACTAGTGCATTCCATTGCGTGAGGCCCTTTCACTGGGAAACTCCACCGATTGGAATGGCATTGTACAGCTCCTAGCTGACAGCAGAATTCAGTCCATTATCTTTAAGAAATATGAAGAAAGCATGGAAAATCACCTTGACTACAGCATGCATTCTTATGCAGGATGATGCAGAAATCAGAGATATCTTCACGCAGGGAACTGAGCTCTCTGGATGGATCTCAGACTAAAGAGTACATGGGTAACAGGATTTTAAACATCAGTAGCAACTCATTGTGTCTATTAATGTAGTCTCCAGAGGGACTGCATCTGCGATACTGTGATTAATGACTCTTTCCATTGCTTATAATAGGATCTCATGTTTGACATCTTTTATCTTTTGATGCAGATACTCTCTGGAAAGTAGTGTAAATATGACTCTCTTTAACAATTGCTGCTGCTGAGTTATTTTTTCAAGGTATTTAAGGTTTGATAAGATAATCTGTGAATAGTAATGAAAGTCCTTTATGATGGAGATGTTTTACTTTGAAGTATTTAGTTTTTTTCATTTCAGAAGAGTCACTTAACCAGATTGGTTTTGTTACTGTTTGTTTTGTAATAATGTGCCCTCTCTTTTTATGTATTCAGTACTAGCTTTTACCATTTATGTTTAGGATTTTCCCCTGTAGATACAATCTGTTTTCCAAAAAAGCCATCTTTCCCTCTGAATATTAAAGAAGTTAGCAATCCTATTAGTGTAATCTTAAATGAAGGAAGGTGACAGAAACTGACATGTTTGTCTTTCCATTTGTGAAAGTTTCCAAAAATATTTTCTGATTCACGGTACATCTGTTATCCATACTGTACATGTTCAGACTACATATCTCACACTAATGAGGCAACATCCACTAACTTTTGATTTATTTATGTTTCCTCTCAGGAGCTAAGCATACACAGTTCCAAGCTTTGAGAGAAAAAGCTGCTAGCTTCTAGCAGTCAGCAAGCACAAAAAAATCCATGAGCTTGACTCTCATGCACTAAGTAAGCAAAAGGAAATAACAGATACATTTTCCCATTTTCTACTGGGGACTTATCAAATATTTACTCTCCTTTTCAAATCTTTTGTGAACCACTAACACTAGATCACATCTAAGGTGGAAAGGAATATATCCCTCGCAAGATATTTAATTAAGTATTATAGCTGATTCACTTTAAAAAACCCACATTTTTGAAATGCAGCTATTACATGCGATATATATATACATTTGCTCTCTTTTATGTAAATTTTTTTTGTTTTTGTTTTTGAATCAAATGTTTCTTCTTCTTCATATTGCCTTACTCTAGCTTGGTGCAGCTGCTAACACTCCTATCAACCAAGGCACGATCTCTAGGCTATGACTGGGATTAGGTTAATCTAGCAGAATAGCTTGAGACTGTGCAACACGTTAGGTTGACCTAACCCCTACTGTCCACACAACTTGGTCTACAGAAGAATTTTTCCATTGAACTAGCTATCACCTTTCAAGGACATGGATTTACTACAGTGATTGAAAAAATCCCTTGTGTCTCTGTAATAAGTGTCTACACTACAGGAGCTTAGCTCCAGCACTGTAGGGCTTTGTCTACACTGCAGTGTTTTTGAGCAAGAAGCTTTTTGCAGAAGAGATCTTCCGCAAAAACATCCTGCGCAAAAGCGAGTCCACACCTCAAAAGCACATCGCAAAAGCGATGTGCTTTTGTGCAAGAGAGTGTCCACACTGCATGGACACTCTTGCACAAGAAAGTTCTGATTGCCATTCACAGAATGGCCATCAGATCACCTGTGCTTTTTCAGATAGGCTCTTTTTTTGCAAGAAACCCCTGTTGAGCATCCACACATAACTTTTTGCACAAGAACTCTTGTGCAAAAAGGAGTTATTCCTCATCGAAAGAGGTTTACCGACAGCACAGACCCTCTGTTCTGACATTTTACTGTACATTTTCTTGCACAAAAATGCACTTGAGGTGTGGACGCTCTGCAGGTTTTTGCACTAAAATGGCTGTTTTTGCGCAAAAACCCTGTAGTGTAGGCATAGCCTAGCTGTGCTTTGGTACCTGTTACAGCGTAGACACCCTAAGTCTGAAATCCATTCCAGGAAATGTGATGGAAGTAGGTAACAATGCTGTTTTTCAGATCAAATAGTCCATGCCTTGGAGTCTGTCACGGTGAAAGACTTAACAGCCTAACATTTGCTTTGTGAATGGATTGCACAAGACTGGGTCACACACAAAATCATGAAAGACAATGGGAGATATTTTGTGGGTTTTAGGAACAACAATAACATTTTAAAAAAAGCAAGTTGTGTGGTGAGCAGCTAGAGCATTTTTCTATACAATGCACCCAATCTAATGTTCACTGACATCAAGACGGAGAGACTCTGGTTGACTTCCATGTGCTTTAAGTCAGGGTTAATGTGAATATTTTCAGGCAGGTCAATATGCACCACAGACAAGCCCATGGTCAGCTCTGACTGACTTCCTCAAACAACATGAGGCTACAGCTATCCATAGTGGTAATAATGGCACCCTAGCACTGCCACTGATGACATTACTTAGTTAAGGGTTTTTTCTGTGCTGAGGTGTTCTTGGAAAATTTCTTCACTTTATGAGGCTTAAACATAGCTTCTTTTCATGTGTTATTTTTATTTTACAGTTATGTTTACTCTGACCAATAACACCAAAACACATACCATTTTTGGATATTTTTCATCATGGCCGTTTAACAGTGATGAGGAATTGCATCATAAAAATGGCCATACTGTGTTGGTCCAATGGTCCATCTAGCTCAATATGTGACTAGTATGAGATACATCGGATCATTCAAAATTCATCATTCCTTCTATCTCTTGTTATCAAGTCTGGGTTTCTGACAGTCCAAGGTTTAGGGATTCCTGGAGCATGGGGCTGCATCCATGACCATCTTGGAGAAGAGCCATCAATGAACCTATCCTCCATGAACTTATCAAAGTCTTTATTGAACCCAGTTGTACTTTTGGATTTCACAATTTTCCATGGCAATGAATTTAAAAGGTTGGCTGTGCATTCTGTGAAGAAGTAATTCCTGGTTTTGTTTCAAATCTGCCTATCAATTTTATTTTGTGATCCCTAGTACTTGTGTTATGTGAAGGAATAAATAACACTTCCCTATTCACTTTCTCCGTACCATTCATGATTTTAGAGACATCTATAATGTACCTCATTAGTCTTCTCTTTTCTAAACTGAACAGACCCAGTATTTTTTAGTGTGTCCTGATATGGAAACTGTTCCATATCTCTAGTAATTTTCCTTGTATTAGAATTGGAAAAAGTACAGAGAAGGACATCTGTTTTTGAGATGCAGCAATCAAAACTGCATTCAGTATACAGTGCGTGGGAGTCCCATGAATTATATAATGGCATTATGATATTTTCAGTTTTATTAACTATACCTTTTTAATGACTGCATTAAATAGCATTTAATAACATTCCATTCACTTTTTTTGCCTGCTGCTGCTTGGGCACTTTCAGCAAACTATCCATGGTGATTCCAAGATCTTTTTTTAAGCAGTCACAGCTAATTTAGATTCCTTCATGTTGTATGTACAGTTGGGATTATATTTTGCAATGTACATTACTTTGCACTTTTCAACATTGAATTTTATCAATTCAGTTATGTCATTTTCTCACCCGATGACCCCGTTTAGTGAAATAATGTTGTAAAGCTCCAGAGTTAGATTTGCATAACTATACTGAGTTATTTTCTATCATCTAAAAATTCTGTCACATCACTTTTACTCTTTTTTCCAGAAAATTTTGACTATGTCTAACCATGTAAGTACAGCTTCCTGGAAGACCCTGCTGTTAACCTTTGTTCATTTTTCATACTTTGTTACTGATCCTTAAGCTACTTGCCCTCTTATCACATGACTACTTGATTTACTTAAGAGCCTGTGGTGAGGCACCTTGTCACTGACTTTCTGAAAGTCCACGTACACTATATTCACCGTTCAGTACCAGCTTGAGCCACCCTGGGAGCTAACACCTCTGCAGCTCTGAACTTTAAATGTAGTAGGAGATGTGCTGCAGCTCCTACATTTAAACTACAGCGCTGCAGCAGATGATAAGGAAGGGGTGCTCTCTACAACTAATCGAGTAGTCAATGAAAATTCCATCGACTATTTGATGAGCTAATTAACCTCTACTTAACATGCCTAGTCTCTACTGAGAGTGCATGGCAAACTGGGGCATAAATCTCCAGTGCTCTAGTGAACAGGGCTTTGTCTTGGCCATGTGGACCCGGTTACCATGCCATAAGCGTTCTGGTCTACCATTGAAACAGCAGTTCACCAAAACACACTATTAGAGCAAAATAGCAGAGTCCATATGGCCAGTTAGCATGCAGCATGCAACTGCCATGAGATTCACACCTCAGCTATGTCATTTAAGCCTTGAAATGCTGAGCAAAGCCTAAACACCTTTAAAAATCTGAGTTCCCTCCTTATTTAGGTAAAACTTGATTTGCTTTTACTTTGTTTTGTTCAGATAAGGAATCAATAATATACGCAACCAAAGTAAGGCCTTTAGGAATTATTTCTACAGCTGGTGTGCATGGAACTTGATAAACAAATGAAAAAAAACCGTCCTCCACATGGTTTATAATCTAATTTATACATGGTGCGCCACAGCAAAGGGAGGCAAACAAAAGAGCAGGAGAGGAAATGGAGAGGGAAGAGGATTTATAGTGACTAAAGCTGTCGGCTAGAAAATGATTCTGAATCATTTTTATATTGGAGATAAGTGACTTAGTGCCACTAATGCCATTGGCACTGCTGCAAGCAATGACACCAGTGAGGGATTTAACTCAAGAGCCTCTTGACTCATCAGCTGCTCCTGATAGTTAATTTTACATTTCTTTTTGTCCTGCTCCCTTTTCATCATTTACCTGGCAGAAAGGCTGATATGTGAAAGGAACTGATCTGCACTGGATTTATGGTAGGAAAGAAATTTAGAAAAGCAGGATAAATGGAACAGAATAAATGTCTTAGAACTGTGCTGATCCACTAATATTTGCTAATTGTAATCAGTCTAATAATACACAGAAGCTTGTAATAGGCTTACACAGGGGATTTTAAAGTGACTGTCAGGTTAAAAATTGTGTTAGAAAATAAATTTCCTTAATAACTCCACATTAAAACTGAAAGACTTTTGAACATTAATTAATTTTCCATGATGTATGTTGGTGGTTGGCTTTTTATGCTTTGCTCAGTTTAAACCAGTGGTTTTCACCCAGAAGGACGTGTACCTGTAGAGGTACTCGCAGGTCTTCCAAGAGGTTCTCAGCTTAGCTAGAGGAGTATTTCTCAAGCTGGGGGTTGCATTCCCCATGGGGAGGCACTTGACAGGGAGTGGTCTGGCATGAAGAGGTGGCAAACGGGGCAAGTACCGGGGGTTCCATGTCACGGGGGGCCCTGTTATGCTAAATTATATGTTTCAGCCCTGGGGCTCAGGCTTCAGGCACAGCTCACAAATGAAAAATCAGGCCCAAGTATATACCATATTTATAATCAATTTATTTCATAATTACATGGTAAACATGAGGAAACAAGCCATATCTTCAGCTATGACACTTTTGTATTTTTATTTTTGATTTTCTCAACATGTTGTTTTTAAGTCAGATGGAACTTGGGGGACCAAAGACAACCCGGACTCCTGAAAAGGTACAGTAGTCTGGAAAGGTTGAGAACCACTGGTTTAAACAATGAAAACTGACAAGTCAACTTCATTGGTTTGGAGTAATTTTCCATTTCTGATGCATGACCTAAATGGTGTAATACAGGTTGGACCTCCATGGTCCGGCAAACTCTCTGGTTTGGGACTGCTCAGGTCACAAGAGTTCCATCAGCTATCATTGCCATCAGGCCTGCTCCTGGGCTCCTCTCCTGGCTGCAAGTCCCGCTGCTGCTGGCCCAAGCTGCACTCCCTGCACTCCCGAGCTGCACTCCCTGGGCTCCTTTCCTGGCTGCAAGTCCCACTGTCCTGGCCCAGCGAAGACTCCCAGCCACCCGTCCCGTTGCTGCCAGCCTGAGCTGCACTTCCTTTCCCGTCATGACTGGGGCTCCTGGGCACCAATCCCATTGCCGCCAGGGTTGTGCTCTCAGCCTGGCCAGGACACCCAGCCACTGGCCCTGCTGCCACCAGCCTGGCTGCAGTCCTGACTCGCTGACTCCTGTTCCCAGCTGCCAGGGCTTTCTGGTCCAGCACTATCCGTAGTCCAGGACCAGATGAGACCACCCAGGAACATGTACTGGTGGGGAGGGAGGGCAAGAACTGGTGGCTTTTGTCCCCACTTCCCCCTATGAGTACAGACTGGGGGGGCTGGGAACCATGGCCTAGCTCCAGCCTCCAATCTCCCCCATGACTAGAGTCTGGGGCAGTGAGAGAGACGCAGCCCAGCACTGGCCACCCCACCCCCCGCAAGAAGAGGCCAAGGGTGCTGGGCAGCCCAGCCCTAGTCATGCTCACCTGCGAGTACAGGCTGGAGGGGCTTGATATACTGGCTGGCAGACGGCCACTTCCCACCAGGAACCTTCAGCTGGGAAGAGCAGGCAGCCCCACCTTCCAGGAACTGCTGACCAGGGGACGGGGCAAAGCAGCCCCAGTCTCCAGGAGCAAGCTGCCATCCCCACCTCCACATCCACACTGGGAGGAGCCACCAGGGCAGCACAACCCCAGCCCCCAGGAGGAACCAGAGCTAGAGTAGTGTCACCCTCACTGCCCCAGTTATAGCCCCCCACCTCCTGTCTCTGTGGCCTGACCCCCTCTTCCCTGATTCCTGCACACACCCCTGCCCTGAGCCCCCAGCCCTACCCTCAGTCCCCCCCTCCCGCACCTATCACCCCTGCCTTGAGTCCTCTGTCCTGTACCTTTCATTCCCTGTCCCGAGTCCTGCACCTCCCAGCTGCCTGCCCTGAGTCCCCGCCTCCCAGCCCTGAATCCTGCACCTCCCACCCATTGGTCCCCATCCACATTTACCTCTCAGCCTCCTGCCCTGATTGCTACCCTAAGCCTCCACAAGGACTCAGGCAACGCTGGGTAAATCCTCTAGTTAAACAATATACTTCAAATGCACATAATTAAAGACTGTAATTCCTTTTGGGCTCCTAGTAACATGAATAAGACACTCATTTTTCACTTCTGTGGTTTTAGGTTGTCACCAGATCCCTTGATAATAGTATATTACAAAAATATAATTCTAGGAAAACATAATTCTTCATTAGAGCTGAGAAAGTTGTGGAAGACAAGAATTTTCTCCAGATCTTCACTCAAAGTTAAAACTACTTTGTGTGTTTGCTTTTCATGATTAGACATGCAACTTTATTATCACAGACACTCGTGACAAGCTAATTTTAAGCCTGACTGCTCAAACATTCACCTACAGCAAACTATAACATTTGCAACTAGTAATATTCAAAAATCATAATTTTTGATGTATTGAGTAGTCTGAAAGTCCCCTTATATAGACAAAACATTGTCCCTCCTAAAAGATTGTACTCAAAAGAGGTGATTAGCTAGCTAGTCAACATAGCCCAACTGATGTTGGACATAAAATTAATATTGCTGCAATTAATCAGGTACGCAAAGTAAAGGTAGAAAAAAAGACCCATCCTGCCAGCAGTTAGCAGGACCTGGAGGACCAAGACCTGCAGTGATTACATGAAGTGAGGAATCACATTCCTTTTTAAGTAGGAGATATTAATAAAAGAAAGCAATTAAAAACTATATACACAGTCTTGCACATAACTTGAGTTCCCATTTTTTTCTCTCATGTTTACCACAGTCCATACTCTATCTGGAAATCTGTGTAACACAGAGAGATATCTAATGGTTCAATAGTATTCTGAAAAGAAACACATAATTACAGAGATTAAAATGGCACCTATATTGGTATACCTCAGTCTTTAGAATCCCAGATACAAACTTGTCAAATTCACTTGTGCTGCTCTGCAGGTAAAAACACTTAGGAATCAAAATTGAAAGGATGTTGAATTCCCCCATGGGATTTATGATGGAACTCTCTACAAAGGGTGTCATAAGTAAGTATCAGAAAGGAAACCTGTTTTTCCTCTCTCTAGTTCAGTTAGCTATGCAGTAGATGGCATTTGAGATTGCAGTTGATTAAATGCCCATAGCAGACATATGGTGACTCAAAAATGTAGGTCCAGACAGATATTTGTAGAAATTTAAACTGAGATTCTGTTATTGCAGAGTGGTCATCTAAGAATCATGAAAATATCATGTTGGATGTAACTGTTAATTCCACTAAGAACAATAGAAAGGAGCATTTAAAAATAATGGAACACAAATTAAAATTCTAACAGCTCTCTATTGAAATCAAATAAACCAATAAGTCCAGATACCCATTAAATTTTTTCTTTCTATTCAAAAATTCTCACTGGAGAAACAATTCTCAGTTTTTTCAACTAAACTCTCAAAAATATTTGTGGGCCGGGAAAGCCATTTCCTGCCCGGCTTTAGACATGACAGAGCCCTGGCTGAATAGACTGCAGTCTCAAATGACATCTATTGCATAGCTAACTGGTCTAGAGAGAGGGAAGAACAGGTTTCCTTTCTGATACTTACTTGTGATGCCCTTTGTGGAGAGTTCTATCATAAATCCCATGAGAGAATTCAATTCTGCATGCAGACAGAAATCTGGAGGTATCCTCCACAGAGATCTAATTTGTTTAATACATCAAATAAAAAAATCCTCACCAGCCCTGGGCTTTGTTTGCTTTGCCCAGTCTAACCTTTTATTCACACTCTTTCTCACACACCTCTTCTCATTTTGACTAAAAATATGTAAAATCTCACTGAGCCCTCTTGGCAAAGCTTCACCCCCAAATCCTACTAGGGAAAAATGTGATATTGGAGTGACAGATATGGAAGGCAGGTAGTAGTTGTGATGCTGGCAGATGAAGTTCCAACTAATGTGAAGGCCCCTAAGCCTCAATTGAACACTGACTGACAAATGCACAGCTGGAAAACAGCCTGTCTCACCTATGGTGAAACGGATTTTACACCTAGGCTGTGTCTAGACTGGCCAGTTTTTGCGGAAAATCAGCCGCTTTTCCGCAAAAACTGGCCAGCTGTCTACACTGGCTGCTTGAATTTCTGCAAGAACCCTGACTTCCTACTGTAGGAAATCAGTGCTTCTTGCGGAAATACTTTGCCCTTCTCGTTTGGGCAAAAGTCCCAAAGGGCCAGTGTAGACAGGACGGCATTGTTTTGAGCAAAAAAGCCCCGATCGCGAAAATGGCAATCAGGGCTTTTTTGCGCAAAAGCGTGTCTAGATTGGCATGGACGCTTTTCCGCAAAAAGTGCTTTTGTGGAAAAGCGTCCATGCCAGTCTAGACCTGTTTTTCCGAAAATGCTTTTAACAGAAAACTTTTCCGTTAAAAGCATTTCCGGAAAATCATGCCAGTGTAGACGTAGCCCTATAGTCTAAACACATTTTATTAAATGTTTGTAATTTGCTATATGCATTCATCTGACTCAGGGGGGCAGACAGCCTCTGTGGGCCCCTGGGCAAGGTCAGGAGGGCTCCTCACACCCTAAAGGGGCATGGGTAGCCAGCCCTCTGCCCTATCTGGAGCGCAGTGCCCTTCCCAGACCTCAGAGACACCCAGAACGTGAAGCATGGCACTCTGATGGCGATTTAAAGGGCCCAGGGCCCCAGCTGCCACCACTGCCACAGTAGCAGTGGGAGGGATCCCCGGATCCTTTTGCCTCCTTTGTTCCACCCTGCCCCCATTGGGTGGGCCTGATCTGGCCCTAATATCTATATACCAGTTTATAAGGTAGTGTGTACGTGTTTGCTTTGAAACGGTGAACTTCCCAGTCAGGAGAAAAGCATTATTAAGTGCAGAATACTAGTTTGTCACAAGAAATCTCTCCTGCCCAACAAGAGAAGGTCCATAGACAGTAGCCAAGTAGACAAACTCCTGCGCAATATCAGAGAACAGTATACTTTGCTGATTGCTCCTCCTGTACTCACAAAGAAAAGTACATGAGGACCCATCCCAGCAGCTTGAACTCTGGGGAAGGGAATAAAAACCCTGATAGGCAGACACTGGTTCTCTGTGCTACTTGGACTTTTGCAGGGCAACATTTTTAAGCGTAAGCAAGGGAACTCCAGATACTTAGCTTGGGTTAGCCCTGAAGCACATATAGAGCTTGCATATTAGAGCAGTTGCCATTACTTTTCAGAACCTGAGACTGTAACTCATTTGTGTGCATATCTTTACCTGCTTTAGTTTTGTAAATAACTCATTTTTTCCCCTAGCTAATACATCTATAGTTAGTTTATTATTGGATTGGCTATCAAGTGGTGTAGTCTGTAAGGGTATGTCTACACTTGCCCCCTAGTTTGAACCAGGGAGGCAAATGAAGCATACCAAAGTTGCTAATGAAGCATGAGGAGTAACAGTTAATTGGAGGGAAGGGTTTTGGATCGGACTACCGCGTCTACACGCAGCGAGTTAATTCGGGCTACCGGCTTTTTAAAATGGCGACCGGGCACAAATATGCTAATCAAGCGCGGGATATTTAAATCCTGTGCTTCATTAGCAACTTCCGCATGCTTCATTTGCCTCCCTACTTCGAACTAGGGGGCAAGTGTAGACATACCCTAAGATGCAATTGACCTGAGGCAATTGACAGTTGTTTGGGTGTCAGACTAATCTGAATGACGTTGTGATTTTTCATGTAAGGGACTATTTATCACAAAGGCAGGCTTACTGGGACAAGATAGATTGGAGCACCTCCGGGCAATGTCTGTGACACCCTGGTTAGTCTGCTGAAGTGCCTGGGGCATTTATACTTGACACTTGGTAAGTAAAGTCTAAAGATGAAATTCACAACCAGACTGGGGTTTGTGCCCTGCTTCTTAACAGTCTGCCCTGAAACTGACGTGGCTCAGGACTGGAGTTTGAATACCAGATAGCTTGCTAGTAATATTGCCAATATCCAGCATTAAAAAAAAAATCACATTAATTATTTTGCATGTTTGAGTGAACTGAAAAAGTCATCTGGGGTCCATTTAAATATTTAATTCAACCCAAAATCCAATATTACATTTTGCTTTTAGGGGCCTGTCACTCTTATTTTTAAACCAAAGTTCTAAATGAAAAAACCGTTCAAACTGAAAAAAAAAATCAAAAGCGTTCCTGTTGAAAATGTTGAAACAAAGCGTGTTTATTTTTTTGCAGATTTTTTTTTTGCCAAAACAATGTTGTGAAATCAATATGAATTAAATCTGATTTCACCAAGTATTTTAGTTGACCGCATCTTTATTCAAATAAAGTTTCAGCTGAAAAATGGTGCCCAGCTATTAAGATTTTTCCCTCTTGCTTGTTGGAGCCCTTTCAGTCCATTCAACACATATTTTAGAGTTTTTCCCAGATAAGCTAAAAAATGTTGGGATTTTCTTAAAGAAAAGCTGAGTGTCTCATGACACTAGCTACTGAGCTTAAAAAAAATCTCACAAAATACCACAAAACTTGGCAGCATTGAAATGGATCAAACATTTGAGGAGCCATTCTCCAGAGAAAATCATTGTCATCTCATGGATTCGGATCTCTTGCACAAATGGTTATGCCTGAATTGCCATTTTGGGACTGATTGTAAATGCAGGAGACATGAGCAATGCCTGGCCTAAATCCTTTCCAAATGAAATCTATATCCCTGCAGCATAAACATATTATAGTGTTATGTTTAAGTCTGATATATCTGAGAAGCTGCTAAATATTCTAGTCACATGGACAATTCCTATTGGGTTGGGAGATACCAAAGTCTGTTGAAGATGACAGATCAGACTTGCAGGAATACATCATCTTATTCATATCAGTAGAAGCACTTCAGTTTTAAAATATAAACTGCTTGTTCATTTCATCCCCAGATTACTGATAACAAAATACATGTCCTTAGCTTGCAGTAGTAATAATAACTTGGATTATAGTGGTTTCCTTTTACCCAGAATATTGATTGCAAGGTTCCTCTTGCATTACAGTCTCAGGCTTTTGCAGGATCTACATCTTCAAGCATCTGAGCACGAGCTCTCTATATCCTCACCTAACCCCGGCCTCTGCAAACTTGCTGAGACACCTCAATACCCAAGGCAGTGCTGCATAAACTCCAGACTATTTTGAGTGGAGCTGGGAAGCTCACATTCAGGCCTGAGAAGACCAACAAGCTTGAGAGGGCTGGCTGATTCTGATAAATCAGTAGCAATGATCCGTATTGGGTCAACACAAGAAATATGGCTCATAGCCTCTTTCTTACCTTAGAAATTGAGGGTACCGATTTTATACTGTGCATAGCCTTTGCTGGCATAACATGAGCATGTGGACAATTGTTAGGGTTTCATCCTGCAAATGTTTCAATTTAATGAGATTACTCATGAATAAAATCACTCAAGTGCTTAAGCATTTGTAGGATTGGGCCCTTATTCTACAAAAAGGCTGTGCGCGCCATAAAGAGCAAAAAACTAAATACTTTTCACTGGGCCAACTTAAAAACCATTTCAAAGCACGGTTCTAATTTCAGAAGGAACTACATCATAATGGAGCCATTTCTCCAGAAATGTGTCTTGTGTGTCTGTGCCTTGTGTG
This sequence comes from Apalone spinifera, assembly GCA_030068395.1. Taxonomy (NCBI): domain Eukaryota; kingdom Metazoa; phylum Chordata; order Testudines; family Trionychidae; genus Apalone; species Apalone spinifera. The sequence goes on from CM057848.1 coordinate 21,977,199, forward strand.
TCTGCTGAGCCATTGCCCTGCTTTTAGTGACAAAAGTATATTTGTTTAATTTCTGATTCCTGTTAGTCATGTTATCTCTGCACAACTAAGGGAGAGTGAACTGGATTGTATTTCTTTTTACTCGTTATCCACAGCACTGCAAACCAACATCTCAATGCAGGCCCAAATGTACCTCTGTTGTGTAACTTGACTGGATGGTGTGCCTAGCAAGATACTTTTATCACCTGTCGGTTCTTGGGAGACCCCTTTCTTGAGAAGCATCCCATTTTAGCCAAGTGCCCACAACATCTAAGACATGTTGAAATGTACAATTCTCATCTGATGTGGGGTGATATATAATGAAGGTGTTCATGAATACACTTCATAGGGATTTTTTCCCTTCCTCTATAGAAACAGATATAAGAGCTTGGGAGGAATTCATGCATGACAACCATGCTAGACTTACTGGGGCCCCTGACACCTGCAGCAGAGCTAGAAAAATCAATTCTCTTTCTTCCATATTTAAGCAACATTTTACTAAATAAAAGATAAAGGATACATAAAAGAGATTCCCTATGGTGACCACTCTTGGAAATAACAATAAATAAATCTATATCTCAGCACAGCTGAATTAGTCAGAACTATAGCAAAAGAATGGGACTTCACAAATATTCTGCACAATTATTCCCTCATGGTACAGTTTCAGAGGGGAAAATAAGAACAGACATTTTAAGGGCCTTTGCTGGACTTCAGAGGTTATCTGAAGTCCGAGAGGTTGTGGTAAGAACCAAGACCATTATGACTTACTCGTTCCTAATCAAAATGCTAAGAGCATGAAAGGCTGTTCGGTTGTATAGAGACTGAACTGTGTCTTCTTACAAGAAAAAAATAATACACACCCAGGGAAGCACTTAAATAATTGATGTGTTTTGCTTTTATCTGCATGTAGCAATGACAGTAAATCTATGTACCTAACACTAATGGATAGCATCAGTATGTCAATAATTGCTAATAAGGAGGAAACTGAAGGCAGTATACTTGTCCTGAAGTGACTGATCCTTCTTTCCTCTATCTACCAGTGTCACAATAGACTCAGAAAATGAATGGTATAAATTTAAAAATTCTGTTCACCAATGGATCATTTTTTATCTTGACACTTTAAAGTGCACAAGCACATTTTAGGTAGAATTCAGTCCACTGTGACAGTGACTTATTTAAAACATTTCTGCAAGTCTAACATATTTTGTGTCTCAAATGCTATATTGAAAAGATAAAATGAAACTTCTTTCTACATTCTGTTGTCATCTGCACATTTAACTTTCTATTCTGAACCAATGAAAGACTGCAGTCATAGGGGACCTTGACCTAAAGTATGAGTCCCTGTGTTACAGAAATAAAACCCACTGTTTTCACCTGAAATTTCATTCAGAAATATGAATTTTATTATTAAATAAAGTTTGTTAAAAAGTTACATTGGCCAGTTCATATCCTGCTACTTAAAATCGAAAGAGCATAGTCAACCATTTTCTCTGTAATGTTTGTCTGATCCAAACAATTATGCAGCTGTTCCTACTACATTCTTGTGTAGGCTGAAAGTAGTGTAGAAATTTTGGCATTCATTTAGTGTAATTATAAACTTAAATTTGTAGGATTGTTTGAGGCATATACATTCCAAAAAGTTACTACAATTATTTTATACCAGCAGATTTACAGAGTGTGGTACAAGTCCATAATTTGGGAATTCCAACAAGTGTATTTTGTGTTTCTTCATCCTTATAAGCTCTTATTCACTATATTTTAACAAATAAGAGCTATAGTCAATTTGATTTCCAAGAACATTTTCTTCTAGTTTTCAAATCTTAAGCATTGATTTACCTGTGCCAAAACAGAGCACTACTCCAATTTTCTTCATTTTATTTCTCTTCTATAAGATTTATTGAGAAGCAATCCTATTGTATGTTCATCATATTTTTCTAGCTCATTTTGGTTCAGTCTCTTTCAACATTTGCTCAGTTATGTCAATTTTGGGGACTGTACTTGATTCGGTGATTCTGTTTCCTTTCTGTTTGGTTTTATGAGAAGCAATCCCATTCCAGGCACACAAAACCCTTACCTTGCTTTAAGTTATGATAAGAGGAAGCTGTATACCGAATTTGGTGGTCTTAGCTCTTACCATAGTAGGAGGAGTTCTTGATCAGATAAACTCTCTAAAATATATAATAAATAAGATTAATGTTGTAGTGTGGCTAGACAATACAGACCTACTTATAGTACAGAGTAAATACACAGACACTCACATGCACTCTGCTATAAATAGGTCAAAAGAGTGTAGCCACGTTACAATGTTAATCTTAAATATATTACTGTAACAACCTTATTGCAAGTCCCCAGTTAACATAAGTCTTAAAAATACAAGATGCTGGCATTAATTACATGATATAATTCTCAATGGACTTAGTAGAGTGGTATTTGAACCATTGTGTGGTAATCATATTACAACAGAGACTTTTCTGTTAATGTTTAAACCTTTATTTACAGAGATTTTATTGATAACATTTTTGACTTCCAAATAGTGGTAGAAAAGATGTTACCATCAAAGGAATTATTTGATCACTCCCAAAGTTGTTAATATGAGACAAACTGACAGTAACTGAAATATTAAAAATAACAACATACAGTGCAGTAGTGATGATTATGTGCTCTGTGTGTGTGTGTGTGAGGTTTGGCTACCACTCAACTATCTCTACTTCACACCAAGGAGAGTGAAAAGAGCATAGTGTCAGCCATGATGTCTGATGCAGGAAGTAGTGAGTAGACTGGAGAAAGAGAGGAGAATATAACAATGATGGTGAAGAAAACAAACCTCGTGCACAGAACAACCTACACATGCCTCCAGTCATTCCCTTTCTGATATTTGTTCCTTCCTTCATCCAATAAACCCCATCCTCTCTCCCTTTAGAAACAACAAACCAAAACCTACAACGCTACACACCTATCAACAACTTGCTGCAGAGGAAACATCCTGGGCCCTTACAATTGCAAATATAATTCAGATAAGCAGCAACTTTCACACTCAGCGTGCTAAATATCCGTTTCATCATTAATATCAGATGCCCTCTAACTATTGTCAGTGTCTCCCTGAAATATCCCCATTCAACTCTGAGGCTACGTCTAGACTGCAGGCTTCTTGTAAAAAAAGCTTTTATCAGAAGAGATCTTCCCCAAAAACTTCTTGTGCAAAAACGCATCCACACTGCAAAAGTGCATCAAAAAAGCAATGCACTTTTGCGAAAGAGAGCATCCAGACTCTCTTTCGTGGACAGTCTCTCGAAAGCAAGCACTGATTGCTATGCACACAATGGCCAGCAGTGCACCTGTGCTTTTTCCTCTTTCTGCACAAAAACCCCATCTACACGCACCTTTTTGTGAAAGAGCTTTTTCGCAAAAAGGTGTTCTTCCTTGTTGAATGAGGAATACCTATGCCGGAAAAACTCCTCTGCTCTTTTGACTTTTTCCAAAAAAATTCTGTAGTGTAGACATAGCCTGAGTGCTTACCAAGCACACACACCTCAAACTGTTAAAGTCAAGGCCAACTTTGCTGAAGAAGGGAAGCTTTTCTGGTACAGGATCAGTCCATTGATAAGGTAAGCAAGAAATGTTCCTTGTCTCCTGCTCTGCCTGCATACAATGCTAATGACTTGCTGCTCACAGCTTACTCTGTCCATGGAACTTGTCCATGGTACAGCTGACTCTGAACTAAATTATTCATATTTTACCCTTTTTTTAAAAGAAATATTCTCCTCTCCCTGGAGTGGAAACAGAGAAAAAAGAAAATTAGTGGACTTACTTTCTACCTCTCTGCCTCTACTTTTAAATCAAGAACCTGGTCTCTGACTCTCTGCCATCACAAGCCAGTCAAACTAAATTAATCTACTATAAATACGAGAAGACAGATGCTTGCCATGGCAAAATACAAAAAGTGTTTTTAAATGGAATGCCTTTATTTAACAAAAGCCTTGGCACAGAATTGCTCCAATGTCCCTACAAGAATTTCCTTTCATGCAGACGATCTAGTGAATGTTTACACTATGTACAGAAGGGCAGAAGACAAAATGGCTAAGAAATGTCTTCCTAACACATTCCTCAACATCTTGTGCTACAAAGTTTGACATAACCAGCCATGTGTGACTCCTTTTCAGCTGTATGCAGAATACACAAGGCACTGATTTTGAAAATAAAGTGCACAGGGTACGTATTTTCTCGCAGTAAAGGACCCATCTTTATTACATTCATCTGCCTTTTCTGCAGCCCCTTGCCATTTGAAAAGGTTAATCGATGTGTTAACATAGTGGGTGGACAGGGCAGTTGTTTCAGGAACTGTTCCCAGAGATTTTTGCTTAGAAGCTCCAGAGAACAAATTGCAATATTGTCATTTCGACAGAATCCGACTGCTTCCGATTAGCTAAAGTCAGCTTCTCATTTATTTTCCGTACCTTTATTAAGAAAATGTAACTTCATAGGCTAGCCACCCAGGATCAGCAGCCGGAGAATGGTTTGTAACTAAGAACATGAAGAACTCTGCTGATGCGTGGGTTTTTTCCCCTGTAATGGCTCAGACTCCCTTGGAAACCAAGCGGGTTTGTGTGTGACTTTGCAATCTGAGAATGTGAACCAGTCGGCAGGACACTGCGGTAAATATAAATCTGGCACTTACCCACAACCAGTCCCTCGCAGTCTGACATCATGTGAAAAGTTCTCTTCAACGGTGCGTAGGAAAACCACAGGAAACTACAAACCCAGTTTCTTCTGTTAGTGTAGGCAGAGGAAAAATATCTAACCATGTACAGCTGCCCTTCTCCTATAATGTACATCTACCCACACAGGGAGTTGTAGCAACAATCCCGTCTTTGCCTTCTCATTATGGGATGTAAAGATAAGAATGTGCTTTTGTGCCAAAAGAGCATGCTATTGGTGGATAAATTTGTTGTCATCCCTCCCCTTCACAGAGTTTGCTCTTTAATGTCAGAGAGGCAAATTACACTGCTTGGAAGGCCATAGAATATTTATGAAACTGCTTTTAAGAGCTAAGCTGAAAATCTGTATCGAACAAACTGTCTAATTGCTAAGTGGGGAAGTTTGTGGTGGAGCTGCAGTGCTAGGGCAGTGGTTTCCAGCCTTTTTTCCATGTGTGGATTCCTAAAAAGTTTCAAGTGAAGGCGTGGATGCCTTTGGAAATCACAGGCATGTCTGCGGATCCCCAGGGTCAAAGGGCCACAGGCTGAAAACCGCTGTCCTAGGGCATTCCTAGTTCTCTGCTGAGTTCGTAGCATTCTTGAGACACATTGTGTAGCTTTTGCCTGGGTATATATCTAGCTCTAGGGACTAGCTATGAGCCTGAACAAAGAGGAAAAACTCTTCAAATAAAAACAGTCCACAGGAATCCTGCCTCTTTTGACATTCTAAACTCTACAGAGCAGATGCGGTCCCTGCTCCATTTCTTTTGCACCCCTGCAGAGCTCCTGGTCTGGCAAAGATGCCTGGAAGATGAGGCAGAAAGCCACCTATACTCTTCCCAGGGGCATATTGAGCACACCCATGAAGATCTCCTCCTCTTTGGTCAACGGCCTAATGTCAATGATGCAGGAGCCCTTGCTTTCCTTGAGTAAAATGTGCAATGGCAGACCCAGATTGCCCTGTACCATGCACCTCAGGAAATGCACAGGACGGGACTCTCTCCGACTTTGTCCAGGATCATCCCCACTCTACAGAGAGGGCACTAGGGAGGAAATCCCTGCACCGAGTTCTGCCCGTGTTATTTCATTGGAATGGGTGAAAAAGCCACTTGCCCAGGAACTGAGAGAGACTGGGCCTCTACAAAGGTTTGGGTGGCCCCTCCTTATTCCTGCTGACTGGCATGAGGCTTAATTGGAGATGCTCTCCCAGGGAGCACCCCAGGCTGTGGCAACCTGTAGGTCTTCCAGCGAAATGACAAGTGGTTATGCAGTGAGGAGACACTCACATGGCAGCTGTGCAGAGACGTTAATAAAGCTTCATCTGACATTCTATTTCCAGGGATACTCTGCCAGGGTCTCATGCTCAATTTACCTTAGGGCCAGTGCCAGAACTCCTAGTGAGCCACTGGGCAGGTCACTCTTCTCTGGCAGCTGCTCCTGGGGGTTGAGGTCTTCATGCATATCCCCCCGCCCCCCCATGAGTCTCAGACCCGGCGGTGAGTCCACATGCCCTTCTGCTACTGCTCCCGGGTGATTTAAAATGCCTCAGGGGGCCCTGACATCACCACAATGAGGCTAGCGTGGATTCTGGCTGTGAGATCCACACCGCTGCCTAGTTCCTGTGGCTTCAGGGAGGTGTGTGCAGAGCCGTCCCATCCATAGAGCAGTTCAGGTGGGCTGCCCTGGGCCCCATGCTTTGGGGAGCAGCCACCCCAACTGTCCCATGGATGGGATAGTCCCCCATATTCAGGTTAGCCAATGGGGCCCTGGGTGGGCTGGGGCCAGCAGCAGAGATTGGGGGTGCAATCACCACAGCAGCAGAGAGATACAGCAGCCTGCTCTGCTCTGCCACGGTCTCCCAGCCCTGCCCAACCACTCAGTTTCACCATGGGGGGGTGGGCAGTGAAGCACTCCAGCCCACTATGGAGAGGGGCAGGCTGTTGTGTTGCTCTGCTTCCCTGTGGCTCCTACCCTGAACCCTGCTGCTGCCCTGTGCCAGCCTGTCTCCTTCCCCTTCCCCTGGTAATCCCAGAGGCTGCATCACTTGGGGGAGAGGGTTTGAGGAAAGGGATTCAAGGGGTAGGGGGGTAAGAGGGCAGATCAGGGGCAGAAAGAGGCAGGGCAGGGGCAGGGGCAGAGCAGGGGCTGGGCTCAGAAGAAGGGTATGTTTACCCCGCCTCCCCCTGCCTCGGGGACATAGGGGCTCACATGCTGGCAGCTGGACTGTGGTACTGCTCAAGCTATAGACAGCCTGCAGTCCATGAGTTTGAGACCCCTGCTTCTGGGCCCTGTCCATTCAGGTATGTCTACAGTACAGCGTTGTTTTGAAATAGTTAATTTGAAATAAGTTATTTCAAAATAATGCATCTACACATAAAATGCATTTCAAAATAGCTTTTTGCTATTTTGAAATAGCACATCCACACTGAGTGGACACTGAATCACATTTAAGGCAGGCCAGAATCAGGTCCAGCAGGACATCAGGTCAGGAGTTACTTTGTGTGGCTGCTTCCTGAGGCTATCTGAGGTCTGTGCTTAAAGGGACCCACCCTGGATAGCCGGTTCTCAGCTTTCCCTGCTTGCTTGCCTACCTCAATGAGGGACAGCAAAGCATTTTGCCTCTGCGTGCTCTGCTGCCCTCACTCGGGACATCACAGCACTCTGCAACATGGAGCCAGAGCTGCCTCTGGGCACTTTGGTGCTTCTCATGGACCCGTTGCTGCTAGCCTGGCTGCACTTTCTGTAGGCTGCCATCTGGGAGGTCCATTGGGGGACTGT
>CM057848.1:21984788-22016273 GCA_030068395.1 Apalone spinifera
ACTTTGAATGCCTGCATTAGCCTCCCTAGTTCGAACTAGGGGGCTAGTGTAGACCTACCCATAGGTACTTATGAAAGTTTTATCCATAGCCCTATGGAACCAATTCTGCTATTTGTATCATGGAAAGGCTTTTTTGGAAAAAGAAGGTCTGCAGAGTTTCCTAAAGATGGTCATTGGTCAGGGCCCAGGGAGCCAACAGCCTGTCCGGGCCCTGTGGCAAGGTGGGGGGTAGGCTAGCTCCTCACTCCCCAAAAGGGCGGAGTCAGGACCAGACAGCCTTTCCACACCATCTAGAGCACAGTGTGCCTCCTACCAGCCCCCGGGGCTGCACAGAGCGCACAGCACAGTGCTCCAACAGTGATTTAAAGGACGTGGGGCTCTGGCCGCCATCACTGCTGCAATAGCAGCAGCTGTCAGGAGCCCTGGGCCCCTTTTATTGCTGGGTCCCAGGGCCACGACCCCTTTTGTCTTCCCTCCCCCATTGGCAAGCCTGGCTGGGGCTTTGGGTTCATCTTCCTCTCTGGAAGTTTGTTCCAAAGCCAGCCAGACTCCCTTGATTGAGCATGCTCTGTCCCGAGACCTCAACCACGTCAACTTGGGCTTTGTAAGCTTCTTCGTCCCTGAAGAGGGCAGCTATCAAAATGGTTCACAGCTCAAAATTCTCTCTCATGTACCTGGGGCTTGATCCATGAATTGCTTTGACATTCTGAGGTGCGAGAAAATGGGGTGATCTCTCAGTGTGAAGAGAATTATCCTGCAAGTCGGGGTGGCTAAAAGAGGTGGTTTGATTGTAGGGGGAGCAGAAATTTCCTCTTTGTGGGTAGGAGAGGGAGACTGTTGCCCTGTGAGAAGGGATAAAAGAAAGGGGCTCTCTCAGGTTGGAGGGAGACCTTCTTCACTAGGGAACAGAATCTATGGAGCTTTGAAAGAAGAGGTTGGACAAACACCTGCCTGGGATGGTCTGGGTTTGCTTGATCCTACCTCAACACTTAATGACTTCTGAGTTCTAGGATTCTGTGAAACATATATCTGAGTAACTGAGTGGTCCCATAGGCATAGGGGTTTGCAGGATCCGGCCCTTAGGCCTGATCTACATGTGGAATTGGCTCCTGTCCAGCCACAGATAGAGCTGTGCTGGTCCAAACCCCTCATGAAGCAGAGGAAGCTGTGACTGAAGTGCAGTAAGCCCAGCAGGGTAGGCATGCTCTAAAATTACCAGCAGAAGGGCCTGGCTAATCTTGTTACTTATCTGGTGGTGCAGATGAATTGTTCTCATTCACTCTCCATTTATCTTTCCTGGCAGAGGGAAATCACTGTGAGTAAGAATGAGTTCTTTAGCTAATCAAGTCAGATCTGATTATTACATTTGCAGTTTTCCATGAGACTGAAGCAAGCATCTTACAGTCCAATTCTACAGGCAGTTATCTCTCACATTGGTGTGATTTCCACGCCATTTAAATAGAAATTGACTGAAATACATTTCCCCCTTCTAATTTATGCAAATATAGTTGGAATATTTTTCACTGTGTGAAGAGATTCCAGGCTATTAGGGGCTGGAGGAGCTAAAAGACCAAACAGGAAATAGGGGGTTGGGCAGAGGGATGGAAAGAAACTGTTGGCTGAAATTAGCATATTTACATCAGTATATAAGAACAGTCACTTAGAACATTTAAATAAAAAAAATCAGCCCTGAATGTTAAAAGTATCCCCAGGTAATCCAGGTAATTTTCATGTATAAATCAGGCATGCGTGAAGTAGACAGCCAATGCTCTCAACAGCAGGGGACAGCTCTTTTTTAAAGTTATGGGTTCACGAATACATTTTTTTCTCTAAACAAACATACTAGTTGTGGCCAGTGGGAAGACAAGAGGTTGGAGTCTCCTGTTACCAGAAGTAAAAAATCAGAAGCACTGCTGCTGGAATCACTTGAGTTATACTGTTGGCAAATGCACATAAATCAGAAGAGAATCAGGCCTCAGGCATCTCCAGTTACCGAATACCCCTGCAAAATACAAGAATTACCAGAGTCTCCAAGGGACGAACACACTCTCTCTGGTCCCACAGTCCATGCATGCCCTACCTCCTACCATGGATGCTGCACAGGAGTGTGGTGCAGGACTGCCTAAGGCGACCCTGTGCGTCTGTTCCACAGGGGTCATTTCCAAGGAGCCCATTCTGGTCCCTTTCCACGATCAGAAAGACGTGAAGTGGTTAGAGTGGGGGGCCCACTAGTTCCTAGTACTTATGGCAAAGACATGAATCAGTCTTAAGTGTCATCTATATCATGAGGGAATTCTGCACCCAAAAATAAAAATTCTGTGCACAATCTTTTAAAATTCTGCAAATGTTATTTAACAATAAATAAACATGGGAGGCTCCAACATGGCTGTGGGGAGCAGAGGCCACTGGCTGCATGGGGGTGGGAGATCACCCTGCAACCCTCCCACCTCCTCAGCTCCTGGGCTTAGTGGTGAGGCTGCACCTGAGCCTGACACTGCACAAGGGCCAGTTCTGTCCCTCCACACTGAGTGCACCAAGATAACGAGTGGAATGGAATCTCGCAAGCATGCCCAGCACTGGCACCCCATCCAGGTGCAAGGGAAGCCAGCTCAGCCTGGCAGATCCAAGTGAATTGGGGGGTGGGAGGGAATCCAGATTTGTAGTGAAAAGGTTCTATGGTGGGACAATCTGGGTACAGGAGCCACATTGGAGAGTCCCAGATGCAGGGAGAATGGAACTCTGCAGGAGGGTCCAGATGAAGGTGGGATTACAGAGGGTGTCTGGAAGTGGAGGGGTCAGCGAGGGATTCCACATGTGTAAGGGTGGGCTTGTCAGGAGTGGAGTTCACATGTTAGGGTCTTAGTGTGGGGGTGGGGCCTAAGAACAGGAATGGGGGGAAGGGCTCAGCACAGGTCTGGGGATGAGGCTCTGTGGGGTGTGGGCTTGGATGGATAGGGAGCAGCTCCCTATTAAATGCTCTTCTCCCCATAGCTAAGGAACAGAGTGATGGCGCAGTGCTTCCTAAAGCTCTGGGAGGCTTGTAGGAGTGGGTCTGACCCAGCCTGGTCCTAACCATTCCCTGCAAGAGAAAAGGAAGGCCTGTCCTTCCCTGCCCCTAACCCAGCCAGGAGCCCAACATAGGGTAGGAGCCACTGGCTAGGAGATCTCAAGCCCCAACCCTGTTACCATAACAATGATTTACCTCTCTGCTGGCTTTTCCAGGTGCCTGAAACAACATGCCCATGCTACTGGGAAGGAGCACAGGTCTACTCATGCAGCTTACCTTTCCTTCCCCATAGAAGTGTTTCTGTGGATAATCAAATAAATCTGTGGAGGACATGAATACTGTGCACAAGGGCATTGACCGAGAAACCCCTCAAGAGTATTGCAAGGTAATTTGTAACAATGACAATACACCAGAGAAGCATGGAGATTTATTTGTCAAATTATTTTCAGTTATGGAAGGAAGAAATGAGTGAAAAAAGGAGGAAAATATAAACAAAATGTATTGCAGACAATAATATAGGAAATGAGATAGTAACTACCACAAATATATACACTAGAATTTACATAGTTCTGTATTTAACAAGATCCTGATATTAGATGCATATATTTTGCTCTATAGTTTGTGATTTCTGAAGCTAGATTCTTACTGGTCACAACTGAATGTGAGCTTGGTATTCCAGAGGGGGAAAGTCTCCATCAACTCCTCTGATGTCACCCTAGAGAGAAGATTATTTGTGTCAGGTGACAACAATCCAGCAACACAGAATAGAACTTTGCACATTCAAAGAGAAAAATGAGAGGAGAAATTCCAGTCACCTCTAAGAAATGTATATCTCACAAATCTATTGCTGGCTCACAAAAAAAATGTTTTATGCAAAGGTGTTTCTATACAGTAAATAAAAGAAGAAGATCAAAGACTTGGAAGAGGATTTGTCTTTGAGAAAGAAAGAAAGAGTGGATAGTTTAAGAGTTTCAGTGGCCTTTCACTTCCATTCTATTTATAACCAACGGGTCTCTCTGGGGAGAATTTACAAAGGACCATTGAAATTAAGGAGAGAAAATATTAATACTAATTAATGTTTGAAAGATGGGATTGGTTAGTAGCAGCAGCAATGGCTGCTAACATTGGAACTCAACTGAGCATACAAGCTCACATCTCGCTATGAGCATTTGGATGAAAGTGGTTTGCACAGCTATCTGCAGAAGGTGCATAGAAAAAGGACATAAACTGGGCTTATGCTCAGAAAAGAAATGAGCAAATGTTCACCAACACTCCTGCCATATTCATTCAGTGCAGAAAGATGGATATCAATGTACAGTGGATCTCAAGCATAATTCAAATTAGTGTTAATGGTGGTAACTTATGTAAACTTTTCAAGTGTTAATGGGTGGTCTCAAGGGAAACTAATGGAGCAAAAGAACAATTATACAATTTAGGCCTGACCCTACTACCCCTGGTTTCAAGAGTAGCTTTGCCATTTACTTCCATGAGAGTAGGATTAAATCTTTATATTCCATTGCAGCTGAATTTACTTTGCACAAACGTTGGGGGGGGGGGGAAGAGTGTATAAATATGATGGTATCGAGTGGTGGGCTTGAGGAACAAGTGAGTCTAGCAAACCGAGAAGGCTTGGCAGCTGCAAAACAAAACAAAACAAAACAAAACAAAACACCACACAATTCAGGCAGACAGATGCTCTCTGCAACAAGGCAGGTTTTAAGAGATTCAACAATGAATGGGCCCAGCAAGGTTTTCAGGGTTTCCTACCCAAATTCCTATAAATCAGACTTTCCAGGCAGGGAGGCGGAGATGAATAGAATCAGTTACACCCCCGGACAGCTTGGATCTCCAAGGTTAACTGACAAAAGACAGCAGAGCTGGAATGTCCCAGGAGGAATTAAAAAAGGGCAATGTTTTCCTTTCAGGAGGCAAAAGCCACAGTTTAGTCATGGACTGTAAGTGCTTTGGAGACTAATTGATGCTGTCTGTGACCCAGGATTTCAATTCAGTAATAAAGGAAGGTGAGGTGCCAGATACCATGAATTATGGAACCATACTGGGAATACTAAATCATGTTTTAAGGGAAGGAAAACCACACTCCTCTATTTAAAATCTGAGGATCAATGCCAATTAGAATGCTAGAGAGAGCAGGCGAAACAGAGATGAACCTCTCGCCTGCTCCTGAGAGAATGAGACTTATTAAAAGTGGGCCCAAATAGGACATTAAAAATAGAACATTATCAGGCCTGAATAGCCTCATGTTTTAATGACTAAGGCTTTGCCATCTTTCCTCACTAATGTTCCCACCTATGCACATTTAAATCAAGAAAAAAAATTGGCACCCAGTAGACTACAAAACACATTGGCCACCATTTAAAAAAAATCACTTGCCAACCATAACCAAAACAAAACCTCTGCAACATCCTTGTTTCACTCCGTATTGTAAACAGAAGCAAACCATGTGATAGCACCCAGCAAATGCTGACTCGTGGTTTTAGAAGGGTAGCAAGAGGCATGCTTGATGACCAGACAGAGACATCTCTCTCTCTATAGCAGAGGTTCTCAAAATTAGTTTTGGCTTCCTTCTTTTTCATTTGAGTTGTCTTTTTCTGTTGCACAAATGAGCCAATAATCCATGGTAATCGGAGCAAAAGCAAAACTGTGATTTTCACTTAATTGTGCATTCTGTGTCATAGCAAATGGATTAACATATAGGTGCCAGCTTTTTTAAATGCCAGGGGGTGGGGCTTAATCCCCAGCTCTGTGCTAGGCCCTACCGCTCCTCTAAAGCTTTACCTTCACCCCACCTCAACCTGCCCAGTTCTGCCCCCTCCCCCAAGTGCAACCTATCCTCACTCTTCCCCTCTCCCTCATGAGTGCGGGATGCGAAACAATGGGTTGTGGCAGGCAGGCAGGTGGGGGGAGAGAAAGGTGCTGATCCACTGGGCCTGTCAGCGGGCAGGCAGAGGGTGCTGGAGGGGGAGTTGGGTACTCAGCACCCACCAGTTTTTCCCCAGCCCGGGAGCACCCACACAGTCAATGCTTATAAATGTACAGATGAGAACAACTTTGCATAATGCTATGCAAGTTTAACATGCACAGCGCCATCTAGAGTCAAATACACAGCACCATTGAGGACCTCATTTGGAGGAATCAGCTTTGATAATTATTTGTTGCTGTGGGTAAAATGTGCACAGCAAGTTTTTCTTCCTAAAAATTCTGATGCCATTCCTCCCCCAGGATACATTCTGCCCCTCATAGGGGGCTGCTTCCCAGTTTGAAGAGTTCTGATCTATAGCAATCCCAGTTTGAATCTCATCATTGTAAGTAACGGTGTCCTGCATGGAAATCAACTGTAACCTTCAAGGTGCAGAGTCAAAGTCTCAGTCCAGGGTGACAGGATGAAGTAAGGGATTACTAATGGAATCAGAGGTGAGCAAACAATCAGGAAAACTAACTAGGGTATTTCTAAAATCTGCAGAATGATTCAATCTGGTCACCTTTACACTCATTTTCATTTGCCTCTTTGCAAACATTTGTCAATGGCATTCCATGGCTGGGTAGGTTGGGGGAGGAACCTGAGTTTTCATTTATTTGAAGAAGAATAAAAACACCATCATAATTAGCATAACTTGGTGACCTTTCTATCAATTTAGGCAAAAACTCAATGAAAATAAGGAATGAGCAACTCCATAGCTATTTGTGTTCTCACAGGGTATGTCTACACTAGCTCATTAATTCGAGCTAGATAGGCAAATGAGGCAACCAGAGTTGCAAATGAATCCCAGGATTTAAATATCCCAGGCTTTATTTGCATGTTCCCGTCCGGTCGCCATTTTGAAATTTCACTAGCCCGAACTCACTGCCGCGCGGCTACACGCGGCAGTGAAACGTTAATTCGAACTAAGTCCTTAGTTTGAATTGACTGTTACTCCTCGTGTAGTAGTGAAATTTCAAAATGGCGACTGGACGGGAACATGCAAATAAATCTCGGGATATTTAAATCCCAGGCTTCATTTACAACTCCGGTTGCCTCATTTGCCTATCTAGTTCGAATTAACAAGCTAGTGTAGACATACACTGAGTCAGGTACCCGTGGATCAAGGTACCCATGGATCTCAAAGTGCTTGAGGAAGTCTGATTTTTATTTCCATTTTATAGATGAGGAAACTGAAGTACAGAGAGAAGAAGTGACTTGCTCAAGGTCACCCAGCAAATCAGTGGAAGAACCAAGTAGTGGACCAGGTCTCTTGAATCTAGTGCAATGCCCTATCCACTAGGTCACACTACTTGGTCTGTGGATAAAAATGGAGGATTTCACTTTGCAGGAATGTCAAATTAATTTGTTGCTTGAGAACGTAATATTACACAGCATATTTATTATTTGCCTATTGGTACTATTACTACAAGGGAAAGGAAAGTGAAAGCAATAGTAGACAGAAAATGAGAGACCAGGAAGAAGGAGAGAACGTGAGATAAGTCTTTGAGGAAATAAAAATACATTTGTGTACTTGCCAAAAACTTGGGCACATATTTGATTGTGCATATAGCCATGCACAACGCTATAAAACTTTGTCTTCTGTGTACTACACCTTTACATTTCTAAGGATCATACCAAGCTGCATGCATATAACAGACTAGACCAGTGATGAGCAACCTGTAGCCTAAAGGCTGCATGCTGCTCATTGGGGTTCTAGGTGTGTCCCATGAGACATTTTGCTTGCTTTTGCCCACGAGGATTCTGCTGGTTTCCATCCACATAGTTTTTTTCCTACTAATATTACTGAAGTGACACACACTTAAAGCAAGGGCACATGGAGAGAGATGTGTGCGGATTGCCCACATGGAGAGAGGTGAGTGCGGATTGCCCGCACGCTCCCTCAGTAGTCAAAGCGCTGCTTTGGTTCAGTCAGCACACCCTGCAAATTCTAGGTATGCAAGTGCAATTAGCAAAATTACATTATTGCTGGAGACCGTCATTGTTACACCAGTCTTAGGCCCACTGAGATGAAGGAGGGCCACTCATGCAACCCACTCACTAAGCTAGGTTACCCATCGCTGGACTAGACAACACTGAGCTCACTCGTGCAGACTTCACTTTTATTCTCTTAATTTTGTTTCCCTTACTCTAAAAGGAATGTCCTCCTGAAAGGATATGGTTGCTTTTAATGTTGAAAATTTCCTAAGTTATTTTCAATGGGAAATTGTGTTTTCAACTACACAACATTTTCCATGAAATGGGTCTGTTTGCCACAGAATTCTTCTTTTCCTTTGAAAAACTAAAAGCCGCAACCCCAAAATATTTCAGTTTGGAAATACTGCTGAGAAGACACATGAGAGTTGTCATTCAGTTACCTCATGTCCCCGTTCTCTTCTAAAATCTGGACTCCCCAACTGGACTACAACTCCCATAAAGCTTCATTACCAGCGACTCGAATGACACACCACTTCCTTTTGAAAAGTGGAGATTGTAATGCTCCTTGGGAGATGTACTCCAATCCTACGAAGGAGAATGGAGACATGAGACAGCTGAACTATAACTGCTAGGAGGCACCAAAGCAGCATTTCCAAATTGAAACGTGAAAATTTCTCAGCAGAAATCTCAATTTTCACTGAAAAATTAAAGCTTTCCCAGGAAAAATGCATTAAAAAAAGACTTCAAACTTCAAGCAAAACTTTATAGCATCATGGTTCCAATAGTTACCTGGAAGGTAAATAAGGACCTGATCTTGTAACCAAAATACCCTCTAACTTTTTCCATCCATATTGAAATAAACTTTGTTATGTGCACTGAGGCATGTGCAGCACCAGTAGAAACACACACACTGCTGGCTGTCGGCGCTCTGCTAATCAACTGGGTGGCATTTGAATCTGTCCTGAGTGGCTGTTCAAGCACTCAACTTACAGGAAACACTGCATTGTAATCACTAACTCACAGGAGTAGAACTTACTCACACTAGCTGTCCTATGGAGTAGAGTTTTCTAAAAGACTGCGATTGACATGAACAATTAAATGAATGTAACAGTTACAAAACATCTTAGTATGCAAGTCAAACAGTCAGTAGAAATTAAGGCTCTATTCCCCAACTGTTTCAGCACTATTGATCCAGCCCTGCTTGGCCACCTATTGCTGTTCTTATTTATCCTCAATTCCCTGGCGGCACAAAAACTTCCATGGCAGTGTTTTTGCCAGGTCCTGCACCCATCGCCTATGTCTTTATTAGCTGACTGCAATTACAGGAACTAATGGAAGCAGGAGAGTAAAATCTCGGCTGTAAAATCCCGGATTATAGACGTTCAGCAGGGGGTGTGCACATGGAATTACTAGCGCATTGTGCAGAGTGCTTCTGCAGAGTTGGCTTAGATGTGCTGAAATGACACTGTAGGGCCATCAAAGCAGCAGTTAATGTGAATTAAGAATGGATCCTAGCATTTTTTTAATCACAGTATCAGTGTATAGGTTGGGTTTTTTTTAATCAGAAAATTATACTGACAAAAAATTACAAGAACTTATTATTGGTGATGTTAACTTGCCAGGAATAGACAGGAAAAGTGCAAAGGGTACAGAGCTGAAAGTTAAAACCGCAGCTCAGGGAATTTTTTATTTTAAGGAGCAGCAGAAACTGAAAGGAATCTGTCTCACAGCAGACCCCATGTACATGGAAATTCATGTATAGTCAGGTGGGAGGATATGGGCAATGCAGCAATTGCATTTCCAGTTGGAGTGAACCTCTGCTTAGTGAAGATTTTTGTAATGGTGAGTTTTTGTTTTGGCATCTTTGTACAAAAAGCTGCTGTTTATTTCTGCAAGGGTTAAGACTCCTTTTTTCTCCCCTCTGTTTCTCTAGGGCAGGGGTGGGCAAATACCGGCCTGTAGATAAAATGGATCTGGTCCACCAGGGTTAGCTCATGGTGGGCCCGCACCACTATATTTACCAGCATGGACACAGGTACTGGTGATAGCAACTCCCGTTGGACACCGATCGCTGTCCCAGCCAATAGGAGTTGTGGGAAATGATGTCCCTGTATGTCCCTGTCCGTGCAGGTAAATATAGTGGCGGTGACCTCCCAGGGGCTAACCTGGATGAACCAACACAGTGTTATTGCCCAGCCCTGCTCTAGGACCTCGTTCAGCCACTCTTACCCTGACCAACACTGAGCTCTGCAAGGGATCCTGTTGCACAGGTGCAGAGATCCAACCCTCCCTTCTAAAAGGCTCATTAGATTAAGTTCTATCCTCAGAAGGGTATACACAGCCCCAGCTGAAGCCACTGAGATTTGCATGTGCATGTGAAGGTTCCATGTCCGCTTGCTTTCTAGGAGCCAGTAAAATGTTCACAGTTTAAGGAACCTCAAGTCCAGTTTCCTGCCTTCATAGCAGGACTAAGCACCATCTTGTTGTTTATTTCCCAGTAAACTCATGGAGATACCCAACTGCTAAACCTCCCACTGGTGTTCTTCCCAAACAAAGGGCCTGAGCCTCTGGGGATCATGCTGCAGAGTTATTTCATGTCTTGGTTCTGTCACTGACAGATTGCAAAGCAGAGCGAGGGCCTGCCATTTTGGTGCGATAACTCCAGCTACAGGAGCCCTATCTCCTCCCATTACTCTGGGCTCATACACTGCGGATGCACATTTCCACAGTGATGATAGGTTTATTCCCGGCCCAGCCCTCCAGACTATAGTATGTGCAGAATGCTGCTGCTTGCCGGCTTACCCATACCAAGCATAGCACCGCCACCCCCAGACACTTCCACTTACGGGTCCCCATCCATTGCAGGAACCAGGCCAAAACTGTTCTGTTTTTGCAAGCCCTGTTAGCTTGAATTTTCTCTCACTCTCTCCTTTTCTCCCTGGGCCCTCCACTCTTCTAGCACCAGGCTATTCACTATTGCACACTCCACACCATGTTGAACAATTGGTGGAAAAGCCACCTTCTCTGCAAATCCTAGTACCTTTGTAGTATCCTTATACCACACTGACTCTCCCCATCGTTTCAAACCTCAGATAAGAATTTCTCCCCTGGTTCCCTTTTGTGCTCCCTCTTCCCCTACTATTTACTGGTTAGCTCTGTCTGAGAAAAGCAGGATGGTCTTATGCATATGCCACTGGACTGGGAAGGCAATTGAGGTTCAGTTTGTGGCAGTGTGACCTTATGGGAGACATCCAAGCACTCTGCACCTCCGCTTCTTATTGGCAAAATGGACATAAGACTTCCCTTCTGTTGTATCTATTTAGTGTGTAGCCTCTCTGGGACACATGCTGTCTCTTACTGTTTGTTAACACAGCACATATTATGAAGAAGCCCATTTCATGGCCAGAGTCTCTACGGGCGACTGTCACATATTTTATGTCTCTAAAATGTTTTGTGATGGAGCTTGTATGAAACACACTCAACTAAATAAAAGTGTATTTGTTCCTGATTATGAAGTTTTCCATCTCATATACATAACTCTACATGCCATCAGTCTCATCTCACTAACAAACAGAATGCATCTAGAACCTTTGTTCACGTATGGATGGTTGAAATGATGCTATCATTGACATAACAATTGACATGGCCATGGAAAGAATATCAGTTTCAGATATTGGCTTCTGGCCAACACTCCAAGGTGAAACCAGCCGTGTATTATGTAGCCAATGCTATATATAGTATTTTGAGTGCAGATGGTAACAAATTCCACTTATGCAGTAGATAACCGCACCTGCCCTGCCCTGTCCTAAGCCGGTTTAGAACACACCACAGTCTGCAGGGAAGATTGAAACCTTTCTGGCTCAGGGGTGGGATCCGACACAAGATGTTTGTTTGCGAAAAACTTTGATGAAGAAATGCAGTGTGAAATACCAAAATGAAGAATGAAGAAATACAGAATGAAGACATTCAAAAGAAGAAGTAGTGCAGATAATAATAGAAGTTAGTAAGTTATAGAAGTTAGTAATATAGTAATATAGAAGTTAGTAAGCTTAACAATGATGAAGGGAAACCCCCCCTAAAATTTATGAGATTAAAACCTGAACTGGTGCTGTGTCAATAAAAATATGCTTGAACAATACAGGGAAAAATAACCCTTTTCTATTACACATTTCTCCTGCCCCTCAGAATTGTAGTGACATGGGAGTGGGGGGAGGGCTTTCATTTGACCATTGTCCTCAGGTTAGACTGTTCACTTCTGACTTTATCTACACAGCTCTCTATTACTGTTTCACCTGGCAAAACTACTTCTCCATTTCTCTCATTTCTTTAGCAGACAGAGAAATACATAGGATTAATCCACGTTTTCCTATCTATTGATGAATACTTTGCTTAGCCAGTAGTGGACTAAGTATATAATTTTTCAAAGATGGACCATGATGCACCAGAACACATACAGACAGCATTAGGTAAACAGAAGACTCTGCTCTGTAATCCTGTCTGCTCTATGAAATAACCAATGCTAATTCAACTGAACAGGATCTAAATTGGGACAAAATCATCCCTGGGATTACTATTGATCCAAATGTACTTCGTTCGACTGGACTGAATTATATTAGGAATGAACTTGGCCCACTATGTTTATACAGTGTTGAACAATATAGCCAGGGAATTTGAACTTGAGCTGCACACATGTTCTGGCGGAGACACTGATACCGTACTGCACACATCTTCTAGCGGAGACATTGATACCGTGCTGCATTTAGCTTGTTGTTCTTTGATCTGGATCTGTCATCATCCTTTATAAGCATTCTGATGCTTATTTACTTCCCACTCTTTATAAAGGTTACCTGGGCCTTCTGAAAATATGAGGAGTAATACAGAAATCCTACCTACATGCAAAGGTGGACTGTATGGACACTCTAATTAGTCCAAACACAAAAACATATCTATATCAGTTATTTCAGATCTGTCAAACATAAGGTATTTTAAGCCAGTATGAATCACTCCTGAATATACTACAAAGTGGATCAGTACAGACTGAACCAGTCTGGCACCTGACCGGTGCTGAACGAGAGAATTTTCTGGACCACAGAAAATCAATATTGTCTAGCAGCATTCCCAACACTTCCACTGCTTACTGGGCTCTTAGAAGACATTTAGAGGTAAATTAGAGCTAAATAATAGCACAGAACACTGAGAACCCGGACTTGTGGCTGTAAACAAACTTTATGGGACTGCAGGAAAACTTGACCACACCTGATGTAAGTGGACATCTGGCTAATTAAATTAATTTGGACCATGGATGCTGCCGGACCAGAGAGTGCTGGACTAGAGAGGTTCAACCTATACATTAAGATTCAAAGAATATAACTTTTGAAAGAAATAATGGTGTGTAAATTCCTGCAGAGATTTTCTAGTGTTGGAATTTACAAGGTTAAATAACACATTTCATATGGCTGTTGAGAAGGAATGTTAAGTCCACTCTCAGGCTCTTTAGGAATCCAGCAAAGAGCTTTCTAAAGTGTAGCAGATTTAGTGGGTCAGCCTGGTTTCCCTATCACAGCAGAGGCCATAGAGTTACTCAGCAGCCCTCACTCATCTGATGGATGCCATCTTGGCACAAAGGCTTGCCAGGCCTCGAGCAGATTGTGCTTAGACATTTGCTCATTTATTCCCAATAAAGTCAGTGGCAAAGGAAAGGTCTCATTGACTCCAGTGAGAGCTTTGCCATTCAGAGCAGGAGCAGGCCTATAGTGAGTAGCGTATAATATCTGCAGCGAAGGAATGCATCCATTAATATACCTAGCAGCTCTTTAATACCCCATATCACTATCTGCTGCTGTATATTTTCTGAGTGGCCAGTTTTCTTGGTGACCACTAGCAACTCTGTATTTTTTCTCTACTATAGTATTCCATAAACATACTGGAAGAAGCCAAAACCTGACTTTTTCATTCATGTTTCTGGATTGTATGTAGTTGTGATTTTGACTGCCATAATTTGCAAGCAGAGATTTCATTCCTTAATATCCATCGCTACACCTCTGGCACAGTATGAATGCTTGCACTATTATCTTCAGCACTTTGCAGAAGTAATATGCATACTGAATACCCAGTCCTTCAAATCTTATTCTTACAAATAATCCTTAAACAAGTAGCATCACTGAATTCATTGGGACTACTCACATGAATAAAAGTTGCAGGATTGCTGGTTCCTATGACGATAAACAACCAATTACAACATTGTTTACCAAACTATGAAGAACTAACTGGAAAGAGTGACCCAATCCCCAGACATGTTTAAAAAATATATTTCTAGCATGCCTTATGACATATACAGTGATGCAAATCAGTGCATGATAAAGAACATTTCTATTGAGCCAGCCATAAAGGAAATGGATATAGCTAATAAGGACAGGGGTATCCAAGGCAGTATCAAAATCAGGATTTCAGGCCAGATTACAATCCATTACTGTAGATGTTAGGGGCTCGTCTAGACTACATCCCTCTTTCAAAAGAGGGATGTAAATGAGCCTGATCGAAAATGCAAATGAAGCATGTATTTAAATATCCTGTGCTTCATTTGCATATTTGTGTCAGATCGCTATTTTAAAAAAGGATATTTTGAAAGTAAAACTGCAGTCTAGATGCGGTTCTTTCGAAAAAAAACCCTGTCTAGAAAGATCCCGTACTCCTCATTTTTTCAGGAATACGGGATCTTTTGAAAAAGGGTTGTTTTTTTTTGTTTTTGTTTTTTTTGCAAGGCCCATGTCTAGACTGTGCTTTCACTTTCGAAATACCCTTTCTCTAAACAGCGATCTGATGCAAATATGCAAATGAAGCACGGGATATTTAAATCCATGCTTCATTTACACTTTTGATAGGGCTCATTTACATCCCTCTTTTGAAAGAAGGAGGGAGTGTAGAGGAGCCCTAGTAGTTGAAGGCTGGGAGAGGTAGAGTACCCGGTACACTCTCAGTGAGCCATCAAGTGCTGGGAAGGTGATGTGAATGGAACAGGCCAGATCCTGAATGGTACTTAGGCACAGCTCTGCTTGGCATTGCAGCAGCACCCCCTCAGCAGTGTGGTACCTAGTGGAATCCTCAGCCTGCCCTGCGTTAGGTACCTGGACTCCCTAATCCAGGGGTGGCCAATTGTTTTTGATGGGGGAGGCACTCCAAAAATTTGGTAAGTGGTCAGGGGCTGCACTTTTCTACAGTATTAAATGGAGAGGGTACGGGGTCTGGGGCGGAGTTTGGGTACAGGAGGAAGCTCTGGGCAGGGGATTGGGGTGCAGGAGGAGATGGGGGTTCTAGGTGGGAGTTTGGGCTCAGAAGGGGGGTTCAGACCTCGGGCCACGCCTGGCCTTTGGGCAAGGTGAGTGAAGCAGTTGCCTTGGGTCCGTGCATTTGGGGCCCCATGCTGCCCAGCTCCCAGCCCCGCCCACCCAGCCGCTCACTATCTGCCCTGACTGGGAGCCACGTGGCTGTGCGGCTCAGCCAAACACAACGTGCTGCCTTGGGCCCCTCAAACTCTTTGTGCAGGCCTGCCTGGGGTAGGGGGTTTGAGGTGCAAAAGGAGAGGCTAGGTGCAGGCTCTGGCTGGGAGGTACTTACTGTAGATAGCTCATAGCCGGCAGCCCAGTGGGCAGGCTCCCTGTCTCCCTGTCCCACACACACCACTCAAAGCAGCCAGCTGCTGGGATAAGTGTGTGCCTCTCAGCATGGCATGCCCCTTGGGGGCAGAGGGGCAGCAGGTCTCCGCATGCTGCATGCACCCACAAGCACTGCCCTTGCAGCTCCCTTTGGCCAATGGGAAACAGAAGAAGATGCTAGGGGTGGGGGCGGGGCGCCAAGGGGTGCGCACCAGGCAGAGATGCACACACAGCCCCAGCAGCCATCCATTTGGAGTGGCCAGAGGGTTCCATTGGGCCACAATGCGCCACATCTGGCCCATGGGCCGTATTTTGCCCTCCCCTGTCCTATACAATGTATGGGGGGAGTTAGAGGCCTAAGGGAGGGATCCTCACAAGCTGCCCAGCTGAAAAATGAGCCGCTTAAACTCACCAGGAGTAAATGCCAAGGAGAGAGAGGTTGTCACGTCATTGGATTTTAAAGATCATTGACGCACTTATGGGAGGGAGTGTTTGCCCCAAAAGTCTGTACAAAGGGGGCCATGTGAGAAGTCAAATGAAAGCTTGTGTTCCACTGATTTTATGTATGTTACTCATGTACTTGTGTGATATCTGTATGTAGAGTTATAAATAAGTACTCTGTGTTAATATTCAGTCAGTGACTATGCTAATTAGCAAGGCTCCAGGGCAAGGCTCTCAGGGAGGTGAATACACACCTGAGGAATGTGTCAAAGCCTGGAGCCTGCAAATCATGATTGCTGATTTGGGACACTTGGATAGGTCACTGGGCCATGTGACCTGCTCCAGCTTGGAAGAGACCAGGCATGGATATAAAATGCCATGAGGCAGACTCCATCTGGTCTCCAATTCTGCTCCTGATCTCCGATGCAGCCTTGCGAGGGACAGAGAGCCGGGAAGAATCGTGGAGCCATCCTGACATAGGATGTACACCAGAGACTTTTAAGATAGCAGTTATAACATCTCTGCTAAGAGCCTGTATCGAGAACTTGGTGATTCAATGCATGTAATGTATTCTCCTTAACAACCTTACTCTCGCGCTTTTCTTTCTTTTATTAATAAACCTTTAGATTTTAGATTCTAAAGGATTGGCTCAGTGTGATCTTGTGGGTATGATCCAAAGTGTAAATTGACTGGAAACTGTGGCTGGTCTTTTGGGATTGGGAGAACCCGTTTGGGGTAGGTGAGACTGGGTTCTATAACCCCTCACCTGTGTCTTGGGTCCAGGGCTGATTGTGGCACAGGAAGAGCTGGGGTGTCTGAGGGGTTTTGCTTGTTGTGACTGGTTTGGGACCTATCTGAGGACGGTCTCCAGTCAGGGGCTGTAAGGAGCCCTGAGTTTGAGCAATTCGCCCTGAGCAGATGCCCTCAGCGGTGCCCAGACCCGGCCCGGTTTGTCACAGAGGTGAGGAGAGAAGAAGGGCTCAGGCACCTGAGTAGCCCCCCTGGTCCCACCCACTCAGGATCCTCTGCTCTGTGGCACTGGAACAAGAGAGGCCAGGGCCCCCCCACTTTTAAAAGTGGGAGGACTGTTCCTTCCAAATTTTCCACTAGGGATCAGAGAGACAGGGTGGGAGGGGGGCAGAGTTCTCAGGGGGATGTGGCGGTACAAGGGGTACAAGGGAAGGGGTGGTGCAGAGGCAGGGCCTCAGTTCGGGTGCCAGTGGCACCCTGACATTTAAAGAGCTTCCACCACTCCTGCCTCAGCTGCAAATATTCTTCTGGAAATAGGCACCTGAGCCAGGTCAGTGGTTTGAGCAGTCCCTGCCCTAGCAGCTGACACCATGCCTCTCTCTCTCTGTCTCCTGTACATGCTTGATACCTCTACCACACCTGCTCTCTGTGCCACTGGCTGACTTTTGTATGGGCGCTGTGCCAATCCCACACTTACCAGTAGCTTGCATCTGCCTCTCCTGCTGTGGGATCCAATTAGTATCAGGTCTTGGGGGGAGGGGGGAGCAGAGCATGCCTACAGGATTGGGCTCACAAGCAAGATGGTTACCATCTTCAGACTCCAGCTTTGTTAGCTCTGGGCCTTCACCTTTAGGTAAGGCATGAAGCTACTTATCAGCTGGGAGACTTAAGTCAGGGCTTAGGTGGCTTTGCAGTGGAAACATAAGCACCATACCAGTGGAATGGAAGTTTTGGAAAAGTCAGTAGCATCTAAATGGTGGATGCGCGCACCTAAATACCTGAGGATCTCTAGGCCACAGGAGCCAAAGTCCCACTAACATTCAAATAGACTTAGCATCCCAAGCTACTTTAGCCTTGCAATGCTGAGTGGAGTCCTGTCTTCATAACTTTAAAAATGTGGGCCTTAGAAGTCAGTGTGTTAGTTAATCAATCTTTATAAACTGCTCATTCATTCTGAGACCGCGAGGTCCTGCTGCCACGCTCCTCTTTCAAAGGCTCTTTTGGAACAAATGTTTAACTGGAAATGGACATACAATGCAACACAAAGCACGGCACACTCCAGAAATGGAAGCAAAGCCACTTGGGTCACTTTTCTGATCGACATAATCCTTGACATCTGATGCTTTCTGAAAGGGCGTGGACCCTTCCACACCTCTCCTATGAATGCCACACACACGATCAGCTGCTCCTCTCTTACCGTTTGCCTTGGTGGGCTGTACCGATGCAAAGGTTAAAGACACATAGCTGCTCCTGCATGCACAAGCTCCGTATCACCAAAATCGAACAGAAGAATATGAATGCCAGGGTTATTAAAGATAATGAGCTGCTGATTAGCACTAGAGACACAACAGAAAACATTTAATTTAAATTGCCTTTCTTGTCAAGTTAATTAAAATAAAACACAAAGCTTCCTCAGCTTTATTACAATGACTGCATGGTTCAAAGCAATTCAACTAAAGAGGATTGCAATTAATATTTGCGTTGACTTCCACCTTACATTAACATAATAAGAAAGACTAATAACACCTTTCAAAGGATTCCCAGTGATACAGCTGCAGTTTAGAAGGTCTATTATGAAGGCGTTGCCAGTACATTTGGGTGAGGTGTAATGTACCCCATGTGTTCTTCTAGAGAAGCAGCCTGTACTGAATGAGGAAAATACAGATGCGCCCAGAGCTTTGAATATGAATGAATGAACAACTAGCTTAGCTCCATACTGCAATACCCGTCAGTTGCGTAATGAAACTTCTGGTGCCTTGTTCAGGATGCTTCTGCGATAGGACAATTCAGCTGGAAGAGTTAGGGGAAAGATTTTGATGCAGTTTCAGTGGCGCCTACAGTTTGGAAGTGTCTTAGTCCAACAGCACCCAGTAAAATCAATGAGGCTACAGCAAAGCAAGTATGTGATTCTTAAGGGAAATGATTATTTTAAACATAATGTATACACCTTATTGTTTCTCACTGCATGCAAATACCATACATATCATTGCCCTCTACTGGAACATATTGGATATGTTAATTGATTCATTTATCTTATAGGGAAACTACAGAAACTGAGCCTTTAGATTAGTGGTGTGGCCTTATATTTTTAGAGCCTATGATCCCAAGTTGGGGGCTATCCCTAGAGTGTAATAAATCTAAGTATGTGTATTAGATTGATTTTATAAAGCTATCACAAGAGGAGGAGGTAAATCAGACACTCTTGATAGACCAATTGCATCAACTTACTGAAAAGCTATTTTAATAATACCTGCAAGTACCCCCATTTTTAACCCGCACGCTCTCTCTTACCTATACATTAATCCTAATAATTACAATATTGAGATTGAATGAAAGATATATTTGCATTTCATACACTAGCACAATCCCCAACTCTGTGCCCCAACCCAGTGAAAGTGAGTGAGGGTCGAGGAGCACGAGTGATATGGGGTGGGGTGGAATTTGCAGGGTGGAGTCTTGGGGAAGGGGCAAGGTAGATCCTGAGTTGTCTGTAAATTCAAAAAGTGATCTCAGACATGAAAAGGTTGGAGGCCACAGAGATGTACAGAGTTCACAGTTTAGTTCAATGGCTTTCAGCACCCCGCTAGATGATTGTTGCTAGGGTTGCCAGATGGTTTCAACAAAAATACCAGACACACTTGACATTACATCACAATCTATATTACATCTTATTTAGAAAATACTGGACATTTCCATTTTCTCAATTTGTTTCCCGAACAGAAAGCTCAAATATTGGACTGTCCAGTTCAAAACCGGACACCTGGCAACCCTAATTGTTGCAATGCCTGACACTAGGTATCAATTCCTGGAATTGGCACAGATTTTCTCTTTAAGTGACCTTGGGCAAATTGCTTAGCGTCCTCATTTCCCCATACACGACATGGTGCTAGCAATCCTGCCTTGGTCTGATTAGACAATTTAATGTTATAACTCTTCAAGGCAGAGACTGCCTCTTACTCTGTAAAACGCCTATTGCAACGAGCCTGGGCCTTGAGTGGGGCCTGTAGGCACTACTACAATAACGAGTAACATTCATTCCTGTCCTCCCTTCCTTAGGCCTCTTTTCCTGTTCCCAGAACATGCCTGTGCAGCAATGGTGGTACCCAAGTTAGTCTATCCACCTTAACCTGAACCCAGCTAGGCTGGGCAACAAGACAGCACATTCGGTGGGCTTCAGAGCAGGTTAGCAAGTCAAGCATGTATCCGGGGTCCATGCCAGGCTTGTACTACCTGTGCTGAAGCTGCAGCCGCACTGCCTTCCCGGTTACCAACGCTAGGTGGTGTCAAGCTGGATTGTGCAGGCCAGCCCCTGCGCAGATGTTGCTGTGTGGAAGCGCTGGACCAGCAACAACCAAATTTTACTTTTATCTAAGAACAAGTATTCCCTGAATATAATACCTTATGCTTTTTTATATGGACTCCTCAACATTTCAGAAACTTGCTTGAGTTAAATGCAAGCTGGATTTCTTTCTCTCCCCTCCCCTGCCAAACACTTAATTGATGGCAGAAAAGTGAACAATTCCTCCACTGCTTGCTTAGTTACATAACAAAGGCAAAAGTACAGTAGCATGATCAAAATGCTTGTCCTACTTCCGACTACAGAATGAAAATGTCTGACTTGGCTAATTAATCTCCAGTGTGGGAAAGAGGACCTGTCATTAATTATTTAAGAAGCTAATTAGGTTTGCACCATATTCATTACTACATTCACAGAGTTTTTCCTCTGTGTGCCTGCTAGAACCTTACAATACCAGCTGACTTGTCATTTTTTAATCACTCAAATATAATGGTAGGGAATAAGCAGCACCATCCTGTCCATAGGACAGTTCAGGGCAGCTGTCCAGACCCCGTGGTAGCTACTTCAAACATTCTATGAAAGGGAAGGACCCTTATGTTAGCTGTGGGGCCCAGCATAGCCTGGGGGAGTACTGTGGGGGGGGGAGGGAAAGTGGGGTCAGGGTGACAGCAGGGGTCAGCCCCTCTACACTCACCACAGTGGCAGGAGCTGGAGTATGGAGCTCCATACCACCTATCTCCCAGCCTGCTGTGCTTTACTACACTGGCAGGAAGTGGAGCACCACAGCCCCAAGGAAGGGATGGAGTGGGGCAGGATGGGGGCAGAGCAGAGTCAGGTCAGAGGTAGGACCTGTGGCCAGAGGGGTTCCCCTGGATCTCACACCTCCGTAGAGAGGGCCCTGGTAATAATAATGAAGTAGGAACAGTAGTTCCAAATTGTCTTGCTATCCGGAGTTGTGTTGGACTATAACCAGTTTTTGCTATTGGTGTTGATCTGTAACTCAGAAGAGCAAGGAATAGATCTTCCTGCTGTAGGTTTTTCTTGGCTCTCTGCACAGCTCTTTTAACCTCTTCATTCCCTTGTGGGTAATGTGACTGCTGGTAATGGGATCAGAATCATATTTCACTTGGCATGATATAAATTCTACTGCAGTCCAGCACTAATCATTTTGGAAAATCAAAAAAAACCCCCTCTTGCGCAAAAACAGAGATATTCCATGCTTCACCTCATTTGCATATTTTTTGCACAAAACAGGGGCAGTGTAGACATAGCCCGTGTGTGTTTGTTAACAGTTCTACCATCTCTCTCTGACAAATATCAGATACACTGGTAATGCCAAAAGGTAATCACCAAAAGCAAAATCTCCTTAAGGCCGAGAGAAATATAGACAGTTTAGCATTTTCTTTGGCTCAAGGAATTGGACAAAACCTGCTCAAAGCATCCAGACTGCAGAATATTTTAGCTCCTTTTTCTTTGCAGAGAAGTCATCCACTGTTGTGAGAAAAAAGAAGCATCCTCCCAACTGCCTCATTACATCTGAATAGCCACACAGATTCCTGTCTTTCAATTTTTCTTTATAACTGGGGCATACCAGGCTGTTGGCTCAGAGATTTTTTTTATTACACCAATCTGCTCTATTTAACTCAGCTCCCTCTTTATGAAGTAATGGGATAGAAATCTTGCAAAACAGTGCATGTACACTGCACAATTCAACATTGTCTCAAGGTTATTTATATTGGAACTCCTTTCAAAAGTCCAGTATCTTCAAAAAGTCCATCGAATTCTTCACACCTTTCTCACTTGGCCATGATGGCTGCCACACTGGCTGTGAAGAATGCTGGTCTGTGGTCCCTTGATCACATACATACAAAAACAAAAGGAATGCATTCAGAGCATAAAGTTATTTCTGCGGTGTACTGGCCCATGCGCAGGTTAGAATACCTCCAGGGCTAATCAGATCTGTGTTAGGTGATGATCAGCTCTGGGAGGAGTTAAAGGTTATTGTAAGCCTCTGAGATGATTGTGACATCACCACCTGAGCCGAGCCAATTTTAAATGCAAGAGTCTTGCCATTAATATTCAGTTTCACTCTCCAGGTAATCTCTATTATCACAAGTCATAGATCTCAGAAACAATGCTTCTTGACTGTGTAAGTCGACTCACTGACTACTTTAGAGCAGCAAACAGCTGCAAAAAAAGTCCATATTTTATGTATGTATTTCATCATGTGCCTCTGGCTGGACATGTGTTACCTCTATCCCACATCTTGTGCATGAAGGCTGGAATTTGCCTCTCTTAGCCTAGGATAGATCTCTCTGTTTCTCTGGGATTTTATGGTAATTACTTTTATCGCTCACATTGCATATGTTAACAGCTTCTAAAACATTTTCTTGTTTTTCAAGTTTGACAATATGTTCTTGGTTCTGTTGTTTCATCAGCTGAGACTGCTTTGCTTTCTGTATAGCTGTGGCTAGAATTATCTCTCTTCGGTGGTAGCTGCTGTGAAAGGTTTTTATTTACTCAATAACAAACCTGTTTCTGATATTTTCATTCCCTAAATCCCAGTTTCCAGCCAAGCTATGAAGAGCTCTTACACAATGTACAACAATTTCCCCTGGTTCTTGAATTCTCCAATGAAAATATGCTCCTTTGTAAACCACATTTCTATAGTGTATATGCCTCAACCATAGCCAGCACTTTTTCAGTGAGTGTCTGCAGTAAAATAAAAGGATTTAAAGGTGTGCTCTGCTTGCTTCCCTATATCATAAATTATCTATATTTCCCCAGTTTCTTTGTGGAATTTTTTTGGAGTTCAGAATCCTACAAAATATTGCTTCCAGTCTGTCCATTGTGAAAGTTTGTTAAAGCTGAATTTCTCTTGTTGATGAGATCCTACAACTTTGTTGCTGTTTTCTTTCTGTTTCTGTTTTTAGAGTGATCCTGGCACCATTTCATGTAGCTCTGTTCCAGGTTTGGACTGGTCACAGAACTTTCTCACAGCTCGTGCGCTTAAGCATCATAAAAATCCATCCATGCATGGTTGTAGTTATAAATAAAGGGTTTTTTACATAGCGCCTTCTAGTGGCTAACCAGGATAATACAGTGTAGCATTCCATACATAACCAGAGCCCTGAAGGAAGGGTCAGAAAGTAAGCTGGTCTTAAGCTGACTACCTGGTGACTGATTTGTAAGCTGGCAATATTTTTTTCCAAAAATTATGTAACTTGATTGACTAATTTTGGGAGTTGAAGTACTTTCTTCACTTATTTGCTTTATTCCCAAAGCAGGAACTCACTTTTTCAAAAGAACAAACTATTAAAACCTTTTATTCTGAGCCATATCACCCAGTACCTCTGAGACAAAGAAACTTACAAAGTTAACACAGTGAATCAGTAGCAGGAGTAGAACTCACATTTGGGGCCACTTGATCTGTGCTCCCTCATCACAGAAAACTCAAGACTTCAGCTGCGTTGTAACCCGAGCCCCCTAACTCCTTAAACAAAGGAACGTGCCTATACCGATAGCCCTGCAGTACAAACCAGAGTCCTGTTATCCTCTGGCCCAGTATGTTAGATATTTCATCTGTAATACTTCATATTACAGCATTTGGCTTAAACCTCCTGTTTTCACAGTTTTTAAAATGCAGCCTCTATATCACTGTCCCGGGTATTATTGATTGTTTTGAGTTTGTACAGCATCTAGCACAAAAAGTGTGTCCTGGACCACAACTAGGATATAAAACACTATGCTAATACCCATAACATCAGTAAGACCCTACAGACTTCAGTGCCACTTTTCACCTTTTCATATTTATCTCCATCTCCTCTCTAAAAATCAGAGAAAACTCAGACCTCTACTTTGTCTTAGCAAACCAAAGCCCATGTTGGGGTACAGTATAGTTCAAGGCACTTGAATCTCAAAGTCAGGCTAACTCTCAGTGCAGACAGCCATCCAAACATCAGTAGAGTTACTCTGTCCAGGAGGTGGCAACCTACAAAGCTGGAGGGAAGATGAAAAGAAACATTCACCTTGAATCAGTGGGAAAGACTGAACAACAGGTAGAAAAGCACAGCAGGAGCACCACAGAAAAGCAGACAGATGGATGCTCCATTAGCTCATTAAGTGGCGAGATGTAAACCTGCTGGGAAATTATCGTCCACTTCATGTCCTGATAGAAGAAAGAAATTAACTAAAAGAGCCAAGGCAGGCTTAGCACTCAGGCTACTTAATTATGCTTTTTGAAGTGGCCTTTGAAGCCAGACAGAAGAATGGATGAAACTCTCTCTCAATCTCCTTATTAGTCGCTCCCTCCTCTCAAGGTAATAATAATGACATTGTCCTACACTGGCATGAATGTTCCCAGGGAATCCCAGTGCTCCTTTCCCGCCTACAGAACAGGGCCTCAGCAGTGCAAGCTGAGAATGATAAAGCTCATGCTTGACTCTGTTGTCTCAGTGATTGGGGAAGGAAAGGGTCTCATTCTCCCACTGCAGCGTAGACACACCAAACTAGACTGATTCAACAAGTCATAGATTTTAGACTTGAAGAGGCCACACAATGTGAAATGACAGCACAAATGATGCAAGCAGGAGAAAAATACAACTCAAAAAGGCTGTGAGAGTTTGACAGACGCTTTCATGCCACTGATGTTATACATGGGTTTGGCAGAACAAAACTGCATTGAAACTGCACTGAGACTGCAGCTCTCTCAGAGGAGGAGGGCATAGCAGCTGCATGATCACTGGAGACATCCATTATGCAGTCCTTGCCATGCGACTTTCTCTGGCAGCACTTGTGACATAGACAGGAATAATGAAGTTAATTAATCATTTAGAGAATTGCCATTACAGTACTTCATCAGTATTGGACCTTTACTTGAAAGTGCTTGTGTTTCAGCTTGTCCAGAACACTGTCTTTTCATGCTGCACAAGGTCAGACTGTATTTAGTTAAGATGGAAAAGGTCGAATCAGCTTAGAGGTTTGAGATTATGGATCCCGCAGCTCCGGTGCTGTTGCCTCCCCATGAGAGATTCATGGCTCACTCTTCAAATTATTTCACTTCTCTTTTAAAGTCCACATTAGCCAGGCAGCTGTTTTCTCTTTCTTTGTGGTTTCCTGGCTTCTGAGAGGGACACTAGTATCTTGCAGTTATGGCAGCAGGAGCTGGGCATGATAAAAAAAAAAATACACTGTCTACTGCAAGACTAGGCCCTGTTCTGTAGTTACCATTATGGGGACTTGCTTAGACAGTGTCACAACCACTTTATTGGTTGATGCAGCCGAGACTAAAGTAGGGTCTGCAGGAGCTAAAAGCATGAATTGCCACAGAGTGAGCTAAAGGGGAAAGGTTTTGTTGCCATTGTTGTATCTGCCGCATTTATCCTATGTGGCAAGAGTGGTTGTTGCACAATCTACACAAGTTTCCATAATGGTGACTACAGAAGAGGGCCTACACTATAGACTGGAACGAAAGTCAAAGCTCTGTTTTTTTCTGCTCAGTGAGTTTTAGGGTGACCTGATGTCCCATTTTAAAGGGACAGTCCTATATTTATTGCCCTCCTGCAGCTGTCCCAACTTTCTTACAAATGGGAAAGTTGTTCCGTATTATCTGTCTCTTCCCTTCACCCGTCCCATCAGTACTGGCGGGTCTTCCTGATGGCCAGATCCCTACTTGTCAGCTGCCTGCCGACCAGTGGGGCGGGGCTCCAGTGGCTGATGATGGGGGTTGGTGTGCAAGGCTGGTAGTGGCGCGACAATGCAATGCACTGGACCAGCAGGAGGAGCATCTGGCCCTATTGACTGTCGTTGAATTCACTTGAATACAAGTAATTTTACCATGTGTTCCATATTCAGCAGCATTGGGAAATATGGTCATCCTAGTGAGCTGTCTCCTCCTCTGGGTGTTTTCAGCATTGAACTCCTGAGGCCTAGCCTTTGATAAACCAACCAATCATGAATTTTTCCCCTGCAACTGTTTGTCAAATCCACTAGGTGGCAAGAGAAGGAATACTGTCCTCTCCCAATAAAAGACTGGGAATCTCAGATTTGAGGACAATTACTTAGGAGGTGGACTGATGAGCTAACGGAGACAGGAGATATGCCAGCTGAAAAGTCATATGACACCATACATTGCAGGTTCAAATGCACTACAACAGGTGGCATTAAAAGGAGAAAGAAGACTGGAAATCTTACCAGTGCTCTGCTTTATTTGCAACCCACAACTAATCTTGATCAGAATAGCTTCATAAATAGGTCACTAGGCCTAGGGCAGTACTGAGATAATAATGCCATGTGAGCATAAAGGTAGGATTCCCACTGTAATGTATGTTACACTACAGTCAGGCCTAGATAATCTGAGCATTACTCCAAATTAGGGCAAATGTGTATAATTTATTCAGGGGTGCATCTGATATATAGAATAAGTTTATTACAGAGTTAAATGTTTCAGATGCTCAGAGTAGTCCCATGGGCACCTTAGAGTCTAACAAAAATATGTTGGATCATGAGCTTTTGTGGGTAAAACCCACTTCATCAGATGAGTTGGGTCTTCCCCATGCAAACTCATGATCCTATATATTTGTTAGTCTGTAATTTTAAAAACGAGTAATCCTGTGGCACCTTAGACACTAACATGGCTACCCCTGAGACTTTTCTGATGTCCAGAGATGCAAGTATTTCCAGCACACAGTACCCAGACCTGATAGTATTAATGATGGGTGCCACTGGCAGGGACAGAGGAGGTGAACAGCATTGGGTTAAAACAAAAAAGTAGTCATGTAGCACTTTAAAGACTAACAAAATAGTTTATTAGGTGATGAGCTTTCGTGGGGCAGACCTACTTCTTCTTGTCATGCTCAAAATTCTTCTGTCTAGGCAATTTTAATAAATTTCTTATCTGTACAGTCTCTTGCCAGATGCTAAATATAGCACTGATGATTTGTCATGAGCAAAGTTTTCTCTCTCAGCATTTATACGCTTCTCAGCACTGCCTGCAAGTAAACTAGCCAGAGTTACTGTACCATCAGGTATGAGGCAGTCTTGCTGAGCTGTGGGTATTTTGGAAATGTTGCCTGGTGGTTAACAAGGCAGAAGACCAGGAAACAGCCAGCCAATCAGAGCTGAGAGATTCATGGGCGAGACTGGGGCAGTCCAAGCCTTTCCCCCCCCATCAGGAGTTGAGAGCCACATGGAGGGAGAAGCCTGTGTTTTCAAATGGGCTGGGGCTGCAAGAGGCAGGGAGCCCAGACTGTCTTGGGGGTGCTGCAGCAAGCTGGTCAGGAAATACTTAGATAAACTCCTCCTAGCCAGCGCCTGCCTCTGTGGCACCCCAACTCCCTGCCCCAGTCACCATCCAAACTCTCTGCAAAGGTAACAACTCCCTCCCAGACCCTGCACCCCAATCCCCTGACTCAGGTCACAACCCCCTCCTCCACCCAAACCCTTTCAGACCCCACACTCTCCTGCACCTCAGTCCCTTACCCCCCATGCACCCTTCTGCACCCAACTTCCAACCTAGACGCACAGCCCCTCCACAGAAAAGTATGGTCCTTGACCATTTATCAAAATCTTCAAGTGGTCCCCCACCAAAAAGTATTGCCCACCCCTGACTTAGAAAGAATGAGTCTGCTCTACAACCTTAGCCAAGAGCTTTTAGTTCTAGAGGTAGAGGCTCATTCACAGAGGTCCCAGGTTCAAGTCTGCCTGTTGACACTACACTCACCACCTGAAGTTTTGAAGACACTCCTTCCTACCCAGAATCTGTTCTACTCCTGTGCATCAAGGAAAGAAGAGAGCGATACAGTCCCATTCATATTCTGTATTGGGAAGCCATATCTCTCATGCACCACCACCAAGCATCACCTACCAGCACACGATGGGCACTATATGCATCATGCATGGCTCTTCTCTTCCACCTGGGACAAGTGGAGAGAGGTCCTGAATGGTCATGTGAACTGGAAAATCCTGTAGCTCCCCAACAGAAGCATGCAGGGAACTCATCATCCTATGGGTTCCTCTGGGGGCTGCCTGCTATCACGATGATCATATGGCCAGGCTGCCACCAGCTCCTGAGATTCCTCCCTGCAGTCAGTGGAAAACCTTCCCCTAATTTCAGTGGGATTTAGATCAGCCCCATTGTTCACTGTCTAACAGCAAGGACCATTCAGGGGTTCTCAACCTTTGTGATACCGCGACCCCCCTCTAAGTTGCTCGCGACCCCCCGGGGGGTCAGGACCCACAGTTTGAGGAATGGTGCCTTAATCAGAGCCCATTTTCACTGGTGTGATGTTCCAGAAAATGTCAGAGGTTCAGCTCTTTCCCACTCTCATAGGCTAGTGGTTCAGCTCACCCGGAGCCTGGCTTCCCAGGAATGCCCTATCCAATCAATCAGCATTTATTCTAATTGAAAACACCATTGATTGGAGGCTGACTGGAGACACGAAATGTTCTATCAATAACCTGTGTCAGAGAAGGCCTCTGGGTATTTTGACTGTAGCCAGCAGAGTAATTGTCAGCAGTAATGCTACACAGAGGCCAAAGCAGCCAGAGCTCTGTCAGTCTTTGAATGCCCTACTTAGAGTTCTCACCAGGGAGCAAACTGTCTTGCTTTTGTGATCAATTAATTTTCTTTGACTGCTAAATCCCAGAGTCCTTCCCTGCAGTATCTTGCCGAAAGCACAGCATAACAAGAATCTCTCACTGACTGACGTGCAAATCTTGATTCATTTATTTTTGGCAGCACAAGCAAGACAGCAGACACAGCTCCCAAGGTTTTCCCCTGAAGGAAAAAGTTCCATTGACTGCTAAATGGAAAGTAGCGTAGTGAAGTCATTTAATTGAACAACTCTTTTGATGTACTGTGGCTTAGGCTTTAAATAACCATGTGACTCCCATAGCATGTCTGATGTCTTATGCATTTTATTGCAGGATGAGTTATGGCTCAGCTGGCTCATAACTTGTTATGGTACATAACTTAATCCTTCAACCAAACCCAGAAACATCAAGGTTTGTGGAAAACACTGCCGGAGGGTGGGAGAGAGTGTCCAATCCAGCAGTTAGCACACAAGATCCAAAAAAAACAAAACAAAACCAGGAATTCAGATTTTATTCCCAGATTGGACACAATTTGCTGGGTGATCGTGGGGAACTAGTAGCCTCTTTGTCTCTCAGTTTCCCCACTTATGAAATAGGGCAGTTAGGACTGGTAAAGACAGTTATTTGTATGCATGGCTGAAGTCCTTCATAAACATTTTTGCCAGTTCAGTTCTTGTAGGTTTTTCAATTGGTCCTCAGCATTTCATTCACTATGGCATTTTGCAAACCACAAAAATCCTCCTGAAGTTCCCTGATTCTGGTGTGCAGTTCATTTCTGGCTACAGATTTTATGCATTTAAAATGGAACACACAGTAACACCTCTAGTGATTCTGGCTTACAGAGAGGGGGCATAGAGGGATACACAAGAAGCTGTTCATGCATGCACAGCGGGCCAGACCAGGGCAGAAGTGACACTGGATATATGTAGTTCAACTTCCACACTTGGCACTGGAATTAGTGATGAATCATGCATACTCCATTGAAGGGAACAACTAGCTTTAAATCAGACTTTTGAGTAGCCAGAACAAAGGAAGCAAATGGTAGCATTTAAGCAGGCCTGTCCTTCACCATGATCTCGAGAACATACCCAAAAAAGTGCTAATATTTATCACTTGCCCACAAGGACTACAGGAGATATAATACCCAGAAACACGCCACTCCCAAGATTCATGTAGCTGACGCATCTGTGAAAGCAAGTCACACTCTCAACTCCTTCAACCCACACAGAAATCTGGCGATGGATTTAAACTCAAATAGTTCCGAATTTTGATAAGTCTTTAAAACTTCAAGCCCACAAAGCCAGGGGATCCTCTGTCCCTAAAGAATGCCTCTTACAGCTCCCATTCACAATTTGTGGGGAAGTACTTTGCACTTCCCTTTGGTTGTGAACTATTTTCTCCTCTGGTGCCATCAAAATGAGGGGGCTGGTCTTTGAGAAGCAAAAATGTAGCCCCTCTTTCACACTGTGCCATAACAGATAGCACTTCATAAAGGTTACTACTGCCCTCATTCTTGCTGGCCCCTCATCTATACTACTGTTGGCCTCCGCTCTTTGAGAGGTTGGAGAGAAGAGACAGATCCCAAAGACACCAATTTTCTGCCCACTCAGTTGCCTAACATGCCTGTGGGGGCCAGACAAGGAGGCTGGTTGACATACCAAGGCAGTCAGTTGGTAGCTCTGGTAAGCTTGTGACTGCCTGAGGTCTCCCAGACATGTGAGCCGAGCCTGGCTAGACACAATTGGGGTGGGGGGAAGCAGGCGTTGGGAGTGGGTTTCTAGCAACAGCTTTTGAGTTCTCCTGGGGAGAAGCTGAAAAAGGAGGCCAGCCCGCATTGGTCCCATGATGAGCCACAGAGCTAGTGAGAAGAGAAGAATGAGCCAATTCCAACACTCTTGGACTTTGTCTACACTGGCGGGTTCTTGCGCAAGAATATCTTGCGCAAGTATACTTGCACAAGATCTCTTGCACAAGCAAATGTCCACACTGGCCATAACTGCATCATAAGAACGCTGAGCTCTTGCACAAGAAAACGTCCACACTGGCGGGAAGCCCTTGCGCAAGAACATGTCTCCAGAAGAAATTTGGCCATGTCAAGAGGTCACCAGCAGCATCTGTGGGCATGCGCTGGATCCCCACTGAGAAACGTACTTAAAGGGACTCCTGGACGGCCGTTTCCCTGTGGCTGCATGCTCACGCACCCTTTTTGAGGGAGCAAAAGCCCCAACAGCACCTGTCACCTCTGTTCCTGGCAAGTGCCCCTGGGCACTCTCACTGCCATCATCACAGCCATGGAGCCGGAGGAGGACCCCAGCCAACAACATCCCCTCATGGCCACGATAGAGGCTGTGGAGTTCCTCCACATGGGAGTCACATTGCTCCAGCAGGAGCTGGAGAGTGGGCAGCAGGTGTAGAACTTTGCCACAGCTGCAGCAGGGCTCAGGCACCCGCACCCCACCACTGACAGGCGCCTCTGGAGCTATGACACCAGTGGGGACTGGTGGGAGTGCCTGGTGCTGGGACAATGGGGCGACCAGCAATGGGTGAAGAACTTCCAGATGCACAGGGGGACATTCCATGAGCTCTGCACCTGGCTCACCCCTGTGCTCCG
>CM057848.1:22033830-22043849 GCA_030068395.1 Apalone spinifera
CAGTCCAGTGCCCCAGGTCACAACAGCCTCCTTCACCCAAACTCCCTCCCTTACCCCAAGCTCCCTTCTGCACTCAACCTCCATTCCAGGCCTTGAACCTCCATTAAGATCATGAAAGAGCGAAGCCCTCAACCACTTTCCAAATTCTTGGAGTGGTCCCCCATCAAAAATTATTGCCCACCTTGATCTAAAGACTCTGATATCTTGTACCTTTTAAAAGATGGTGTCTTTTCTGTAGATACAGCCCCGACTTGTACAAATGTAAGACTTTTTCAAAAGCTCCTAGAGTTTCATTTATTCCATATCGTAAATCGCCTACATTAACAAGAAAAAGATGACAGAAGTGACTAAGCCAATGAAGTATCATTTAGAATGTCATCTTATAAAAAAGTGGGTTCTAAATATTAGCTTGTACCTGTTGCGTTCAGAATATCACCCAGAAAGGGCCGCAAAGCAGTAGGTGCAGTGTATGGCAAAAGATACGTGAAAAAATACCTGCAAGAAAAATCCCACAGGCATGTCAGAAGTGAGAGATCTCAAAGGGCATGTCTAAACTACATTCCGCTTTTGAAAGGGGAATGTAAATTAGGTAAATCGAAAGTGCAAATGAAGCGTGGATTTAAATATCCTGTGCTTCATTTGCATATTCGTGTCCGAGCGCTGTTTCGAAAAGGGTTTTTCGAAAGTGAATGCACAGTCTGACACGGTTCTTTTGAAAAAAAAAATTTTTTTTCTAAAGAACTCCTGAAAAAATGAGTACGGGTTCTTTTGAAAAAGG
This sequence comes from Apalone spinifera, assembly GCA_030068395.1. Lineage (NCBI taxonomy): Eukaryota > Metazoa > Chordata > Testudines > Trionychidae > Apalone > Apalone spinifera. The sequence continues at coordinate 22,034,609 of CM057848.1, forward strand.
GTTGTTTTTTTCCCCGAAAGAATCGCGTCTAATCTGCGCTTCCCCTTTCAAAAAACTCTTTTTTTGAAAAAGTGCTCGGACGTGAATATGCAAATGAAGCGCAGGATATTTAAATCCACGCTTCATTTGCACTTTCGATTTGCCTAATTTACATTCCTCTTTCGAAAGAGGAATGTAGTCTAGACATAGCCAAAATGCTAACAATTAGTCCTCTCCACTTTCCATCTCAGGAGGCCTATTCTGTTCTAATCAGGTTCTTATATAATGCCAACTGCCAACTGCATAATCCAGTCTAACTTAAAGAACTCAAGCAATTTCACTAAATTCCCCTGAGAGGATCCTGTGAATATTGCCTTGCTCACCTTCAAGCAGTGACTTTCCAACCTACAAAGAAAGGATATATATGCTCTATCACCTATAGCAAACAGAAAGCCTTGTGCTAACAAGGCTTGGCAGTCCATTTATTAACAGAAAGACACAGTAGCTCATTATTAATTCCTTGAACCATCCATTTCCTCCACAAAGCTGCTGCTCTAAAGGGATGGGTTATTATTGCAAGGCTGTAATTTTCTTTTAGGATGAAATTAGGATCCCTCAATAATTATGTCTCCCTCTTAAGCACCTGAACATTAATAATGGACTACCAAGACTTTTACCTCCAGGTCAGCAGTTCATATCTAGCCCAGATCAATGGTGAGAGGAAGTTGCTGCCTTTTGATGACTGATTAGTGGCCTACATGAACTGACTTGACATTCTCAGTTCAATTCCCAAACGATGTCCATCTATATTGTTCCTTCATTCCTTTGTTGCTCATCTTGAATGAGAGGCCATATGTTAAAGGGACATAGAGACTAAAACTATTCTACTCTCATGCAGAGGCAACTCCACGTGCAGTACCACAAAGCTGAGGCACATTGGTGGGAAAACTTTACACTGACTCTGTTGTGGATAGTTAGAGGATTGCCATCTCCAAGGCTGTCATTGTGGCACCTCTGGGAAGCAATGAATTCACCGAGAAAAGCTTTTTGGGCAGGTTTACCGGTTGTCGGAGGGAAGCAGTGCAGGGAGGGTATCTGCATTGTTACCACACAATGATTAAGCCGTTTTCAATTCTTAGCTAACAAATAATTAATATTTGCTACAAAGAAATTTTTAATTAATCTGTGTATGCTTCACAGAATAAGTACAGGATACTGCTCACTACATGGTATTGTTCAATTTACACTGAAATCTGCCAAATGGTTCTATATAATTGCACATACCGGTATGCGTTAAAAAGATTTTTCTTTTCATTTAGGTCTTCACATTTCCCAGCTGTAGTACAGTTGAGAATGAAGCTTTTTGCAGGGAAGTCTAGTGTGCAGTCATTATCTTCCTTGCACAACCTTTCCGTAATGCTGGCATCGTCCATGTCTGTCACTTTTAAGTTTCCATCCACCATAACAAACTGCCTTGGCTGGAAATCCAAGAGGGCTATTGAACCGAGAGGGGAGTGTGCCAGGTAAAACAGCAGTTTTACTAGACTCAGGCAAATCTGAGAAAGAGAAGACAAAAAACACACAGGGAACACAGTCCAAAAAAAGTTAATAAACTGGGTGAAGAAGGGGAAAGGCATTCAGTGAAATTAAAGACAAGGGATGGACAGTATGTAAAAGGAAATTATGTGTATGTTAGAAATTGTATTGTCAATATTGCCACAAGAAGTTACTGACACAAGCAGTTGAGCAACGTTTGTTAAATATGCATGTACACACACACACACACACACACACACACAAAACCTTTCCAGTTACACCACTAGAGTAAAAAGCTACAAGGGATACAATATACACTTTCATTCTTCAGGCCATATGTAGATTGCCACCTTGGATCAGGAAGGTGTTTTCCACCATAGAATAACATCACATAATTGGGTTCTGATCCATGCACATGGACCCTTGCCACTCACATAGAATCCCATGTACTTCATAAGAATACCCATACTGGGTCAGGCCAAAGGCACATATAGCCCAGTATCCTGACTTCTGACAGTGGCCAATGCCAGAAGCACCAGGGAGTGAACAGAACAGGGAATCATCAAGTGATCTCTTCTCCTGTCATCCATTTCCAGCTCCTGACAAACAAAGGCTAGGGACACCATTCCTACCCATCCTGGCTAACAGCCATTGATGGACCTACCCTCCAGTAATTTATCTAGTTCTTTTCGAACCCTGTTAAAGTCCTGGTCTTCACAACATCCTTTGGCTAGGAGTTCCATAGGTTCACTACGCGCTCCATGAAGAAAAACTTCCTTTTGTTTTAAACCTGCTATCTATTATTTTCATTTGGTGACTCCTAGTTCTTATGTTATGGGAACAAGTAAATAACTTTTCCTTATTCACTTTCTCCATACCTGTCATAATTTTATAGACCTATCAATCATATCCCCCCTTGGTCTCCTTTTTTTTTTAAGCTGAAAAATCCCAAGTTTTTTAATTTCTCTTCCTATGGCACCCATTCCAAACCCCTAATCATTTTTGTTATCCTTTTCTGAACCTTTTCCAATGCCAATATATCTTTTTTGAGATGAGGCAAACATATCTGTACATAGTATTCAACTTCAGTGGCAGTCTGCAGGAGTCCAGGGGCTTTATTCAGAACAGCTTACAGGACCATTGCCTAGTATGATCCATCCTGGGATAAAAGCAGGCAATATAGACCATTACCAGAGTCAGGATATAGGCACAGATGTTTTGTTCTAGAACAGCATTCCCTATGTACAACTATTGTACTAAATGCCTCATTCATTAAAGCGTATGTCTGTGCAATTAAAACCCATGGCTGACCCATGACAACTGACTTTGGCTGTTTAATTATGGTGTAGTCCTTCAGGCTCGGGATGGGGCACTGTCTCTAGGACCCTGTGAGATGGGAGGGTCATACAGCTTGTCACTCCACAGTCAGGCCCACTGATGTAATTCCAGGCCTCATGGCCAGGCCTGCCGATGGGGAAAGGAGGGAGGTCAAAGGGGGCAATTGCCCCAGCTCCCAGCAATTCTAAAGGGCCCATGGTTCTGGCTGCCATAATAGCTACTATGGCATCAGTGATGCCCAGAGCCTTAGGTTGTTTAAATTGCCACTGGAACTGCATGGCCGCTCCGGGCAGTTCTATGGGCTGTGTGGGGACGGCGTGGTGCACTCACTGTCCCCGTCCCAGCCATTCTGAGTGTGTGGAGCTGCCCCTGGCCCCACCTTGCCCAGAGGCCCAGTGTGGCTGTCGGTTCCCCCAACCAAGGCAGAACACTCAATAAGTCCACCATGCATGCACAAGCCACATGCGCATGGGCAGAGCTGCATCTGCATTGGCTGATGCCCAGAGCTGCCCAGCTGTGAAGCTGGTGCCCAGCAAGCTGCTGGCTGTACTGTAATGGCATGGCCAGAACTCCCACATGGACACCCAGTAGTACTGCCAACTGTCTGATCATACAAACCCACTCCCTGCCCCACCCCTTCTCCAAGGCAGTCCTCTGCTCACTCCATCCCTCCTCCCTCTGTTGCTCACTCTTCCCACCCTCACTCATTTCACCAGGCTGAAGCAGAGGAGTGGTGGGAGGGGGGGAGTGGTGCAGACAGGGCTCTCCATACCCATATACAGCTGCATAGGGCACCCAAAAATTTGAGGCACCACTGGCTTTTAATGTCCGTCCACTCACCCACTTCCTCTTTCCCTGTTCTGTGGCTCTGCTTCCTTCGGAGGGGGTCTAGTTAGCTTACATGTGAAATAGCCTGCCAGAGCTATTATTGGAACACTGAACCAGTGAAAGAGCCATTCAAGTGATAATGAAGCCATTTAACAGGCAGTTGCCAACCGCAGGTATATACTGTCAGTTTCTGAATCTACTGTAAAAACAACATGCAGTCCTGTAACACCTTCTTAGAGACTAACAAATATATTAGGTCATGAGCTTTCGTTGACGAAACCCACTTCATAAAATGAGTTGGAGTGGAAATTACAGAATCCAGGGTATATATAACAGCAAAAGCAGTTACTTATCAATCGTAGGACCAGTGTTAATACAGCTAATTAAGTCAGGCTGGATGTGACCCATTCATAGCCTTTGATACAGAAACATGAATATCAAAGGCGGGAGAAATTGCCCTTGAAGAGCGTAAACCAATGAATATCTTTATTCAAGCCCAAGTTAATAGTGTTGAACTTGTAAATGAACTACAGTTGAGCTGTCTCCCTCTGTAATTTGGTGATAAAATTCCTTTGTAGAAGAATGGCTACTTTAAAATCCATTATCGAATGTCTAGGCAGGTTAAAATGCTCCCCTACAGGTTTATGTGTGTTACCATTCCTGATGTCTGATTTGTGTCATTTATCCTTTGTCACACAGACTGTCCGGTTTGGCAAGCATACATTTACTGTGTTAGTCTACAGGACCTTAGTTTAAAATCTGCTTTAAAACATTTTATTAGTGTGCTGTTAAAGATTGTAAAATCACACCTCTAAAAAGTAATCACCACCTCAGGCTGCCATTGGGAACAGGGGCACCAGTTTATTAGTACTGCATAGGGCCCATAAATCCTAAGGATGTCCTTTGGTGCAGATTCAAGGAGGGAGTTTAGGTGCAAGAGAAGGTGTGGGCTCTGGGTACTAGTTTGGTGCAGGAGAGGGTGAGCGGTGCAGGATCTGGGAAGGAGTTTGTGTGTAGAAGGGGATACAAGCTCTGGGACAGGGCAGGGATTTGGCGCTTACCTTGGGCAGCTCCTGAAAGGGACTGGCACACCTTTCTGGCAACAGCTCTTAGTTGGGGTAGGGGTGGAAGAGTCAGGAGGTCTCTATATGTTGCTGTCTGCAGGCGTCACACCTGCATCTCCCAGCGGCTGCAGTTCCCAGCCAATGGGAGTTGCAGAGTTGGCACTCAGGATGTGAGCAGCACATGGTCCCCGGGGACCCTAGAGATATGCCAGCCACTTCCAGGAGAGGCGCAGAGAGAGGGCAGGCCAGAAGCCTATTTTAGCCCTGCTGTGTTGCCAGTGGTGACAGCCAGAAGCCCCTAGGCTGTTTTAAATCACCCAAGCCCCTGGGCAATTGCCCCCTTTACCTTCCCACCCTGTCAGCTGTTAAACACATGCCAGGGTGGGTATCTAATTGCAGTGTAGACATGCTCTAAGAGGTTTAGTGAGATCTTACTGCCAAAATTTGTAACCCCTTCACCATTTAAGATTGTGCCATGCATGCTTACATGTCCTTGGTCACTTCTACTATTGGAGTCATCTGTACGACACATAGCTTGTTTGGGAATGGAAAACATAGAGAACATCCACCCAAGAAACCAGCAGAAAATAGTTCTTTAGCAAAGGTGGGATTTTTCAATATAGAGCTTTTTGCCTTGTAAATGATGGGGCTATTTAGACATGCTGGTATATTGAACAGAACAGCTATTCTGGAAACCCAGCCTTTCCTTCTGCTGGAGCCAGTCAGTGCCTTGAAGCCCTATGCTGAGTTTTGGATGTCTTGGTCTGTTTGTGGCTCTGACTGTGGTAACCATGGTCAGCCTTGTGGGTCACATGCTTCGGGGAGGGGAGGGGGGAGAAGAGTATGGTTTGAGGGTTAACCAAAGAATTTCTCACTGATTGCACTGTAGTTCTGCCTTTAACTTCAACACCATCCTGCCTCCAGTAAGGCAAACAAGCAGGACTCAGTACAATGAGGACCTGACTGAGACCACTACTATAATACAAATAATAAAAATATCTTCCACATTATATGCAATTTATGCCACTCGTGAGCTAAACAGCTTCTGTGTTTACTATAGGAGACCCTTGCAATTCACAGAATTGCTATTTGCGGTTCTGCATATTCATGGGTCTCCTGTCCCAGCCTGGGGGTGGTGGGAGTAAGGAGCTGCCAGGAACTCACTGTCGTTCAGACCCCCATGGCGAGTTCCCCACAGCTGCCAGGAGCTGAGGCGAACTCACCCTGGCTCCTGGCAGCTGCAATGAGTCCCTCATGACTGCCAGGAGCCACATTCAGTTCCCCACAGCTCCCAGCCACCGCAATGAGTTCAGGAACTGCAGGGAGCTCGCTGTGGGGGCTGGGAACTGGGGCTCCCAGTATTTATGAATTTCACCAATGGTGGTAGACGCTGGAACCCAAATGGTGAGAGTTTCCTGTACTTCGGAGGCATAGCAGACATTCGGAACCCTCCTTTGACCTCCCACCTACAGACTGAGGCAGCAATTTATTACTATTTGTATGACAGTAGCAGCAAGAGGCCCCAAACAAGACCAGAGCCCTGCTGGAAAAACACATTGTGAGAGACAGTTGCTGTCCTGCAGAGCTTATGATCTAGATAACAACAGATGAAAGGGTAAGAGAAAAGACAAGAAGCACAGAGAGAAATAACTTACCCAAGATCATGCAGCATCTCAGTCGGTGGAAGAGCCTGGATAGAACCAATGTTCCTTGCCTCATCCATCCACTGGAACATAATGCTGCTGGCTATACAAATCAATGCCTGGCTATACAAATTAATAGACCACTCTGCAAAGGCAGCACAGACAGAACCAGAGTCCTCATCTGACACACAGTATTAAACATATGTTCCTAAGTAGGGTTCTTTAGCCTTTTTTTAAATTTAGGTCAGTTCTAACACTGCTTTTGAGGGGAGATAAAGGAACAGCTGGCAATAGTGGAGTTCCTGCTCTCTCAATGGGGATATTATTTACTGTAATTTAAAAAGATGAAAACAAAATTATTTAAAGAGTTGCAGGAATAAACGGAAAGTCAGCATGATCATATTGTGTGTCCCAGCACTCATCATGGGCTTTTTGCATTTCCTGAGTTTGAGACCTAAAAGTTACTGATAACAATGCCTCTGTTTTGTTTTCTTACTTTAAATCTCTCCTCCCAGGGGGTCTGCAGAAGCTGAATCATCTCCAGAGGGGATCCTAGCTCCAACATAGCTATGACCCTTATTTCAGGATCTAAGCTATTATCATAGCATTGACCATGCAACTGTAGAGAGAAAAGGAGGGACTGTTGTATCGAAGCATATGCAAGTACAAATGTAGAAGGGAGTTGAATAAATATTGACAGATCAGCTTGGCTTCTGTGGAAAATGGATTCTCAAGTACAGTAGAAGGCTTTCATTCTCCGTACTCTGTTTAAAGCAGGCAGACACTGTGTAAATACAGCAATACCATCGATAATGCAATTACTCTGTGTTTGGAAGTCACATACACAGTGCTGATACCTAGTGCGATTTGATGCCCCTACCTAACAGCCGTGCTTATACTGGGCGAGAAAGCAGCGTGAATTGACTTTGTGTGATCCCCCCCTCCTCCTGCTAATGGCATCATTAGCAGTAATCAAACCCAGAAAGAGACCCTAATGCGTTTACAGGATGTGAGTTTGAATAACTCCGTCTACAAAGCACGTGGCTCGGGGCGGACCCTTGCCAGAGGGGCTGGACTAAACTGTCCCCCCAAGCGCATTCCCATCAGCCTGGCTTTATGTAGGAGACCGGGATCTCCTTCCTTCACCCAGCCCCGGACGCCGCTAGCCCCCTAAAGGGAGAATCCGTGAGGCCACCACCAACGCAGGGCGCAGCTGTCTGTGCGCAATGCCTGTGCCAAGGAGATCGGGCCCTCGGCCTCCTCCCATCCCCACAAACGCCTCCACTCCCGGGGGCTGCCGCAGCAAGCGCCCGGGGAGCCCGCAGGTGGCGGGGCCCAGGAGCCGCGGGGCGCTGGAAAAGCCACGCAGCGTCCACCCCCCGCTCCGCCCCACTACCTGCCTTGACGACGCCGGGGTGGTCGAGGCGCCGCAGCAGGGTCGCCTCCTTGAGCAGCTTGTAGCTGGCCAGCCTGCGGCAGCCGGCGAGGTGCCCGTGGCGCTGGGCGCAGCGGCTCACGTCGCCGCCGGCCCGGTGCACGGTCTTGAGGGCGATCGCTCCAGCCCCTGGCAGGGCCGCTCGCAGAACCAGCTTGGTGAAGCCGGAGCCCACGACGCCCAGGCCGCTTAAGCGGCTCAGGTCCCCGCAGCCCAGGCTGCCGCCGCGGCTCAGCCCCAGCCCCGTGGCCCTGGCAGAGGCGGCCAAGCGCCGCAGGTCCCGCTGCCGCCGACTCAGCTCCTCCAGTAGGGCCGGGGGAGGCCGCCTGGCGGGCTGGGGGCAGCGCCTGGGCCCGTTCGCCCCCCAGCAGCTGCCAGCGCCCGGGAAACGCTGCAGGGCCCAGGCCAGGGCGAGCAGGGCGCCGGCGGCCAGGAGAGCGAGCAGCGCCGCTCCCCCCGGCCGGGCGAGGCTGGCCCCCTCTCTGCCCCTGGCTGCCCGCATGCGGGACCGGCTGAGCGCCGCGGCTCCTCCGCCTCTGCCGGCCAGTGCGAGGGGTGAGGCCAGGGGGCGTGTCAGCCAGTCCCAGGAGCTCGGGTCCGAGCCGCTGCCAGCCCCGGTCACTAGGGGCAGCCGACCGCTTCCTCCTCTCAGTGGCTCCCCCTTAGTTTGCCTGAGGCAGGCGCGCCCGGCTGGGGGGCAGCCTCTCCTCTAGCTCAGCCTGGTAGGGGTTAAGGGGCGGCCTCACTCTCCCGCTGTGGAGTCGCCACGGGGTTTTACCTTTCACCGGTGCACTTTCACCGCAGCTGGATTGGGTCCCTCCTTTAGCCTCTTGGGCAGCTCTGAACAGAACGAACAGGCAGGAAGGTCCCCTTTTGCTTAGCTTGCTAGAAGAGTGACTTCCCTGACAAACTTCTGCCTGACCAAATGCAAGTCACTGGGTGCAGATCCTCAAAGGTATTCAGGATTGAAATCAGTGGGAATTAAGTGCCTACAGACCTTTGAAAAGCTGAGCTTTAGTTTCTTAGTGAAACGAGGGCAATAGCACTTCCCTCCCTTACAGGGTCTCACCAGGACACAAACATAAAAGAGTCAGTGGGGTGCTCAAATACCATAATGGTTTATCTAAGGTTCTGAGCTAAAGCTATCCCATTGCAGTTAAAAGAATTACCCTAGCAGTGAATTGGGCTTTAACCACACTGCTTTTAATAATTCTTACAGACCATATCAAGAAAATATAAACAGAAGGGAAATATAGTGGATCTGGCTGGCCTCAGCACCCTACTGTTTTAGTGGATATAAATGGCAAGAGAAGTCAGAAAGTATGTTGCTTTAGCTCTGTGGATCCAAGGATTTTAGAGACACAAGGGCTGTGTCTAGATTGGCCAGTTTTTGCGGAAAATCAGCCGCTTTTCCGCAA
>CM057848.1:22058094-22086064 GCA_030068395.1 Apalone spinifera
GGAGGGCAACCCCGTGTTCGCGCCCAGAACTCCCCCGTTTCCAGGGGGACAGAGACAGGCTGGGGGCTCGCTGAGCCGGGAGGTCCCCCGAAAGGCCTTCCCGTGTTCGCGCCCAGGACCAGCCTGTCACACCACCCTAAAGCCCACACCCCGAGTCCAGAGCCTGTACCCCCCGCTGCATCCTCAAACCCCAGCCCTTTCTGTACCCCCTGCTGCACCAACCCCAAGATTGTACCTCTTTTCCCAAACCCCAAGCTCCTCATCCCCAGTCCCACACCAGAGCCTGCACCCCCAGCCAGAGCCCTTGCACCACAACCCTCTGCCCCAGCCTTGAGCCCCTCAATCACAGCTCCATCCTACAGTCTCATATTCCTCCACCCCAACCCTCTGCCTCAGCCGTGTGCTTCCTCCCACACTCAAAACCCTTTGGCCCCAAACCCACCACATACATTTTGTTATATGTCCACACTGGTGGATATAAGAATATGCATTCTGCTCAGGGTAGGAAAAAATAGAGGCAACACTGGGCCTCACCAGGCAACTCTTTCCCCATTCTCCCTGTGCAAGTCTATTCTGGCTTGTGCTCTCCCCACCACTTAAGTCTGTGGTGGCTTGATCATTCCATCTGCGGTAGTAGTCCCCATAGGGCCCCCAGACTCATTGGCCTCTATGCCTTCAGTAGCTGCTAGGTTTGGGTACATACCCATTAGGCATGTAAAATCCTGTTTAAAAAGTTAATCGGTTTACACGGCTTGAACAAAGACATGAACTGGATGGGTCATTACATTTAACACCCAAATGACATCAAAAGCTACGTATCGGGTACTTACAGAATATTCTATTAGCCGTATTTAGCATGGAAACTATAATTAACAGGATTTTTTCCCTCCATGAAAGCTCATGATACTATCTACATATTTTTTGTTAGTCTCTAAGGTGCTACAGGACTATTGTTGTTTTTAAAGTTTTTTTTAGTTATAGACTAACACAGCTACCCCCCACAGAGATTTAAAGTTGAGTTAGTGCTCCCGAAATGTTTTGGATTAGCAGCATGGGAGACTGGAGAAACAGAAGATTCCACACAAGAGCTATAGAGCAGGCAACAGCAAGGCCAGTTTTCACAAACATGCATGAGGACAGATCCGGGCACCCCACCTCTAAGGGGAAGAGGCCAGGTCAGTAGTTTTGTCTCTAGGCCTTTGAGCCTCTGAATGCCTATTGCTTCAGCAACATGGCACAGCATGTACCAATGAAGCAACAGTTAAAAGGTGTTCAGCTTAACGAAGAGAAGTTTAACAGGTGATCTGACTGTACCAGGAGCAAACATTTATTAATGGGCTCTTCACGCTAATCGAGAAAGGGATGACACAGTCCAATAGCTGGAAGTTGAAGCTAGACAAATTTAGATTGGAAATAAGAGAGAAATTTGTCATGGAGAATGTGATTAACCACTGGAACAAAGTTACCGGCCGTGGTGGATTCTCTATCACTCACAGTTCTTAAATCAAGACTGGAACTTTTTCTAACAGACCTGTGCTAGAAACTATTTCGGGGGAAGTTCTACGGTCTGTGTTATACCGCAGGTCAGACTAGATGACGACACTGGTGCCTTCTGGCCTTGAAATCTATGTAAAAGCTGGGATACACCAAAACTTCAGTGGCATGCCTACCTGTGCAAATATCTGTCCAATACAGGAACGAGGTCCCAAAGAAAATGGAAAATAGGTAAAATACGGCCTATAAAGAAAAAAAATTACAACATTTATATTGATGACTGCACTGGGATGAGAGAAGCTGGCTTATAAGGCAAACATGTCATCAAAACTGTCATTTCAATTGCTTAGGAATAATTTATTTACATCTCTGACTCTTTAAAGGACTATCTTCTTAACTTCACAGCAGAATGACTTTTTTTTGCCCATTTCCCCACCTGTTGTATGGGGGAAATGATACTGTCAACGCCTGGGGGCAGGAGCTGTCATTTATTATATATTTGGACAGTGCCCAATGAAATGGACCCCATTCAGATTTAGCTTTGGGTGCCTCTTCAGTCTAAATATTCATAATAGTAATAATAATAACAACAACAACCACCACCACCTCTTTTGTAAAGTGCTTTGAGATCTGCAGATAAAAACCTGCTATATATAACACAAAAGTATTATTAACAACAACACTTGGATTCATATCTGAGCAAAATACTACAATAATCATCTCATCTCTTTCCTGTTAAAGCTCTTTTCATAATAGTTACTCAGTAAGTTCTGGTAACATGGTAGTAAAATATACTCACTTTGGTGTATCTTTTCTAAATCGGTCAGGATTAAAAGTCAGTGGGTCCTTGAAAAACTTTTCCAGCCTTCCCATGATATATGTGCTGAACTGCCAATAAAATGTGTGTTTGCATTACTTATGAGATACACGCTGCTAAAGCCTCTCTGATGGCTCACGGGTACAAAAATACTTCTGTTTGTCTCTACTCAGACACTTTGCACCACCCCCTGCTGGACTACCACACACTAGAGCCAAAAGCCCTATTCACACTTTGCCGTAACTCTCCCGAAGTCAATGAACTATGCCAGCAGAGAATTCTGTCTCTGCAGCGTCTGACTCCATTGTGTGTGTGGACCTACAACCTCCTGGGTTTTGGATGCAGTCACCAAACTCACAATAAGAGTAGTGTTTGCTGGAATTCTGACACCTTCAATGACATTTTCCTTTCCTGTCCAACGTACAGTCCCTGGAACTGGAGGGTATAATCGGAGGGATTCTTTGAGAACCTGTGTCAATACAGAGTAACAAAGAGTTAATTTTTACAACATGGGGGAAAAGGGATAGGTCATCAATTCTTCCCTCCATAAACTTTCCAATCAGGTAACTAATCAGGAGGGTAAAGTTAGAGAAGTTGATGGCTAAGGAAACAGGATAATTAAACACAGATCCTTCTGCCCTTGTTAGTGTCTTGCATGTAAGGAGACCACTACGAAAATAATAATAAAAAAAACCCAACAACAACCAAAAGCAGCAAGTCTAAGGCCTGGTCTACACTACAGCAGAAGGTTGAATTAAGATACGCAAGTTCAGCTATGTTAATTACGTAGCTGAAGTCAATTTATCTTAAACTGAGTTTCACACTGTCGGCAAGGCGGGAGGCCAACTAGTGCAAACACTCCCATTGGCTTCTCTTACTCCTCATGAGGAGCCATTGACGGCCATGCAGGCGGGGGCGCCTATTGCGCCTTCCACATGGGGCACCAGCTGCCGCAGCTGGCCTCGGCCCGCTCCTGGGAATTCATGCTACAGTGCTAAAAAGAGCTGTATACGATCCATCAAGTAGGAGCTCAGTGTCTAAAACCTGGTCAGTCATCCAAGTCAGACTCTCTGAGCTAAAAACCCATGTTGTCAAAAGACGGGCAGAGAGTCACCTGAAACATATTGTGAATGAGAAACCTAGTTCTGTGCTGTGATATTTAAATTAAGCAGGCAAGGATTTTTGTGCAATTTCAGAATGAAAACTCAAGAACATCTTTTCTCCCCAAATTATGCTATCGCCCCCAGGCTCAAAATACCTGATTATTTATCAGAGGACAAACACAAGCAGAATGAATTGTTGCTTTTGCCTGTATACAATTAAGCTAGTTCAGAGCCCCTAATGGCCATGCTGTGATAAGGCAAAAGTGCTGCAAAACAACTCCCTGTGGCCTTGTTCTTCTACTGTACCTGGGACAAGTACTCAAGCTTCCCAAGATCTTCATAGTCAATGTCCCTCTTGGCTCCAATAACCTCATCCACTTCAGCATGAAGTCTAGAGGTGTAATGAAGGAGAAGCTGTAGTTATCAACACACATTTCTTGCTAGGCCAGAAGAACAGGGTTTTTTTTGTTTTTTGGGTTGTTGGTTTTTTTAAACTGTCCAAATATTAAGCCTAATGCTGTTTTCCTCCTTCAGATAAAATGTCTACCGATTCCAAAGGCTGACTGCCTGAGCACATACTCCAGGATCAGGGCCACAGTAATATGTATCAAGTACAATGCAATCAGATGGCAGACATTTCATCTGTAGATAAAACCTGCTTTGTACAAAGGCTTCTAAATAAAATCACTTAAATAGCTGCACTTAGCCTGGTCGCTGAGAGTTTTGTTTTTTCTTTTTGCTGATTAGAGAGCGAGGCAAAGTTTGCAGCCTGCTCTCATTCCCAGCCGCCCAGGGGAGAGCAGAGGAGGAAGGCCACACACGTTGTAAACTTTGCCTTCGCTCCCTAGTCAGCAAAAAGAAACACTCAGTGACCAGGGTAAGTGCAGCTGCAGCCCCGTCGCCCAAAATGTCATCCTTGCCCTCTCCGCACTCATCCAGCCCTCTGTCTTGAGCAGTCTCCTCATGCTCACCAATCTTGACTCCTGCAACCCCGTCCCCAGCCCTAACTCCTGCACCATCCACACCCAAACCCTCTGTCCTGAGCCCCCTCCTCATAAACCCCAACCATAACTCCTGAATACCCCTCCCCAGCTGTAACTCCTACACTTCCCACACCCCGACCCTCTGCCCTGAGCCTTGTCCTCATACCCCCACCTTGAGCCCCTCATACACTCCAACTTTGATTCCTGCACCCCCACCCTCCGCCCCACGTGCTGACTCATGCAGCCCTGACTCATGCATTCCCATCTCCAGCCATAACTCCTGCACAACCCACACACCCAAACCCAATGCCCTGAGACCCCTGCGGTCCACCCCATACTAAAATTTCTTAGGGTATGTCTACACACTACACTACATGCAGTCTACACACTACACTACATGCAGCAGTCCTTAGTTCTTAGTTCGGATTAACTAAATCCTTAGTTCGGATTAACTGTTACACCCCATTCCACGAGGAGTAACAGTTAATCCGAACTCAGGACTTAGTTCGGATTAACTTTAAACTGTTGCGTGTAGCCGCGGGCACTTCATTCAAACTAAGGGGGATTTAAAAATGGTGGCCAGATGGGAACATGCAAATAAAGCCCAGGATATTTAAATCCCAGGCTTCATTTGCAACTCCAGTTACCTGATTTGCCTACCTAGCTCGAATTAATGAGCTGATGTAGACATACCCTTATAGGTACTGTTGTATGGCCAAACATCCCCCTCTCCATCTGACCCTTAGCCTCTCCACAAATGGGTGCAGGTTGTGATAGGATAGTACCTGTAAGAAATTTAAGTTCCTCTCATCCCAGGTTAAGGGACCAGAGCAATGCCAGGTAAATCTATTAGTTATGAATAAAGGCTGGATGGGGGACAACATGCACCCCCTGAAATCAGAGAGGCTGACCTTGCAAACCAGGCATGTAGTATACATACCTTTCTACTATTTCAGGTTGCCGCCCCAGTTCCATTATTGTAAATGATAACTGATTAGAAGTTGTTTCATGACCTAAAAATATTGAGAATTTGTTGAAACAAATTACTATCCTATACATAATTAAGTGCAGCAATACAACTGACCAGAAAACCAGATGTCAGATTGAGGCTTCTTAAAAAATTACTTTAACGTTGTGCTTGGCACCAAACAAATGAAACCATACAAATGTTGAGATATACATACGAGACCCTCAACAAACAGATTAAGCTGCAGATCAAACATTTTTGTCCTATTTTTAGTGAATATGTAGAACAACTGATCCCATCTTCTTTACAACAGTCCTTAACATTTCTGCAGATGATCAGGTCTCTCCCTCAGTTTTTTCTTCTCAAGAATAAACACACTCATTTTTTTAAAAACTACAGGTCAGGTTTTTAAACCTTTTATCATATAGTAAATGCTTAACACATGTTTACACAGCTGATATACTGCAATTTTTCTTTAGTGACCCATTTTTATGTTGTGCATACAATTCTTATATAGTGCAGCTGACAATTCTTAAATAGTGTACCTGGTCATAGGATGGAGTTTGGGTGAAGGAGGTGCTTGGGATAGGGGGGTTGGGCATGGGAGGGTGCCAGATCCAAGCAGTGCTCACCTTGGACAGCTCCCTGAAAGTGGCTCGCTGTGCATGGTGTTGCTAGTGGATGTGTGGCCCTCCTGCAGGTGCCGCACCAAGAAGGGACGGGGACAGACCACAGAGTCACCTACCTGCACCTTTACAAGGCACAGCAGGGGAGAGGCCAGAGGTTAGCACTCCCGATCTCACCCATATTGGTTTTATACCACTATAACTTACAATAGAGTTACTCCAGATTCTACACCTAAGTGAAAGAGTCAATCAAGCCTTTAGTAACTCTAATTGTAGATTCCTCTGAGAATATGTATTCTTTTCAATAGCTTTCTACATGATGTGTCAGAGTAATAAAGTAACTACAAACCAGCAACAAAGAAAGTGACAAAGTTATCCAGAATATTTTCATCATCTCTCGTTTCTTCCTGAGCTCCTGTGATAGGAAACAAAATAGTTATAAAAGTTCACTTTGCCCTTTTAAGCACATTTTGGGGATATGAAAAGCGAGGGGGCTAGCAGGAAGAGCTCAGGTCATCACTTGGAACTCCCCAAGTTCTGAACTCAAATGAACAAAGAGGATTATGTTAAACTCAGAAAGGAGCAAATCTCCTGGACAAAGTCCCACTTGTAAACAAACCCCTATTCGGATCTTCAACTTGAAAGAAGCACTGTCTGAACATGTTAGAGAGAAGACTGAGCCTCAAAGTTCAGCTCCAGAAGTGAATCCCCACATTTTGGGTGTATTTGGATCCAGTGGTTAGCCTTGCCAAACAATTACAGAATACTGAAATCAGAGAATGCTGAATCTCCTACCTTTCAGAATCTGAGTCAGAATATCTCGTGGGGCCTCCTCCCCATTCTGGATGGCCTCTCGCCTCTGCTCAATGCATTCCTTTCCTGCATGGCGCAGCAGTCTCACACTTTCCCGGATCTCCTTTATCAATTTTTGTTTTCTTGGCATGTACTGAATATAAAATTTACTTGGTCATTTTACTAGCTTTACAGCATAAACCAAAGAGGTGTGGAGACTAGGACTTGTCAAAACTTGTTTTTAATAGGGTTTGATTAAATGTTAATGATTTTTTTTGTGTTAAAAATATTTGCTCTGCCATAGAAAATTGTGATTTTTTCATTGAAAGACCAAATACTTGAAAAACAAACTATTTCAATTTGGATATGCTGCTGTAACTGTAATTCAGTTCAGCTGCCTCATGCACCATTGCCAAGAACTCCCAGGAAGCATCAAAATGCACTCTCTCCAACAGGACAGTCCAAGGTGCATCACAGGAGATGTATTCTAATCAGGGAATCTGACCTATAGAGAAAAATGGAAGCATAAGGCATTTGAACTTCAACTCCCATGATGCACTGTGGCAGCATTTTCAAATAGGGTTGCCAGATGCTTTAACCAAAAGTACCGAACAACGCCCCCCCCCCCCCCAAAAAAGGGAAAAAAATTGTTGAAAAAAAAGGGGGGGAGGAGTAAAGTTATTAAGCAAAAAAATTTAAAAATTAAAAAAAACAGCATGGCCCCTTTAAGAAAAGGAGGGGCTGGGCTCTGCCTCTCCTAACAGGCTGCCGGGGGCCATCTTGCATCCCTCCCTGCTCCGGGCCAGACAGCTCCCCTGCAGAACCAGGTAAGCGGCGGGGGCTGGGCCCGATTGCTGACAGTGTGTAGGGTTGCCTGGTGTCCGGTATTGACCCGGACAGTCTGGTATGTCCGCCCCCTGGCCAGGAAAAACTCAGAAAAGACTGGACATTTTAAGTGTCCGGTATTTTCTCAATTTTTTTACCGGACAGGAGCCAAAAATACCGGACTGCCTGGGTCAATACTGGACACCTGGTAACCCTATTTTCAAATCCAACTAGTTCAGTTTTCAGTTGAAAAGTTCTGATATATGAATTTTTGCTATTTTTTTTTTCAAAGAACCTCCCCCCCCATTTTCTAACCAGTTCTAGTAAAGACAATGGTCCTTTTTTCAGACACATTTATGCTTCTATTCAGAGAATGGGGGGGGAGGGATAATAAAATCTTGCATTCAGTGCATGAGTTTCTTAAAGTGCTAGTGAAATTTTCTTTCAGAGGGGAAAGGAAAGCGACACAGGAACCATCTCAATCTGTTGATCCTTTTTTTATTACAGATGGGCCCAAACACACAACCCCAGCCCTCTGTGCTTACCAGTAAACACGAAGTGATTATAGCTTCACCATAAAGAGAACACAAACTGAAGTGAGATGCCTACAGACCTTCACGAGTGGGACACGTATCTCCTTCATTCCTTTCATGATCATGGTCACTGCATGTGGGAAAGGTGTCTGGTCATTGTGCAGTGCGTTTAATTCCATGCCAAAGGCCACCTGAGGATATTGAAAGCAAGAGGCAGCTATCTGCTGATTAAATCCTTCTGCTTATTGCATCTGTAATTAAAAAAACACATGAATAGACCCATACCCTGTCCCTCTATCTTGCTGGTACTTTAGGATTAGATCCTGCCTGGAGGCACAGCCCTGAGTAAAGGGTGATATGTAAAACCCAGAAGCAGCCCCTGGGAGAGAGCGTGATTCAGAGACACCCCTCTGTGTCACACTATCTCCTTTAATTCCCCAGAGAGAGTAACCCTTTACTACTTCCTTATACCAACCTTGCACAAGCTGTACAAGCCCATCTGGGATCCCAGATATGCAAGCACACTGCTAGTCCATGGTGAATCCCTGCTACTATAAGCACGCTAGCTACATGAAAGCTAGCACTGGTATGCCTATATGAGGTAAAAATCATACCTCCTTCACTGTCCACACAGCCTGAGTGTAACAGCCCATGAGCAACATTTTCAAAATACGCCAAAATTCTGTTTCCAAAAAGTGCACATGTAACGTAGGGACTTCTAAAGTGGGATTTAAAACACTTACGAAAATTCTACCCTCCATTCCTTACTGCACACCAGATTCTGCTGCCCTTGGACAGGCTGAATGGAAACTTATTCCATGCAAGGATGTTAAAATGTGATTATCTGGCTAATTGTATAGTCAATACAATATGTATCGACTATACAGCTAGTCGATAAGCGCCTCTGCAGAGCCGCAGTGGGGGTAGCTCCAGCAGCTAACTGAGCAGTCCTGGCTTGTGCTGGTTCTGGAGACACCTGCGCTGCAGCTCTGCATTTTAAATGTAGTAAGAGCTTCTGGGTCCTTATTACATTTAAAATGTAGAGGCACATCAATCAGTGCGAGCGGGACTGCTTGGCCCCGGCTCATGCTGAGTCTAGCACCCCATTCGTGGTGGACAGCCTTGGCCACTGCAAACAGAGACTGGTCCAGTACCAGTCTCTGTTGATGGCAGTGGCTGCCACGAACAGGGGTTGCTTGGTGGTAGCGGCTCCTGTTTCCAGGGCGGCCCAGCTTCCTGCTGGGACCCCTGCAGACAGGAGCTGTTTCACAGCAGCATCCCCTATCCCCCCCACCGCCTCTAACAGTGGAAGTGGGGCGCGGGAGGCAGGTGGCACCCCAGAGAAGGTACTAGGGGGAAACCGGCTTTTAAGCTAGCTCTCCCCAGACACAGGGTGAGTGAGGGACTGCTTGAGTCCCTGCTTGCCCCCTGCTCCCTGCGGCACTTCTATTTTTTTTTTTTTTTTTTTAAATATACGAGAGCCCCTCAGGTAGCTCGCAGTGGGAACAGGCACAAGCAGGGACTGAAGCAGTCACTGCTCGCGCCATTTCCCACTGTGTCTCTGCCTCCCTTGTCCCCTGCAGAGATGGTGCTGGGGCAACTGGCTACTGCTTCCTCTCCTTGCTGCCTCTCTCTGATAGAGGCAGCAGGGGGCAGGAAGTGACTAGTCAAGTCGACTAACCAATAAGCATTTGCTTATTGGATAGTTGACTTGTCACTTATATCCCAAATTCTGTGAGTAGTTATCTTGCTTCCCATTGACTTCAGTGGGTCTAATTATGGAACATGATTCGACTTTTCCTTTGTATGGGTAGTAGTCTCTCCCCTGAAGTTAGACTGGCATTCAGGGGAACGATTTCTATTTCATAGCTACACCCCCTGATTTTGGTCTCGTGTACCTTGGAATCTGTACTTCAAGTATTCTCTGTCACACGCAGTGAAAAAAGGAAGTCAGACTGTTTGTACCTTGGCAATAACATCCAGAGTCACTCGGCTCATCATGCTCATTATGTCTAATTCAGTTTCTCCATCTGCTTTTTCCTCTAGCTTTTCCATCAGCTCCTCTGCTTTTTCATTAAAGGTTTCCATCAAACCAATCAGGTAGCTGGACAATTTAAAAAATATTAGCAATGGAGAATCTTTGTTCTGAGAATAACATTTTTACTTACTTTACAAAGGAAAATGTAGAGAATAACCATTTTTCAAATTATATTTTAAACTATCTGCATACATTTTTTTCCAATTTAAAGAAAACAGTGGCTATATAAGCATGAGAGAATTGGCTAAATTCTCTTTGCCCTGCCTCTGTGGACATCAATCCTGTTAGAGAAAATAATAACCATTGAACAAATCACTTTCAGAACAAATGGTTGGATTCAAAGTCCACTGAGGTCAATGGGAAAGACTCTCACTGGCTCCAGTGGGCTTTGGATCACACATGAAATGAAACATAGACTTAGCTTTCCCTCATACACATGCAAAACTAAACAAAAACCCTACAGACTAATAAAGATGTTTCTCTGACAGCCTGGCAGCTAATGAGACAAGTGTTATTTGATGTTGTTTTGTAGATACTTGAGTGGTGCCCAGATTTCAAACGGTGCAATCGCTAGGAGTCTGCATAGTGAACTCTGTAAAAACTGCTGCTGCAACTGTTATCATTGAGTTTACACAGATGTAAGTGGGAGAACCTAATTCATCACTATTTGCTGCATATGCAATTTGATCAATTATGATTGCCATGAGAAAATGCATTACACTTTGGATAAAATGAAAATTACACACTGAATGACCTCAGCCTACTTCTAAATTTAGAATAAGTGTGTGGTGGAGAGAGGGAGGGGGGAATTTGACACATTTTAATAACTCTCTGGAAACATTAGGAATCTAATCTCATATAGAGATTTGCCTTACGTTCGGCTGAAAGCTGGATCGATAATTCTCCGTTGCTTGTGCCAGTGATCATGGTTAAGATCAGTTACTAAGCCATTCCCTAGAAATCTAACAAAAAGATGAGGATTAAGGAAAAGAAAACGTTTCTGCTGAGGGATTTGCTATGAAGTTTTCAATTCTTTAAAGCTAGATGTATAGCAGCCTTTCTCTATCTGCCTGAACTCTCATTAGCCTGTGAGGCTTTATAATATGGCAGTATTATAAATATGTTCTTTTCTGAGGCATCATCAACTTAGTCAAAGAACATTGTTTCACTCATCCCACTGGAGGAGGAAATGACTTTCAAAGACATCTGTATTTGTACAGTACCTAGCACAACTCGGCCTTGATCCATGATTGGCAGCTTCTAGACATTGCCACCCACAAAATAATCATCTGAAGTACCACATTATATATTTCAGTAGATCATATAGAGCAGGATAATTTCCCCCTCTATGATTAAAAGAGCCGCTGATTGGCCCTATGCAAAATGGGAACGATTCAATAATATAAAGGGCAACTTGTGATTGATTTTTTTTAAATAGTCTTTTGCAAACTTTATCTGCTTTGGGCTCAACTCACAGAAGCCCAGTTGTTCTGAGGCTAGGTGCATTCCCATAGGAGAGGGATGTGAAAGATAAAGGATTGCCATGCATACTTTCTATTGTTCCACTAGCAGGTGGGAAAACCTTTTTTGGGTAGGAGGCCACAGACCTAATCAATTGGGGGGCACTCACAATTGAGAAGCAAAACAAACTAAAAAGCACAACCCTCCATGCTCTGACCCCCAAAGTAAGAAAGAGGGAAAAAAACCTCACAGATGTGGCCCCCAACTGAGAAGCAGCAAAAAAAATAAAATAAAAAAAGACATTCTCCTAATTCCCCTCAAGGTCTAGCTCACGGCCTAGGGCCAGATTAATTCTTCCAATGGCCTGGGGTTAGTAGATTTTGTCAAGCCCCCCTACTCTCTGGAGTGGGGTAAAAAATGGGGGATTCAGTATGCTGGAGGGGGCTGCCAGGGAGCAGGCTGAGGGTAGGAGTGCAGGGTCTGGGCAGGAGGTAGGGTTCAGGAGCAAGTTGGGGTGAGGGTGTGGGGTCTTGGTGGGAGAGAGTGTGCAGGAGCAGGCTGGGAGTGGGAGGCTGGGTCAGGGAGGGAGGGTGCAAGAGTGGGCTGGGGATGGGATTTGGAAGATCGGGAGGGTACAGGTGTGGACTGGGGGTGCGAGGTCTAGAAGGGAGGGGAGGGCGAGAGGGAGTAGGGGATTGGGCTACCTTCCTGAAACAGAGCCTGCAGGTCAGATCCGGCCCATGGCTTGCCTTCTTGCCTTGATCGGTCCCATAAGGCTTGGGGTTCCCCTTTCCCCCATGCAACAGGGAGCCAGAGCCTGTGCTCCAGTCACAGCACTGCCACATGGCTCGAGAGCCAATGCTGGCTTCCCCACTATGGGGTGGGAAAGAGTCCTGAGTCTTACAAGCCAGATCAAGGCAAGCCATGGGCTGGATCTGACCCACAAGCTGTAGGTTCCCCACCTTTGCACAAGAAAGGCACTTGTTTCTATGTGAGTTTCATCAATATAACGGGTACCTAATGTCATGGGGGCCATATGTCCAACTGTATTTGGAGTTGAGCCATGGAAGCCAATTGAAAGTCAAATTTAGAACAGATCAAAGCAAATTTATTCCCTTCCTCCCCTTTTATTCATTTCTAATTTAGTTTTAGCACATTTTGTTTTCAGAGCTGACCTACCTCATGCCAAATATAGTATAGAGACTGCTATATGTTTTTCGATCCTTCGGGTACTGTGGCATCGTCAGGAACTCCTAAAAACAAATCCCCCAATCAGGAAATGTACAGTGCAATTAATTTCCCAAGTAGACTGTAAAAAGTCACTGAAGCATTCAATACTTTCTTTATTTTATTGAAAGTCCTCACATAAACGCTCTAGAAATCATATAAACTTGCCCACAAGCTGTTAGGAACTCACTTGTCTGCCACCTAGAATGATTTTAGATCACTTGGCTCCCTCATCTGTACACTTTCAGAACTTAAGAATTCTTTGTGGGCCAGAACACCTTTCCTCCAAGGATCTGAAAGTACTTTACAAAAGTTGCTCAAATCTCACACCACTATTATTACTAATAGAGATGTAGCCGTGTTAGTCTGGTCTTGCTGAAAAAAAAAAAAAGACAGGACTATGCAGCATTTTGAAGTGCTGCATAATCTGTCTTTTGTTTCACTATTATTACTGTGATTCAAAAGGGAAAACTGAGGCACCCAGCAGTTATTGGACTAATTTCTGAAAGTGCTGAACATCTGCAGCTTTCATTGACTGCAGCTTTCATTGACCGTAGGTGCTGCGGGCATCTGCCACTTTGGAAAAAAGATGTCACAATTCATTTAAATCAAAGCTATGGTATAAGTCAAATGGTACAGAAGCCTGGCATTCTGGCTCCCTAATATTATACCTCAAACACTGCACAAAACCCATTCATTTTGGAGAAGGAGAGACAGCAGCATAGATGGAGAGGATGATTCACACAGTACCTTTACTCCTTCAGGACTCAGAATCAAGAGCGAGACTCTGTGGAAAGCATTAACACGCACAATGGGGCCATACTCCTCTGCCCTATTAGAGAAAGGACAAAGAAGAATTATGATGGAAAATAATACATCAATCATGCATGAAATGAAAACTCTCTCAAATAGGGACGTAAGTGCTAGTCGACTATCCGATAAGCATAAGCTTATCGACTATCGGATGGCTTATGCTTATCGGATAATCAACTAGTGATGAGACTAGTCGCTTTGCCCCTCTCGCTGCCTCTATCAGAAAGAGGCAGAAATGTGGGGGAAGCAGGAGTCAGTGCTAGGGGGAGCTGGCTTAAAAAACAGTTCCCCCCAGCCCCATCTCTGCGGGGGGCGGGGAGGTAGAGGCACGGTGGGAAACGGCATGAACCAGGACTGAAGCAGTCTCCACTCGCGCAGCTTCTGCTGTGTGTCTGCTTTTGAAATGTACATTTCAAAGGTTCATGTGCTGCAGGGGAGCGCAGGGCCAGCGGGGGAGTTGGGGTGGTTCTACGCTCCCTGAGGGGCTTCCTTTTGAAATGTACATTTCAAAAGAAGAATTGCAGTGGGGCTCTTGTATATTTCAAAAGCAGAATCGCAGCAGAAGTGGTGTGAGAGGAGACACCCTTATAGACTAATCGAATAGTGGATGGAAATCACATCGACTATTTGATTTCTCAATCTAAATGTAACATCCCTACTCTCAAAGGAACACAACAGAGAATAATGGACACTGCTACTATCACACCTATGTAAAGTAGGCATGTTAGTGTGCAGTCATTCACACAATTAACTGATAAGCCTAGGCAGCCTGGGGGGAGGAGGGGAAAGGAGGCAGCACTGCAGGGGGCCAGGCAGGAGTCAGTGCTTGGGGGGTTTAAAAGCTGGCTCCCCATGAGCACCGGCTCACATGGAGACACCTGCCCTCTCCCTCCCCCCTGCACTGCTGCCTCTGATGGAGAGGCAGCAGCGCAGGGAGTGAGGAGGGCAGGAGGGAGCCAGTACACATGGGAAACTGGCTTCCAAGCTGGCTCCCTGTACATATCAGCTCTCGCGGAGCTGCCTGCCCCACACACTGCTGCTTCTTTATCAGAGGCAGCAGGAGGGGGAAGGTGGGAGCCATCTTAAAAGCTCCTGCCTCTCTCCCCACTCCCATAGGTAAACATGCAACCACTAAAAAAATGCAGCGGTTACACCGTTACACAAATACACATTAGTTAACATCCCTAATGTAAAGCACTTACAGCAAGACCTTTGTTCTGTTCCTGACTCTTTCAAGACCTGTTGAGTGACTCTGGGAAAATCGCTTAATCTCTTTTTGCCTTGGTTTCCCAATTTATGATGAAGGTTAATGATGCGAGCATGTCCTCTCTCCTGCGTAACGCTGAGTGGTTGGGCAGTCCAATAAAATAAAGGAGTTATTGAGAGATAACATCTTACCATTGTATGAAGAGATCATGAATCAATTCATTTCTCTTGAATATTCGCCAAATAATTGGCAGATGTCCCAGTATAAAGCTGAAGAAAACAAAACTTTCAGTAGGAGTATGCTCTTAATAATGGCTTATTTTTAATCACATGAACAATGATTCAGATAAAAGGGCTACAAGGTGAGAGGGATGTGGAAGTGTAACCATTTATACAGTTAACTGATAAGCCTGGGTTCATCGGTTTATGTGCACGGTTACACACAACCCCTCAACTCCACACTGCTGCCTCTTTGTGAGAGGCAGCAGCACCGGGGGCAGGCATGAGCCAATGCGTGCAGGCAGCTGTCTCCTACTCTGGCTCCCCCCGCATATCAGCTCCAGCGGGGCAGCCTGCCCCCACCCCCACATTGTTGCCTCTGTGTCAGGTGGGAGCTGGTGCACGCGGGGAGCTGGTTTAAAAGCTGGCTCCCCACACGCAGTGGCTCTGGAGAACCGACTGCCCCGCCACGTGTTACTGCTGAAACTTTCAGCAGTTACAACTTTATGTTAATAAAAACATTTTAACATCCCTACAAGGGAAACAAAATACTCACTGAACTGCTAACACCTACTGTCCACAATAATGATACCTTTGGTTATCTTGATATGTACTAGCATGAGACACTTATCCAAAAGAATGTCAGTTTGGAAAGACATCTATTTTTCCATGTTTTCCTTTATTTTTCGTATGTGAAATAAATCTTTGACGGGATAAGCAAAGATGCAAGCCATACAAGTGAGAAAAATGGCACAAACCCCTAATGCAAGCACTGCCTTCATGGCCTATTCAGCAGAATGCCATTTTGATCTAACTACAAGCAGGATTATAACTGGCCTACCCCTAATATTTATTTGTAGATTCTGAAAGGGCAGATATGATCATAATTGTAGTTACACAACCAAACCTGATATCCTTGCATGCCTGGTTATGCAACTGAATGCTATTACTGCGTCTGCTCACATGCTAGTACATACCCAATTTACTACTGTACACAGGCCCAAAGGTAAGGTTAAATAAACAACCTCAATACCACTACATGGGTTGTTTCTCCTTGTGTTAGCAATGTCACTTTGGGGTACAGGCCTTTTTACTACTGTTCATATCTGTTGATACTTGTTGGGTTTTTTCTGTTTTTGTTGTTGTTTTTTTTGGTTTTGTTTTGTTTTTGTTTTGCCAAAAGAGAACCTGCACAGTAATGAAGGAAAATGCTGCCACAGGTGAAACTATTATCATTTGATATGATCCAAAAATTTCTGATATAGCCAAAGGCACTGGGGAGGGCAAATCTGTTGTCAATCGGGGTCAGTTTAAAGGCAGCACATTGATGGAAACAGATCTTAAAACATAACTGGCACAGTAGCCCTGAGATATGAACAAGGAGCCAGAAGGCCAAAGCGTTTGACGTTTAGAACAATGGTAAGAATGTTTCTGGCACACAGAGGAATAAGCATGGGCTGATGGTGGAAACCAAGAGACCAACATCTACTGCCAGGCAGCTCTTCCATGGATTATGACCTTGGTCAAGTCATTTACTTAACCTCTCAAAATCTTAGTGTTCCCCTCTAGGGATGTGAATGGTTAACCAGCAAGAGCCACCCTTACTGGGTGATGCCCACCAGTTATGGTTAACTGGTGGGGGGGGGGGCAAAGCAGCCCCACCTAAGCTCATTTAAGTGATTAAACATGACAGATTTTACATCCCTTCAGGTCCCACAGCAGCCCCTCCCCCTATTTCTTCACTGGGCCAAAAAAGTTATAACATTAGCAGGAGAACGGAGGGTTCCTGGCACCAGGCAGGTGCTAAGGGAGGACCCGCCCCCCCAGGGGACCAGGCAAAGGTGGCCGGGGGCTGTATGGGGGGGGGGAGCGACTGAGATGCCTGAAACAGAAAGATCCCCCCCGCCCCCGCGGGGCAGGCTGGCGCCCCCTTACCTCTCTCTCGGGGCGCCGGGGATGTGATCGTACTTGGCGTGGATGGCTGCCACGTAGCAGCAGTAAAGGCCGAAGGCCAGGAGGCAGAGCGAGAGCAGGAGGAGCAGCAGGGCCCCCAGCCCCTCCATAGCCGGGGCCGGCTCGCTGGGCAGCCCCCTCTGGCCTCTTCGCTCGGCTGGGCCGGGCGAGTTTCCGCTCGCCGGGAGAAGGCAGCAAGCCCCGCGAGGCGGAGCTTAACTAGCCCCGGCAGCGCCCAGCCCCTGCCGCGGCCGCTCTGCCTCCCCGGCGGGGGGCTCTGTAGCAGCCTGTCCGCGCGCGGGGGAGAGTGCCTGGGCTCGCTGCTCGTCTCGGTCTGCGCAGGGCAAGGGCGCGGGCAGGTGAAACGCAGAACGGCCTCTCCCTTCGCTTACATAACACACGGCCCGGCTCCAAAATCCCCAGCTTGCCCCGGTGGAACGACACCGGCATTTCACTTTTGAAACCCAAAGGTTATTGTAAAGTCTTCGTATTACACGTAGGTACTTGGGGTTCTTTTTATTTACCTTCCGATTCCCCCCCCCCCATACACTCTGTGAATTGTTTCTTCTGGGCTCCCCAGAACACTCCCCTCCTTTAGCTCCCCGTAAAAGATCTTCTTTAGCAATCGCTTATCTGACATTCTGTGGCCTGTCTCTCTCATCTGGGATTTGCTCCCTGGAGAATGGATACTTCCTAACACGGCACCTGTAGTGGCCATCCAGGCTGTGCATGCATACATCAGCATTAGCCACCTGATGGCTTTGCAGACCTGCAGTTCTGTTTGTTCACAAATGCCTCTACACATTTGCACATAGTCTGCCAAAGGCCACACTTGCTTTGGCCATTCGGGTATTGACTTTATCATGGATGTGAACTGTACGTGACTGTGCTACCAAGGTACATGAACTTGTCCATTGCCTGGAGGGTTGGTCATTCACTGAGATAATAGACTCTACTTAAGGCTTTCCAGGTGCAGGCTAGTAAATCACTTCTGTCTTCTTGATGTTCATTATGGCTACATCTACACAGCACAGTTATTTCGGAATAAACTATACTGGAATATTTGTTCTGAAATAGCCTATTTCGAAATAGCATGTCTACGCTGCAGGGAAGCCTCAAAAATTAATCCAAGGCAGGCTTCCCTAATGTAGACGTGTTATCTCAATTTAGAGCCCCAGGAGGAATAACTTAGAATGGCCCTGATGAGGGGCTATTTCAAAATAGCAGAAGGGGAGCATCTACACACTTTATTTCGAAATAACTTTTTCGCAATAGGTGTTATTGTTCGTATAATACGTTTTACAGAAGTCGGAATAAGCCATCCGTTATATCAAAATTATTTTGAAATAATGTAATTGCTGTGTAGATGCTCACAGTTATTTTGGAATAATGGCCATTGTTCCGAAAAAATTTTGCTGTGTAGATACACCGTATGAGACCAAAGTTATCATAAACTGAAGAGAAATAGTCCATATTCCACTGCATGTCAGACTCAGATTTGGCATTCAGGAAATAGTCAGCAAACAAAATCAAACACTTCCTATACTTTTGTCCTATGGCGTGGACTCAAGGCACTCAGTATTATTGGCGATGTTCTTGATGGCTGCGTGCTTAGAGCATCATAGAAATTCTTACTATTTCTGGTTGCTTAGGTTTGAATTTTATCTGCCTTGTTACTTAGCCATGAGTACTGTGGGATTAATAAACAACACAGCAGTGAACACAGAAGTATTAAACTGCCACCTAATGGAGTTCTGGAGAATTTGTTAGATAAAACGAAGTGAGGGGATGGGTTATGTAATATCTTTTACTGGAATAACTTCTCTTGGTGAGACCAAAGTTATTATAAGCTGAAGAGAAATAGTCCATATTCCACTGCATGTCAGACTCAGATTTGCAAAAGCGGTGAGGAGTCCTGTGGCACCTTATAGAGCCTCACAGAAGTTCTTATTTCTGGTTCCTTAAGTTTGAATTCCATCTGCCTTGTTACTTAGCCATGAGTACTATGTGACTAATAAACAACACAGCAGTGAACACAGAAGTATTAAACTGCCACCTAGTGAAGCTTTGGAGAATTTGTTAGATAAAATGAGTAAGGGAGTGGGTTAGGATTTTTACTGGAATAACTTCTCTTGGTGAAGGAGCTTTAGAGCTACTCAAAGTCTGAGAAGTTACTCAGCCTGTCACTCAATAGTAAGTGGAACAGATTGTTTAGTGCAGATGGTTAATATCTATTGTAAGGGAGCATTCAAGGGGAAGTGGCCAATTAACACTCCTACAATTGTAGAACAAAAAAGACCTGTTAGTGAACTATAGAATGTTGTAAGAGGCTATAATCTAATGTCTTTATTAAGATCATATCTACACTCATGAATGTACAGCAGTACTGAGGCAGGTGCACCACTGTAAGATTGCTCATGTCTATAGTTGTGTGTTATCCCAGTCTCAAGATAGCTAGGGAGGTGTTTTGTAAGTGATGAGAAGAGGCAGCGGGCATAATAAAGACAACAGCTTGCACCAGAAAACAATTCACTATCTCTGCAGCATCTAATTGGTCCATTTGAGGGATGCAAAGGTGTAAGTCTTTGTGACAATTCTACATTGTTCAGTAAAAGGAGGTTTCCAAATAAAGGGCTTTTTGTTTTCTGTTTTAACAGGATCCATCTCAAATATGCAAAGCATGTTGGCTATTCATTAAATATCATCAGCATGCTCAACGCTGGAGTTGACTATTTAGACAGTCCCTGTCCTGAAAAGGTACCGTCTAAGCTTCAAACCTGCACAAAGCACTGCCTGGCAGACCCTGAACGCAGGGCAGGATGAAGGACTATGCAAGCAATATGTTGAACAGAACACCATAGTAAAGGCTAAGATTTAGTCATAGGTATTTTTAGTAAATGCCATGGACAGGTTGGGGCAATAATAATTCACAGCCTGTGACCTGGTCCATGAGTTTCATTATTAATATCTCTGTCTAAATCTAAGATTCCCCATGATGTGGCTGCTCCAGCCACCCCTGCACTGGTGCTAAGGCAGTCCAGTCCCTAGGGCCAGCTGCATTGGCTGCTGCTCAGGTGGTCCGTGGGTCAGCTGCTCAGGATCAACAAGCAGCAGCTGCTGCTCTGGCTGCCTCACTGTACTCCGGCCATGCTGGGACCATTGCACAGGTGGTTCCCAGGGCAAACCACTGCTTGGCTGGTCCCTGGGGCCAGCTTCTCTGGGCCACCTAAAAGCAGCTGGTGTGGCTGCTCCCAGGGCGACTCCAACAGTGGCTGGTGACACTAGCTGCACGGTTGTCCAAGCTACTGGCTGAGGGGCAGTTCCAGTGGCAGCCAGTGTGGCTGGCTTGGGTCAGCCAAACTTCCTTTTGCAGTTGCAGAATTTCATGGAGGTTGCAGAAAATACACAGAATCTGGGACTTCCATCACCTCCATAACAAACTCACAGCCTTTGTCATATCCAATGGACATAAACACTTGTATATGTGTATCTTATATTGGCATCAATAGCACATCACATTTCTAGTATAGCATCTTTTGCGGCACATAGTCACCACAGTATGTGCAAGCATTACTCTTCCTTAGCACATAGTTCATGGGGGTTGGAAGGATGATAGATGCGCTCAGTAGTAACTGCTTGGGGATTGGGACCAGAATATGTGCTGCCCGTATGAATTTTCAGATCTCTTATTATGAAGTTTAGAGATGCCGTATAGCGTTACGCTGTGATAGGACATTTTTAGACGCCACAATGCAGACATTATTCAGAGAAAATGATTGTGTGGAGAGAGAATGAAAAAGCTTAGGCATTGGCCTAATGGGAGGCAAATGGATTGTACTGTGAAAACAAAATGTAAATATATATGTAATATAAATGTAAAATATAAAATTATTTTTATGTTCCTTTTGATTCTTTCTTGTCTTTTCCATGGTCCAGCATCATCATGGACCAGGGCTACTCAACTTTGGAAGCCCCAGGGGCCACAGTGATACTCAGAACACATGCTGAGGGCCCCAACTTAAGTGTGGTTGCATATATATGTAAATATATGCAAATAGCTTCCTTCACAAGGACAGGAATGAATACAAAGATTAAGGCAAGACTAGACAACATACAGGCCCCATTTAAGTAGTTTGACTAGTATTAATTGATGAACCAGAGGTTCGAGGATTGTCTAGAGGTGTTTTTTGTGGCAAGGGACTGGGCTGCGAAGGAGGAAGGCCCGAGACTTAAATGCACTTAACCAATTACAAACTTTATTAACTACAATTTGATTATATTAAATCACGGTCTCTGATTTGTCTTAGACAACACAGCATGCAAAAAAAGAATATAACAAATAAAACCAATACAGCAATAATAAAAACTTCTCCTGTAGCCAGTCCTTCTATGGTTATTTTTGAACAGCTGGTGGAGTTAGTTATTAGTCTGCCTATTCACTTAACAACCGCTCAGTTTTACTCCTACTTCTTATTTAGACCTAGGTGTTGTACCATTTTACAATATGATTAATACAATACAACTAACTATTGCTAAGCTGATAAATAATATATTAAGAAATACTTACAAACCCAGTGACAATTACGATACACAGACAAAAAACAACGTGTAGCATGTTCCAGATTCGTACACCCCTTTCGTGATTCGGTGGGTGGGAGGTGGCCTAGCGTGATCAGCTCCTCAGCCAGGCTGGACGATACGTGCCTTCTATCTGGATACAGAACCTCCCCGAGCTTAGGGCTCAGGGTGCTTTATACTATAATTTTGACATCCGGTGCCATATTAGGGTTCAGCTTCAGTTGATACTATGATTTGATATCCGGTACCATATTAGGGTTCCTTCCTGTTTGATATGACGTCTGCCTCAAGGCATTGTGGTTAGTGCCTGATGCAGACATGACTGGCACACGTGAAAGCTAGCTATGTTTTTTCTTTCCCTGTTCCAGGTGCTTGTTAACTAGTGTATTATGACAACTCATTTCCCTTATTCCTATCTTGTCCAGTTTTTAGTGCTCATTAACCTAACTTTTTCCCCTATTCTTATCTTCCTGGCCTAGGTGCTTGCCAAGTTCAAGTTCCGTTTACTGGGGACTGAGCTGGGGCTTGAAGGCCCCTGGCCCGGGTGCTTCTCAAGTTCAGTTCCATTTACTGAGAACTGTGCTGAGCACCCAAGGGAATTCAAGCTTTGTCTCTGGATCCGCCTCAGTGGCCTGTGTTTTCTTGTGAGGGGCTTTGTGTGGCAGTATGGGCAATATGCGCAAGGCCGTGGTCAAAAGGACCTGCTACACGACATTAATAAAATGCAATATTTACCCAATTTCCACCCATATGACAGCACTTTTAATGAGCAGTGACAGTCCAGAAATGTACCTACTAAAACGCATACAGAAGACCATTATATTGACTACTTTTTTGTTTTGTCTCCCACCTGAGGGCCATGTGTCGAACCCCACATAATCCCAAACTGCCCCGCGGGCCGCAAACAAACAGGCTGCGGGCCACATGTGGCCCACCGGTTGCATGTTGAGTAGCCCTGTCATAGACTAATTGCCACGCAGCTAAAATTTAAAACAGAAACATGGTCCCTGCTCCCAAGGTATTTAAAATCTACTATATAGAGCATGTAATCTCATCTTTCTTACCGTGTGATGGCAAAGCAAAACTGCACAGCTTATCAATGATTTTAAAATGTGCTAGCGATTTAAACATTCTATTTATATTGTTACACACAGCAAGCAAAAGGCACTAGCACTGTGTGGTATTAGTATAGGCACACTCAGCTCAATACAATGCTTTATAAAATACTTTGAGGATAGGAATATAGACATATTTAAAATAGAAACATGCTAACCGTACATAAAAAATGCAACAGTATAATAAAAAAAAGTCCATCTGAGTGTTCTGGTGGTTAACTAACTTAACATCTGATCTCCTGGGTCTTACTATTATTACTGTGTGTGGTATATACCACCATAGCATTAGGATGCACATTATATGGGTTAGAATTAGAGCAAATAAAATTTTCCCCACTGTTGGAATTCTTGCATTACGTGTTGCTTCTCTGTTATTAATCTTGCATATGTCATTTACGATATATGTAGGAAAGTGTTGCACCTATCCGAACTCACCTGCAACCCTTCATGCCAACTGTTCACCTCAGAAGTGAAGATGTAAAGTTTTTTTTTTTCAAATATATCC
This sequence comes from Apalone spinifera, assembly GCA_030068395.1. Taxonomy (NCBI): domain Eukaryota; kingdom Metazoa; phylum Chordata; order Testudines; family Trionychidae; genus Apalone; species Apalone spinifera. Next base: position 22,081,350 of record CM057848.1, read on the forward strand.
AAAGATTTCTAGAATGTATTTTAAAATCTGGGGAGCTTATTATAAAATACAAGATACAGTATTATAGTTAATATATGAGGTTATGTCTACACTGCGGGACACAGTCGAATTGAGATACGTAACTTCATCTACGTTCATTGCGTAGATGAAGTTGAAGTAGCTTAACTCGGCTTTTAGCACTGTCTACATTACAGGAAGTCAAAGGAAGAACACTCTTCCTATGACTTCCCTTACTCCTCATGAAATTAGGGTTACTGGAATCGACAGGAGCCCCCCTCTCAGTTTGAATTAGCTGTCTTAACTCGACTGCTAATTCAAACCTTGGAAGATTGACCGCAGTAGCTTTGATCTTCCTCTGCAGTGCAGACACACCCTTACTGACCCACTATCATTATAATAAAGGTTTGTTTCCACCACCATTACAATGAAAGATTGCATTTTAAAAAGAGATATATAGAAGCCCAGATATTTAATAAAAATCATAGAAAGACAAAATTTTAGTACCAATATAAACATTACTTTCTCCTAGGAAACATGCAAAAGTAATAAAAAAGCAATAAGCCATATTCTGATTTGTTACACCAGCATAAATCTGGATTAAATCCCTTAGGGTGTGTCTAAACTACATGGCTCCGTCGACAGAGCCTTGTAGATTAGGCAGGACAGCACAGGGAAATGAAGCGGCGATTTAAATGATTACTGCTTCATTTAAATCAAAATGGCCACCGCGCTGCACCGATTAGCTGATTGTCAGCACAGCGCGGCAGTCTAGACAGGGATCTGCCGACCCCAGAACCCTTCGTCGGCAGATCCTTTTTGCCTCATGAAACGAGGCTTACAGGATCTGACAACAAAGGGTTCTGGGGTCGGCAGATCCCCGTCTAGACTGCCACGCTGTGCCGTCAATCAGCTGATCGGCGCAGCTGGTGGCCATTTTGAGTTAAATGAAGCTGCGATTATTTAAATCGCCGCTTCATTTCCCTTTTTCGAGTACATTTCCCTTTTTTTCCGTCGACAGAGCCATGTAGTTTAGATGTACCCTTAAAGTTACACAGATTTAACTTTTGGTGTACCTGAGGACAGAATATGGCCCATTATCTTTAAACCTGATGTACCACCAGAGACAAAGATGTACCACCAGAGACAAAAGCCTAAGTTTTCATTTACCATTGGGAAAATTGCCTTCCCAGAGTGCAGTCTGTTAAGTCAAGAAATTGTGCTATGTTAGCATCCTCTTATCAGAATGGTTTTCTTGTCAACTGTTGACATTGAATGAAGCTGTTCCAAGTTAAGGATTATGTATTATATTAATTGACTGATTTTATAACCCTTGGATCATGTACCGTGACTTGTTACTATGTGAACTAGAATGGGTGAAGGTCATATGCCCCAACAAAATATGCCACAGTTGAAGAGTCAGCTGAAAAACTGAATAAACATAGTACTTACTTTATTGAGAAAGACTGAACTCTTCCCACAACCCATATAAAGTAACAGTTCCCAACACTATGTGAGAAATCACTACTAATACCACCTTTTGTATCAACATGTCACTGAGAAAGGCTGTGTGAAGAGGCTTGATGAGTGGTACTGACCACCAGCCACTTTATGGGGCTTCAGGATCAACTCCTCCAAACTGCTGCTCTACCCAGTCACATCTAGACTCAGAGGAAGTGAGAACTCTCAAGGAAAAAGAGCAATTGCTTATAATAGAGAGCACTTCTCTCTCAGGTTACATCTACACAGCAGGGCTAAAGTCAAATTAAGCTACGCAACTTGAGCTATGTCAATTGCATAGCTTAAGTTTAATAGTTTAATTTGGCTACACAGTACTCTTCCTTCAACTTCCCTTACTCCTCGTGAAATTAGGGTTTCTGGATTCAGAGTAAAAAGTTCTCCGGCTCGATATTATTTTAACATAAAGGCTTGTAAACTAGAGGTGTTAAATTTAGATGAGTCAACTAATCGGAATAGTGAATGGAATTTCCATCGATTACTTGATTAGTCGATAAATGCGCCTCTGCCTTTGAAATGTACAAGAACCCCGCTCTTGCTACATTTCAAAGGCGGAAGTGCCGCCAGTTCCCTGGTGTGCCTCTGCCCCCCACGGAGACAGTGACGGGGGAACCAGCTTTTAAGCCGGTTCCTCCCAGCACTGGCTCCTGCTCCTCCCCCCTTTGCTGCCTCTCTCTGATAAGGGCAGCGGCGGACGCGGGGGGGAAGCAACTAATTTCTGTTATTCCAAAATAACATTGCTGTGTAGACATACCCTTAGAGATAACCAAAACCACTTCAAAGCAAGGTGAGCCACATTAGCAAAGGGAATCAAGAGCAGGTCATAGTCAACAGCATGATAGAATGTTGTTATTGATCTAATAATGCCAGAATGGACATCAGGTTACTTCAAAATAAGTTATTTTGAAATAATGACTCCTGAAATAACTATTTCAAAATAAGCTTATTCCTCTTCACAAGCAGGAGTTGTTATTTCAAAATAACAAGCCCATTATTTCAAAATAACTCCCCAGTGTAGAAATACCTTAACTGCAGTTTCCATCTTAATCCCTTTTCCAGTGGTGCTGATGGTAACTTAGCAATAAAATTCTGCTGAAGGCAGAAATATGGGATACAGCTTTCTCAGCCTGAAAGTAAAGTCAACACATTAAAAAACCCCAGACTGGTCTATGAAAGGTATGGACATGCTTACAAATAACAAAGTGGATTTGGAGGCTTATTTAAGTTTCTATAATTTCAGGGAGATCTATATTCAAAATAACATTTGGAATACAGCTAGCTCCTATTATTTGTAAAAGATCAGTAGTGTGTTAGGCACTTTATAGACAGGTGTAGAGATTAAAGATGAAAACCTGGTTCCACTGAAGTCAATGGCAAAAAGCCCTCTAAATTTGCACATATAAAGGTGTCTATTAGTCTAAAATCCAGGGTTGGGAGTCAGAACACCCTGTGTGCCAATCCTACCAGATTTATTCTGAGGTCTTGGGCAAGTTATTTAACTTCAAACATGATGTCCTCATCTTAAAATGAGGAAAATACCTATGTACCTGCAAGGGGAAGCTGTGAAATTAGCTAAACCTTGTAAGGCGCTTTGAAAATGTATCATGCTACTTCCCCTGCAATGAGTTCCTTCTGTGTGTGAATGGGCAGTGCAAAACCTATGCACCATTTAAAGCCTCCACTTGGGACATAAGTGGTACACAGACCTTTGCCAGGCCATCTATGTAGGACTGAATTTCACCCTGAAAACATTAAAATCGAACAGCGTGGTTTAACGTTTGGCCAATGGACTTTTAGAATAACTTCTATAAATCACCATGTGGATTTTTTTATATATTTAACACATGCTCTAAGGCCCTGGTCTGTCCTCTGCCCCCCCCCTCCCCCAGACACAGACCACTGCCTACCTACATTTTCTTTCTTGCACACTCTGTTTAACTGTATGTCTCTGCATGGCTGGGTGCCCCTCCTGCCCTCTTACCACTCCATGTTTTGCCTTAGATCATTAACAAAATATGTCTGCACCGCATAGAAACATAAATATATTTATGGTATGTAGGCCCTATTCCTACCATGGGATATATTCCCAAAGCTCCCACTCAATTCAGTGGGCATTTTGGCCAGAACTCGTAAGATCAAGCCTTTTACTAACATAATGGGCTAGGTTTTGTGCATCAGCTTTGTGGGTTGTTAGAAAGGGCAATGCATTGTGAAACGTTGCTTTAAGATTTGGCTAAGTTGTTCTGATTTTCTGGGTAGAGCGAATCTCCCTTTGCTGTGCCAATGTGTAAGGTGGGGGGAAGGGCAGGAGGGATACTCAGCCAGGGAGAGACATGCTGTCAAACAGAGCTTGCAAGAATTGGGAAATGGGGTAAGGGTGGTGGTTGGATTGTCAGTCCGAAGCTGTGAAGCAAGAATGTCCACTTTCATTTTTGGTGCGGGCCAGCCCAAATTCCTGAACATGACAGGCTATCGAAGGACAGGTCTACTAATGGCCCCTGAGACCATTCGTCATGCCCCCATGTCCACCTGCCACAGGAAGTCACACCCCTGAGGGTAGTACATCCAGGGTCAAAATGGAGACATGACTGGAAGCACAGTGTGTCATGTGACCCATCTAAGAGCTCTACCCCTCTACCAATAGGGATGATTTTGAGCCCCCTGGGACTCTCCCTGTGCAACTATACTGCAATGGCATTAACCCAGACTTAGGGTATCATGACACTGCAACACTAGGTGTCCAACCTCAATTCAAGATGAGATCCAGGATCCAAGACCTATTACTTTGCAGTATAGATGCAGCCACATTTGACTCAGGGCCTGGAAGTCATCCAGAACTATTCCACAATTTCATGGGACAACTTCCTTAATCCTCTGAACAGATGCTTATTGGTTCCAATTAACTGGTAATTGGAGGGGGCTGGAGCAGAGGGCCTGTTGCAGACAGGGGTTGCTCTCATCCAGAGCAGCCCCTGTCTGTGGAGGACCCAGGGGCCAATGTCTGGAGCAGCCTTTCACCGTGGGGAGTTCAGCCTGCTGTGGACATGGGCTGCTCCAGAGGGGACTGAAAGTCGGTGGCAGCCCCAGTGTGACCTAACATTAACTGGTTAATTGATTAATGGGAATTTACCTCATGAGATTTACTGCAACTGCATTTTTTTAAGTTACTGCAAAACTATCAAGTGTCTTCCATTTCCACA
>CM057848.1:22091436-22102408 GCA_030068395.1 Apalone spinifera
GGGGGGGGGGCTAGAGGAGAAGCCAAGAGGCAGGTGCAGGTGTTGGGAGGGGCAAGGGGTGGCTGGTGGACCAGGCACTCCATGGTGGTGGTGATTGAGGGGCACATGGCCTTATGCTGGCGGGATAACCTGGATGATCTGAGAGCAGCTATGTCCCCGTCAGCCTGGCATTCCTCCTCCAAGTTCCCATTCCCCCTGTGTATAGAGACAGTGATGGAACTCACCTGAAGTGCCTCCCCCAGCTTCATCTGAACCCTGGGAGACATCCTGGGAGGGGGGCACCAACTCCAGGCAGATGACGAGCACCAGGCTGGTGGGCATGGTATCCAGGCCGATCTCCTCTTCATTGTTGCAGTCTTCCTCCTCCACAGCCCTACCCCTGTTGGAGGCTGACAAAAGGCCTGTCCAGGCCACAGTTAATGCAGGTACGGGGGGGAGTGACTGGTCCCCCTCCTAGAATGGTATCCAGCTACTCATAGTAGTGGCAGGTCTGTGGTGCCAGAGCATGCACTTTGTTCCCTGGCCTTCATGTAGCCCTGCCACACACCTGGTCCAGGGTGTGACTGTGCCCTTTCTGGGCCAGGCTGGTGGCCACCCAGCCATAAACATCAGCATTTCTGCATCTGGTGTGGAAAGCTTGGAGGTTCGACTCTTCACCCCAGACCTTTATGAGATCCAGGATCTCCGCACCAGTCTTGGCTGATGTCCTCTTTTGCCCCTGGCCAGGGGCTTTGGAGGGGGTGCTTGCAGCCGTGGTGGGCTGGGAGGAAGTGCTGGGGTCACTTATAGCTCCACAAAAGAAGGCGGCTGTGTGGCACAGGGCTGGAAGGGCCGGTCTGGTGCCACAAGCCCTTTCCCTTCTGCCTGCAGCTTTAAAGACTGCAGGGGAAAGGGAGCAGTAGAGTTAGCAGGGGTGTGACCAGAGTGGCCACCAGGGCAGCTGTGAGAGTCCTCGGGAGGCCAATTATTTCAAATAATAGCAGCTGAGCATCCACATTTTGAAATAACAATTTTGAAATAGGCATTACTCCTCATGAGAAGCAGGGGTTATTATTTCAAAAGAACAAGCCGGTTATTTCAAAATAATTTTGAAAAAACGGGCTTGCTGTATGGATGCTAACCTTATTTCAAAAGAAGGGGAGTTATGTAGCCACACAAAGCTCATGGCAGTGGACAATTAGGGCTGAAGTGTTTTCATAACTGCAGTTAGACTTAATGAAAGCCACCATATGTACTATGGGCTGGATTTGCTTCTTGCTTACAATGTGTAAATGCAGGTAACTCCAATGATGCCAATGCAATTACAGTACTCTGGTACTAGTGAGATGAGACAAGACTTTCTGAATGAAATTTCACCCAATTTATAGAATTTAACACAGTTCTTCCAGGCACTACAGGTGATTCTGGGTAGGATTCCCTCTTCATGTAAAGAGATGTAATTCCCATTTCAGTCAATACACTTATATCAGCCACAAAGGTAGTGAGAGAGGAAAATCAGGCCCCTGGCTTCATTTTCCTTTTTAAGCCAAACTATCGACACAAAGTTATCTCCATGTTCCACAAAAAACCACACAGACTCACAGATGCTCCAAGCTTTTTCTACAGGTGTCAGAACAGCTCAACAGGCACTGTGAATGTCTGGATAAACAAAACTTTAAAATATTGCCATTTGGGAATGTGTTTCAGCAGAATGCTGCCAGACATAGCTGTGGGAATGCTGTGCCACATTCCCAGCTGTGATGGCAAAGGGGTGCGTCTTTCTATTTCATATCACTAACATGACACGAGGATGTTTCATCTTTCACCCATAAAAAAAGAAAAACCTGATCCCTGATCACACACATGCTCAAGCGATTATATTCTGTACCTTCTCTCCTCCCAGCACACAAGACTGCAAGATTACTTAAATCACTTTTAGCATCCTCAGGGATAAATACACCATATTCAATACATCCATTGTTTAAGGCGGGGGAGGGGTGGAGGGAGAAAGATGAGTTTAATTCAATTCTACCCTTCCATTCTTCCCAATGTTCTGCAATTAGTTTTCAGTTTACATCCTCTTCATGGCTACATATCACTCCTGCATCTTCTTTGTGGGAGCAGTTGTGTTTGCCAATGTCTGCGTGTGTGCATTCCAGCAGGTTATTTTCCTGCCCAGTGCACTGAACATCATCCAGAAGAATCTGAAGTGAACGTCCTTCTCCAAACTCCGCTCTCTTGGTTGCTCGGACAACGTAAGGGAACCCTAACTGGCGACACACCACAGCTGCTGCCTTGGAGTTCCACAAGTCATCACACACTGTACCCCACTCTCCATTGATGTAAACCTCTACCCTTCCCCGGTCCCTTCCTCTTGCTTGCCTGTTCATCAGTCGCACGGCACCATTCGAGAGCTGTGGGGGAGACAGAGTGCTGGCAGGTTTCGGTTTCTTTCTCCGTCCTCTCCTTTCCCCACTCTTCCCCCCTTTCCTAGACTTTGGGGGTTTGGTTGTTGGTGTTCTGGAGGTCACCTGTACTCTATTTTGATTTCTTAGTAGGTTCAAGATTTGTTCCACCCAATCGACAGTGGTGGTATGAGGTGTTTCTGCAGTTGGCCTACCCCTCCCTGGGGCTTTGGTAGTGGTCCTTAGTTTAGGAGGTTGAGTTGGAGTTTTCACAATCAGTTCTTATTGGAGAAAAACAGAAGCAACAATAACGAGTCTATAAATCTAGTACAATAGTTTAAAATGACAACATAAGAACAGTGATAACTTATAGACCCACTGTATTTAACTCCTCTGATGAAGTTTGCTTTCTTGAATAGTTAGACCAACACTGCATCAGCTAAAAGTTTCCAGTGCTTTAAGAATGTCTGGCTGCCAGAGATGACTACACACAGTTCAATGCCAATAAATAAGACAAAAATGGAAACTAAATTTCCATGCACAGTTTACTGCCAAAACTAATGCATGGACACATCAAAAGTCAGACTTGAATGCTGAAGACTTCTGGTAAGACTCAGAGTTACTTCCCAGTCCCTCTCACCTCTGCAGAAAGCATTTTTAAAGACAGGCTTTTACTTCTGCTGTCCTCATCATTACTAGATTGTGAGAGCTCCAGCCCCCTGATTTCCCCCCCCCCCACACACACAGTGCCAGTTACTTTATTCAGTGTGGCTGGAATCACAAACATTAACAATCAGTTCTCTCTGGTAACTTGAATGTGCAAAAAGAGCTGAGTTTCCAAGATAACACAAAATAGTGTTGTCCCCCCACCCATCCTAAACAGCCTTGAACTGCACAGGCTGAAAATATTTTACTGTTGCAGTTTCCAGGAATTACTTACTTAAAAAAAACTTAAAAAACACCTTAAAAACTAACAAAACATGTAGATGGTATCATGAGCTTTTGTGGGCATAGGCCACTTCTTCAGATGACAGGGGTTTTAGAAGTCCAGATTCATGTTTTGTTAGTCTTTAAGGTGCTATTAGTCTATTTGTTGTTTTTAAAATTTGTCCTGTTACAGACTAACTCAGCTATCCCTCTGAAGCTTTTGGACTTGTTTATTCATTCTATTTGTAAGTTAAAAATAAATATAGGCTAGTCAAAGGGACAGTTGCTTTTAGTCAGAATAATAATCAACCACACAGCTCTCTCAATGTTATGCACATTTGCAAAAATGTCAAAATTCTGCTACTTAGCTATGCACTTCCCCTCCAATCTCACTCTTCATCCTTTTTAATATGCAGAGGGGGAAAAAAAGTGTCAACTACTACACACTCCTAAATAATCAACATCTTAAGCTGGCCAAGATTTGAAGAGGCTCAGAAACTCGTGTGTTGGCAGGGAGACCCTATTTGTAGCATGCAAAGCATTCCCTACTCTACAGGCTCAACTTCTGAAAACAGAAAAAAAAAATCGGGGAAACTGACAATACAGAGAAGAGGTTATCACACTCTTGAAATGTACATGTTTGAGTTTAGGATGAGATCTAGCAATGCACTCACAAATTCTGGAACTCACTAATTGATAAAGTCTATAATTATGCAATATTACACTTAGTAACAAGCAGTCAAAAGGGACTGGTAGGTTTACCAAAGCCAGAAGTTCAGCTGACTATCTGACTGAAGTGAATCTTTTGAGAGAATTTTCCTCATCCTTTCCCGACCGCTAAGTAACAGTCGCTTTAATCCCATCTCTTCCAATGAGCTCCTTTCCAGTCTGCTAATAACAAGACTTTTCACTCTACAAAGTGCTTCTGCCTATTCAAAGGTACTCCAAAATCTACTATTTTCCTAATAGAAAGCACTATAGAATTTGAGATTGCAGTGAAGAGATGGCAACAGGCAGGGCTTAAATTCTCACAGACTGTTTCCCAGAACCCCAGGGTTCCGGGCTTGGGCCTGCAGTAAGTACTACAACTCTCACAGGTATGAAAATATTTATTAGGGCTGTCAAGCAATTAAAAAAATTAATCGCTATTAATTGCGCGATTAATCACATGCAATGCCCCTTTTAAACGCTGCGGCGGCATTTCAAAGGGGCAGCACTGCAGAAGCCTGGGATCAGCTGGAGTCCTTAGCTGACCCCAGGCTCAGTGCAGCTGCCCCTTGGAAATGTAGCAGCAGTGTTTCCAAGCAGCAGCACCATGGGAGCCTGGGATCAGCTGGAATCCCCAGCTGACCCCGGCTCGGTGCAGCACTGCCCCTTTGAAATTCTGGATCGGCGCTTCAAAGGGGCAGCATAACACAGAGCCGGGGATCAACTGGAGTGTCCAGCTGATCCCCAGCTCCACATTGCGCTGCCCCTTTGAAGCGTCAGATCGGTGCTTCAAACGGGCAGAGCTGCACAGAGCCTGGGGTCAGCTGGGGACTCCAGCTGATCCCAGGCTCCTAATGCACTGCCCCTTTGAAGCGCCGGAGAGATGCTTCAAAGGGGCAGCGCAGCATTAACACCTACGATTAACTCATTAAAAAATTAACATGTTAATCCTTCCCTGTGTTAATCGCAGGTGTTAACGCACATCAATTGACAGCCCTGATATTTACTGGAACTGTGTTCTGGACAGCGCTAGCTTAATTTAAACCCAGGAAACAGGGAATCCAGCCATTTTAAAGCTGGCATGCATGTGGAGCCCAGACTCCCCAGCTGATCCTGGGTTCCACCTGGCCTTTTAAAATGGCAGCGCTACACGGAACCCGGGGTCAGCTGGGGAGTCCCCAGCTGGTCCCGGGCTCCAAGCGGTGGTGCTGCTTTGAAATGCTGTGCAGTGCCTGGGGTCAGCTGGGGAGTCCCCAGCTGGTTCCGGGCTTCACATGGCGCTGCCGCTTTGAAATGCTGCAAGGAGCCTGATGCCGGGCTCCCCATGGCATTCAAAGCGGCAGTTCCACATGGAGCTGTTGACCCTGGGCTCCATGCAGCACTGCCACTTTTAAGTATCCCATCTTCTCCCTATTTTGATAGAGGCAGCAAGGGGGGTGGGGAGGAGGGCAACTAGTCGATAAGGCATTTGCTTATCAGATAGTTGACTAGTCCCTTAGATCCCTAGTGTAAACCTGCCATCAGTGACTTTCCAAAGGTTACACAGGAAGTCTACTGTGCAGCAGGGGTCTAAATCAGCATCTTCAAAGTCCTAGGGCCTTGGCTAATGCCCCAGCCATCCTTCCACTACTTCTATTAAAAAGGTGTTGGAAGAAATTAATTTTAAAGATACACTGGGACTGAAGCTCTGAGTGGCTTGCACATCCAAAAAGATTTTTATGTTGGTTTTAAGTTAATATGTATAGATAAAAAATTAGGAGCAACAACAATACTCACTCTCCTTTGGCACAAACTTTATGAGCCTGCTTTTCACTTTCACTTGCAAAGGCTCAATACGGCATTTTCCTGGGGGTGCTCTCCTGAGAAAGAAGGACACAGCGCAGAATGAATTGCTTTCCAATGGTATAGCAGCATTCTTTGTTTCCATTGCTTTTAAATGAATTTTGCACTTGTGAAAAAAATCTATTTAAATGACCCAAATTAACTCTTATGCCCCACCACACAAAATAGTATTCTCTCTGTAGATCAGAGAGCTCAAATATTCAAAAGCATGTGCAGTATTTTGACAGCATTTTCTTTATCATTACTGAATCCATCAAAGTGAAAATTAGTGGGTTCAAAGCAATAAAGAAAGATATGAATCAAATTGAACAGAAAACGGTATAAAGCTATACGTTTGTTAGATAGCTGAAATGATTGTCATGTTCACATGCAAATTTCTAAGCCATCTCCTTAGAAACAAGATGGCATGCAATCATATATTTAAAATAAAAAAAAACACCTCACTTCACTTTGGACCACAATTCACACAACAATGGAAAGGAACCAGAAAGAATTATTTAAAACGGAAAACAAAAAGAAACTTGCTGATCCCAGATATCACTTTAAACAGCATTACAGATGTAATTAACTTCAAATTACATTTTTACATTCAGGGTCCCTTTCAAAGAAGCATTCTTTTAAAATGTTGCATTCATTTGTCTGAAGCTTGTTTGCCATTGCAGTGTCCTTCACTTTTGAGAAGTTATACCCAGTACATTACATACTTTTCCCTCTGATATTTGGTTTGTTATTTAGGGCTTCTAAGGATTTTCAAAGCAATGCAACAATGGGATAATATAATCTAACTATTGAGCAGCATATAATGCCTTCATAATTAGAGTCGCTTGCATTTGCTGTGTCTGAAAAAAAGATGACTGTAGCCAGACACAAAGAATACCTCTCTCACTTATTGACTTGCAGATACTTAGGGTTAGGCTACTATATTTTTGTAAGCTCGTGTATAAACCTTTATTTTTCCACTCTCGTGCTCTATAATGAGAACTACTACGGACACTTTCATTTATAATGTACAGATTGTGTTCTGTTTTTCAAATTTTTAAATGTTTCTGCATGGTTTAATACTAAATTAGCACTGTACTTTGTATTTCTAAAAATGATGCCCATAGTTTTAAGATGCTAGGTTGTACCACAGAAATGGGAAGTATCTTTTTAATAGATGGTGTAGTGTGAGAGAAATAATCTAAATTGTTTGAGTTGATGGGCAATTATATGATCACAAACTCACTAGTCTGCAAAGGAGTCAGTGGAAAAAAGAAAAGGGTGAAATTCTGGAATTCAGAAGGTATCAATATCTCTCTACTATCTGATTGTATATTCTCTAGAAATATGGAGTTTTCCCATGCTGACTAAAAAAAGATGGTCAGAGAGCTGACACTCAAAGTTAGTTTATTTTTAAATAAGCACAAATCTTTAAAAACCTACTAAGGCACATTTATCTTTAAAACCCTACTAGGCAGGCATTATTTGATCCTTTAATAGTCATATTTTCATTAAATCTATGAAAGTCTCCTCAAGATTCTACTATTTTGTTACTGTCCCAGATATGACAACTCCATTTAATAGCAAGAGAGCCAGAAAGTGAGCCCTTGTCTCTGTGCCACTGTCCAGGCTAGTTCCACCATTAAATCAACAGCATAAACAGCGGGAAAAATAAGTTTTTAACTTTTTTCTGTTTTATTTATAGAAAGAGGTGGTGCTAAGATTAGGCTGGGCTGCATCCTTTAATTCACATGGAGAGGACCCTCTGTAGATGTGGATCTTGCACCTCCTGTAAGAAGACATCAGCCAACTGCAGAAGGTGCTGTGTGAAGGAGGGATTTGCATGGGAGAGAGCAGATGGGCCTGTTGGGAACATATCAACCACCTTGACAAAGGCAACATCAGCATGGACAGAAGTCTCGAGGCTCCACCATCCCTTAATACAGCAACCTTGGAGAGACTTGACTCCCACAAAACCAGCTGCTGGCTTTACAAACGGAAACTGAATAACCCTCACACCCAGGAAAGATATACAACCCCCTTCAAAGCAAATCTCTGGATCACCCGTCAATGCAGACTCCAACTCTGCAGAAGCCTGGAGCATCCACTAAGAAGCTTAATTGAATATGAAGCCAGTCCCTGTTTACGCTTATTTACTCTTTAGCAAGGGACCAAGGTAAAAAAAGAACAATTTATTTCAGCCATATTCAAACCCAAGTCCACAGAATCAAATTAAAATATTGTAACAAGAGCATTTCTTACCGTGAGGTGTCTACTATTTTGTAAACTACTCCATTGGGAGCAGTGGCACTTGGTATTCCAGTAGACATGAAGTAAAGTTCTCCTTAGAAAAACAAATAAAGACAAACATGAAAACTCTGAATGTAGCCTCAGTGCTCTATAGGGCAACAGCATAAATTCTGCATCCTAAAGCAGCACAGTTTCATCACCAGCAGCACAGCTTCAAAGAAAGCTAAGAATGATAGAGAGAGATTTTTTGATACATTAACCATAGCTTAATGATTAACGTATGCATATATTTATAATCTAGACACATACAAAAATGACTTTATAGAGATACCTATTAACATCAAAATAGTACTTTGACAAATTTCTTTTAAATATTACGTCTAAGCTTCCTGCTGTCATCTTAACAATCATCCATGCAATCACTTTGTGACTTTAAAATGATCATTCTGAATTTCAATTTTCAGGGTGAAACAATTTAAAATTAATATTGCTCAGTTTTGTTATCTTTTAAACCAAATTGCCCATTGGAGTAATGTATGTAGGTGCAAGACTGTGATTGTTGCTTTCTGAGCATACTCACAAATATTAGAGGTGTATCTCATGAGCAAGGCACATGGATTTGGGATAATGGTAAACAACTTCTACAAACATGTTTGATTTTTTTAAAGGTTTTTTTTTTTAAACTGTGTTTGTGTCCCTCTTATGCACCCCTTGTGCAAATAATTTAGCACACATTTACTGGCTGAAATGTCAAATTTCAAAGTGATTAATAGAAAGTGAATTTCAAATTCAGGCTCCTGAGTATTTGTACCAGAAATCTTACTCTGTGTATTACTGCAGTGGTTCCCAAATTGTGGCCCGCGGACCCATAGTAGTCCACAACGGTACTGTAGGGAGTCCGCGGAAAGTTTAAAATAGAAATTAAAATAAGTGTACAGAGTATAAAAATGCTTATGTATTCAATTAATAAATATTCATATATTGTGTAATTATAAATATATATTCAATATTTAGTCCAATGATCATGTTACTTGAATATAACACCCCACTCTAATGGTTCAAAAGCTATTAGCATGGTGGGAAGGGTATAGATGGGCTAGAGGGTCTGTAGTGTTGGAAGCCTCCGTATAACTGCATGGGAAGAGAAACCGGTCATGTATCCTATATGCATCCAGTGGGAAAAAAACTGAATACAAAATACAAAAGACAGGAAGAGAATGGGCTACATAGCAAGAATTACTCTGTGAAAATACTAAAATAATTGGAGAAAATAGATTTTTACAAGGATAAATCTGACCAAATAAATTAGTTACAGATTATTCATACAGCTCTCCGTGCCAGAGAGAATTTTATGCCAAAAATCATGGATTTCCCCTCTGCTCTCACAACACACTTGGTTAATCAGTCTGCCTGATGGAAAGACGGTATGTAAGGTTCCTCACCCTGCCTTGCAGTGACTAGCTTCCGGTCTGCTGAAGATATTCTCTAGGTTCCCCTATCCCCAAAGTGCAGAGGGAAGGGGAGAAAGAAACAGGCACAGACCTGCTGATTGGGAGAAGCCCTGAGTTGCCAAACCCCCTGAAAACCCTCCTGTGCATGTTATGAAGAGAAGCAGTAGCAGTAGAGTTGAGATCAAAGAATCCACGGGTGTGGGTGGGAATCAAAGATTTTTGTGTGCAAAATCCTGAGATTTTTACTCTGATTTTGCCTGGACAAATTCCCAACTACAGAGGGAACCTTTAGATTTGCTTCTGGATTTTAAACAAATTTTGCCATGCCCATGACCCATCAATAATTTTTCCAAACATTTAATTTGAAAAATAGTCACTGCCCTACTAACGAGGTTAACAATGCACAAAGGAAAGGACCCAAGCACATAACCTGACTGTTGCTATGTGTGCAGAATGTATCCACCCATACACCAGGCACCACCTCTCTCCAGATCATTGATTTAGGATCCTCCTTCAATTTTATGTCAATGCTACAAGTATCTCAAGACGATTTGTGTTTTGTCATTGCTCAGGAGCCTGCTCCACACTCATCAAAGCAATAATCCTGAAAATAAGCATTTTAGTAATAATAATTTTGCCACTCCAATCACTGACTCCTAAAGTTATACACCATCTCTGGACAGCAAAAGGGCTCAAGAGAAGATTATAAACCCTGAACTCAGTAGAGGAAAGTATTAATTTAGTGATATCTTTTCTTTCCATTACAGGTTAAACCTCTCTAGTCTGGCACCATTAGGACCTGACCTGTGCCGAACCAGAGATTTTGCTGAACCACAAGAGGTCAATATCATCTAGCAACACTACCAACACTTCCACTGCTTACTGGACTCTTAGAAGACATTTGGGGTAAATTAGAGCTAAATAATAGCATAGAACACAGAGCCAGAACGGGTGGTTGTAAACAAATTTTATGGGACCACAGGAAATTTGGCCACACCCACAATAAGTGAACATCCAGCTAACTAAAATCATACTGGACCATGGATGTTACCAAACCAGAGAGTGCCGCACTAAACAGGTTCAACCTGTATATGAAATGAATACATATTGAAGAACTACACCTACTAATAGATTACAAACTAGGGATGTTAAATATTGGTTAATTGAATAGTCGAGTAACCTCATGAATATGTTACTCAGCTATTCCCCAGAGGCGGTGCCAGCAGACAATGCGCTCTAGCCTCACTCCCGAGGAGCCTCCTGCCATCTGCATCAGAGGCAGAAGCAGGGTGCCAGGAGGAAGTTGGTCTGCAAGAGGAGCCAGTTCAAAACTGCCTACTCTCGTGGAATGGCTGCCTGCTACCCTGTGCTGCCGCCTCTGATATAGAGGCAGCAGTGCAGGGTAGCACCAGCACTTGTCTGGGGGGGGGG
>CM057848.1:22102508-22114198 GCA_030068395.1 Apalone spinifera
TCCAGAAAAGCGGCTGATTTTCCAGAATAAGTGGCCCAGTGTAGACACAGCCATTGTGTTTTAAAACCCCTGGCAGAGAGAGCAGGTACACACTATGGGGACAAGTTGCTCTAAGCTACACCATTTGAGTTATGTTAGTCCCTCTCCCCACCCCCACCCTCCAGTGGATCTACCCTGTAGTGGAGACAAACCCTGAGTCTCTGGGATTATCTAAGCTATGGGGGAATCGATATATATTACACAACTTCAGCTATAAGAATAATATAGCTGAAGTTAATGTAACGTTTGCACTGCAGTTTGTCAATGGGAGATGTTCTCCTGTAGACTCCCTTTGCACTTGGTATTCTGGTGGAGTTCTGAAGTATATGCTAGAGCAATCAGCAGTCAATTTATCAAGTGTATATTAGAACCCTCGTTGGATTGATCGCTGCCTGTCAACCTGACTGGTAGTGTAGACTCTTAGAGCCTTAGTCCACAGACTTGGGTTCATGCGGTGGTGCAAAAAACAGCAGTGTTGACGCTATAGTCTGAGTTGGAGCTCTAGCTCTAAAGCCTAGGAAGAGGATAGGCTTTAGAGTCCAAGAACAAACATCTGCACAGCTGTTTTTAGTGTCTTAATACATGGCATGATTGAGGTTCTGAAACGCTCTGTACCTAATTCAGTACAGTCAGTAGATGTCAGATTTTGAAGGGGAAAACTCCATCTTGTCCTACCCCAGGATTTGAGACTTTCTTCCAGAGGTTTTAAAAAACACAATATAGATATACCCGTTTTATCCACAAGGCGAAGGGCAATGGAGAATCAGATTCTACATGCCTGTAAATTGGAGATATGAAAGTAACAGCTCCACACTGTGCCATTAGTCTTAAACTTAAAATAAATTAGGGTTAGATTCAATTATCCACTTATTTCAGATAAATTGTCATAGAATAAAAAAACATGAACATTAGTTAATAAAATGCATTACAACCTGAAATGGAAGCTCTTTATCTAGCTACTATTTAGATCAATAAAGTGTTTTAATTTAAATACAAAAAGGAATAAATACACATTATTAATTGTTATTTCACTGCATCCAGTCTGCATTCATATCAAACGTTATCTGTTCAGCTGTCCAGGAACAACAAAGAGTTATAAAAACATACATCAAGGATTCTGGCAGGAGTCACTGTGATCAGAAGCCAACATTACATTACAATGGCTAAGAGTACAAACTCCTAAATTTCAATGTACTGCATGCTGCTGCTTAGCAACCATACTAAACATCTGTAGAGTGTTTCTAACATGTCTACAACTATGAATTGTACAACATGCTTATCCTTACCTCAGCCCCACATTATTAATAATATGAATGTACTAACAAAGTTGACCAATGTCAAATTTTCCCAGATCCTCTCTCCCCCACCTCCTGCACTAACCCTCAGTTTTATAGCATATAAGATCATTCATGTAATATACAAAGCCAGAAACTTATGCTGAAGCCTTTTCGCAAAGAAAATTATTTAAAACTAAAGCAAAACTTTAACTACTACTTTAGCAAAACTTTCATTGATACCAATGGAAGTTTTGCTAGGATATGAACCTAAAAGCAAAGATACAATTGTTTGCAATTCATACATTGCAAGATACAAAAACAGTGTACAACTTCCATTCTGTTTCACTCCAAAAGGAGATTCACAATATTCAAGGCCAGTCTGAGCAGGTTTCACTGTCACTACTTACTGTGTCTAATTTTCTGGATTGGACATTAATAATGTCCAATCCAGATCCCTAGATGAGCCGAAAGAATAAGCTTGCTGTATTGAACAACAGGCTCCTTTCATTATTACCATCAGCCTGGTGGCCACTCAGGTGCCACCACACTGCAATCATTTTTTTAAAATGTCACTGAATCTCAGAGCCCAGGCTGCTTGATTTGAGCTTGCAGGGCCTGGGCTATGAAGCCAAAAACAGTACTGTGAGAATTCAGACTTGGTCTGTAGCCCAGGCTCTGAGATGTTTACCCTTCATGATTTCAGAGCCATGCTCCAGCCTGAGCCCAAACATCTACACTGCACTTTTTAACCTTGATACTCAAGTCTTATAGATTTGTGGCAGTTGATTCCTGTCCAGCCCTGTGCTCTGGTTCGTTTACTGCAGTGCAGATGTACCGCCAGAGTCTATGTTTCTTATGGCTTTTTCGAAGTGGAGATTAAGGTTTCCTGTAAATAATATGTTAACATAATTGTCCAGGGCCAGTTGTTACCCTCCATATGACAATGGGGCATACGATAATGCAAATGAATTTGCAGTAAAAAAGTAAACAAATAAAATGGTGAATAACCTCTCTCCAAACTGCTGCTAGGATCATCATTGCATGATACACTGGACACTTACAGAAGAGAACACTGCCTGGAAATCCTTGACAGCATTTAAAAAAAAAAATCAGTGAGAACCTGGAATCCTATTTTTTAATATTTGGGCACACTCTGGACCTTACATGAGTTACCACCCAGAACGCATGCTTTTCAACCTAAAAAAGTATTCTTGTTCCAAGGTGTCTTTCTCTGAAGATAAAATACTATTGCACTGTTCAGTGTAATACAATATGATTACCTGCCTCGTCTTCAGCAAAAGAGATGATGTACTGATAATAATTATTGATAAGCCCAGGGAACATGCAAGTTTGTCCTGTTCCCATGCAAATTTCAGTGTACTGCCATTCTCCAGTGGACTGCTTCTCTTTCAAGGACATTAAACGTCTGTGAGACAAAAAATAATTTGCATCAGACAACTGGACCAGATATTTTTTGCTTACTAGATTAAAAGTGAGACAATTAAAAAAGTGCCCCATCATGTAACTGATGAGTGGCTCTCCATTCACATTAGATTCAACAGAAATTAAAGGAGATGAACATTTAACAGGACCAGAAGCATCAAAATACATGTGTAGAAACTTTCATGGGTATTTAGATGCCTATCTCCCATTCATTTAAATACCTCCTGTGGCTGGAAACTTTGCAACAGAGCAGTGATTAACATGCACCAAAATTCAGAATGATTATCTACTCTCCTTTTATGGTTTTAGATAAATGAAGCCACATCCATTCACTGACATCAAGTGAATATCTACTGCTTTTGTGATATTCATATACCTTCACAATAGCCACAATAATTTTGTAGAATGATTACATAAAAACATGTTAAATGAGTCATTCATAATATGTAGCAAGGGTTTGCACCCAGGACAAAACCAGCAAAGAAAAGCAAGTCAGTGAGGCTTACACTGCAGAGGCATTTGCTGGCTTATGGGGCAAAAATGGAGGATTTCAGATTTTTGCTTGCTGAGCGACTGGACTTACCCACTCATAAAATCACCAAATATGTACAGCCCATTCAGGTTTGGAGACTCACAACCCCGATAGACATAGCCTCCTGTAACAGATTTCCCCATTTTGTGTGGATAAGCATAAATTGGAAGCACATCATCTGTAGAGGGGAGAAGATATTGTGTCTTGTCTTGTTTTAAGTATGATGCAGAACAGCTGTTCTGGTTGGTTACTAAACAGAGGTGTGTACTATCAAGTTCCCATACAGCTTCTTGTTCTATGCTAAACCAACTTCTGAATGGAATCAAATTTATTTCCATTATACTTTAGCCTTTCAGGTCACTTTCCCCAAATGGCTGTGATAACTAGGGACTCCTTACTGAGAAACTGACCCAGTAATTAAACGCAGCACAAAATAATTTAATAGTGGACCTAAGGGCCTTATGATTAGCTATATGCTGTCATGGGAGATGTCTCACTGTATTCCTGAGCCTGGTCTCTCCCCTCTAGAACAAGGCTGCAAGCATGAAAGAAACAGCATGTTCACAACTCTGTCAGAGGGGATCTCTCATGTCACTCTGAAGCTGGAGAACTTAACCTTGAAATGCCACAAGATAATTGTGGTGACACATCTTGACAGCACTGCCATATTTGATACATTTTTTTCATGAAATCACCACAAAGCAATGCCAGGGATTGTGGCTCTCTAGGGCTCCATCTTAAAAGTTTCCTCTCTTCCCCCAAAGTCCTGGCTACAGAGACAGAGAGTACATGTATGTGGGGGAAAGAGTGCATGTATTTCTCCTAGTCTCTACCCCTCTTCTGTTCAGTGTCATAGGTATTTCTCTTCCTATCCTGTCTTCCCCACACTTGTCTGCTGGGAATTCCAAAGACTTGGCACTCTCCTACAATCTCTCAGTGAGTACTCCTGTGACTGGCAATTAGTTCTTAAAGAGCCCTGAATGGCAGTTTCATGCTCAGACTTCTGCACTAGAGCTTTATCTCTAGGAAGCAACTACTGTAGGTGAGCTAGAATTGGAACTGATGAGAGCTGAAGGGAATCCCAAGCAGCCCACTTCTGTTTAAAAAAAAAAAATAAGCAACTCGCTCCCCTGGGAACATGAAGATAGTGTGGGTGAGGAAGACCAGGTGGGAAATCTCTTGTTAACAACAAGAAAATTAAGGAGCTATTTCCATACAGAAAGCAGGTTACACAACACAACACAGGGACTCGAGCCTAAGAGCTGCCAAGTCTTTCCTGTGCCCCTAAAACTTCATGTAATTGGGCCCCAAATGGTGCATGTATTGTAAGGGTCAGAGCAGATGGAAAGCTATGCTGTACAATTATATATATATATATATATATATGTATGTATATATATCCATCTAAAGTAGTTACTTCATACCAATGAACTTTTTTATTAAAAAAAAAATCTATGAAAGCATCAGAAATTGTTCTGAACACACCATGTCACCAATACAGTGGTTCCTATTAACATAGCTTATAACTAACTGACACACAAATAGGCATTAAAAGGACACTTGAAAGGCTATTTTTTCAGTGGCAGAAGGAAGACAATTGAGACCTAAAATGTGCCACATGCCTTCCAAACCATTAACCCACATTTTATAGCTCTTAATGACCTTCCCTATGTACCAATTCCCTTACACAATATTTAAATTCATAGGAAGATTATGTTTATATGGCAAAAAGAAAAAAAGTAGGGCATTGAACAAAATGCAGTGGAACAAACCAAAACATAAAAGGGCCAGATTCTTGTCTGGTGAAAAATAGTGTCACTCCATTGGCTGCAGTAAAGCTATGCCAATTTACTTCCATTGAAACTGGAGCCCAAAGTCTGGATACCTTTATGGCATAACTTGCCATGAGATTTACTATGCTGACCAAGTTGTAGAACAAAACATGTGTACTGAGCCCAAGTGTTAAAAATAAAAAATTAAGAGTATTTTCCTTTTTAAAAGATGGCAGAGTGACCAATCCATGTAGTGGAATAGTAGCCCAAAGAATCTCTTTTTATAAAGCTAAACCATTTACAAGTTATGGAGATAAATAAGTAAAATGTTAATCCCCGGGGCAAGGAAATGCTATTGGATAAAGCAAATCACTCTTACTTCCACAGACTTACATATATATGTAGTTAATGAAGCAAAAATGAAATTGTCCCTGGTGCATATTTGTCCAGATCACAGAACTACCATGAAAACTTGGCTCAGTTTGGCATAATTAGAAGCATATCTGGCTAAGGAACAGACTAGCCAAGGAATTACAACTCAATTCATTTTTCTCGTAACTCAGAAATGGTAAGAGTTTTTAAATGTAACTTCCCAAGTCTGTCTGATCCAGGATACGGCAGAATATGCTAAGTTTAAATGCAAACATACATGTTTGCAACTGCACAATCAACCTGTGAAAGCAGAAGTCAATAATGGAAGTGCAGGCACCACCCAATATCAGGGACATATTTAGCATATATAATTACCTAGTGAAGAATTGGTGCAAAGTTTCTTATCATAACAGCTGAATCCTTCCCTTGCCCTCCAGCCATAATTTTTTCCTTTCTCTACAATGTCGACTTCTTCAAATTTATTCTGTCCTACGTCTCCGCAGAAAAGTCGCCCTTTCCCTTCCTTTGTATAGGGTTCACCCCTATCGAAAGAGCAGCGCCACATATTTCTCACCCCATAGGCATAGATTTCAGGTCGGGCTTTTGGGTCACTAACAAAAGGATTGTCTGGAGGGATTCTATACAGAGGCCCACGGTCATTATTATCCACATTGATCCGTAACACCTTGCCCAGCAACACTGATCTGTATTTGTTCAAAACAGAAAGGAGGGGAGGGAGAGACAGCAGCCTATTAAACACATATTCTTAATCAGAGACAAGTATTTTTTAAAAAAATGCTGTCTATGATTTCAGAACACATAAGTCTTTCAATGCATCAAAACATTAATGTAGTTGAAGTTTATGGGAGCCAACCTACCTACTCTGTGCAAAACAAGTTAGAGCTTTGCCAAAGGCTTTAATGAGGTCAGATTTAGTCTTACGTACAAAGGAAAAAATGATTAAGTTAAAAAAAGGAAGGCCGTAATCCTGCAAGCATTCACACATTTCACTTTAAATATCTGAATAAATCTATAGATCTCAGTGAGACCACTATGGGAGAATGAAAGAAAAGTTAAGTTGGCAGGTTACTGTTTGCAGGACTGGAGCCTAAGTGAATTAATTGCTCATGAAAAATGCCAGATAGACAGAAGCCCTCTATTTACCCCTCAGAACAGGTGGCAGCACCAGTGCAAGCTTGCTCACAGAGCACCAGCAGTAAGAATTAATGAGATCACCCTGAGGATGAGGGCAGTTTCCTTGCCCAATCAGACACCGGTCTCTTTGCTGCCAACAAAGGTGCCAACTGAAGTGGAGATTTTTTATTATCTGGACATTTGTGCATAAGCAACTGGACCAAGACCATTTATCTTATTTTGCCTGGGCCACTGGACAGCCTTCAGATAGTAATGATCTTTTGGGACTACCAACCTGGCAGATTTAAACCGGTGTCTTGGAAGGGGAAAGTTCTGCAGTCCCCATCTAAATCCTAGAAAACTTGGCTCAGTTCAATATATCAGCAACTACTCGTATTATAGCATGAAATTAAAACCAAAGGTATTTTATAGAATTCCCGTAATGATTACCTTCAAAAGACAAGAATATTGCTTTAAAGCCTGTTGAGGAAACTGGAATTACACATTTAAGGAAATAAATATAACTGAAAAAATATACAGCTTCTCTCCCCAGGGCTCATCTCTTTTACTTAACTGCCTTCTCCCATAAAGCTGCACACAGATTTAGAGGCTCATACTTGTTTTGAGCATTTCCAAATGTCCCAAAAGGATCACCAGCCATGCCGCCATCCCCAGTAAATATGTAAAGATAACCATCGTCTCCAAAGAGTATCTCTCCTCCATTGTGATTGGAAGCTGGCTCTTCTACCTCCAAAATGATCCTGACAGAAAAGAGGAATAAAGCATTACCAATATGAGGCAAATGATAAGCAAAAGGCACAGTAGCACAATAGCCCACGTACAACATTTGAGATATGAAATTGTATGCAGATTAGGGATGTGAAAGTGTAACCTTGCACACGGCGAAGCAATGAGCCTAGGCTCATAGGTTCACCTTCACAGTTACACGCAGGCTCCCGCTATGCACAGGAAGCCGGCTTAAAAGCTGCCTCCCCACACAGCTCAGCTCAGGCTAAGCTTTATACTGCAAAGAAGCCTCCCCTGGAGCAGGGCCGGCAGTGAAGCCTCCTACCCAGGAATGGAGCAGGCAGTCTTTGCCCCCAGCATCTAGGGAGGAGGCTTCACTGAATGTAATCGATACCGTTAACTGATACGCATCTGCTTATCTGTTAAATGGTTAATCATTTACACTCCAACATCCTTAGCACCAGCATGTTTAAGTAAACAGTTAAATATAGAAAACCTTATTAAAAATACAAATTTTGGCAGTGGGATTCAGGGGCGCGTGTAACACTTGAAATGTATTTTACTTTCTTATATAAAAAACTGACTATATTTCAAGTTGAGAGTCTCTCATATCTGTAAAAATAATCGTATAACAACAAATCACAGTATCCTTCATTTATGGTGTTCCTTCTCCTTCTAAAAGATTCTAAAGTGCACTGTAAACAGCTAGTTCATCTAGGGATCAATTTATCCACTACCGAACTAGGGATGTAATAGTATAGTCGATTAACTGATTAACCAATAAGGAAAAGCTTAAAGGTTAATGCTATAGACTACACACATTTCCCTCTCCCCCTCTCTCTGCCAGTATCTTTCTCAGTCCTGGCGTGACGGGTCCGGGATCTACCCCTGCTGCGACTCTGCATTTCAAGTGTATTAAGAGCTGGGCAGGCAGGCAGCCCAGCTCAATTCTGGCTCATGCCGGTCCAGGAACTCAGACCCCCCCGCCAGACAGGGACTGCTGCCTCCCCGTGCTGCTACCTCTTTCTCAGAAGCAGCAGCACAGGGCAACAGGCCTTGAGGGGAGCTGATTTTTAAACTGGCTCCCCTTGTAGACCAACTGCTGCCTGGCACCCCGCGCTGCTGCCTCTGATACGGTGGCTGCTGGCCCCGCCCCTGCCCCCAGGGAACTATAGAATAGTTGACTAACCGATAAAATTAACATCCTTACACTGAACTTTATCACTTTTAGGAGGGAGAAGCTGAACAGCACATCAAAACTGTACCCAACTGTAACAGGGAAAGCCTGTAAACAATAGAAATCTGCTTTCTGTTCAGCTGCTCCCAGAGCAAAGGGATTCTACAGGATATCAAGACAAACTGAGTTATTAGTAAACCTGAATGCAAAGTGAATATATACATTTTCACACAATGCTAATTGAACCCCCACTTGGGGTTACAGGCCTGACTGTCCATCTCTGGACAATATTCACAGTGAAATAAATGGAAACCTTGCCTAAGTAAGGACAGCAGCACCCTAGTTTTCTTTTTTCAGGCTGCAACAAGAATCTATTTTTGTACTGAATAATATTCAGTGCTCTCATAAAATTATAATTTTATGGTCCTACACCATAAACTGGTCCTGCTTTGTCCTATACACAAAACTTCAATTATCTTTGCATTGTAAGTTTAGAGCATCCGCAGAATCAGATTAACTAACTCAGAATCTGTAATATATTTTTAATAAGAAAAATACAACTGTGCTCAAAAATATGTTTGGCTTGTGCCGTAATTCAGTACATTAAGCAATAGAACACCAACATTTATGAAACCAAAACTTAACACAGCCTTCAATTATGCCTTGTTTTAGAGCAAATAGGATACACCAATGCACTGTAATGTAGACTTTTTTAAATGTATAAGATGACTGCATGCAAAATGTTTTCTTTTTTAAATAATACTATATGCACTTTACACATTTAATAATTTACTGTGCACATTTTGATCTAGCATATACAGTCATTAGTGTTACATTTTATGAGGCATTATAAGGTATCTCAGGATGCTGCACAATTATTACATATTTCTATCTAGCTTAAGCATTTATAGGGCCCCCGTTACCACAGTACCTAGGCACCTCATCATCTTTAATTAATTTATCCTGACACCACTCTGGCTATGTCTAGACTACATCCCTCTTTCGAAAGAGGGATGTAAATTAGACTCTTTAGCACAGGGGTAAGGAACCTACGGTGCAGGGCCTAATGCACCTCCCAGCTTACCTGGATCTGGCCCCCGAGACTCAGGGCTCCCCACAGCAATGGGGAGTTTCTGTTGATGCTCCAGCTCCCTCCCCCCCAACCATCCCACCATGGGGATGGAGCACACAAAATCTACTAGCTTGCACACCAGAGCCTAGATGGGCCTAAGTGGAATGTGGGGAGTGTTTTTCTCCTCCTTAGATAGGGGCCACATCAGTGATGGTTTGGTTTTTCTTTTTTTGCTTCTCACTTTGCCCCTGACTAATTTTTTCTCTGGGTGAGCAGCCCCCGACACAAAAAAAGTTCCTCACCCCTGCTTTAGCACATCTGGTACATAAATATCTTGTGATGCCAGCTACAAAACTTCCTGCTGTCATGTTCAGATGACATAGTAAACAAGAAGCAAGCAGCATTCTCCTGCAAAACTCAGACAAACAAGAAGAGTGCAGCTCTTCGTCACTTACTAAATTCTTGACGTGGCTCCCTCATCAAAAATTATTACCCACCTCTCCCTTAACCCAGACCTGTGCAAAATGAAGCAACTACATGTACTCTTTGGGAAATGGCTTTGAATAATCTGATCTTTGTACAATAAAATCTCAAACTATGAATTAACATCCTTTCCCCCAGGTAAAGTGACAGCATAAATAGAACTAATCTCATACAAAATTAGAATGAAAGAGCCATATAAATCTTGTTTATTCTGTTGGCAGGCATTTTAAAATGCAAGACATTTTCTTTTAAATTTTACATAACTTTAACAGATAAATGTGCATACAATACCTTTCAGAACTATGATCCAAAGTATTCATGTCATCAGGAGAAATTCTGAACTCACTTATTCGAATTCTCTCGTCATAATCAACTTCAACTGAGTAGTAGACATAAACTTTACCATTAAATTTGAATTTAGGGTGGAAGACAATACCTAAAAATCCTCTCTCATCTCCTTCCCAAGGTGAGGTAAGTACGGCTTGGCTGATGTTCAGAAATGGCTTTTCTAGCCTTGACCGATCTGGTAGGTAAGTCCAAACTAAACCCACTTGTTCAGCAATGAAGAATCTGTGAGTTCCATCATTTGCATGCACCATAGCAACAGGATTCCGCAAATCATTAGCTACCTCTAATAGGCACAACTGGAAACAACCCTCTGAGTCAGCAGTCACTAACCCAAGATTTTTATTAAGATTCTCATTTGCTAGCAGGCGAGGGAAACAATAGTCCACATCGTCAAGTGACAAATAGCGGCAGAACTTTGCCATATTGTTTTCCAGGGCCAATAATTCTTTATCCACAGAGAGATAGTGAAATATGGGCCTACATTTTTGCCACACCTGCTCACAGTATTCTCGGCACAGTCCTGCCACTGTCCGCACAGGAGTGGAAGGATCCTCAGCATCATACAAGTGAGCAGCATAGGGGGAGCATTCCTACAGAAAGAGAGGAAACCTCGGTCACTTCAAGCTGTGGCTGAAAAAAGATCACCAAAATATGAAACTTCAACTTATCACAACAACATGCATGTGACACACTTTGCAAATATATTTACATATGTAAAGAACTCAGCCCTCTGAAAATGATTCATTCCAACAATGGAGGTAACCTTAAATACAGATGGTGGGGGCCAGGTTGAATGTGGATTCAAGCGCTCAAGCCTGAGTGCCAACAGATGAAAACTGGACCCAGGCTTAAGGATATGCTTAGTGTACATCACACCAATGTCCTAATGGAGGAAAAGTGAAGTTGTGTGTTATAGGCTCTACTACCCAAAAATAGAGTCACCACTGCATGAAAACATGGAGTTACACCTGTAGCTGTAAAACTGAAGCAACACTGAAGAATCAGGTCCTAAAATTTCCACACTGAAAAAAGAACCAACTGAGCCAAAAGCTTTCCATAGCTTCCTTTTCTCTTAAACACAGAAAAGCAGGAACTGCTGTAACTGCAACATAGAGGGAGGGCCACAGTTCTAAGAAAATAAACTTCATTTTAATACTCAACTACTTGACTAGCAGTGTTAATCTGTAACTAAAAAAACAATAACAAGGGTCCCATAGCACCTCAGAGATTAACAAAAATATATACAGTAAACTTCCGATAATCCGGCACCTTTAGGACCCAGGAGGTGCCAGAT
>CM057848.1:22140158-22162637 GCA_030068395.1 Apalone spinifera
TACATTAGCCACCCTAGTTCAAACTAGGGGGCTAGTGTAGACATACCCTAAGGGACTTTCTACACTGCAAATACAATTATGGCACAAGAGATTCAGGCACTACATGGTTCCAGATGGTAGTGTGGATGGGACCTTAACAGTGGGCATCTACAAAATATGTCAAACCAACTTACATTGACATACAGCCACCGCAGTAATTACATCACTTTTGTGTGTCCACACTATGCTCCTTGAATCAGCCGTGTATGTCCTCACCTGGAGCATTTATACCAGTTGAACTGTCACTATGAGGCATTCATTCCCACTTCAGACATAGTTGTTAGACAGAAGTATCCTTTATAAGGAATTAGAAACTAAATTGTTACCACTCAAGAAAAGGATCTTGGAATCATTGTGTATAGTGCTCTGAAAACATCCACTCAATGTGCAGTGGCAGGCAAAAAATGCAAACAGAATGTTGGGAATCATTAGGAAAGGGATATATGATAAGACAGAAAATATCATATTGCCTTTATATAAATCCATGGTACACCCATATCTTGAATATGGCATGCAGATGCAAAGATATATTGGAAAAGATATAAAAAAGGTCAAGAAAAATGATTAGAGGATATGGAACAACTTGCATATGAGAAGAGATTAATAAGCCTGGGACTTTTCAACTTGGAAAAGAGATCAGTAAGGAGGGATATGATAGAGGTCTATAAAACCATGACAACTGTGGAGATAGTAAATAAGGAAGCACTATTTACTCCTCATAACACAAGAACTAGGGACCATCAAATGAAATTAATAGGCAGCAGGTTAAAACAAATGAAAGGAAGTATTTTTTTCACACAACACAGTCACACTGTAGAACTCTTTGTCAGGGAATGTTGTGAAAGTCAAGGCAGGGTTCAAAACAGCACTAGAAAAATTCATGGAGGACAGATTCATCAATGGCTATTAGCCAGCATAGTCAGTGATGGTGTTCCTAGTCTCTGTTTACCAGAGCTGCGATAGGCGACTGGCAGGAGTGAAAGTCAGTACCAGGACTTACAGGTAGGTAGTTTGGAATGACAAAGGTACTGGGCAAAGGTATAGGGCAGCTCTGGACCCCCAGAAAGGCAGAAAGAGACAGAATTGGGAACCAGACTCCCTTAGCAATGGTGATTGCTGGGGGGGGGCGGCAAGGAAGACCTGCCTCATAACTGACTCTGTACTGACATGATAGTATCTTAATGTTGGATGTTTACAGGATTGTACCAGCAGCCACTTCTTGCCAGTGCACTGTACCAACCCATACCAGCCCACTTTCACCTCTGGTGACAAGCGATAGATCACTTGATAATTGTGTATTTTTTTCATTCCCTCTGTCATTCTCCTGCCATAGCAGTCAGCAGCCAGAAGGGCGAGTTCAGTATCTAGGGAGGTTCTTTCAATAAGGTAACCAAACTGGCTTGAGCTCCCACCCAATAACTGTGAAAATTCCAGCCTACCCACTAGGAGCTTTTAGAGGCACTTCTTCCCCTCTTGCAAACACTGAGTCAGAGATGGAAGCAGCCTGTTTAATAACAGTAATCTAGTATCAATCTACAGGAACACACATAAACAAACAAAAACCCATAGCATAAACGAAGAAAACTCATAAGCAAGGTACCATCCCCAGAGTCTGCAGGGCAGAATCTTTTGCTTAAAGATCTTTAGTCCAACCCCCAACTCAAATAGTGTGGTTCCCTCCACTTCAAACACCCCACTCACGGCTCTGTCCAGTCAGTGCAGACTCAGAGTCCATAGGTACATCATCCTGATGTCTCCACCTGTTGAGCATGTGACAATGCCACCTATGTGAGGCTGCTGTCAGCCACCCCACCAGCTGCTGCTCCCGCTGGCCATCTGCTGATTGCTCCTACTGGTCGCCCCACCAGCCACCTGCTGGCCACTCCCACCAGCCACTGCTCCTGCCGGCCAGCCTTGTGATGGGTCTGACTCTAGGCCAAACCTAGTGATTTCAGCTCTCTGTGATGTCAGCTTCTCAGTGATTTCAGCTCTTGGCCGACAACACAGTTCAGCCAAAAGATTCCAGCATCAACTGGAATAACATTTTAAAATAATGAAGAGACTCTTTATGGAGTCTATATTAGATCTATCATTAGAAGGGAGGGGGAGAGAAACAGGTTGAACCAGTCTTACAGCTCACACATGGAGGGCATGTAGCCTGCTGGTCAGAACTATGCCCTTTCCCTCAGTTTACTTCACAGAGTTTGGAAGAGAAAGCCTTGTCCATCTGAGATTCTTTACAATGACAGTGTCTCTTTTTTGACTGAGTTGAACAGTCTGACTTTTCTGCATTTCCAATAACTACAAGCATTGTAGTCATATTTTACAATTCCTACATTTAGGGTTAACATGGTTTGTGACCCCACAACAGCCCAATTGGTTACAATAGGCAAGATATCATTCTAACAATTAAATATCTAGCAGACCTAAGCAACTGCGTGAACTGTATTTACAGAACCACATGCAGGATTTCTTTGTCATTCCAGTGTGAACTATATTTACATAACAACAGTTGAATACCTAGCAGGTCTAAACAATAGAGTGGCCATAATCACACCCAGGATTCCTTTCCCATTCCAGCTGGCTGTAATGGAAGCATTGCTTCATACCGTGCTTATACCTCTGAAACATGTGACATTGATCACTGTTGTAAGACAGGATACTGGGCTAGATGGACCTTTGGTCTGGCCGAGTATAGCTGTTCTTATGAATGCTATGTCCTGTTTTGAACACCTCACTTAAGAATAGATGTAGACAAACTGGAGAAAGTCCAGAGGAGATCAACAAAAATGTTTAAAGGTTTAGAAAACATGGCCTACAAAGAAAGATTGGAAAAAACGATTTTGTTTAACCTAGAGAACAGAAAATTGATGGGGACATGCTGTCAGCCTTCAAGTAAGTAAAATGTTGTCATAAAGAGGAGAGTGATAAATTACTCTTCTTATCCATTGAGGACAGGACAAGAAGCAATAGGCTTAAATTGCAGCAAAGGTAGTTTAGTCTGGACATTAGGAAAAAACTTCCTGTCAGGGTGGTTAAGCACTGGCAAAAATTATCTAGAAAGGCTGTGGAATCCCCATCACTGGAGGCTTTTAAGATCAGGTTAGACAAATACCACATAGTCCTGCCTCATTGCAGGAGATTGGACCAAAGGACCTGGACTGTGGTCCCTTCCAGTCCTACATTGCTATGTGTTAAGTAAATAAAAATCACATAGATATGATTATAATATATGGCTAGTTAGCCTTTGACAAAGTTCCTCATCAAAGACTCTTCAGAAAACTTTCTCAAGAAAATCTAAGTATACAATATCCTCTGAATCATCCTGACCCACTTGCTTATTAATGACCTCAAAGAATTTTCAATTACAAATATCTGCAGAGGAGTTTAAAACAAATTAACTAATGAACAAGAACACTGAAACTTTTCTAATGGTCCTAAGTTTTTTTTTTTTTTAAGTAAATCAAAGCAAAGTTTTTGATATGGTCTCCCGCGATATTCTTGCCAGAAAGTTAAGGAAGTATGGATTGGATAAATGGACTGTAAGGTAGATAGAAAGCTGACTAGATTGTTGGGCCTAAAGGGTAGTTATCAACGCCTCGATGTCAGGTTGGCGGTCGGTTTCAAGTGCAGTGCCCCAAGGATTGGTTCTAGGGCTGGTTTTGTTCAGCATCTTTATTAATGAACCAGATGAGGGGATAAATTGCACTCCCAGCACATTTGTGGATGACACTAAGCTAGGGGGAGAGGTAGGTACATTGGAGGGCAGGGATAGGATCCAGAGTGACCTAGATAAATTAGAGGATTGGGCCAAATGTAATCTGATGAGGTTCAACAAGGACAAGTGCTGAGTCCTGCATTTGTGATGGAAGACTCCCAAGCATTGTTACAGGCTGGGGAACAATTGGCTAAGTAGTAGTTCAGCAGAAAAGGACCTGGGGATTACAGTGGATGAGAAGCTGGATATGAGTCAACAGTGTGCCCTTGTAGTCAAGAAGGTGAATGGAATATTAGGTTGCATTAGGAGGAGCATTGCCAGTAGATCTAGAGAAGTGATTATTCCCCTTTATTCGGCACTGGTGAGGCCACATCTGGAATATTGCATCCAGTTGTGGGCCCCCCACTACAGAAGGGATGTGGAAGCACTGGAGAGGGTCCAGCGGAGGGCAACCAAAATGATTAGGGGGCTGGAGCACATGACCTATGAGGAGAGGCTGAGGGTATGTCTACACAGCAAAGTTATTTCGAAATAACAGCCGTTATTTTGAAATAACTGTACTAGGGTCTACACAAGCCAACCGCTATTTCGAAATTAATTCGAAATAGTGGAGGGCTTATTTCAAACTTGGTAAACCTCCTTCCATGAGGAATTGCTATTTCGAAATAAGCACTGTGTAGACATGGAATAGGGGCAATTTCAAAATAGGAGGCCTCCAGCCCTTCCCAGGGTGCCCTGCTGGCCACTTTGGCCCCAACCAGGAAAACTCCTCTCCTCCCCTGCTCCCTGGAGCCCTTAAAGGGACAGAGTCTGGCCACAGTGTCTGTGCCAGCTCCAGGGCTGCCAGCCCAGAGCCAGTATCCACTGCCCCTGACCCAGTGGCCCCAGCATGAGCCAGGCAGCCAGTGCCAGCCAGCCCTCCACCGCTCCCCGGGTCCAGTCCCCCACCTCCTAGGAGTCTGCCAGGTGTCAGAGAAGGCAGGCGCCTTCCTGGTCCAGTGAGGATATCATGGACCTGATTGAAGTTTGGGGGGATGCCGCCACTGGCCATGATCTCCGCACGAGATGGAGGAACGCGGCCATCTATGGCAGGATGGCTGCCAGCCTGGCCACCAAAGGCCACATCCAAATCCAGGAGCAGATTCGGATGAAAATTAAGGAGCTGCAGCAGGCCTATGCCAGGGCCACAGGGGGCAGCTTCCAAACAGGGGTAGACTCAGAGAGATGCCCCTGTTTTGACGCTCTGGCCCGCATCCTGGGGGGCGGGACGATCTGTGCCCCCCAGATGGTCATCGACCCTGGGGCAGAGGGCCCTGACCAGGGCATGGAGGAGGAGGAGGAGGAGGGCCAGGAGCCGCAGGAGCCCGGAGGGAGCGTGCCGCGCAGCTAGGACCCCTGAGCCTCCCAGCGGACCTGTCACCGGAGTCATCCGGGGAGGCAACAACATGTGAGTGCCATCACTGTCCCCTTATGGGACTGTGTGTGTGAGTCTTGCTGACCACAGATCACGCAGCAACCTGTGCATGTGCGAGCACGTGCCGTGCCACACCTGGGCACGTGGCCCCAGCTGGCTGCCAAGCAGGGGCCTTGGCCTGTTAGCCACACACGTGTGAAGAGACATGACATGCTCCTGACCCCAGGGTGGGACAAGGCAGGATGCTCTCCCTCCACAAGCCCCCTCTACATAGAGACAGGGGACATTCCCCCCCCCCCACACTATATATACAGCACAGGGGCACGGGTGCAGTCGCGGGGCAGCTCCCACTCCCGGGGATAGCAGGTCATCCCGAACATGGCCTGTGTGCAAGCACATTGGCTCTGATGGTGCGGAGAACTGTCGTCCTCGCCTTGCAGAGTGGGGCTGGGCTTCACCTACTGTATCCCCAAGGATAACTGACCACTTCTCTTGTTTTTCCACAGCCACACCAGCTGTGAGTGGAGGACACACCACACCACCCAGGCAGGCCCACCCGTGCAGTGGAGGGGTACCAGCAGGAGCACCTTTAAGCACAGGCCTCAGATAGCCTCAGGCAGAAGCCACACAAGGTAACTCCTGACCTGATGCCCTGCCAGAACTGGTTCCAGCCGGCCTTAAATGCGATTCAGCATCCAATCAGCATGGACGCTATTTCGAAATGCATTTTGTGTCTAGACACGTTATTTCAAAATAAGATATTTCGAAATAACTATTTTGAAATAACGCTGTAGTGTAGACACACCCTGAGAGATTTGGGCTTACTTAGTCTGCAGAAGAGAAGAGTAAAGGGGGATTTGATAGCAGCCTTCAACTTCCTGAAGGGAGGTTCCAATGAGGATGGAGAGAGGCTCTTCTCAGGGGTGTCAGATGGCAGAAGGAGGAGCAATGGTCTGAAGCTGCAGTGGAGGAGGTCTACATTGAATATTAGGAAAAACTATTTTACTAGGAGGGTGCTAAAGTACTGGAATGGGTTATCTAGGGAGGTGCTGGAATCTCTATCCCTAGAGGTTTTTAAGTCTTGGTTTGACAAAGCCCTGGCTGGGATGATTTACCGGTAGTTGGGATTGGTCCTGCTTTGGGCAGGGAGCTGGATTCGATGTGACCTCCTGAGGTCTCTTTGAGCCCAAGAGTTCTAAATGTGTCACCAAATTTGACCTGACAATCACTCTGTAATTTTTAGGATAGAAAGATTAGGAAGCCGCTTTCTAACAGTATGAGATTTGCTTCTTGTTTGGTTCAAGAAAGTCTAAAAGACTGAACTTAAAGTCTCATAAAAAAAATAACCTATGTCCTCTTCATTTCACGATCTGCACAGAACTTATTCCCATCCCACAAAAGTGCTATGTTATTTGTTGACAAGTTAGCCTGAGTTAGTCACACTGTATGCTTTACCAACTCCTTACGAATAAGAATTATGATGTTAGTCACATAGCAAATGGATAAAAGAAAAGTTCTATAAATGTACACTGTCTCCATTGCTCTTTGATCTTTCTATAGCCCAGCCAACATGTCTCCCTTTATGTTCCTAGTACAGGGTGATTTAAAAGTTGCCTTTGAGCAGTTCAGCATTAGTCTTGCATTAGACAGGAGATATTCCTGCTTCAGCTGTGTATGAGATTTGATGTCAACCTTTATGTCATGAATTGCTTTCATCCAGCTCAGGGCAGCAGGCTTTTAAATATCATCCATCAACTCTGTGTGCCACCTGTGAGACATTGTTTTCAGCAGTCCTTCAGAAAAGAATGACCACTGTTATGAGCTAGAGTGGCAGAAGAAGACGGAGTGGCAGGACAAAGCTGGATTTCACTTGATGAATTGTGCTACTAAAGTAACATGGGGACAGGCAAAGTCTAATGAAAACAAATGGTTTCATTAGTTGTCCAAACTTTTTGTACATTAACTATCTGTGTTGTATGGCAGGTTCACAGTTCAAAGTTAAGAAAGCTTTGTAAGTAAGGGTCTGAAAGTGTCAGACACTCAGCACTCACCAAGATCAGGCTTATATCTAGAAATAATGCTATTGCTATCTAATAGTGTATTTCATCGATACAGTGCTATTAATCCACAGGATCTGAAAGCACTTAGCTAGCTATAACAAATATCACTGAACCCAGCATTGAAATTAAGACACATCTGGGTTGGAATGTAGAATGCTGAGTACTACCACGACAGTCCCATTGACCCCAGTGGGTTTAGCCCCGTAGTGCTGAATTTGTTAAGCCAGTGTGTGGGCTGCTGAGCTACTAAGGCATTTAACTTGGTTTTAAAATCAGCCTATTAGTTTCATTTTTAAATATTTGTTACTAGAAGACTTACCTGGTTTTGCTGAACTCAAATAATTTTTGTTTTTTGGAAAATAAAATGAAAATGTACTTGCTTCATTTAAATCATTGCTCTGGGGCGGGGCTGGGGATGAGGGGTTCTGTACGCAGGCTGCTCGGTGGAGTTAGGACTACCCCAGCCCTCTCTCACCACAGCAGGTTGAGGCCAACTGAGAAGCAGCTCTCCATAGCCGCTGCAGCTCCAGGGGGCACAGCCAGGCCAGGGTTGCATGTCTCCTGGCTGGGGTAGGTCCAGGTTCATCTGCTCCTTATGCCCCCCAGTCAGTACAAAGAAGCAGCAAATTGTACACTTTCCCCATACTCCCTGAAAGAATGGAACAGCCAGCAATGTTCCCATACACACAAATCAGGGGAGTCAGGGTGGGGTTCAGCCCCGTGGCCCTCCCTAAAGGGCACCAGGGGCTTGGAGGAATGGGATTGGGGCAGTCCTGGATCAAGGGGGTGCACCCCTAGCCAGCCCCATTCACTGCCTGGTGATTCTTTGTCTCTTCCAAATGGTTTTATGAGACGCAATCCTTTTTCAGCCACATCCCATTTTCCTGGCACAACTAAACCCTTACCTTGCTTTAAGTTATGACAAGAGGAAGCTGTGTACTGAATTTGGTGGTCATAATTCTTACAGTTTAAAAGGAGTTCTTGAGCAGATGGACAAACAGACTGACGGACAGTCAGACATACAGACAGACAAATTCTCTGAAATATATACTAGATTGTAAACTGTTTGCGGGCAAAGGCGATCTTTTTTATAGTTTGCTGAGAACAATGGAACTGGGGCCTTTAGAAACACCACAATACAAATAAATATAATAATGAAAAAAGGTAATTGTAGGAAGTTAGTGACAAGCACTGGCTTGACTGCCCTCGAGGCTGAAATCCTCTGGGTATCCTAAGGACAGTTATTGCATGGATAGTGCCAGGACAAGCTTCTCGCTTGGCCACGTGCCCCAACCCTGACCTGAAAAGACACTTCCCCTCTCAGAGGGGTGATAGAGTAATTAATCTGCCTCTAAGACTATTCAATCATTGTCTTCTTGGATGAGATTGCTAATTGGGGTTCTTATTGTGGTGATGTTGCCACCTGCCCACCAGGAAACTGACTGAGGACACCAGCTCATTTCATATTGCCACATAACAGCTGTCAGTAGGTAATGACTTTCAGTCCCTGCCAACCCTGTCTGGGTTTGAACCAGTAACTTAGACACAAAAGACTTCTTTCTTATTAGTCCCAGTCCCCTGAGCCATCCAGTTCCCCAGCAGCAGATGTCTCATATGTGAGTGTCAAAACAAAGGCAATTGTGTTTCTAAAGTACAGATTGAATAAATGTTTGTAACATATTAGTCTTAAAATATTAAAAGAATGATAGTGCATGTATTGACACAGCAAAGCTCCTATTGGTTTTAGTGGATGCAGCATTTTAATATGTGGTATAAATCCAGAGGGTTGTAATTCAGAATACTGAAATGCAAATGTAACACTGACTTTACACACCTCTGACTAGCCAAACTTTGAAGCCATTCTGGCTGCTTAATGCTGTTCTAACTTTCATGCAATCAGAGATATCTTTGTTTGTGTCTCTTAAACACATATCATCCATCGCCATTTCACTAAACAATTACACAATTCGTTTTCAAATAGAAAGGTTGTTTAGTTTATTTATTATATTAAGGTCTTTAAGGAGGGCCAGTCAATGTAGCTGGGAAAGAAATAATGGCTGCTGATGAGCAAAAACTCCATTAAAGTCAGTAGAGCTGTCTTCATTTGGGCCAACAATGATTTTGGCTCATCTTGTTTACCATGAGGCTCTCTCATTGAGATTAAAATGCCACAGACACTGCTGTCTAATGGAACTGATAAAATATTGCAAAATAATCAGCTTCTGAGAAGATATGTAAAGGGAATGAAATACTAGCAGCCAAGTGATATCAATTGGTTTGGTATCAATTTCTCAGGAGCCTGATCCTGTTAACACAGTTGTATGTGCTAATCCTAGGAATTTTTTGCAGAAATACTTCTAAGAAAATATGCAATTGGAAAAGGAAATAGAAATGGCAATAAATCATTACCTGGGAAGAGTATAGGTGCCCATAAAACAAAATCCCCCAAACAACTAGTAAGTCTTCAGAGCTCTGCTGTTTAGAGAAAAGCCAGTCACAGCAAGAGTCACGTTGTCAATTAAGCACTTGTAGCACAGAAAACTGTGCTGCCAAACAGGATCCTTTGTTGCTCTCCTTTTTTGCCCTTGGTAGTCAGGCTTTTGTAGGGAGCTGGTTTCACCAGTCATTCATGGGAGTCCCTGGGGCAGTAAAATGTTTGACTGAAAGAACCTCCTCTACGGCAAGAAGCTCTTCCAGTTGGTCAAGTTGGGAGAGTTAAAAGAAGAATAAAAGTGCAATTGTTTGCAGGAAGGAGGAGGGAAAAACCAATGTATCAACACTGTTTTAAACAGTTTCACTCCCCTTTGCCACCAGTTACTCAGGGTGCATGTTGTTCAGATTCTGATCTAATGTACACTGTTGTAAATTTGAGATCATTTCAGTGAAGTCAGTAAGGAGGTGTAACTGGCCCTGTATCTTTGTATTCTCGTCTAGGGCTCTAATCATAGATCAGGACCTCCTTGTACTCCGTGCTGTACAAACATAGAAAAAAACCCTGATGGTTCCTTCCTGCCATGATTAGTTTATCTCTCCGGCATACCAAACTTGCACAGAGAGCGTGCCATTTTGTATCACCTGCCTGAACCATGTAATAACACCAGCAAAACTCTATTGTAGAGTAAGCTGCATTATCTGCCATTTAGCCAGTGACTTATTGTGGATAAAAGGAGAAACAACTGATACTTTAACCACAAGAGATGGAGCAGACAGAAAGGAGATTAATGCCTCCTCCTGGTTTTACACATGCTGCAAAAGACTCTGCACTAAGGCTCACCCACAATAAGCTATCTCTTGCCATAAGCAACCACTCAGGTTTTCTGGCACAATTGTGTTAGAGCTTTGGGCTCTGCATGCATTTGGATCAAGGCAAATTCCCTAATCATAATCAAGGTTTCAGTCTCCATGTGAAGAACTCCTTCCAGGCCAACCTCGGTAACAGGATTCACAAGGTAAGGAGAGAAGATTTCTTTTGAACATAGAAGAGGGAACAAAACAGTAAAATGAAAGAATAAAGAATATCCCTGCTTGTGCTGCCTGGGGCCAAACATTCGAAGGCAAGCAGGTGCTGCACATCAATTTGCTTCCTCTCTCTACCGCAACAGCAAGTAACAGATTGTATTTGTGTATGTGGGGGGATCACTGGCATTTCTTGACTCCACTCTTCAAACTCACCCATCATTAAATTTGATCTGGCACGGGGGGCAAGAGGGCCATCATTTGTGGCTGGTGTGGACTCCTCTGCACTGTTTCCTTTGAATTGCACTTTTTTGGCTGCTACTTTTATAATTACTGCTGTGCAATGACAGTATGTGAACGGCTGCAGAAATGAGCATTACATTTAGTTCTGAAAGGGGTGAGTTCTTGTCTCATTCTTATCTGTTGTGGGAGTGAGTTCTATAACCCAGGCCAGCTCTTGCTGCAGTTCTGTCTCCCGCAGTCACGAATCACTCCCCTGGTTTTGTTGTTTGAATGGAACATAGTTGTCATGGGTAATCATGGTCATGAAAGGAGAGGTGATCTCTTCTCAGGTAGCTAGGACCTGTCCTTTGAAGGACTTTGGCTATCTGCACCAAGACCTTGAACTGTACACTGGACTCAGGAGAGAGTTCATGCAAACTGCCCAGAGTTCTGGGAAGGACATGTTTGTGTGGGCTTACATTACTATGCAGACAGGAGTTTAGTACCAAGAAGCTTTTCTAGTGTACGTGGCCTCATTCCTAGATACAATGATTGGAGATAATCGAGCCTGGAGTTCAAGAATGCAAGGGTCATTGTGGGTGGTTCTGGGCTGGATACGATGCAGCAGAGTCTTTTGGCCAGCTGCACACGAGTGGGTGTTTTTGTTGCCATGGGTATTTGGACGTTGATCCAACTGCAATGAGGAGTTCAAAGGCTGTCCCCACTCTCCAGACACAGTGAGGGCTTGATGTGTCTCCACAATGCCTCCTGCATGGATGGTGGCCACAGGGCCTCAAACAAGGCAAATTATTCAGTGTAGGAACATCTCACATTTTTCTTGACACCAAGAAATTAACAGATCAGAAACTTTCCCATTATAACACACTAAAGCAAGGCTGTGAAAATAGGAACAGAATGGCTTAGGAGATTTTAATGAGCTCATGGGCCAGATCTGCTGGCATAAATCATTTTAATTTCATTAATGGCATCACACTGATTTACACAAGCTAAGGCTCTGGCCAATAGGGTCTTTCACCTCTGGGTCATTTGTTTGAAGCTGACTCAGTTTAGTAGCATTCCAGTTCAGCCAATCAATAGTTACCTATAAGCCACAAGGGCATGGTGGTAAATGGATAACAGGTTCTTTGTGTCCTTCCTCATCTTAGGAGGCAAGTGTTCAGAACACAAAACAACTCACAGTTGGCATTAATTGGCACCCTTGCTGTCATTCCCAGCAGAGAGACAAAGGACTGAATGGGACTGAACCACTTAACATGGTTCTGGGTTGCTACCTACTCATGTCTGAGTTGGGGCACATTGGTATGGGTAAGCTTGCACTGCGGCTGGCTTTACTGAATGTACTTTGTGCCAAGAGGACTTTGTTTTCCAGGGCTGTCAATTTTGGAATCTTTCATGAGCATTAAATTCATTTTTAATTAGGGGGAGGGGAAGAATACATGAAATAAATGCAAATTCATAGCCATGGCTGATCGATTAAGCCTGTTGAAATTCTGCACAACATCAAAATAAAAGCCTGCAGCAAGGTTTAAAGTAACATCTAGGGAGAGGAATTCAAATTGTATCCCAAATGTAAATTTTACTAAGCTTGACGTATGTCTGCTCTGCAAATGAAAGGGAGAGACTTATAATAAGATCACAAACACAGGAATCTTTGCTGAACTGACTATTCAGTGTTAGAACAGCTCATGAATCTGACAGATTCTCTCCCAGCTGTTAAAACTATCATAACCGCAAGGCAATTATTTCCACCCATTCAAAGTTTTACTTGTGTGGCAACAACCAAATTGCTACAGATATGTAAGAATAAGATATGCACACTGTTTGGAACAGAGCATTGAACTTTCTTTAGAAAACAATACAACAGAAAATGGGCGATGAATACAAAAACAAGGCAAAGGAACTTGCTATCTTAACGACAAACACAAGCCAACTTGGCATTGTTCTAAAACACAGAGTGAGACAAACTGTGCCAAACAGAATCATGCAAATGAGAAGCATGCAAGAAATTTAATAAAATGCATTGCCAGGATAAAGAACAGAAGTTGTACTAACAACAGTCACATTAAACCTTGCAATAACAAACCTATTACCCAAAATGCCACCTGGGGCTTCCATTGGCTCAAATGTTGAAAGAGTGGAATTCTTGCTCCAATTTGTATTCAAACAGCAACCCCCTTTGTAACTGTATCCAAGTCCTATTGTCAGTTTGAGTCATGTAGACACCATAGAAGATTTAATACAGTCACCTGAACACTAAGAATTGCTTGCTGTGGCTGTTGATCATAAATCAAGGAAGGTAGATTTACTTAGTCAAGTAACTTTGTACACTTATATTAGTAAAGAGGACTAAAATGAGCCAGGATTCCCAGCAATGTTCTGGTTTAGATACTCTCTGTCTACTCACTGTGCTCTTGGGAGCAGCAGGCAGCATATTCATATTTACAAGGCTTCCATTCCCCTGATACTTCTCAATTGTGCTGAGGCCCAAATGTCAAGCACAATGAGGGTCAAAGATCTAAAATGAGAACACAAAGCAAAGCCTTAAATGATATGGGATTCGTTTAGTTAGCATTAACAAGAAAACATGAGCTGAAGCTGCTACATTCTGATCTGAATTTCAAACACTATACCCTGGAGGTGTTCAGATCTGAGAATCCTTCTTCAGTTTACTGGAAACCTTGGGACCATTTGCAAAATTGGATCTGGTTTAGAATTCTAAATGCCCTTGTTATTCAGATGCATATGTGCCGACTCAGCACCCACGAGGAAAAATTAGTGGGCACTGAGCGCCCAACAGCAGCCAAGCTCCTACCCTCTGCTTCTGTTGCCCCCTGCATCTCTTGCCCACTGGTGGCCCTGCTGACCGGCTCATCCCCCACGCTCCCAGCGCTTCTGGAGTGCCACAAACAGCTGATATAAGGCATTCAAGAAGTTCCGGGAGGTAGAAGGAGAAGTGAAGACAGAGTGCACTCAGGGGAGGAGCTGGGAAAGAGGCAGGGTGGAAACTTAATGGAACTGGTGGAATGGGATGGGGTTTGAGGGAAGAGGTGGAATGGGGAGGGATGGAATAGGGCAGGGTGGGAGCAGAGCAGGGGCAGGAAGAGGCGGGACCTGGAGAAAGGATGGAGTGGGACAAGCATTCCCCACCTACAGGGGAAGTCAGTGCCTATGTTCTGATGTGTTTTCTTTCAACCCCATTTGTCTGTAACCTCAGCTTCATGATTCAACATATTTTAATGATTTAACCTTCTCAAAGAGTAGTACCAATGGTAGTTACCAAGTGGGGTCTCACATGTGACAGTCGTGGGTATGGTAATATTCAACATTTTAATTAATGACTTGGCTAATGGAATGGAGGTTATGATTATAAAAACTGAGACTGGCCCCCAAGTGGGGAGCGGTGGCAAGGACTTTGGAGGTCAGGATTAAAATTCAAAATGATCTTGACAAATTGGAGAATTGGTCTGAAATTGACAAGATGAAATTCAATACAGACAAATGCAAAATATACACTGAGGAAGGAAAAAACAAATGCAGAACTACAAAATGGGGAATAGCTGATTAGGTGGTAGTACTGGTGAAAAGAATCTGGAAGTTATAGTGGATCACAAATTGAATATGAGTCACCAATGCAATGCAGTTGCAAAAAAGGCAAATTTCATTCTGGGCTGTATAATAAAATGTTGTATTTAAAACCTGGGCTGTCACTGTCCCACTAGACTTGGCCCACATGAAGCCTCCGCAGGTATACTCTGTTCAGTTTGGAATGTCCCACTTTAAGAAAGATGTGAACAAACTGGAGAGAGTCCAGAGGAGAACAACACATGTGATAATGGTTTAGAAAACCTGACCTATGAATAAGGCTGCAAGTGTGTCACAGAAGTCATGG
Organism: Apalone spinifera; assembly: GCA_030068395.1. NCBI lineage: Eukaryota > Metazoa > Chordata > Testudines > Trionychidae > Apalone > Apalone spinifera. The sequence goes on from CM057848.1 coordinate 22,154,978, forward strand.
ATTCTGTGATTTTTGGGGACCTTTGGGATTTCTGCAGCAGCCAATGTACTTGCCTGAGCAGCTCAGGCAACCCCTGGGCTAGCTGTATTGGCTGCTGCTGGGGCAGTCTTGGATCTTCTCCAGGTCCAGCAGCTGCAGGAGCTGAGCGTCGAAAGGGGCTCAGAGATGGGGGTTGGGGTGCAAGAGGACTGAGAGCTTTAGACTGTGCTTACCTTGGGTGACAGCCCCCTCCCTGAGCTCCAAGGCAGAGGTGCAGCTAGGCAATTCTGCATGCTGCCTCTGCTTGCAGGCAATATCCCCATTTGGGAGTGGGTTTTTTTTTTGCTTAACAACTCTCAGGGTCCTTTTTTTTTGGTATTTTTTCTGAAACCATCTGGCAACCCTAATCGTCACCGTTGCTTCCAGAGAGCTGTGAGGAGCCTGTCATCCCTGCCACCCTACTCACCCGCCCAGTACGAGCAGACCCCTTCCCCGGGCTGCCCTTCCTGAGCACCCGCAGCACCCTTAGGTTGCTCCCCTCAAGTTTAGTCAGGGAAGGGGAAGTGAGCAGGTGGGCCTCACCAGCCCCAGAGCACCAGGGGGGAGTAGGGCATGTGGCATGGTCCCAGCCCCGGAGCACCAGGAGGGCAGGTGCTGGGGGCAGCAACAGTCCGCCCCCACAATTCCTACAGCAGGCATTCTGGGGCAGAGTGTAGGCAGGGCCATGCCTGGTGATTTGAGAAGGCTACTGGACGCCCCTGCCAACAGTGATGAGAAGGTGAGAGTACCTGAATGGGAAATTACCTATTGTAATGGGAGAACCACTCAGTATGTTCATTATTTTAGACCTTGGTTTAGGATGTCAAATTTGCATATGAATTCCAGCTTAGCAGTTTCTCTCTGTAGTCTGTTTTTGAAGTTTTTCTGTTTGAGAATGGCAACTTGCAAGTCTGAAGCTGTGTGTTCAGGCAGGTGAAGTCACAATTGAAAGATATGTGACCCTCTCTTAAAGAGTGGGGTGCTGTTTAATTTGAATCTCCTCAAAACAGCAAAGTCAGCTGGGTGAGAATAAATGTGGCAATAAGACAATCTCATAAGGACATAACCCTATTATTTTCCAATTCCTATCATAGAGTACTAGAACTGGAAGAGACCTCAAGAGGTCATCAAGTTCACTCCCCTGCCCTCACAGCAGAACCAAGGTCATAGGCAAGACCTCTATCAAGTTTCATCCTGTGTTTTTATTTCACTGATACCAGTCTAGAACCATGCATGATCATAACTATTTCTCATATAATATAATCCTTGTTAACAGTAGATCTCAAAGAGCTTCTTGTTCTTTTAATGTATTTATTTTCACAACATCTATAAGGGTGGGAAGTGTTATTATCCTTATTTTATTGATGGTGAAAGAAGACACAGAGAGGTTAAGTGATTTGCTCAAGGCCAAACAGGAAGAGTGCAAAACTGGGACATGGCAGGACAAGAAACTGAATCTGGGATTCCTTGGGCTCAGCCACTGCCTCACGCCCTGGACCACCCTTTCTCTCTGGAATCTTTATCTATAATGCCTTCTGATGGTGAAGCACAGAGAGGGATCACCCATCAAATGAAGCCAATGGTGAAACTCCCATTGACTTGGATGGTATCAGATCAGGCCTTGTAAAATACGGAGTGCATCTTACGAGGTGCTAAATGCCTTCAGCTCCTAAGAAATCAATGAGGGTTTAGTGCTCACTCCTCACAGGAGACATTCAGCATTTGCACAATAGGATCCATTCCCTCAGATACCTCCACCCTTCTCCTGTGGGTTGTGCATGTATCTAAGGACAGGGTTTGGCCTCAGGGCCATACGATTATGTCATGGCAACTGAAGAAATTAAGCTTTGTGATCACCTCAGAGCCCAGAAATGTAGGTAAACTTATTTGTCATTTACTGTACGTAATTAATGCATCACATATGATTTTAAGAGAACATTTAAAAAAACTAAGCAATGTTAACAATGGGCCCCATTAGGTTAGATAGGATTACAAATATCTGTAGAAGAGATTGAAGCTTCCATGTTTCTGGGCATAAGCCAATATGTAACAAATAGCGGTTAAAAAGAAGACCCCTTGTATAGTCTTCATAAGACTATCTTACAAGCCACTGTCAGACGACACTGATCCAGTCTGGCTACATGTATGTCCCCCCCCCCCCATCTCCCTGATTTCTTATATATTCTGTAAGAGGGAAAATATTTTTAGGTTTTTTAAAACATTTGATTTCAAGATCTTAATGGAACAGCTTATTGTTGGATTCTGGCAGATGAAGTGACTCAGCTAATGTTGCCTGTAGTTCATTTGAGATCCTGTTGATTAAAATGTTAGGAGTGGTTTTGAGATTTTCTTAACACTTGGAAAATTACTTTGATATCACTGGCCTGAAATGCAGTCTTCTGATTATACTATGAAATAGGATTCCACCCACCCACCCACTTAACTAGCAGTGAAATTTGTGCTATAACTGTTAAATATAAATATTCAGGGACAGATTCTGAGAAGTGCTGATCACCTGTAGATCCCAAGAGAGAGCTGCATGTGCCCTGAGCCTCTTAGGACTTTGACCTTACATCTTAAATAATTATCTTTACTTATCTAAATATTGGTATAATTTTTTCAAAGGGTAGGTGAAAAAACCCACCAACTCAGTAGGGCTGGTTAGAATATTTTAAGGAAAATGAAATTTTGATGAAAAATGTCCACAAAATGTAGCATCATCACCATAGTTAACACTCTTAACACTCAGGGAAACAAAAAAGAGAGCTGGCTTAGCATTCTCTCTGCAGTGCTGTTAAAGGTCTCTGGAACTGATCTGGGCCCAATAGTGTTACTGGAAAAATGCAGGAAACTGTGGTCTAGAGGCTCATCTAGACTTCGCTAAAGTGTCGAAAGAGAATATGCAAATTCCATGGGAATTTGCATATCTTCTTCTGATCTCACTTTTGAAAGTGGAGCTTTCGACAGTGAAATTAGTCTGGACACATTTTTTTTGGCAACTCCCCTTTTTCAAAAAGCTGCATAAACCTCATTTTTTGAGGAAGAGCGGCATTTCAAAAAAGGGGGGGGGGGGGCTGCGGAAAAAAACCCACGTCCAGACTACTTTCACTTTCGAAAGCTCTGCAGAGCTTTCGAAAGTGAGATCGGAAGAAGATATGCAAATTCCCGTGGAATTTGCATATTCTCTTTCGACACTTTAGCGTAGTCTAGATGAGCCCTAGAAGAGAGCTTCCTGTTTGTTTTTTTTCAGAGTGTAGACCACATTTAGAGGATTTGTCCAGTGGACACCTTCCCTCCCATTCACTATTGCATGAACCACAAAATTTGGTCTACTATCTCACAAAGCATTTATCTCAAATCTAAGTAACACATTATACAATAGCAATTTTAGGACCTGACTTTTGGATTGGTGAAGAATTTGCCTGCAGTGGTCGATCACAATTTTAATTGTTCCCTACTGTAGGATTTTTTCTTTTTTTTCTGGTGCATTTTTCCTGTTTATTAGCTTCTAAATTATGAAGCAAATGGATGCTCTCACATCTTATGATGAAATTCCCTATTGATATCAGCTAGAATTTCAAAACAGAATGAAGGAAATATTTGGCCTAGTTATAGTAGCTGAACTCAGTACTAAGAGGTGCTGCAGATGTTACCAGGATCTTACCTTTATTTTGTATCTCAGCTAGAGGGACTAATATGGTGACAGATCCCATTCATTGGGTTTTTTTCAGTGAATCTGGTCCTGATCATATAGAGGATAACAAAAGAAGAATTAAACAAGACAGCTAGCTCTGAAATGCTCAGACTCAAATTATTTAACCAGAGTTGGGACAATAGACAAATGTCATGTCCACAAATCAGGAATGTGGCAAGAGCTTTGCTGTATGCAACAGAAGCGTTTGCTGTTGTAACCTGGATTGAGCATTTCAAAATTTTAATCAAGGAATAGTCCTTGGCACTGGTTTTTGGAAAAAGACTATTAGGAATGAAGATTTATCACTTGGCTAAGTGACTAACGAAGTTTAGACTCTAAAGTTGTGGTGTCCAACCAGTTCTATAGAAAACTAGCCACACTCAACCAGGCAAATAGCCACACATGGCTAGTGGCTAGCATCCTAGACACCACGGCACTAAAGGTTGGGTCTTGTTATCTGGTGTGAACTGGTGTTGCTCCACTGATTTGAGAATCTGGCCCCCTGTATTCGATGGCAAAGGGTTCATTCTGAACTGGTTTGTAGCATTAGGTAATCTAGATAAGCAACTCTCAGCCTGAGAGAGCAGGAGAGCCACTTTATCAGCGTATGTATTCACAAGGAGTTAAGTGACACTGGGGCAACCCGTTGCAAGACCTGTGTCCTGATATTGCATCCTAAGATTTAATCACCGCATAGAATTGTGAGACACACCACAGTGTGTACCATGGTTATTTGGGGAAAGATTCACTGCAAATTCATCCAATGCAATGGGTCAAATTCATCTCTGATGCAAGCAGGGACAAATTCACTGGTGTCAATGTGCCAGAGGTGAGTTCGGGCTCATTTCTCCTCTCATTCTTCACTCCAGGCAACTGCTTAGAGGAATAGGAGAAGCCTGGTGCTTCTTGTGCTCCATTGTAAGTCATTTTTAGAGCACTCATGGGATCTGGCTCCTCTTCCTGAGGCCAAATCTCAACCTGAGATGTGGGATTTCTGAGATCATAAAATCAGTCTCAAGAGGAAAAGCACTAGCCTAGATCAGTGTTTTTTGTAATACTGACTCAGTCCTGTAGAGGGAATGCTTTGGTAAGACTTAAGTGATGTAATGTGTAATTTCCAACACCAGGCATCAAATTCTCCCCTAGTGTAACCCCACTCAATTCAGTGGCATGACACCTGGGATGAATTTGGTCCTGTAACTTTTTCTGAAAACTCTTGTTATGTTACACAATGGCTTAATAAATTAAGCCCTAATTAAGTTAAAAAAAGAATAATGAGTAATTCTGTGACACTTTAGAGACTAACAAATACATATATATTATCATGAGCTTTTCTGGGTAAAACCCACTTCTTCTGATAAGATGAGCTTGAGTGAAAAAAAAGGGGGACCCTCAGAATAAGTAGGGAAGGGAGGGGCAGGGCGAAGAATGTCCTTTTGAATTCAGTGCAAGTGATAAGCTTTTTATGCCCATGTAATACTGCCTCAAAGACTATGATGACATGCATATTAGAATGACTTTTCATTCACAACTCCTGGCTGGCTCAGCAGCCAAATGTAACAAATCAAATGTTTGGTGTGTTGTTTATGAACTCTTATTTTCCAGTGGAAATTGACCTAGCAGAACCATAATTCTATCTGAACCACATAAGGGAACTGGCTTTGTTAGCTGGCTGTAGAAAGCACAAGCCCCTCAAAAAATATCCCAGGATGTGTATTGTTTGTTGGGATAAAAGCAATAAACTTATTTCAATACCTTAACAGTTACTGTTGATAATAATACCTTACACTGATGTAGTCACTTCCCTCCAAAAATCTCTCAGAGTATTGCAGACATGCCTCACAACATCCATCAGAGCCACTCTAAACATGGGTAAGAAGAGGCAGAGAGAGATTGTGACATGCCCAACATGATTAAGAATCAGTGACAAAACTGAGAACAGAGGCAGGAGCTCTCTTAGCTCTCAATCCTAACTAGATAACACCTTCCCTCATCATCTTCCCAAGCTGACAATATTTTGGCTATTTAAAAAGCACTGCAGTACTCATATTTAGATCAGTGAGAGCCCTCCCTACCAAATACAGGTCATTCATGTCTATTTGCTCCTAGTGGATGTCTGTATCCTTATATACTAAGCATTAAACAATGATCTATCTTCTTAGCCTATGCTAATATATATGAATACTTCCCCACACAGAGTTCTTTTGTCCACTAAGCTAATTCTTTGTAAAGCCAACTATAGAGCAGATTCATCCAGTTTCCTCCAGAAGAAACAATCCAGAAAAAAACAGCTTCTCTGGGGAACAAGGTCAACTCTGACGCCACAAAGTTAATTTCTGTGCTGCAAATCAAGGGCAGCCCTGGTAATATGCTGCCCGGTCTAGCCACATCCATTTGATCTTGCACCCCATTGCACAATCATCACTGCCTTCTCCTCCCAGTGATGTTGTGGAATGACATCTATGAACAACTCCCTCTGCCTTCACCCTTCCTTCCTTCTTTCCCTCCCAGCAAATTAAAGGTAATTCTGCAAAAGAAGATGGATCACTCCTGAAACCACGGAGCTGAGCTAGCTTGGGACGAGCCCTTTTTACTTCCTATAAGAGAGGATGTAAATAAAGGGCTTGCCCCAGGAAATGCTTGGATGCTGGAGATATGATGGAACCCAGTGATGTTACAAAACAAATCACTGTACAGGTTGGACCTCCCTTGTCTGGCAGCCTCAAGACCTGACTGGTCTCAAATGAGGGGATTTGCCAGACCAGGGGAGGTTGCTTACAACATGGCCCGTGCTGTCCTGCTGCCCCTGCTAGGGCTCCAGCTTAACCTCATTGGTGCTTGCCCAGCTGTGGCTGCCACTGTCGAAGCTCCACAGCCAGGGATAGAGCTGCCTGGCTACTGCCGGGGCCAGAGCTCCAAGGCTGGGGATAGAGCGCTGGGTCCGGAGCTCTGTGGCTGCCACTGCAGTCCCCAAGCTCCGCGGCTGGGGCCAGAGTTCCGCAGCTGCCACAGCCGGGCCCCTGCTATTGCCTGGTTGCAGGGGGCAGAGATCCCTGCTGTGCTACCCGCTCTTCTGTGCCTTACCCCCTGGCTAAGTCTCTGTGCCTCCCTGCCGCTCCTGCCCGGCAGCCCAACCTCCCTATACCTGGGCTCCAAGAACATCCTGCCAGACCAAAGAGTCCCAGTTAAGGGAGGTACAACCTGTATTTGCATAGCAATATGGAATCAATGGACTGAGGAGTGGGAGACCTGGTTTTAATTCTCTGCTCTGCATCAAGTTGCTGTGTGACCCTGGCCAAGTCACTTTGCCACTCTGTATCCTGGCTTCTCTGAAAGAGCAATGCTTTTCCTCACATGCCAAGATCTGTCCATGAGAAGTCACAGAGCAGTAATGTTATTAGTCATGCAAGATACCAGAGGTATCCCAGAAAAGCTCTGCCACATCCAAGGAACACATCTATTTTTCTGAAAAAAATGTCAGAAAAGCGGACATGTTTTTTTCAGCATCCCTGTAAACCTCATTTTATGAGGAAGAAGGGATGTCCTGAAAGAGGGTTTTTTCCCAAAATTTGGCCCCATGTAGACAGGCTAAATTTAGAAAAAGCCTCTTTTCTAAAGTAAATCGGAAAAAATATGCAAAAGGTCCCAGAATAAGGGATAGCACAAAGCTGAGCTGCTCCAGTGACCCTGACATACATTTCTCCAGACAATACTTTTTATAACTGTGTGGTGGGAGGGGCAGTTGCTGTGTCAGTTAGGATATGTCTAGACTACATGCCTCTGCCGACCAAGGCATGTAAATTAGACATACCGACAAAGCCAATGAAGCAGGGATTTAAATATCGCCGCTTCATTAGAATAAAAATGGCCACCGCGTTGTGCCCTCTCAGCTGTTTTGTCGGCACGAAGCAGCAGTCAAGACGGGGATTGGTTGGCAAGGAAAGCCTT
>CM057848.1:22162737-22176508 GCA_030068395.1 Apalone spinifera
GGAAAGCCTTTGCCGACCGATCCTGTAAACCTCGTTGCACGAGGCATAAGGGATCGGTCAACAAAGGCTTTCCTTCATTGACTATGTCCGTATGTCTAATCTACATGCCTCGTTCGGCAGAGGCATGTAGTCTAGACATACTCTTGATTAGCAAGATGCAGCAGACATACTCCTCCACCATATGCAGCCACTTGTGTGGACAGGCTCCTGGCTCCACCCCCTTTCTGCCCACTTTCTCAAGGGGGGGGCTGGATACATAGCCCCTGCTCTTCCAAGACATGGGTTCATCCAGTGCAGGGGAATGCAGTCGGACTCCCCTGCATGGCCATGGAGAATCCAGTCTTAATCTAGTTCCAAACCGGCAGGCATTCTACAATTCCACTCTTCATCAAGCCAGGCGTTATTCTGTATTTAGCATAATAGGATATGACCTACGACCTCTTATTTTTAAAATGGTGTCCTCTTGATCTTACACAATTGCTGTTTTGACAACATGAGTTCCTGCTTATGAACAAGAACTGTACAGCAGGCCAACCTAACATGACTTCTCATTAGCAAAGTGTAGGGAAGTGCTTGGATTTAGTCATTTCCCAATAGGGGATAAAACCCTCATACTGTATTGGAGCCCAAGGTATTTTGCCACTTGGTGCAAACGGATCCAATGTAAAGGCCAGAAATGTGTTCTTCGTAAGTAGACTGGGTAGCTGACGCGATTAAATAATACTGGGGATGAGAGGTATAGCCCACACTCAGGGTTCTAGCAGATATCCTCCATCTCAGACTCTTGTGTTACCCTATAATCTTTAGGAGCCAGGGATAAAAGTCAGCCTGGCTTAGGGACAGTTTGGAATGGAGAGGAATGAGTTCTAGCAAAGACAGGGAAATCCCTCTCTTCTGCTCCAATGAGGAGTAGGGAATTGTCTTTATTTACAGAGGTCATTTCCAGGGGCAGAGATCAATGAGTTCAAATTAACGTACACAGAAAAAATGCCCAAGACACTGCAAACGTATTATATTAAACTTAACTAGATAACACCAAAAGGCAGCAACTGGAATTCCTCGAGCCTTTGCTCTGTGCACCACGCTCCTCTGGTACAACAAACCTGAAGTTGTTTTTTGCTAGAAGGGCATCTAGGGCACAGACCCTTACCAGCTTTCCAGCGTGCACAAAGACTGAGAGTACACAATTAATCTTGGGATCAAATGAATCATAGACAGTGATGCCCTTTTCATAAGGAAGGTGATTTCCCAGTAGGGACATTCTAAGACATGTTAAGTCACAAAGGAAATAGCTGGCACTACAAGCAACTAATTGTTTTTGCATTTTTCCTTTTACAACACAGTACATGGGGGAAAAAAGGTTTAAATTGTGGGTGTAGTGAAAAATGGTGTAGCCTAGAAGATGGGGTTCCGAACTAAATATCAGGTGACCTGTGTTCTCTTCCCTGAAAGACTATTGACTTATGAATTGCTCTGGTGCCTCAGTTTCTCCATTTGTAAAATAAGGTTGAGTAATATGGCACTTACTCTCCTTTGAAATTTATGGATGAGAAGTGACACAAAAGTGCAAACCACTCTTACTTACTATCACATAACCTTCATGAGAGATCCTCCAACCATTACCAAAATGCCTAGCACTTGATTGGCACTATGAAAATATAAAACGAGAGGCTGACAATCTTTGATGTAATCTGCTGGCAAACCATAGCCACTGGGAGCTGCAGGGGGACGTGCCTGTGGATGGTGAATGTAAAAAAAATGTCTTGTGGCCTGCTAGTGGATTACCCTCATCATCGGCCGCTTGCCAAATGTTGCCAACCCCTGCCAATCCACTTCCTAGATTTATTCAGCAGTCCTTCAATCAGCATAGTCCAATGATAAATTCTGCAGCTCCCTATCCAGGCCCTTTACTCCTGCATTACTGGAGTTTACATCCCTCCTACTGTCCACCCTTTCTCTAGCCACATGGAGCCAACCTTCCCCCTACAGCAAGCCTGGGCCCTCTGCTGACCACTGTACTCAATGCATGTACCTAGTTCATGTGTTGTTTCTCATTCTCATTTTCTTTTCAGAAAAGCAGGTACATTTTTTCTGCATCCCTGTAAACCTCCGTTTTATGAGGAAAAAGGGATATTCTGAAAAAGGGTTTTTTCCCAACATTTGGTCCCATGTAGGCAGGCCAAAAGTTGGAAAAGCCTCTGTCGGAAGAAAAACGGTTTACAATTTGCGTATCTTTTCCCGACTTTTCTTTGTAGTGTAGACACAGTCTATGAGTGGCCTGTGTGGCAGAGACTCAGACAACATCCTGCATTGTGGGGTTATACATGAATTTGCTCTACATGTAGCTGAGCATTCCACAGGCTGTGGATGGAGAAAGGATCCCTGTGAATGTGAATGGCTATAAAAGGGGAAGGGATGTCCGGGACTGTCCCTACTGGTGCTGGTGCCCTATGCAGCCCAGCACCAGTACCTTCCTCCTGGGGGGAAGTGGCCGCTCTGCATGGAGGGTGAGAGGGAGGGCCAAAGCTGTGTGGGAAAGAGGCTGCCAACTCTCCCAGAGTGGATGCCATTTACCTGAGCAATCTAGAGCATGGCTGGGAGGACTCCGCAGTAGTAGCAGGTGGCCACACCACCAGCCACAGAGAAGTGGCGCTTTTAAAGGGAAAGTGCTGCTTTTCTCAGTCACCTGCTTGCGTGGCTACCCCCTGTTACTGCAAAGGGCTTTCACTGCTTCCTGGCAAGTGGGAGCTGGGCACTGAGCCCTAGGGGGACAGCCAGGGGCTGTGGTGGCAGGCTGCCAGACTAGTGCAGAGTTGTGGGGGGGAGCAACTGGGGGAAGCCAGACCAGTACTGAGCTAGAGGGGGCCCAGATTGGGGCAGGGGGCAGCCTGACCAGTGCAGAGCCAGTGGCTGGGGGTGACCAGAGTCCATAAACAGCACGCAGCTGCATAGAGCACCATGAAATTTGGTGCAATTTTGTGCACCAAATTTCATGGTGCCCTATGCAGCTCTGTTTTGTGTATAGGTAGGGATGGCCCTCGGGATGTCTCTACGGGTATATAGCCAACACCTCTATTGTGGCATCTTGGGTACTGAGCTCCCAAGATGCCAACATCTGTGGCTGACCGAGCTCCCCTCCTGTGCCTTTAACTCCCTTCCATCTTGCTCACTTCAGAAGCAGTATCCTGTCTCCACATGCCTAGATATCTGGGATACTACTCTAGACAGCTGAGTATGCCTACTAGTATTGTCAGATTCTTATGTTCTTCTTATGGTTTTATCCCTCTGGCTGATCCTGAGTAAGCCTTCAGTAAAGGCTGGTTGAAGAAAGGTCTGGGGTTAGCAGATTACACTGTGTGCCACAAAGAGCTGGTCTCCCTTCCTTCCTTATCGTTGTGAGAAGCGTAATAGTAGAAAGAGCCTCAGCTTCTATGGTAACAAAACCTACCTCCTTGGGGTCTGGGCTTGCCTCTCCCTTGAGGCTGCCGTATAGGTGGTAGGATGGCCACTGTCTTGGCTGACACACCAAGGATTGAAACAAAAGCATCCAGAGCTAAAAGCGTAAATGGCTGCAGCTTGAGCTTACAGGCCGCACCAAATGGGAATGCTAAGAAACCCCTATCTTCTCAAGAGGACACCAGGGCTACGTCTAGAGAGCGGTGCTACTTTGGAATACTGAAAGTACCCCAAAATAGCTATTCCGTGTCTTTGAACACGCCTGTTATTTCAAAATATATTTGGTGTGCTCTTCCGGCATCCCTGTAACTATCGTTCCACGAGGGTTAAGGGACTTGTCAGATTATTGCTTTATTTTGAGGTAAGGGTGCTGTGTAGATGCACCTTGAGGGTAATCTGCTACAGCTCACCAGTGGGCTGCATTAGCTGAGGCTTAAATCACAGGAGGCTACTGTGTAGTTGACAGAAGGCACTAGGCCACACGCTGAAGAACCATTGTGGCCTGGTGTAGCCCAATGCTGGAACAGACTGGGTCAGAGAAGGATGAAGGCTTTCGGGGGGTGAGGGAAGTGGTGGGGGGGGGGAGAGAGGGCGGGAAATGGCTGGAGAAGTTACCCGATCAATTTAATGTTACAGGGATGAGGGGCTGCATGTTACATAACAGCAGCATTGGAAGGAGAGAGACCATGGGCTGGGCAGCACAGGATAAGAGTTAGAAGGCTAGAGGCCATGGCTACATCTATACGACAGGTTTTTTGTGCAAACACACAGAGCATCTACACCTCAAGCATGTTTTTGTTCAAGAAATGTACATTAGAACAGCAGAACAGAAGGCTTTTTGCGATATAGCTATACCTCTTTCTATGAGGAATAACTCCTTTTTTGCACCAGAGTTCTTGTGCAAAAAGGTGTGTGTGGACACTCAACAGGGGTTTCTTGCAGAAAAAGAGCCTATCAGAAAAAGCATGGGTGCTCTGATGGCCATTCTGTTAATGGTAATCGGAGTTTTCTAAAGAGCGTCCATGCAGTGTGGACGCTCTCTTGCGTCAAAGTGCATCGCTTTTGTGATGCACTTTTGTAGTGTGGATACACTTTTGCGCAAGAAGTTTTTCCGGAAGATCTCTTCTGCAAAAAGCTTCTTGCGCAAAAAGCCTGCAGTATAGACATAGCTTATGAGAGGAGGCCTACAGAAAGTAGAATAGCCTCAGCTATCTGTGGGCAGGAGTTGGAGGAGGTGCTGCTTTCCTCTTGCTCTCTCTGGTTATTTATCTCTCTAGGCACCACAGCGCACTGTGATATCTCAGAGCAGCGGTGGGCAACCTGCGGCCCATACAGCCTATCAGGGTTCTACATGTGGCCCACAAGACATTTTGTTTACCTTTCCTCAGGTGTATGGTTGTCAGATTTTGCTGGTTTCCAGACAGGTAATTTTTTCCTTACAATCTTGCTGCCCATTGAACTGGAGGGCCACTCACGTGGCCCACTCACTAACCTAGGTTGCTCATTGCTGTCTCAGAGCCCTACAGTTTGATAGAAAGCCACCTGAGGACCTCAGCTGTCATGGTGCCAGTTCAGACTGACCAGTGGAAACCCTCCAGACAAGCCACTGGTTGTTTTTGCAGCTGCTGTGACACTGTCTGCTTGTGCCCACAAGGTCAGCACCAGGCTTCCTGCTCACCATGGTTACTGAGGCAACACAACAGAAGGAATTATCCCCAGAACTGGGGAAATCGCTGCTGCTGGGATAAAGGGCGCCTCCCCTCCCGACAGCTCCCACCTGCCTTCCTGAGATGGCGGACGGGCAGGGGTGCTCACGCCGCACCCCTTGGCAATGGGTCCTGGTCGAACAGAAACAAATCCATACTCATTCATAGCTCATCATGGAGCCAGGCAGCAAACCCGATGCGCGCACAAACCCCATTCACCAGCAGGGCTGCAAAGAGAGCAAGAGACGGTGACAGAAATGCAATAAGGCAGCCGCGGCTCCGCTTCCCCTGTACTCCCAAGAGCAACCTGCTCCTTTCAGACACAGGCTGGCGGTGACACATGGCTGGGTCAGAGCGAGCGAAACGCTGGCGGAGGCAGGTCGCGGGGCACGCCAGCTCCCAGGGCTCTGTGTGTGTGTGTGTGTGTGTGTGTGTGTGTGTAGACGCGCGGTCCCTTTAAGAGAAGCGCTGCCCTACCTTTCCCATTGTACCTGCTTTTTGAAAGCGCTTTGCAGCCCTCCCATTGGCTGGGGGCGCCACCACTTCTCCCCAGTAACTTGACCCGAGGCGCAAAGCAAATGCAACCTGAAAAGACGGGAGCATGGCAAGGTCCCTGCCCCCAGCCCCTGACACCCAATCAGGCTGCGGGGGGAGGTCTCTGCCTCTGTAATCCGCCTCTCCAGGAGCAAAACTGTCTGTGCTCGGCAGCAGCCGGGCAAGAAGGTGGGGGAAACCTCTTGCTCAGTGGAGCAGGACTGGAAAGAGCGCCCCCCTCCTTGCTCCCCCCCCCCCCGAAGTAGGTGGGACCCGTTCAAGCCCCGCCGCGGAGCTCCTGCTTTCTGATGACTGTGCCATTAGAGGAATGCTCCCTCGCTCCCCACCTCTTGTCATGAAATTTACGTGCAATTTCCAAAGGCATTGACATCATCCGGAGAGCAGCCTCGGAATTAACGCAAAACAAACAACCGGAGGGACGGGTTTCTATTGCACATATTGGCTTTTTTTTTAAATAGCTACCTTGCTCTGGCTCAGCAGCTGTGGACAGGGATCGGATCAGGCAAGCTGGGTGTGCATCGGAGGAATGAATGGTGCCCTTATTATTTTATTTGTACTGTTTATTGGAAATCGAAGGGTTTTGGATTTTTGTAGAGGAACAAGTGAAATGAGTAAATGCAAGAAGACTGACCGTTGCTGACTAGCCACCGCTTTAGTGTTGGGTTCACCTAGGGGTAAGTTGATTGTTTCACTTTGGAGACTTAATTAAAAAAATTTCGACAGCCTTGAATGTGATCCTCCCTGACCTGTTGGTTTTTGCTATGGGGGGGCAAATCATTCAAGGTGAATATTCTATTTTTCCTTGTCCTATCGTCTCTGAAGAACTGTAATTCCCCCTCTGACCAACATGTTACAGTAAATTTTAGTTTAAGAAAACACCGTTTATTATTTATTATTTATTTAAAAAGAAAAACACTATATAGACTCAAATATGGCAAAAAATTCTCTGGAGGGGTCTAAGGAAGACCTGAGCAAAATTTCAGAAGAGGAGATGATGAGGTGGAGCAAGGAAGAGCTGGTGAAAAGACTGAGGAAAGTAGAAAATGAAAAAATGAACTTAATGGTGGAACATGGTAACTTAATGAAGGATGTAAACAGGAGGCTGCAGGTTCATCTGCATGAGATCAGGGGGCTGAAGGAGGTGAATCAGAAATTACAGGACGATAATCACGAATTGAGAGAGCTCTGCTGCTTCTTGGATGATGACCGGCAGAAAGGCAAAAAGCTGTCCAGGGAATGGCAGAGGTTTGGGAGGCACACGGCTAGTGTGATGTGGAAAGAAGTTGGGATGTATCAACAGAAGCTGAAGGAGCTAGAGGCAAAGCAGGAATCCCTCATGAGGGAGAACATGGAGCTGAAGGAGATAGTCCTCATGCTAGATGAAGAGAGAAATGGAGCTGGCTCTAGGAGCTCTATAGACAGCCAGGCCAGTTTGACCAATTTGAATGGGAGCTCTGGCACCAGGGATGTGGGAGATGGGAGCAGCACCTCCAGCACTGGCAGTGCAGGGAGCCCAGATCATCATCATCATCATCATCTCCACCATCACAAACCTGTCGAAAATAAGGCTGGAGCAATAAGGAGGTCAATGGATGACTTGTCTGCACCTCTTCACCACAGGAGTATCCCCAATGGTCTCAATGGTAAGTCTTTTCCCTCTCTTGCTCCTCCTGCACTCTACTTCTGTTTGAGGAAGCTCTGTCTAGTATTCACATGACTTAGACAGGTGATATGAGTTCTGTGGCTCTGACACCGATTTCCTCTCTGAACTTGGGTAAGTTGCTTCAACTACTCTGTGCCTCCATTTCGTCACCTGTGCAATGGGTGATGCTTGTCTCAAAGGGGTTTTATGACGTTTAGTGCGTTGACCTTTGGACACTGCATGCAGCTGGAAGAGTCTATGGGAATGCATTTAATCATTTATTATGAGGAGTAGTAATAGTATGATAAGAATCAGGCAATCTTCTTGAAAATATGAAATATACCCTATGTGTTTAATCTATGGCTTTATTAAGTCTCTTAATCTGAGAACTAGTTCAAAGTGGAGCTGTTCTGATGTAGTTACACGATTGTTAAATGCTCATCAGATGCATTATTAATGATGAGGGCTGTGGGATGATTTTTTATTTTTAAGTCTGGCAGGCAAATTGACCGTGTTTTCTGAATTAAATAAACATTGATTTTCCCTTTTAATGTTTTGTTTTATCTTTGCTGCCTGCCTGATAGTTTGATGAGCTTGATAAAAAGCATAGTTGGGATTTTGGATACAGTCTTCATCTGCCAGATAATGGATAAAAGCATCACCTGTTAACTCCATGGGGCTTTCACTGGCAGACTGTGTGAAATTGAGCAATGCCTACTAGCTAAAGACAGTGTTCAATGTAGGGGAACTAGCTTAACTCTTTTCTCCCCCTTTCATTTTCTGAAACAGTCAGAAGAGTTGTTTGAGGGTCAGCGATCATACTATAATTGAAACCATCCTTATACTTTCTACAATTGTGTGATGACAATTGGAGAAATCCCCACATGAAATGACAGGCCTCATCCTATTTCTCTTAGGCAGGCACAGTTTCTGGTACAGTCTATACTAAGCTGGCTTTAAAATAATATCCCCAAAATATCCTTAAAATCCAGATTTGTGGGATAAAGTATGTCAAATTTGATAGGAAGAACTTCTAAAGGTTGCAATTCAGATAAGCAGATCCCAACAGGAAGTAAACTGGGCTCATGCACAACTGCTAGAGTTTCAGCTTCTTCAAGCCACTTTGCACCAGAATGTTCAAATCAGACTGGAATGTTCTTTGGTAAATGGAGTATAAACTACACTACAGCATTCTCCTTCAGTGAGCTTAGAAACTGATCCCTCAATACCACCAGCTTGCAACAGCAAGGACATAGTGAAAAGTCACTGAGTGATTTGGTTCTGATACTGTCAGCTTGTGCTATTCCAAATGGGAGCATGTTACACTTACAAAGGGAGAGCTGTAGAATAGATCATCCCCTCCAATGGGAGAACTGCAGGATGGGGCAGATAGCAACTCTGCCAAGGCACCCTAAGTAACTGTATCTTGTGACTGAAGAGGTTTTAGAAGTTGAGGAAAGAGCAGAGGTCATGGGAAGGTCCTGGTGTTCTATGGGCAAGCCTCAGTGATATAGAGAATGTGAGTGGGACTTCAGGACTGGACTGAGGAGTGGTGAATGCCTCGAGTGTTATCCTAACTTGTCATGGTCTGAATTTCCTTGCAATAGCTGCCTTTTCCCTACCATAGTTGAGTACACTATGCCCATTTAACTTAGGGCAGGGAATATGGGTTTGACTTAGAAGCTGGTACTGTCCTCTGATGTTGCAGGTAATTTCCTTCTGCTACTCTACCATCCCATGAATTTGAAGCAGAATTTGAACATGTTTTTAAAGCAGAATTTTCCGTCTTATTTTATAAAGTGTAGCTGTTTGAGTTTCATATACTTTGCCTGATGTGCACTGTGCCAAAGAAAGTTTTAATTCTACATTTTGGGGGGAGAGGAAGGTCACAAAGTATTTTTGATGCACTGAGACTAGTTCTTCCAAGGTGTCGCTACACTAACTTCAACTGAGTGACAACAAGGCGAATTTAGCTCATTCATAGTAACCAGATGTTTTCATGAACTGGACTGTTTGCTAATGCATAGCATAAAATATTCTTCCTGCAAGGCTGATGCATCCCATGGTGATGGGTGCCGTACAGGCCCACTGACGGGGTCGGGGGGAGGGTCGGGAGGGCAAAGAGGACAATTGCCTCAGAGCCCAGAGATTCAAAGGGGCCCAGAGATCAGGCCTCTTTTGAATTGTTGCTTGAGTGCTGCTCTACATGGCTCTGAGAGCTGGGAAGGTGCAGCAGTCTGAGCAGTGCTAAGGGCTGATTGCCTTCCCACCTCGTCCCTTTTGCCTGAAGCTCCACCTTCTCCTTGCCCCAGTAGTAGGTCCTTGCCCTGTGGTAGCTGTTAACATGATGGCACCATAGAAACACATTACATACAATTCAGTTGCTTCCCTTTGCTTACACAAGAAAAAGAAAGTCTGCAACTGTAGAGCCAAATTGGGCACGGAAGAGGGGGATGGTACCTCTGCATGCCTGCCTCTCCCATGCTCTCCTCCCTAAGCTTCCCCTCCAACTCCCCACTAGTGTCCTGTTCTGTGGGATGGACAAGCTAGAACTGCTAAATCAGTGGTGTTCAACCTTTTTCATTTGAGGACCCCTAAATAATTTCAAAAGGAAGTACTGACCCCTTTGGAAATCATTGACATCTGTAGACCCCCCTTGGAGTCGAGGGCCCCACATTGAAAACCATTGTGTTAGATTTTCCACTCAACAGGGTCATTGAAGCTTGTGTGTGGTTACTTGCCTAGTTTCTCACTGGCCCTATGGAACCACTCCCCTTACACCATATATGCTGCCTCATCCCCTCTTTTTGATTCTGATAACTGGGGAAACAATGTAGCCCCATGCAGTCTAAGAACTGCAAAGATGTGAGTGCCTTGTGGTGCAGAAGAAGCCAGGACATGCACACAGCACAGTTATCCTTCCTTCCAGAGATTCTCTCAAGCTATTATATCTCAGGTGTTGGGCAGGGAGAGGAAAACCTGGTTCAGAGTATGTAACTGTTGGGCTCTCCCTAGTGTGTGTATATATAGAACTTTCCCTGATGGGATAAATCCAAGAAAACTCTGTGTCTGTGTAGATTCTGGGGTTAGTATGCTTCCTCTCTAATTGCTAACTAATGGTCCTTATCTGCTATAACTATCCAGTTTTTAGGTGCTTATAGACTATCAGTTTTGCCTGTTACATACCAGCTCAGTTTTCCCTTTGATATTTATATACCCACTGCCTCCTTTTGTCCCCCCCCTCTCATTTTTTCCCCTTTACCTCCCCCCCTCCCCTATTTATTTTGGTTCTGAACATAAAACACTCCGGTCATCTGAAGAAGTGGGCTGTGCCCACAAAAGCTTATGATGCCATCTACATGTTTTGTTAGTCTTTAAAGTGGTACCATACTATTTGTTGTTTTTTAAGATTATTCTGTGTTGAAACTCAGTTTCCATTGTACAGTGAGGAAATAACCCATAGAGAATAAGGGAAGGTGTCGTAGGATCTCCTGTGTTTGTGTGGCAGGGGAGGAGGGGCTTGGGCTTTTTGGTAGCCTTAGGCTCTGCTATACATCTAAGAAACCAGATGGGGTCTACTTTCTGTCTGAGTAGCTGGGGGATATGCATCCTTGGCACTTTTTTAGTTGTCATTCTCCGATGGCATCAGTATTCAACAAAGGCTGTGTGCCTTTGGAAGAACTTGTGAATACATATGCAAATGCAGCCTCTTATCAGCCTACTTTTGATTGGCAGCAAGAAGTCTGGCACTGAGGCATGCTCAGGACTGTATGCTGCAATTCAGGTAAGACTGTGCTGCAATGTGGGAGAGCAAGACAGGTGAACATAAAGAATGCGGCACTTTGAGTCTGAGCTGACACTGAAACAGACTTGGATTCTGTTCATTTGTTCTGCTTGATGTGCCTTGTGCCATAAGCATGACAAGATGGGCTTCATATTTCTTTACATTTTTGGATGGATTTTTCCCCTCTGGATAAAAAGAAAGGGGAAGAATTGAGGGCTGATAGAGAAATATAGGAGGAGAATGGAGTTTACTTTCTTCTTTTGTGTCTTGTTGCAGAGAACCACTGTCACTAGGTTTTAATTTTTTGTGGCACTAGGCAAGCTAAAAAAGTGCCAAGGATGCATATCCCCCAGCTACTCAGACAGAAAGTAGACCCCATCTGGTTTCTTAGATGTATAGCAGAGCCTAAGGTAGGATGTGATATAAGACTATTCAGATTTTGTGTGGGGAGATGTCCTTGAAATTATCAATGCGCCAGGTAAATTCAGACTGATTTTTAGTAGCCATGAGAGGGGGAAAAAACACCATTGCCCCACTTTCCCTTTTCTTATCTTCCATTCTCTTTCCTTTAAAGTGTGTCAGTTCTGGGGTGCAAAGGGGTTCTTAGGAGGCCTTTTATCGGAGAAGTATATGGACTGAATATAGGGACTGACTACTGACAGCAGCAGTAATAATGGTAATAAGCAATGACCCCAAATTCTTTCAAACAGTGCATAAAATCTTCCATGTCTCTGGATATTCTGCAAAAAGCCAAGTAGAAATCTGTTCTGGCCTTGCTGTAAATTATATTCCCTATTGCTGCTTATTTGTGTGTGTGACCACATAACTTATTGTTAATGAGAAGTTAGACTTTCAGGGCCGGATCCAACAACTGCTGAAGTCAAAGGGAATATTTATATTGTGTTGTATTGTATAGATCTATCCCTTATTACAGTTATCCAATAACCATTAAAAGCGTAAGACAATTGGCTTTCCCAGGATTTGTGTGCACATCTGGGACTCTGCACAGCTGATAAGATGAGGCAAATGTGACACTGCTGCCAATGTAGACAAGGCAGAATTGTTCTATCTGGGGAACTTTTCCCACCACCAGCCATTTGTGATCATTACCAATGTAACTGCAATGGTGTAAGAAGTGAAGGCAAGGGCAGTCGTGATTTCTGCCAGTCCAGCTTAATTCTGCTAGAAACAAGTGTAAATGCCAATTGTGGCTTTCCTGGTCTACACTAGATATTTGTACTGGTGTAAACACACTAGCAATTGGTGGTTAAGATGGGGACAAAACTGCAGAGCTTACAAGGCTTGAGGGCTTTTCATTTTCTCCCAAGGCCAAATTTTGTCCTGGGAAGTTCATACTCCTCTCCCATTGAAATTGTTTTTACTGGGTGGCTAAGCTGCTCCTCAGTTTTTGTTTTTTTTTTCATGTGTTTCCTGTACTTTATTCCAATTGACTAGTTTTTTAATGGATTTACCTACCAGCTCTAGCAGGGGCAACTTTCTAAAAAATAGAATGGCCAAAAAAGGTCTGTAGGGAAATTTGTGAATTTGGCAGTCAGGATACTGATTAATGTCTCTGCTGTAGTAATTCATCACTCCTATCGTCTTCAATGGGGGAGGAATTATCTCTGAGGGCGAGGGAGTGGAAAGATTACTGGTTTTACCGATTCCCATTGGTAAATGTTCACACGTTTACCTAGAGGGAACAATATATTACATTTAAAATGGTGGTAAAGAAATATTGTTTAAATAGTTGTTCCCTGCATGTTGTTATTGATCTTATGTGTAGCTTTACTGTATTGCCTTTTCCCTGTGCCCATTCTGCTCTAATTAGGGCCAAAGTCCTTTGTTGTTATCAGAATATTGCAATCAATATATACATTTACTAAAGTGCATTAATGAGAGACCTGAGAGACCAAAAGCAGGTGGGGGTAGGCAAGGTCTGGGAGAAACGAGGGTTATGGGTTATTTAAGATATCTTACTGACCATCTGACGCACACTTAAGAAACAGGCATTTTCCTTTGGCTCCAATGGAATCCCAAAGTTAATTTTTACAGTAACATAATAAGTCAAAATAAAGGATGTAAAGTTTGGTTCCTCCAGAGGCATTTGATCAGATAAAGCAAAAGATCAAATGAAACAGCGATCTTATGAAGTGACAAGTAAAGTAACTCAAAATACAATTCTGAAATGTCCAGTGTTAAGGGAATGTGGGGAGCATGAACATTAAACCAGGCTGAGATTTAGGAGAGGTGTCACCATGGTGTAGAAGGTAATAATGGGCTTGTAAGAAGGTAAGGGATTATTATGCCTTTGCAACAATGAGAGGTATATTGCTTAAGTGTCTGATGCCTTTGATTTAATGCCCTAGGACAGGGGTTCCCAGCCCTTTTTATACTGGGGACCAGCAAACTGATTCACAAACTTTTGGCCGACCAGAAACATTTTATTTGCATATTCATTATGCAGATAATAAATATGCAAATTAAATGTTACTCATTCACAAAAATGTGTACTCCAGCCCCATGCCCCTCATACACTCCAACCCTGACTCCTGCGTGCCCCACTCCCCCATATTACATGTGTAACCCCCCTTTTTCCTCCCCGGGTTACTGGGGAGCAGGTCACAC
>CM057848.1:22176608-22236665 GCA_030068395.1 Apalone spinifera
GGGGGGGGGGGGGGCAAGAGAACAGGGCTAATAGCCAATGGGCTTAAGTTGCCACAACCGTTTCCAATATACTTTCCAAGCAGCAGAATAAGGGAATTTAGCAGATTAAAAACCAGTGGAACATAGCATTAAAGCAGTGACACAAGGAAAGCCGGTTACTGCTTGAATTCCACCTTCACTCATGGGCAATCTACCCTTAACACATATGGCATTGCTGACCTTGGTAGTACAGGGGTGACTTAAAGCCGGAATTCACATCCATAGCTTTTATCTGTATGGATTGTACAGGTTTGTGTTCCCATTTGCACTGCTATTTTTAAAGATGCCTTTTGTCTGGGAGTTGGAATTTATCATGCTCTGTCTCCAAATGTCATCATCTCCTTGTGGTTAACTTGCTGCAATTCATGAAACACTTGGCTGCCAGAAATAGTTATGTGCAGCCGTTCTGCTGCCTGTGTAATGGACAGAAAATTGTAAGCAATGCTGCTAGGCACTCACACACAAACATGTCCACCACGAGGAGGTTGACCCATTTCTACAAATAGATAGCTCCTGGCAGGAAAAGTAGCATTGTCTCAGAGAATCTCCCTTTCCCTTGCCTACAGACTTGTAAAGTAAGAAGAAGGTTAACTCCGTCTCCCCAATCAACAATCATGTGAACACGTGACTCTCCATAGTAACAGAAGCATCATTGCTCATGTGCATTTGTAAATCACTCCTTCATCTGAGAGAGGCTTACAATGGCAGCAATGCCATTTTTCTAATGAGTGCTTTTCTTTGTGAATGGGATCCACAGTGCACAGAACTTGGAAATGATCGCTGCATAGCTTCCTAGCTATAGACATATATGAAGCACTCATCACTGAGGTATTGAAGCGCCACGTTGCACACTGCATGTGACGCCTTTGTTATCTTGTGTGTCTGCACCATTTGGGCCAGGTTGCAATTGGCCCTTGTGCACAGGGGCCACATGCCAAAAAAACCACAAAAAACAAAAAAAAGGGCCCCTTCCCATATGTTGCCCTTGCAAGAGCTGATCACAAACACAGGGACTTTTTGGTCCTTGCTCTCTCTGGCGTGCAAATTACCTGTCCCCTCCTCCACACAGGTTCATGGAATGGGGCTGGGAACCTGGAAGAGCAACTGGCTCCATCCTGATGGCTAGTGCATACACCTAGGTGGCAGCGTGCCTCTTGGGGGATTGTGCTCCTCCTACACTGTAACACATAGTTTAGCTGTGTATGAATGGGAGTGAACCAACTAGCCCATCATCCAGTACAGCTTTTATGTCACTGTCAGTGTCACTCCTTAGAATGACTGAGGTCTGTTCCAGATACCACAAACCCTTACTCATCAGCATTGACTCACAGGCCTGTATTCCTCTCTGTGCCACCTTGGGCTGCTGTGCTTTGGAGTGATGTCAACTGGGAGAGGGTAACCAGTAGAGCTGGTATCTGCCATTCCTCAGGATCTTTGCAAGGGAAGACAGCTGTAAGTACCATAGGAGCCTTGCCATGGGAAGCTGCCTGTCAGTACGTCTTCACACTCCCTCCCCAGCTTCTCTGGCTATGTGCCCTCATGCTGGCCAGTGGGTCCAATGTTCAGCTTGCATAGTTTTGATTAGTATGGGCTACAGTCTCCCGGACGCAGGGCCCCATAGTGCTACGCACTGTACAAACACAGAACAAAAAAAGATGGACCCTGTCTCTTACCTCTTACAATCTAGGACTAAGACAAAAGACAACAGGTGTATACAGCCTCTCTGCTCACCAAGGATTTTATGTCCTACTCACAGATATCCGAAACCAGAGCTGAATTTAGTGGATTAGTTTCAGTTAGGGATGTAAACGACTACTCGACTAGTTGACTAGCCAATAAGCAGGAGCTTATCGGATAGTTGACACACTAGTCGACTAGTCACTTCCCCCCTACCTTGCTGCTTGTATCACAAAGAGGCAGCAATGGGGTGGTGAAGAGGAGGAGGTGCTGGGGGGAGCCTGCTTAAAAGCCAGTTCCCTCCAGCTCCGCGGGAGGGGGAAGAGGCGCAGCAGCGGCATTCCAACTTTGAAATGTTCAAGTCACCGCTGGTGCGGCATTTCCTAGTTTCAGTAGGGTTCTCATGTACATGCCAGTTTGCAGGCTGTTCATTTGGCTTGTTGGCTTTTATTAGGGCTATATCTACACTACAAGGTTTTTCTGCAAAAACAGCTGGTTTTGCACAAAAAAAGGCGGCGTGTCCACACCTCAAGCGCATTTTTGTGCAAGAAAATTGACAGATCAGAGGGCTTTTGCCAGTAGAGTTATTCTTCTCCCCACGAGGAATAACTTCTTTTTGCGCTTTCAGTTAATGGCCATCAGAGCTTTCTTGAGCTTTTGCGATGCGCTTTGAGGTCTGGATGCCCTTTTGCAGAAGAAGTTTTTGTGCATGAACTCTTCTGCAAAAGGCTTCTTGTGCAAAAACCCTGCAGTGTAGACCAGTGTTTCTGAACCAGTGATATGAGTACTCTTGGGCTCGAGAGACGTCTGGGGGGGTATGCCAACATAACTGAAATTTGGAGAAAACTAAATTTTTGTTTTAAGTTTTACAGCGCTTTATTACTTTTTACACCCACAAATTTCATCGCCTGCCCAGCTACAATTAAGTTATTTAAACAAATGTGTTGCTATGGTAGAAAAAAATGTTGTGTGTCTGAAAACTATAGGTACTGGGGGTACTTATAATTTTTTTTTAAAAGGGGTACTTTATTTAAAAAATAAAAAAAAGGTTGAGAAACTGCTATAGACTAAGCCTAGGGGATTATTTGTGTCACATTAGCATGGTGGGTTTTTTGTCACATGACCATATGAATTTGGGAATAATAGCGGTGATTAGCGGGTTGTGGGCTCAGGTGCACCTGTCATATGCATACTGAAGAGCAAACAGTGGATGAGTGACAGTCTAGCAATCTTATGTGGTAGTGTAATCCTAGACCTGGCTGCAGGGCTTGCACATGCAAATCTGTGACACCTTGCAGTACTATTCACTTGCCTTCTCTTACCCCCTGCAGTATGTCTCAAAACAGTGTGTTGATCTCCTTTCTTCTTCTGTACCTACCCCAAACTGCTCTGCTGTGCATGCTGGGGATCTGGTCTCACAATAGGGCAACAGGGCTTAAGTGTTTATGGAAGAAACTAGAGGATTAATGGATGGAGGAGGGGGAGCCTGCATGAACCCAAGCAGGCCCACAATAAGGGGTAAGATCCTCGGGGTTCTCCAGGGGGCTCAAGCTATCAGCACCATGGAGGCCTGTGTTTCACATCACTTGGACTGGAGAAGCAGGCACCATACTGTTGTTTCCACCTTTCCCTAGTAAGTTGGAAAGAAGCCCTATGAGCCAAGGCTCTCCTGCAGGTGGGCTTGGTGCATTAGTTGACATAGCTGTACTTTCCCAGGTATAAGAAAACAATATTGTATTGCAGGCCCATATGTGGGTGGGAGGGACATGTGAAGGGTATGAACGCACCCCGACAGTGGTCCTCCAAGTGAGCATGAGGCTAGGGTGGTGCCTTGCCCCAGCTTTCCTCCCCGCTGTGCTCCAGCTGGCTGGGGGAAGGTAGAAATGGCACTTTGCCCTGGTCTCCCTGTGGTCTGGCTGGCCAGGAGAAGGCTCAGGCTGATTTTCCCCCTCCCCCAGAAGTGAGGCTGGGGGTGGGGCTAGGTCGCAGGGGTGTGGCTGGGCCACGGGGGCAGGGCAGCCACTAGCCCCTTCCATGGTTCACTTACCCCCACAGAAATTCCTGTGTATAGGCCTATATTGTGTAGTAAACGTGCTGCTCTGTGCAGTAAACTGCAGGATTGATGTTACCTCAAGCTGTCACTAAAGAATGAATTTATCAAAAGGAAAGGGGGAGGATCAAGAGGACAAGTCAAAACAGATCAATAAAAACAAACAGTTATTTTTAAAATATTAGGTAAGCCTTGGGGTATTTCCAATCCCTGAAGCTCAATATTTCTATGGAAACCATTGTAGCAAAAAGTTTGTTGTCAGTATCCTTACCTGATATCACACTGCTGGTTGGAGTTACCTACAATTTCTAACCAGTACCCTGAGATTCTAGGAGGAGATCAGATATTACAAGTAGAAGGTTGCACCCTGCATTCCTTGGCTTTGACTTGACCATTAAGTGTCAGACATGGTACTAGAAGACTCATATCTGTCTTTCACATGCAGTTTCTTCCTGTTACATACGTCTTTTTGTTCTATGATCATAGTTATAATTGATTATGTTCTGTCACATGAGCACTTCTCCTGTCACTACAGACTCCTTACATGGGGTACATCTTCACAGCTCACTCCTTATGGCAGCGTGGTGAGTACCTATACTCCACAGTAAGGATGTTAAGAGATGGGTAATTGACTAATTTATTGTCAATTACCCAATTAGTTGATAAGGGAAGATGATCTGTCCGGGCTCGCACCAGGTCCAGGAGCTACCCCCTCTACAGCTCTGCATTTTAAATGTAGTAAGAACCAGGCAGCCACCTGGCTCTTAGCATCAGACTGTTCCAGAGCAGAAGGCATGTCATGCTGCTTTGTATTCCGGGTCAGCTTTTTGTAGATGAGGCCACTTTCGTCTCCAATTCATCTGATATATTGCATGTCATGATGAACAAATTGTCTGATACGTGTACCAATTTTGTCCTGGCCATCAGCATCAGGAAAACAGTTGTCCTGTTAGAAAATAACATTCCATCTAAAATCTGTATCGATAAGGAAGCTCTGCATAACATGGGTCACTTCTTCTATCGCCGGTCAGTTCTTACCAACTCACTTAATCTTGATCAGGAATGCAATGGTCGAATGGCAACACTTCGGTCACTTTTGGCTAACTTACTTCACATGTTTGGGGCAACAAGTTGCTAACCCTGAACACAAAGATGTCCACCTATCAGGCTTGTGTCCTTATTACTCTCCTTTATGGCTGTGAAAACTGGGCTACATACTCCAAGCAGCAGCAGAGGTTGAACAGTTTCTACCTCTGATGTCTTAGAAAAATCCTTAGAGTTACTTGGGATGAATGGATGACCAGTAATGAGGTGCTGGAGTAAACTGGCCTATTGTATATGCAGACAACACTGGACATTCACTGGCTTCATTGGTTGGGACACAGAGCATATGCCTCAAGACCACCTGCTGAAGGCTCTGCTCGGTGGCTAACTGAAGAACTTCCTTTGACATAGAGGTATGCCTAATCTCCTCTACAGTGACAAGGTCAAGCAAAGTCTCAGTAAATTCAGCATGCCCATTGACAATTGGGAAAATCCTGCCTATAGTTGGAGAAGCAGGGTTCAGACTAGTGCAGTCACTACAGAGTGACCCCAGAGAGCCCAAGCTGAGGTTTGTAAGTGAACCAGGAAGCCGAGTGTGCGCCAACCTCTATCTGCTGAGTGATGCTATTGCGTCTGAGAGAAAATTTGCCACTCTCACATCAGGACTTGATCTGCAACAGGAACTTTCTCTAATTCCTTATTGAATGTCCAGGAGTCTAAACTATATTTTCTTATTAAAAGGGTTAAGGGACTGACCCAAAGGCCACTGAGTCACTGGAAAGACTGCTATTGACTTCAATGGAATTTGGATAAGGCTCTTACTTTATGGTGGTTTCTTTGGCCTTTTATACTAAGAAGGTTATAATATCTTTGGCTTCTGCAAATAACCATAGTCCAGTCCATTTTGGTAGTTCATTTTTATTTCTCTCTAGCAAGAGGACCTTTTCAAGGTAATATACTTCCATTTACTTTCAATAGCTGTGTTGATTCTTTCACTGGCTTTCCTCCTCCATGCCACATTTTGCATGATGTATATTTCCTCTGGATCCCTTTTCGCATTTTATGTTGGAACACCTTTGTCAATTTTTTGGCAGGTAGATGCCTTTCTTGCCAATAAGGTAACAGGGGCCAGAAATGATCCTGTACAAGTATTCAATAATTTCAGCTCCTGACAGAGTTAAGAAGAAACTAGAAACTAGTATTGTGTATATATATTCTAAAGGCATTTTTCTAATAATAAGAACAATACTTAGCTCTTATGTAAAGCTTTTCAGCATAGATCTCAAAGCGTTTGAGATATAATGGTCTTTTGTCTTCCTGATTGCTCTTTCTTCTCTCTCTTTTTTGGTACTTGCATTTGTAGAATCAGTCTTGTACAGTGTTTTTAATTTTCCCAGAAACTGAATACAACACTGATCTATGCTTTAGATCTGCAGAGCTCTTAATCCTTTTTCATTGAGTTTAAAGCTTATTCTCAGTCAAATGTGATACAGATTTATAGGTTATATGATCTTCATGAGTGATTCATGGCACACAAAGGTGGCATATTGTAAAAATTAATGATAAAAAGGTGTCATCTTTATACTTGTAGCTAGTCAACCTCACATTGTAGCAAGTTAGTTGATCCTTTGCAGACAGCCAATAGGTCTACACTTTGCTACTAGCTGTATTTGTCATGCTTGCCAATAATTCTTGGTTTTGAATTATTCACTCTTAATCATGCTTTTTATTTTTGAGCCTATAAAGAAATTTGAACAGTCAGCTACTGCAGTGGACCCTCTCTTGCAAATGTTATCATATTTGCAATGCAGTTTTCTCCTTGAGGTTTTTCTTTTGTCATCCTCTTAACTACTTTGTTCCACCACTTAAAACATGGGGATCGGTTCTCAAAGCCTGAACACTCATTCCTCTTTGATGTCATGAAACAAGATAATGCATGCCCTGTTTGTTGAGATGTTCGTTCGTTCTTTCTCTCTCTCTCTCTGTCTCTCTCTCTCTCTCTCTCTCTCTTGGAATCACTGAGGATTCCACCTCTAACTGTAATTACTTCTGCAATTTGCAGTCCTCTAGGCTATGTTGCATATCTGCATTTGAACAGAATGATACTCAGTTCAGTGTAGTTAATCAACGTTTGTAGGTGGATCTGTTTTTTATTTGCTTTGATTTATGGATTTTGTGGAATTCTAATCTGCCATCGCTGTTGTCTCCTCCTGTCATCTCTTAAATCAATTAAAAACCTAGAGTTTTCTTGCTCTGTGGTCTGTGGTTAAAGATCTTGTTCCTGTAATGTTAAGCCTTATAAGCACATGTTACTGGAGGGGGAAAGTGATCTTGTGTAAAGCCCTGAAACACAGGAAAACTGGGTACATTTGCTGTCTTCACCACAGATTTCTTGTGAGACCTTATGCAAATCACTTAGTTTCTGTGGCTCAGTTCCTTACCTATAGAACAAGACTAATAATTTGTCCTTTGTACATTTAGATTCCAAGTTTGTCAGAAAGTCTTTTATAACGTGTAAGTACAATGCCTAGCACAATGCATCCGGACTGCAAGTGGGGCTTCTAGACAGGACTGTTTATACAAATAACAACAAACACATTTTTCAGAGATAGGTGAGAGCAGTTTTTTCTTTTCAGTAAGCAAAATCCCCAGTTACTCTGAATTCCAAGTTTATGCGTCAATAAAGTTGAAACAGGACTTCATGTTCTTGCTGTGCTACATTTTTGGGAGGGGAGGTCTTTATAGCATGTACACTGCCTAGGACCAGGGGAGACCAGACTGGAATAAGACCTTGAGGTACTACCAATATAGCAATGCTAAATATTACAAAGAAAAAACCTTTTCATAAAGAAAGTCTTTAGGAGAACAAGACGAACAACAATAAACACCACTGTACTTACTTGCCAGGCCAATAACAGGCAGGCAAGACAAATGCATAACAGGGAAACTTATTTCATAGTAGATTGCAAGAGCAACAAGTAGCTCTGATAATTTCTTTTTTGGAGAGGGGGGGCAGGTAATAGCTGGTGGTGGAAGTTGTCTCAGCTTATCTAATTTATGAGCATTTTATACCCAAATAGGGTTGGGTTTTTTTGTGATGAACTGACAACATAAGACTTCCTAATACAGTGTAGGCTGACAGTTCCATAATCAGGAAGGAAATGAACCCTCAACTGCGTGATTGTCTCAGCTGAGAGCAATAATGTCCATGCTATAATAACTAAAGCTGCTTTGCCAACTAAATTCCCACTGTGTCACTTGACTGTTCCATTTCTGAATCCACTAATTTTTTGACACCTAATAAGTCTTGAATTAACAGAAATCAGATCCATTCTGTCTACCTGAACCAAATGTTTCCTTAGCCAACCCTGGCTTTTAGTCTTGTTTGTCTGTTAGATTTCACAGGGAGGATATATTTGTCAGTATACTAGCAAATCATTACAATGATAAGACCACAGTAACTCTTCCTCAGCAATTATGTATGAAAGGTTGTCAGTGTGAATATTATGGGAAGTTTAAAAGCGTTAATTTTCATTTGGAATTGAAACCTTAATGACTTTCCACTCCCACAAATCATAAAGACCTTGTTTCAGATTTAAGTTGACATAAAAAGCTTTTTTTAAAATCAGATTTCTTTTTGTAGAGCTTTTTCATTAAAAAATTGAAATAGATTTGTGAGTCACTGTTCTTTGTATAAAAGATAATTACTGGAATATGAACTTCAGAAAAGTATCATTTGTGACTCTGCTGCTGAGCCATTCAATTGAAGCTTTTGCTTTCTCTCTTTTCAGTTAGTTAAGTTAAACAACATCTCTGTTTGAAAGGACTAATTATGCTTCTGTTTGTTTGTCTAATACATTAAATGCTTTCTATATGTAAAACCAAGCAGCAAGGGGGGAAAAACAAGGATTGCCCCAAATGAGCATCATTTAATTATTCAAACTGCATGCAGATCCTAAGGGGGTAAAATACATTATTGAATTCAGTCAGGTACTAATTTGCAGCTGAGAAATGTGGGAAAGGGAAACTGAATCTCATAAATCATATTATAAATAATAAGTACAAATTAAATCCTCTTTAAGAGACCTCAGATTGATGGACTGGTTTATTGTACTGTAATGTAATGTTTCAACATGTTTTAAGGGGTCGAAATGCTTACTCTGGTCAGTGGTAAAAGTTAAAGCCATGCCCTTCTTCTGGTGTGTGGTGGGGTTTTTTTTTTTTAATTCTCTCTCTATCTGGCTGGGAAGATTTTTACCTAGGAACAATCATGAAATGACAAGCATTGTTTAAGATTCAGGCAGATGCTGCATGAATATATTAACAGGTAAAAGTGTGTGTGTGTGTGTGTGTGTGTGTGTGTACACACAGACACTGTTATATATTATTGCTTATCTTTAAAGCTATATGCCAACATTTTAAAAAAATGATTAGTTGTTTTGGGTGCCTTTTTTTTACTACTACTAAATTTGAGGTACTTGACGGATACTGGATTTTCAGAGAACAGGTGCTCAGTAAAGGTGACTCAAGTCAGACTTTTAAAAATTGGTGGTACCAAAAGTGATGAGTCATTTCTAAAAACTCTTGGTCAAGTTTCTGACAAAACTTTGTGATAAAGCTATAAGTGCCCTGCTTGCACTGTAGTTTGAAGATGACCTGTCTGTTGTATGAGGCCTGCTCATGGGGGGAAAAGGAAAAACTTAAACTGCAAATAGTCTTGCAGCACCTAAGAGATTAATGGTACATCTACACTCCATGGCATAGCTACCCCGCATCTACACAAGCCGCCTCCTATTTCGAAATATTTTTTGAAGTAATGCTCATGCTATTTTGCCATCCCGATAAACCTCATTGGGTGAGAGATAAGGAAAGGCTTGAAATAGAGCATTATTTTGAAATTTGGCATTTTGTAGATGTGCCAAATTTCAAAATAAGCTATTTCAAAATAATTTTGAAATAAGATACACAATTTGCGGAGGGCAAATTGTGTATCTTATTTTTAGTTTAGGGTGCTGCGTAGACGTGCCTTAACAAAACATGTAGATGGTATCATGCGCTTTCGTTGTCACAAACCACTTCTTCAGATGAATGGACTTATTAAAGGTCCAGTTTCTAAATAAATAGGGAAGGGGGGAGTCATGG
Source organism: Apalone spinifera (assembly GCA_030068395.1). NCBI lineage: Eukaryota > Metazoa > Chordata > Testudines > Trionychidae > Apalone > Apalone spinifera. Next base: position 22,186,561 of record CM057848.1, read on the forward strand.
GGAATAGGTCTCGTAAACAAGATCTAATTTAGTTGTTTCCACGTGGAAGCATTTCTATTTTTCTTTTTAATCATCCAGCTTAGTCCCTCTGAATGGGGATTTTTTCAGATGGAAAAACTGCAGCTCCACCCTGTTGTTCAGTCCGCTTTGGATAAAATAGGGAGTCTGGTATTTGTTTTCTGACAACTCAAAGCAAAGGATGGGTTTGGAGTCAGACTGTGTTTCACATACAAGCCTAGCTCTTTGTATATTTAAAAAGAGAGAACTTCCTGACTGGGTAAGATGTTAAGGATGAAAATGTTTGGATTTGATCTTTATTTTTAAACCGGTGACTACATATCTGGATTTAAACCAAGACCATACTACAAGCAAGAGGAGTGTAAAAATAATAAAGATTTTAGATTTCTTAGACTAAAGAATTGATATAGAGATTGTAACTAAGATTCATCAATATTAGCAGGTGGAGGAGGGAATTCTGTATTCTTACATGAGATAGATCTGCATCAAAGCTTCTGATTTAACCACTGAAGTTTAGACCTGAACTTTGTGATCTTTGCTTTTCAATACATATGAACATGCTGTCACCATTTCAAATCTGCTGAAATGTGCTGCCCTCGTCCTGAGTGGATGGAAAGCAAGCACTTAACAGATCCACAATTTTGAAATACAAACAGGGTTCAGTTCTTTAGCACCATGCTGCAGAAAATGGAAAAAAAGTGCATATTCACTCTGTGCTGTGTATAGTTGACCCAGTTGGTAATTCAGTGATGAAGATTCATCTGTTTATTTCAAATGACAGACCTAGGTTCTGAAGTACTTATAATTAGGTTAAGAAGGTGTAGTAAACTTTAATGGCCCATGAAATAGTACTGCTGGATTTGCAGTAATATGTACTGTATTTCTTCAGAACAGAGGGAATAATACTTGTATAATCTCTTCTAAGTAGGAATCTCAAAGTGCTTTACAAGCGTTGAGTTTAGCATCATAGCAGCCTTATGAGGTAAAGATGCATCATTATCCTCTCCTCCTCCCCCCTTTTAAGTCAGTTTGGACATTAACTTACCTGTGACAAAGTGAGAAACAGAAAATCTGCCAACTTCCAGACCTGGGCTTTATCTATATAAGCCTTTCTGAGTGCATCTGAAATATATGCAGTAACTGCTTGCAGATCCATCCACAGGGACAACAAAATGTTTGTGCTTGCAAAACTGCTGCTGTCCATTTTAAAACAAAAATGTAGCTTATTTCTAACAAATTATGATAGGTTTCCTACCAGACTTCAGGGTCCACAAGTAACTGAGACTAAAGTTAATATACACTTAAACAAAATCAGTTCCTGACATTTATGAACATCCTTGTTTTAATCTGCATTAGTTGGACTTTTGGTGCCAGGCTGAATCTTGTATTTCTTGTGCACCCAAAACTCCTGTTATCTTTAAATGATAGTTTCAGATGGTAAGGAATGTGAGGTCAGCCTGGAATAGTATCAGATAATCATTGGTGTCAAAGGACAGTGACAGGGATGCCTGTGGAAAAATGCTCTGCGTGGGAGACTTTTCAAGCATCCACCTTTGTAAGGCACTACTGCCAGATTTCCTCCTGAAAATTCTTCAGGTATTAGAAGCCTCCTGTAACTTCATTTGTTGTATTTCATGGAATTCTGAGTGTTGATTTTGAAGGCTATCCCGTGAGGTATGGCATCAGAAGGAGCATGTGCTTTCTGATCTATTGAATTATTTATTCTCTCTTAAAAACTTCTCTCTGTTAGTTTAGTGCTTGAGAAAGTTGACCGAATGGCTGTCCTTGAGACTCAAGTCCTCCAGGGCAGCAGCTGTGCAAACATTCCCCACACTGCCCTGCCAACAAACCTGACTCCTCACCTGAAAGAACTACTTCTAGGCCTCAGAGCCTGGAAGTGATTGAAGCTGCCAACCAGGAATCAGTAGGGTGGCAGACGTGGTAGTGGTCTCTGCGAGGTAGACCTCTATCTGCTAGCTGAGCTTGTCCCTAATGACAGGCTGTCGGTGTGATCTCACATGGCTGCTACTCGCCCATGGTGGCCAAGCGCTGAGGCTGGACTGGATGGTCATAAAGCAAATTTCCCTTTTCTAAATAGGAAGTAGATAAGAGGAGTGAGAGTAGTGGGAGTTTTTCATGGCTGTAGGTTGGTAGTGAGTAGCTTAGCTTCCTGTTGTTCTCCAGAGCTATTCTTGAACTTCCAGACCACTGGATCCTGGGATTTGGGTGGTGATTTTCCCCAGGTTTGTTACATGACCTGCTATAGATCACTATAGGAAGTGGGCTGTGCCCATGAAAGCTCATGATACCATCTACATGTTTTGTTAGTCTATAAAGTGCTACCAGACTAGTTGTTGTTGTTGTTTTTTTTAATAGAAAAAATGACTTAGCCTGGGATTGAGCCTTTGACCTAGATATGGATAGCAACTCTTCATCCCACGACCAGGCCCTTGGACTATCTAATCCTCCCAACTCATTCTCTCTCCTCCATGTGTTTTATCCTGAAAAGTGCTATTCCACAAATGTGGACTTGCCAGCCATAAAAACGCATCTCCAGAACTACATAGAGATGAGTGGTTAGCTTCCAGTTTTTTAGGAAATCTCAGCACAACTTACAAATGTGTAATTGGGGTGGGAGATGGAGGGACTAGGTTATATTGTCTGAGTAGTGTTATCACAGCAAAGAGTAGGGAATGTCCCAGGAAGGTTAACGTGTGCATGATCATCAATGTGCTGGGATAACAGAAAGGGAACTAGTACAGTGCTAGGCACTCAGAGGAAGATGCACAGATTGTTCTTTTTCTTCCCTTCTGAGATGGCTGCTATATCCATTGTCTGATTTACTAGATATAGATCAAGATCCGCTTTTAACTCCATTGAAAGACGCTAACTGCGTCTTTGGAACCTCGCTATCAAGTCCATGGAGTTACAGTGGGGTGAATTTGGCCCTATGGTTTGATTCTGTTCAGGTTCTTATACCCCATGGATATGAAGAGGATGGTTTAGTCTGAAGACAGAAGATATGGATGGTACAAAGGGCAGGCAAAAATCAGCAGAAAAAGGAAAGAGTACAGATCCAGTAATGTGCATTGCCTTCATCTTATTTGAAACTGACTCTGACATTCTGGAGTAGGTACGTTATGCTCCACTGTGTGTTGCAAAGCTCAATAGTGTGTTTACTATTGTTACTTTAAGGAAGCTTTTTGGGTGAAACCGCATTAAAGCGTTTTGCATTTCCTATAAAGACTTTCCACGCGTACGTTTTCATTTTGGTTCCAATACATAAAGTAAAATGGCAAAAAACACCTCCTATTGTTGTGTCATGCTACCCATCACTCCTTTTTTGACTGCCGCTTGCTCATCAACTTGGAACAAAAATGCTCTAAAATGCTCCATGTTAATGGCTGTGAATAATCAACTTTGGGTGATGTGCTAGTGAGTTTGGCAAGGCAGCGCCTTTGTACGGTGCATTGCTTTCTTGTAGAGTTGGAAACCAGAGTACTTCTATAGCAATGGCTCTTAGTTGACTTTGGAGAGCTTCATCTTTCTAATTTAGCCCACAATGTGTAGGGAAAGAGCTAGATAATACAAGAAAACAATTATTTATCTGGGATTAGCCTACATAAAACATTTACTTCAAGCAGAAAGAAGGCCAGACTTATCAGCCTTTTGTAGCTGGTGATGATAAAATAAAGCCTGATCCAAAGCCTATTAAATCAGTGGGAGTCTTTGCATTGACTTCTCTGAACTTTGGATTGGGACTTTGGAACTGCTTCTATATTACTTTGATTATGATTGATAGCTTTTGTTGAGAAGAGGGCAGACAATAAAAGAGTGGGTTTTTAAAAAAATACATTATTCTTAATTAACTCTCAGGCTGGCTCAGTATAAATGACTCTCTCTTCTACCCCTCCCCCAAGAGAGAGAGCCTGCCTGTCTTTCAAAATCCCCAGCTGCTAGCATGTACCAGACATTTTTCCAATGATTTATTATGGCAGGAGCTGCAAGGTAATCTTTGGTAAATAGATTTATATATGTGCCGCTTCATGGAGTGGGAGATTTATATGTGGCTTATTTCATTGCTGCTTATTATCATATGATATTTCATTGAATGAAATTACATGACTGCCTTGACTCTTGAAAGGTTAGAATGGATTTAAGTTGTTACTGGCTTTCGGCTTACCAGAGCTTCATAACGAGGGAACATTTTAATGCGACTGACAGGTTTGCTGTTGGCTCTCGTCCTCCTCCATCCTTAGGAGGTTTGGCTGTGCAATCAAGGGCTGCCTCTTTGGCCTTAGTGTAACTCATCCCTTAACTACAATGTCCATTCCATTATGCTAGGCAGATGTGTTATGAAAAGCTAACTTTAACCTAACGGTAGTCTAGTCCAGTAGTTTTCAATCTTTTCTTTCTCACGACCCAGTTGAAGAAAATTGTTGATGGCTGTGACCCAACCAGTTTAATCATATCTTTTGACTAGAGTGCAGGCTCCAGGGTGGGGCCTCAGGGATGAGGGGTTGAAGGTGGGGGTGGGATGAAGGCTTTTCCTAAGGGTGTAGGCTCTGGGGTGGTGACAGAGATGAAGGTTTTGGAATTGCAGGATGGGGATGGGGTGGGCTAGGGGTTCAGTATGTGGGTGGGGACTCTGGTCCGGGGCATGAGGGTAGGTTACAGGAGATGCAGGCTCTGGGATGGGGATGGAGATGAGGTGTTTGGGGTGCAGGAGGGGATTCTGGGTTTGGAAGGGCTCAGGGCTGGGACCGGGGATTGTTGGGGCACAGGCTTGCCTCCAATGGCTCCTGGTTAGTGATGAGTGGGATGGGATGGCGCTAGGCAGGCTTCCTGCCTGTCGTTACAAAGTGGACCACGCTGCACCATGGAAGTGGCCAACAGCAGGTCTAGCTCCACAGGCTACCCCCACCCCAAGTTCTGCTCCACACTCCCATTAGCCAGTTTCTGGTTTGTCTCCAGGCATTGCCAAGCGAAAATGGATGGAGCCCATTTTGGACTTGTTTTGAAATGGGATTGGTTTCATTTTTTGGCTTGTTTTGCTTTTTTATCTTGTGAGAATTGGCTACTCTCCTCTACCTAGGAGCTGGACTAGTGCCGACTGCTTCCAGAGTGCAGCGGGGTCCCCAATGTCAGGACAGGCTGGAAGCCTGCTTTAGTGCCCCTGCTAATCACCCTGTCCCCCACATCAAGGTGACCCAGTGCCTGACTTTCTACTACCCATACTTTGAAAAACACTGGTCTAACCTACTCTACTCCCCTCCCAAAGAGAACCTCTGTTAGACCAGCCACTTAGTTCTCAGCTACCCTGATGATGAGGGAGATTTATAAACCTAGGTATAGATCCAGCTGTTGTATTTGGTTTTGTAGAATTGTTAGGGATAGAGCCTCAGCTAGTGTAAGCTGGAGACGCCCCACTGAAGTCAAACTTATTCCAATTTACGCAAGACAAAGATCTGGTCCTAGTCTTTCTGAGCCAAATTCGGGTGCCCAGAACAGGTTAAAATAATTTCAATTATTTTTTCTGTAGTAGAGAATCAATCTAATTTGATTTAAAAGATAATTAACGCTATCTTAACACAACCATAAAACCTGCTAAGATGTTCTATTTTGTATAAATGTGTTGGTTGAAATCAATGGCAAAATTCCCATTGACTTCAACAGGGGCCAGGATTTCACCCTTTATTTTTAGATTGTCCAGAGCCTTTCATTTCTGAGTTGTTTGCATATTGCATCTTTAATCATTTAATCTCTACATGGCTTTTTTATAAACCATGACCTCTTTTGTGCAAGGTTAAGCCCTGTATTCCTGCAGTGTGTACTCTGAGCCTCATTCATAAACATCCCTCTGAACATCTCCCTTTATCCTGTGTCCATGGAGGCGAAAGAATCACAAACAATGGCAGTGCTGAAACAAAAGTGATGATTGTTCAAGGGATCGTAGAGGCGGGAGGTCAGCTAGGCCTGTCAGCCTGTTGCAGGCTGGGAGCCATTGTCCCAGTAATTGGATTTCTGCTGATGGTGCTCAGCCACTGGGAATGTGAGTGAGAAGGAAGACGTGGCAGGAGACACTTGCCAAGTGCAATAAAGAAAGCAGTGATTGCGGGAAGCAAATGACTATAGAGTTCCCGGCGTTTGCTGAGGACAATACGTGAATATAGGGAGTCCTAATGAAGTAGAAAGGCACCAGGTGGCAACTTTATTAACAGTGAGATACAGAGATAATGCCAGGCATTGAAGTTTATATGCTGGATCCTGAGGACCCTTGATTCCAGCACTGGACCTCGAAACTCATTGCACTGACATCACGTCCCTGTTCCTGAAATGTGTTTCTCAAGTGAGTAAGCCAGGGTCATCTGTGCTCAGTTATTGTGCTACTTTTTGTGATGACCCAACTCTGGATCAGATTATGATTGGCCTTGGTGTGAGGTGAGGGAGTTGCACCAGGGGTTTCCTCCTGTTTCATAGATCATGCGAGGCTGGTTACAACTGCATTCCCTGTGAGCAGACTGCGTGGTCCTTGCTCCCTGTAGGGAGCAGATCATTATGAGAGTGAGGCTCCCACCGTTCCACAACCATCTGCACCACCTTGCTAAGTGGGGCTGATGCCCCGAGAGAGCAGTCCATATTGTGACTTGTGGAGTGGCTCGCCATTTCCCCCACTCCTTATCCTGGAGATGGAGCCAGGGAAATCCCTCAGGGGATGTTTGTTCTCTCTCTCTTTAGACCCTGTCTGTCCCAGTGGTTAACTTGTGGGTGGGGCTCCTGGAAAAGAGAGTAGGCCTTAGCATCCCACCATACTTGGGCATCTTGTGCTGCCTGCCACAGTGTGTGTGCATGGGGTGGGGAGCAGAGAGGAGTGAGAGGCTGTGAACAAAGACAGCTCATCATTGTCCAGTTTGATGGTTAGTGATGAGTTGAGACTGTTCCCCTTAGCGCATCCTATTGATGTTCTGGGGCATTCCGGTCTCAGCTTTACTCCCAGAACTGGTCTTTGTTGCGTTCGACTCCATGTCCAGCACTGAGAGAGAGGCCTGTCAGGTGCTATCAGCCAAAGATAAATGTGCAATCTCTTGTCTGGATCACAAATCTCTGGCCATAGTAAAATATTTGACAGATTTGCTCAATCAGCTCCAAACAAGCCCATGCAATTCTTTTTTCCTCATTTGCAGCCTTGATACTTGCCACCCAAAGCCATTGTACGCTTCCTTACCTTGCTCTTTAACTGTGATTGGGCAGCATCTGATTCCCCTGCACACCTACCTAGAGAGTGGCTCAGAATTTTTGTGGTACCAGCTCGGACATTGTGGTCCCAGGAGATGACTTGCTAATGGTTGTACAATCCCTCCTAGCTTTACTGATTGAAGAAGCCTTTGTCTGACAGACAGACATGCACATTTCCCCCCCCTCCCCGCCCCCAGCAGCATATCTCTGTGACCCACTTTTGCCTCCTGTAAAATAACAGTGGCAGAGTGATCACATCGCTTTGCCTCTGGGTAAAACCCATTCGTGATCCCTGCTTCTCCAGCACGCTCTTCTCAGCTCAATTAATTACACTGTAGTGGCAGATATGCATGTGTATTGGTGCACCTGGCTGCATAGTCCGAGTGAGTGAGGGTGAGGATGCTATAAAGGAAGAAATAACACAAGACCAGTGTACATTGAGTATCCGATTCAGAAATACCCACACAGAAGTCAGGAAGCTCCTCAAGTTTTCCCCTTCTGAGTTTCCTGTACAGTCTCACATGGGATTTGAACTCCCCTCCCGCCTGGGGACAAACCAAGATCCTGATCCACACGTGCTGGATCGCCAAGATCTTTGGAGAACTCAGGATTGGTTCTGCTAGACTCCTAATGCCAAGGCAGCATGACACCTCTGAGCCCTGTATATGTCTGTTGCATTCTCTTTTGTTGGAATATCTCAATAGGCTCACAACCTTGCTGGAGGGTGGGCAAGAGGAGGTATTATCCACTCACCCATGGCTGTATAACATGCTCCCTGCCAACTCCATCTCCACGGCCCCCTACCCACCCACAGTGCTATAAAAAGCCCACCAGCTAATCACCCCTTTCTGAGTGGGGAGTAGGGATATTAGATATTTAATGATCGTATAACCACACAAAACCTTAGTGGTTACATGATTATTTGATTGGCCCCGCAGGGGCAGGGCTGGCAGCTAGTGTGCTCCCAGCCTCACTTCTGGGGAGTCCCCTGCATCAGAGGCAGCAGTGCGGGGTGGCAGCAGTCCCTGTCCATGGAGAGCCCAAGCACCCTGCAGACAGGGTCTGCTCTGGCATCCCGCCACCTCTCCTCCGCTGTATCAGAGGCAGCAGCACGGCAGGGAGGGGAGCAGGTGGATACAGAGGCAGCGGGGTGGGGGGTGTAGTGCATGTAATGGTTAGGATTAACCAATAAATCCAGGCTTATTGGTTAATTGTTTAAATGACTATACACTAACATCCCTAGTGGGGAGGGGTCAAATTTGCTAGTCCTTTTTTAAAGGCGAGAAAGATGTGAATCTGCTTAAAGGGTTTCCATCCGTACAAGTAAAGCTGAGACAACTTGGATGTTAGGGTCCATTTTAGTGATGGTGTAAAATTTAAATGATGGTGCGAGGTAGGGATGTTAAAAGATAACCGGTAAACTAGTTACCCAGTAAGCAATGTCCTTAACAAGTAATGTTTACCGATAACTACTAACTGGTACCCAGGGAGTAGCCTGCCACCTTGGGCTGCTCCAGCCTGGCCCCTGTGTGGGACTGCCAGCTCCCCTGTGCAGGGCCAGAAACAACTGGGCTGGATAGCCCCTTTCTGCAGTGCTGCTCCCTCCCCCCTGCCTACTCCATTTAATCAGTAAACGGGTTAAACTTAACAGTTAACCAGTTAACTAATTAAATAGAATTTTACATCCCCAGTGCAAGCTGAACCTCTGGTGCAAGTGGCAAAGTGTAAGTTATGCTGATTCGTCATCGATTTGCTGTTCCATTAAGTTGAAATTTAGACCCTATTTTTAAGTGGACTTAGCAGGAGTAAGATCTGCTTACACAGGGCTAAATTTGGCCCTGGGAACGCTTGGTGTTGATATGGCATACACTGAACTAGAAGTGACCTGCTTTACCTTACACCTTAGTAGTTTTTCCTGTTCCATACACAGGTGAGTAAGGAGAATTAGCCAGCCTGCAGAATGCTTGATTGGTGCAAACTAGGCTGCTTTGCTAGTCAGCTTGCACCTGATTTGTTACTTTCAGCAGTGTGGAATATTTGGCCCACACCCCTTTTACTCAATGCTGTGTTTGGCTCATACTTGAGGAGGCTCAAATGGGACAGACACAGTCATTGTCACCTACTCCCTTCCCATTCATCTTGGAGAGATGAAGATGTAGCCCTGCCCTTCCTGCCAGGGTTTCAGATCACTGTGTTCTTGCTAACTTCCTTGGCTGTAAAGGCAACTCAGAGGGCGTGTGTCTGAAATGACTGGTGCACCCATTGTGAAAGAATACCCTTCCCCAGAAATGCACCCACTGAGCAAGGCCCTGCTTGCTCATCCATCTTCAAAGCTGGCAGGATAAAATAAATGTTTGGATCCCTCTCTGCTGGGTGGTAGCAACTATCTAGGTCTTCTGCTGCACTTGGTGTGCTGGGAACAAACCATTGGAAATGGACTGGTGGACTCTTGTTCCTGGAAATAGTCTCCAAATTATACGTTCTTATGGCAAGGAAAATCCATGCACATTTGCAGCTTTCCTTCAGCTCTGCATAATAGTTGTTCCATTTAATTCCTGGGGATAGTGTGAGAAAAGTAGAAATTGGAGAAATCAGAAGAATACTTGAAGTCAGTGGGGCTTTGTTTAGGAAGCAAGAATTGTGCACCTAATGCACATTGCAGGATTGGACCAAAGTGAGGTCAGAAAGATACACCATGCCTTATAAAATAAAATATCCGTCTACATGTGCATGTGTGGAATGAGCATATAACTTGCGAGCAACCAGGGAAAGGAACAATTCTATTTTTGTTGATGTTATTAACTCTGACCTTTTCAGACCTTAGCATGTGTGACAGCATAATGATCATCTAAAAACCCCGCAAAACATAAATTGAGCCCATGTGATAGTCTGCAAAAAATGTTAAAATAACACATGGGGAAGTGAATGCAAGGAATATTAGCAGGAATTTTCTGTCAGGATGAAAATGGTTACACTCCAGTTACATACATCTCCAACACTGCTGCACTCTACAGGAGAAAAATGTATGTCAAAGGTAGACTTGGTGAAGGGAGTGGCGCTTAACAATAACATTTATATTGTGCAATGAGTTAAAAATCTCCATTTAAAAAGTGTCCTAGAATGCTTTGGCTCCTCTCAATGTGACATCACCAAGTCAACTGTAAAATCAGCTTGGTACACAGTGCAATAGATCAAAAGATTGTCTGTACCTTGAAATATTAGAGTGGACAATTTTCAAGCGCAGCTTAGATCTTATTTCTTTGGTATAGAGTATAGCACCACTCTCCATAATTTGAATTACAATAATAAAGAAATGCTTGCAAAGAATCACCTAACCAAGAGAGAGAAACTGGAAGAAAAAAACCTTTGCCAAATCTCTGTTCCTTTTGATGATCTGCTCAGAAGGATATTGGTGTGGTTTCTCCAAGCCATTTTGCGACTAGGTGTATTCAGAACAGGCACAGCCACGATTCTAGTTCATAATGCACTTCAGATTCGTGAAATGGCAGAAATAATCCTATACCATGCACACTTATGTCTGCTGCTGGTGATCCCTTCTAGTTGTATAGAATCAGAGATGTATAGTATCTTCCATCTGAATAAGCTAAACCGAAGGGGCTTAGTCAAGGGGTATTTGCATATGATTTTGTATACGTGTTAGTGTCATATAAAACCACTGAATAAGTGCACCTCTAGGTTGGTATGTGACACCTCTAGGTTGGTATTCAGTGCTGGCAATGCTACTAATGGTGCTTTCAGGAATAGCTTATCTGAAAATAAGGAGGATATATATAGAGGTCAATGCAAATATAAGAGTTGAGATTTATCTAGATTAATGAAGCTACTTAGATTGTAAACTCTTTGGGTGTAGGGCCCATCTTTTTGTTCTGTGTTTGTACAGCATCTAGCACAATGGATCCTGGTTCCTGACTAGATCTCCCTTGTGCAACAATCGGCTATATATTTGAGAGTCTGTCTGTCTGAACGAGCAAGTCTATCTGTTTGTTCAAGAATTCCTAAATGGTAAGAGCTAGGAACATGAAATTGGGTATGCAGCTTCCTCTTATACAAACTTAAAGCAAGGTAAGGGTTTGGTTGTGCAGGGGGAGAGAAAGGGGCAGGTCTGAATTGGGTATGCAGCTTCAGACCTCCCCACCCCTCCCCTCCGCCCCCTGATTTGTACAGGGATGCATAAAACCATACAGAAAAGAAACCAAATCACCAGGCAGTGAAAGGGGCTGGCTGGGGCCATGCCCCACCCCCTGTCTGAGACTGCCCCATCTGCCCTGTCCTTTAGGGAGGGTGGGGGAGAGCTGCAGCTCTCCTACCATCCACCACTCCCGATTCACGTGGGAACATTGCTGGCTGTTCCTCTTGGTTAGGGAGCCAGGGGAAAGTGCAGTTTGCTCCATTCCTCAATCTGGTTGGGAGAACAGATGAACATCGACCTGCCCAGCCAGGGCCATGCACCTCTCCCTCAGCTGTGCCTGCTGAAGCTGCAGCGGCCATGGAGAGAGAGGTGCTTCTCTCCCCACGCTGCTGCAGTGAGAGAAGGCTGGGGTATTCCTTTCTCCCCAGGGAAGCCTGCATACTGAACCCCTCATCCCTAACCCCACCCCAGAGCAATGATTTAAATGAAGAAAAATAAAAATTAATTGAGTTAAGGATCTGTGCAACACAGGGTAAATCTTCTAGTAAAAAATATCCCTGCTGAGGGGAAAAAGAAGTGCCTTGGAATTTCTTATGACCACTGATATCGATACGTCATTTGCATTGACAGCATTGTGATAATAGATTGTCAAGACTTGAACTCTTGACTCTTCCCGAACATGGAACTCTAAGCTGTACAGTGCTCCAGTGTGCTATTCAGTCAATACTGACACTGACAAAAGTGTCGCCTCTGGAGTCACTAGCCTGTAATCTGCAGCATCAGGGCTTTCTTGGAGCCACCCCTCTACTAGGTTGAAGGTGATGGCCCACGAAAGCTCATCACCTAATAAACCATCTTGTTAGTCTTTGAAGTGCTACATACCAGTACTCCTGTTTTTTGTTTCAGCTAGACTAGACTAATACGGCTACTAAACTATTACTATTGGTCAGTCAGAATATTGGGGGGGAGGGGAGGAAAGGATGTTCCTAGGTATGATATTTAGGGCAAGAAGCATTTCTACTTTTTTTTTCCCTTTCTGTTGTCTGATGGCGGAGGTCGGGTCGATTTTTATCTCCATTTGATTGTTTAAAGCTATCTGCTGGGTAAAGTTAATTGATTCTTATATTGGTATAATGCTGCCGGGTGGCTATTGTAAGCTTAATTATTGTCAGGGCACTCGGGGCTTTTTGTGAGTGTTTTTTCTTATCATATTGAAATAAAAAAATGATTAAGCAGATCTGACTCTACTTGGTCATGAAATCTGACATGTGCACAGCCCAAGGCGGTGTGCTGCAAGCCTATCAAATGAACAGAACATAGAAAGGCTCCGTTGCCTTGCCCAATTTAAAAATAACCCATGTGAGTCTCTTGCTTTATCCTTTTAACTTTCCACTTTTGGCGGAGATTTCCTCTTGCCTCACCCCAGCGAAAAGGGCTACTTTTTGCCTGTAGTCTCAGCTGTATTAAAGTGTAAATACATTCACATGAAAAGAGTGGCTCCCTGCTGTGAGGAAGTGATTGCTGCTTATCTTGCCAAAGAAACTTCGGACTCCTCCTGTGGCCTGCCTCTGAAGGCAGTTGTTCACCGCCCTTCCCTTTTCTTAACCTTTGAAACATGTAGGGCATGAAGACCCCTGGATCTCTGAGTCTCATAGGGATCCTGGCTTAAGCAGTAAAAACACAACAGCTGAGAAACACCAGGCGCATTCCTGTAAAGAAACAGACCACCTACAAGCGTGAGCACCTGAACTCTTAGGTCAGCAGGATATTTAAAGAAGATGAATTACCACCAACAGAATTGCAATGTACATTCCCACGCCAAGGTGGACCTATGGGTGCCCTCTATTATGCTATAGTATGCAGTAAAGACCTGCTCTAATTATACCTGTGACTAAGGCATCCGCTATTGCTATTCGGCCAAAATTTAGATTGTAACCTTAAACCATGGGAAAGCATTTTTCTTTAAAGTGCATTGTTATTGGAACATTTTCTGCTCTCTGTGCCCACCTACGTAAATGTTTTATCAAGTTGCAGAGAACACAGTATTTCACAGGTCCACTGGAGAGTAGGGAAAGAGTTAAGAGCTTTACGTTGGATTAAAACATTGAGCAGAGAGGAGAGAGAGATGCACATTCTTCCTGGATCTGCAATTACATAAAGTGTATTTACCTTTGGTCATTGCTTCTTATTGGAATATTTGGGTTTTATTTTTATATCAAGATAGTAAACAAAATTTCATATCTCTGAAATACAGTTAAATGCGTTAATGAATTTCAGTGGCAATGTTATGGTAAAGGGTCCTGAAGAATATTAGGGTCTGCCAGGTGTTGTTTTCATTTGGGAAAAAAGCCACGTGGAATTCTTTAAGTATAGCATAATTTTAGTACAGAAATGAAAATGTCATTTTCCTTTTGTTTTTAAAACTATCCAAAGCCCTACTCTGAATAATATAAATTCATTTTTAAAGGTATTGATACTTGCATTTGAATGGCACAGTGTTTCTAAGTACTTGGGGGAACTTCCAACCTGGAACACCTTGATAGTGCTTATGTATGTAAAATAAATGAATGCCACATATCGCATTACATTAAAAGATATAGCTACAAAGTCACTTTTTTTTTTTTTTTTTTTAGGTGAGAGTTTTATGTTTGATCAAGAAATCTGTGACAAACATCTAGGGCCAAATAAATTGCTAGTGCAGATACACCCCTCATGAATGCAGTCTAGGCTAGGCACAAGTTGGTTTTAAATTTGGTATAAACCTGATTGCCAGACATGACTGTAACAGTTGCTTCATAACATCAGTCATTATAGCTGAGATTAGTGGAATAGAAGTTTGAAGAATTCTACCTGTTTTAGAGTGCATGGAACTTTTTTTACCAAATAAATGCTAGTCCCAGTGGAAGTATGGAAATTTCACTGGCCACCTGGTGTGGGGAAGACTCACTGTTTTTGCAGTTGTGTTAAAACAGAGCTTATACCACTTTAAACAAGAGCCGGAATTGCACAAAAGGGTATGCAGAAAATCTGACCCATGGAGTCAAAAGCCAAAAGGTCAGCAGTGGTCCAGTGCTTTTATATTCTGGCCTGGAGTGGGGCCACGGTCACCGTGCTGCAAAGGCTTCTGAACTATTTACTCGGTTGCTGTGTAATTAAAAGCATGATAGTTATAGACTCACTTCTTGTTGTTGGTTATGACTGTAAGATATGCTTGTCTACTGTGAAACTTTCAGGTCTGAAAGTAAGTGACTTGGTCAAGTGTCTAAACTTTTTACCCTGTGTTCTTACTGCTTCTCTAAGGGCCAGGTTTTGAGCTTCTTTTTCATACGCTAGCTAGGAGAAGGTTGATTGGTTTTGAAGATGTCAGATCTAGCTCCCCCATTACAGAATAACAATAATTAATAAACCAGTTTGTCTAATTACAAACTATAAACAAGTACTTCTAGTGGAAATTATATACTTAGATGGTTGTTTTCTCTTGTATATGAGGAAATGCCTTTGCCTAATGATTGAGAAATGGTAAATGAACGTGCTGCTAACATTTTGGACCTAATTTTCAAACATGTGGGTGTGCAACTGATGTGTCTAATTTGCTTGCTGTTGTTGCTATTGCAAGCACAAATGGCTAGTTAGGCATGAATTTTCATGGAATCATGGTAACTGCACAAGCCAATTAGCTGTGAAATTGCACATTAATCTTTGAAAACAAGTTGTCTGATTTTTCAAAGGCATGGAGCACCTGCAGATCTCATTGAAATTAGTGAATTCTGAGAATACACACTGCCTCTGAAAAAGCAAACACCAGGATCTTTATAATGATTTATTCCCAGTTTTAAAAATGTTGTGATGTTTTCAACAAGATGGTCAAATGGAATTACTCAGAATTGCCCATTGTAACCCAATGCCCACTATAATGCATTTAATAGTACGTAAAGTGGAAAGAATAGTTAAATAATTATGGATTTTTGCTTTATAGGGTTTTTTTGTGAGTTGGATCACTATTTCATTATCTACCTAAGTAGGGTTGCCAGATGGCTGAAACAAAAATACCGAACACCCCTCCCCCCCCATCCAAACCAAACCAAACCAAAACCAGGAAAAAAAAAGGACGGAGACCAAAGTTGTTGAGCAAAAAAAAAAAAAAAAGGACTCTAAGGACTTATTAAGCCAAACAAATTTAAAATAAAACAGCATTAAAACAGCATGTTCCCTTTAAAAGTGAGTGCAGGGATAGGAGCGGTTAACACTAAGACCTTTTGGCCGGCAGCTATTTTGTGCTGGCAGCCTTGTGGAACCATGTAAGCTGGGGGCTGGGGTCGGAGGGCTGGGGGTGTTGGTAGCCGGGGGGGGGGGCGCCTCGGGTGGGGTGGGGGGGAGGCCGGGCGCTGAGTGTTTGTAGGTACCCAGCATTTTCGCCTCCTGGCTGGGGAAAAATTCAGAAAATACCAGACATTTTAGGTGTCCGGTATTCTCTGAATTTTTTTTTTTTTAACTGGGCAGAAGCCAAAAATACCGGACTGTCTGGGTGAATACTGGACACCTGGCAACCCTAATAGAGAATGAATCTTGAAGTTCAGATGAATGGAGAGCAAAAGCAAAGCTTATGCTAAGTATTTTTGGATCTTAATTTAAACTGTTTTTGGTATAAAACTACACTTTGACTTATTCATAACATCTGATATTCATCATCTGTGGATATTTTTCCTTGCGTACATAAATATGGGTTAACTTTTAAAGTTGTGTATTATTTTATATTAGAGCTAACTGTGTGATCTCTGTCTCTGACAGTCTCTTCCTCTCTCTCTCTGTGTCTCATAGATATAGATATAAGGTAGATGCTAGTACCGGCAAAAAATGACTGCTGGATGATATTTGGGTTGGGGGGCGGGAAACAAAGAAATGTCTAAGTTGCAACTTGCCTTTAATGCATTATGTTGATGTTACAGTACTATATACAGCATGTCATGTAAGCTGCCATCCTTTAATGTAAAAAAGTAGGTTAAGGTCAAATTTTGCCCTTCGCTCTGAGCTGTTTTTCTTTTGTAGAGTAGACTGAGGTTCAACTAAATGCAGTGCATGTACAAATGTATCAACATACATGTCCCATATGAGAAGCCAAGAATCAGAATATGAAAATAGTGGTGTCACTTGACACAAACTTGCTTACACTCCCAGTATAGCTGGATGTTTCTGCTACTAGAAAGCTGAAGTGATTGATGGCAGTTTGTCCCCCACACTGGCTGATTTTTTTTTTCCTTTTAAAATTTCCCACAGTTGCTGCCACCAGTATAAATGCAATAGAGGAGCACTTGTGTAATCTGGACTGGTTTGACTTTTAAATCACCTTGTCATATAAATCAGCACAGAACAGGTCCAGATGGCATGATTGGTAAAACACCAGAAACTGCCATATTCTCTATTCTAGTGCTGTAGCCAACCCTATCACTACAGTCACTGCAATGATGGTAACAAATGGTGGGAGACTTTAGTACAGATAAACCTTTAAGCAATTGTTCCTGGCTGTTGGTCTTCAAACTGAAGGAAAGAGGAGCGCATCGGGACACATTCTATCCATTATAGGGATAGAACATGATTTTCTTCGTAAAAGGGAACCTACATTCTTCAGAAGTTGTGCAACCAGCAGAGAAGGGTTGAGCTGATGCATCAGTGAATTCTGTCTCTATCCAACCCTGCGAAAAGCTCTGGAATATGAATATAATACTACCATTGCTGATCCGAGGGATGTTTTATGGAAATCCTCTTTGAGGGGTAGAGAGTTTTGTCAGAGCAACAACTGTGTGATTCAGCTTAATCATCAACTGTCTTCTCTGAACTATGCAGGCTGTCTAGCCTGGCTCCATTACAGATAGATGGGTCTTCATCAGAAAGACTGACCTGGACAGCAGCCCGAGGAGTAGAACTCTCACTTGTTAGATTTGCAGATCCCGCTCATCACTGCAAACTGGACTGAGGTTCCTTTTGCCTGTGCTGGGTGGGTTATTTCTACAGGTTGAACCTCTCTAATCCAGCACTTTCTGGTCCAGCAACATCCTTGGACCGGCATAATTTTAATTAGCCTGATGACCAGTTATGGGTGTGGCCAAGTTTCCCACAGTCCCATAAAGTTTATCGTCGCCAGTCCTGCCTCTCAGTGTTCTGTGCTGTTTTTACCTCTAAATGTCTTCTAAAAGCCCAGTAAACAGTAGAAGTGCTGCTAGACAATATTGACCTCCCGTGATTTGATAAATTCTCTGGTTCAGCACCTGTCAGGTCCCGAGGGTCCCAGACAAGGAGGTTCAACTTGTACATTCTTCCCTGGGTGGCTTGAAGGAGCTATCAAAACTGATGAAAGCAGGGTATTATATTGAAATCTCTTTGAAGCGAATATGCTCAACATTGGAAATCCGTTCAAAATAAAAGTATACTAAAGAGATGGACAGCTGTATTCTGATCCCACTTACACTGCCTTAACATCTGTGTAAACCTATATGTCAAAGGCGATAATTCACATTTATACTAGTGTAAGATCAGAATCGGGCCCGAAAACCTTAATCCAAACATGTGATTCCTGTCTGTTAATAATTTCAGTTCTTTACAAGCAAGTTCCTGACAAGTGAAGTGAATTGCCAGCTGTTTGTTTTTTCTGCAAGAAAATCACCTGGCAAAGTGCTTTAAATGCAGTTTAAAGTACACCCTGCTCACGCCCTGCGTACAGAATGTAGGTGGCTGCACCCTGAAATGTTGGCACTAGAGTTCTGTTCCTGGTTCCTAAGGAAAGCCTTGGCAGGCATTAGAGGAAACCAGGCCACACCTTGTCTCAGAAGGTTTCCATGTGGTATTAAGAGCCATCGTCCCAGGCTCATACTTCCTTGCTGACATAATCTCTGGGTTTTTTGTTTGTTTTGAGGGGAGGGAGGGAAGCAGCCTCATCCTCCTATTTGATTCTCTGTCCCTTTGCAGCCTGAAAATGCTTTTGATTCTTTTATTGCTCTTTCTGGACTGCTTCCAGGCATGTGTGGCATGCCTGGATGGCTGCACTCCTGGGAGTTTTCATTATTCATTAAACACTCATAAACAATCAAGTGACAGGCTTTAAAAGATGTTTTGATGCCTAATGCCTCGTCCCAAATCCTTAACTTGTGTACACTGAAATTCTGCCTAATTCCTACAACTAGAAATCAGAAATTAGAGCTGGAAAAGGCCTGTTGGTTTGTTTGAGCCATACCATTATGCTCCCACACCAGTTGTGGTGGGTGTGACATAAGAATTTAAATGGGCGGTTTTAATTTCTCTTCCATAGCACAACCCTGTGCTACAACAGAAAAAAGTTTTGGGATCCTGCTCCCTTCTAACTCTAAAGAAAAGGAGCAAGGCTACATCCCTGTGGAGCTGTCTGTGACCTCCAGATTGAGAGCCCCTGACAGGCATGTAGACAGATCACTGATCAATCTATGGCTGTTCCCTAAGTTACAATTTCTAGTGATTTATCCAACCAGGATGTAAGTGCCCCAAACTACAAGGTTGGTTGTTTTTTTTTTTTTTTCTCAATTCATTTTCATGTTCACCATAAGGCAAGAATGTCCCATAAATATTTGATAAAGGATTAAAATGCAGCTTTAAGCAGCAATGTTTTTAGACTGTAAGTTGCTTGAGTCCGACACTACATCTTCCCCCACGTTTCATATAGCGCATAGACAGCATTCAATAAATAACAGGACGGATGGAAAAAATGAATTGAATGGTGCCTCTCGATGGGACTATCCTGTCTAGGAAGTCAGTGCGTACGTTCAACGTGCTCAAGTTTCCTCCAGTTTAGTTTTAATCTTTAGCTAAAACTAACTCTCCATGGGCTTGCTTGTTCGTATGTGCTGCACTCGCCATATCCTGCATTTGATAACAGAGGTCACTGTATCACTGGGGGTTCAGAAGTTCTAGATTTATGGCTGATATGGACTGTTTGGTGGAGTTGTAAAGCACAGCTTCCTTGTCCTGACCACGGTTTGGTGTGGACCTTAACTTTCTGTTGCCCAACTGGAGTGAAAGTGAAATTTTGAGTGGAAAAGCAGACTGTATATTCTTTTTGAAATGGAAATTTGAGGCTGATGGAGGCAGGACTGGAGCGGCCAGTGAGCTGTGAATGAATTGCACAAGGACAAAAGGACTTCAATACTGGAGTTGTTTGTATGTGTATGTCAGGGCCAAGCCTGCCTTATTGTGTCTCCAGTGAGGCTGCTGTGTCACATGGCTCTTGTGTGCATGGCATAATTCAGCTGTGTCATTCTATGACAACACAACCGACTGGTGTTCAGAAGCCCACATAGCAAAATTGGTTTGGCCTTGCTGTTGCTGCATGACAACTCGTAATTGTGTGCAATCTGCTACTTGTGGGAAACATATTTACTTTATTATCCTTTTCTTATAAGCACCTGATCGCTGCTTTGAAACTGCTGGAATTTAAGCGACAACTTGGTTTTGTGCCTCTCCTTCTCCCCCACTTTTGAAGACTTGAAAGAGGGAACACTGTAAAACATTGGTCTCGACTTCAGATAATGCAAAGACTTTTTTTCTATCAGCTAAAATATTAGACTATTATAATGATTCACAATTAAATCATCAGAGCTGTTGAGAGAGAGCGATGGTAAGAGTAGAAAACTTAGAGAGAACAAAAATAATAGGGACAGATCTCCTCTGTTGTCAAACTAATTGCAAAGATAGGGAACTCTGAAAGTGAGAGGTCCCCTAAATTTGGGCTATTTACAGCTATTGAAGTGGTATAATTGGTTAGGGGTGTGAATATTGTACAAGTGTAATTACATTGGTCCAACCTCTAGTGTGGCCACTGTTACAGTGATGCAAAGATGCTTTATACCAGTATTTTTGTTCCTGTACAGTATGTTATATTTGTAAACTACATTCCTATTAGGGGGTTGTGCTGTAAATAGTTAGTGGTACAAAATTTGTGGATAAACAGGATAAATTGAAGCCATCCTGTGTAACCACAGTGGCAAATGGCTCCACTCACTGTGAAAGGGGAAATGTTTCTTTTGTGTTTATGTGGGATGCAGGCAGGGGAAACTTGGTTATTTTTAATTAATTTTGTAATGAAAAGTAAACCTCAAGCCTGCAGATGGGATGTGTTAGTAGGAGACGGCACAGAAGCAGAGTACACCAAAGACTCAGGTTATGTCTAGACTGCAGGCTCCTTTCGGAAGAAACTTTTCCAGACGAGATCTTCTGAAAAAGCTTCTTCTGAAATAGAGTGTCCATACTGCCAAAGTGCACTGAAAAAGTGATCTGCTTTTTTGAAAGATAGCATCCATTCAGTCTGGACGCTATCTCGCGTGTAAGCTGTGATTACTATGGGCGGAATGGCCACCAGGGCACCTGTGCTTTTTCCCCTTTCCTCTTCTTTCGAAAGAACTCCCTCTTCCCTGTCCCCACACACACCTTTTTCCAAAGAGCTCTTTCGGAAAAAGGCTTCTTCCTTATAAAAATAAGTTTACTAATGTCAGAAAAACCCCTCTGTTCTTTCGATTTTTCTTTCAAAAGAATGTGATTGCAGTATGGATAGCATAGAAGTTTTTTTTTGGAAAAACAGCTGTTTTTCCAAAAAAACTGTAGTGTAGACATACCCTCTGAGAGAGAACTGCAGAAGATGAGTTCTGAACAGGAGTGAAGTCTGAGCACAGCAAAGGAGAACAGGAACAAGGCAGGAAAATAGATGGTAGAGTTAGGGATCCTATTGTGCTGCTAGGATTTCTGTGGTTATCCTTCAAGAGCTAATATTACATGTCGGCGCATTTTCCTTTTTTATTGTATTCCGGTCCTATTTACATTTTAGCAGTTTCATTAATAAGTAAATTAAGATGCAGATCTTACCGTTCAGTGTGATCCCTGGCCTTGCATTCCCTTGCTGAGTTCGCCGATCTCAGGCTTGTAGTTTGACACTTTAAGCAGCGCACAAGCTTCTCTGTCTCCAATGCACTCCCCTGGTGATGATGGCAGATGAATGGCAACCTGATCTCCTGCCGCAGCAGCAGCCACTGCCGCAGCAGCCCCCCAGTACTCCCATGCTGTGCCACATTGCAGCCCCAGGTCCAGCCCCAGCAGCCACCCCGTGGCCTGCCCTAGGAGCAGCTACCACACAGCTCTAGCCCATCTTCAGCCCTTCCCCAGGGCTGAAGCTGGGGCCACACCTGTGTGGTGACTTCCCAGCTGTCCTGGGTGGCAGCCCCAACCGCCTGAGGAGCAGCCGCCACTGCGGCCGCCATTTAGTCCTGGCTCCGGCTGCTTGAGGAGCCACTGCTGTGGTCACATGGTTCTGGGCCAGTCCCAGCCGCTGGAGGAGCTGCTGCCACGGCCACGTTGTCCTGGGTCAGCCCGGGCCGCCAGAGGAACTGGTGCCATGGCCACAAGATCCCTGGCCAGCCCTGCTGCGTGGGAGAGGATGAGGGGGAGAGGGAGGGCTGAACTCCCTCTGAGGCCACTCAAAATTGGCACACGTGCCATAGGTTGCTGACCCCTGATCTAGTGCGTACTGTCGAGTAGGGATGTTAACTAGTGGGTAATAGAATAGTTGACTATTCGCATGAATTCTTAGCAGTTAGTCGACTATTCTATACGCCCCATGGGCAGGGCCGACAGCCAGTGTACTCCAGCCCCACTCCCACGGAGCCCCCTGCTACCGCACACTGCTGCCTCTCTGTGCCAGGCAGGAGCTGGTCTGCAAGGGGAGACTGTTTGAAAACCAGCTCCCCTCACAGACTGGCTGCCTGCCGCCTAGCGGTGCTGCCTCTGAAATAGAGGCACCAGCCCCTGTCTGCAGAGGGTCCAAGCTCCCCATGGACAGAAACTACTCCACCTCCCATGGAGCAGCCTTTGTCCATGGTGAGCCTGGACTAGTGATTGTACAGTGCCTGGTACAATGGGGCTATAATTCTAGTTGAGTCCTTAAAGCACTACTACAGTAGACCTAACAATTGGGTGCTACCAACACATGCAGGCAGCGAGTCTGTTTGGTTTGCACTAGAAAGCCCTAACTGTGCATCAGACTGCATCAAGTCAGTTGCTTTTCACAAAGGTGGAGAAGTCTGTACTATTAGTCCCAGTCCAATAGGAAAAGGCAGGGTGTGTATGTGTGGGGGGGCACCTAGCACAATGGAGTACTGACCCATAACTAGGGCTTCTAAGTATTATAATAATATGAATTAATAATAATAAATTACCAGAAACATAGTAAGGGGAGGGCAGAGGATTATAATCAAAACCTGTTTAATTTTTTGTACTGTATGGGGGTTTTGTTGTTGCTATTTAAAGAAGTACATACATCTCAACTATTACCTGACTGCCTTGCATGTGGTGCCTATGGAGATGTATTTTTGTGCCATCATAACATCTTGTTGTGAAGATTATTGTGTGGCATGCATCTATCCAGCTGTCCCATCATGGAAAATGTACTGTGCAAATGTTTCCAAGATTGTTTACATTTTCCATCATTTTTATGACCTTATGAAGGATGCTGTCTGACAAGGATGAAGGGGTTTTAATATTGTCCAAAAGCTGGCTCTTGCTGGCTCTTAGTTTGGTTGTTTTTTGGCTTACTTGGATTGTATTTTAGGTGGCAAAAGAGAGTTTGAACTTTTAGTTTTAATTAAAGGTTTATTTATTTTAATCAAGTCAGTCCAGCTGGCATATCACGTTACAGCAAGCACTAAAATCTAGAAATGGATTGGGGTGAGAGAGTTTTGCTGATTATCAAGTTTTAACAAACACTCAGCCTTATTTTCCTTATTCCATACCTGACTCCACCTGGGCCTTCCCACTTATTGGTTCTGATGGTGATAAGAAGATGCTTCACACCTGCAGGTCCCCCCATGAGCAGGTGGATGGGGAGGAATGGAGAATGGATGGAGTCTTATTCCACCCCCCTAACTGGCCAACTAACACAGCTGAGCTGGCATAGTGGGGTGCTAATGATCTGCTAGTCATCTAGGTCACAAGGAGGTTACCTGCCAGCACCGTCCATCTCTTTGGACAGAAGGGGGAAGGCAGCCGTTGAAGTCTGATAGGAAACAGGAGTCTAATAATTCATACTGTCTTTTTTATTCTTTAGCTGCTGTGACTTCTTACCCCACTCCCTCTGCTTTTTTTTGTTCTGAGTCTTTGTGTGATGTTATAGTGGGGAACCCTTTGGAATCCAGTGTTTTCCTTTGTGTCTTCTGTTGAGTGTTCAATGCCCAGTATAATTGCTATTATTATTTGGATTGTGATAGTGCCCAG
Organism: Apalone spinifera; assembly: GCA_030068395.1. NCBI lineage: Eukaryota > Metazoa > Chordata > Testudines > Trionychidae > Apalone > Apalone spinifera. The sequence goes on from CM057848.1 coordinate 22,210,244, forward strand.
AAGGTACCATCTTAAATGACCCTCCTTCCCCCGTGCGACACACTGGATACAAACAGAATGAAGAGATTGCTAGAATTTACCATCTTAACAAGAGACAACAAGTGGATGCAACAGACGAATGAGTGCACACAAGATAGGAGAGTCCATAGATGTCAGCATAGGCATCAGTAGCAGAACAATATTTGCCTGACTGTCATCAAAGGTTTTGTAGGCATCATTACTATCAGAAATTCTGTAAGTATTACTATATTTGCATGATTTTTAATGACAATTCCTTCCTTAGTTATTTGCTACTATGTTTCATTATTCTTGTGCAGGTGCAATACACAGACAGCTGTGCTGCTTAAATACCCTGGCTCACACATCTTTGGAATTTATGGCATGCTACTATGCAGTTGACCCTCTCAAAGTGGAATAAATATTGTCTTAAAGTTTGTCTCTGCAAGGGTACTGAGCATCCTAAGCTTTCCACCGATTGCAGTAGAATCTGAGTGTGGTTAGTTTCTCCTACCTTAATAGTACCAGCATTTTATATAGCTCTAGTTAAAAGAAGTTATGAAAGATCTTCAGATCTCTCATAGGCCTCCTTTGAAACAAGTTGGTGAGTCTGGTATACATCTATGTTTATCAGATTGAATTCTCCATGTTCATGCCATGTTAATGCATTCTTTCTGAGATGCACGTTGAGTATTGTTCCTGGTTAACTGCAAGGTATTCTGAACACTCTCAGTACAGCAACAATTAACAGGGTTGACATTTAGATTAACATCAGTAGGTTTCAGAATCAGCACTCTGCATTTGGGACATTTCTCACCTTATTACTGGCGTTGTTTCAGTCTGCAGACTCAGGAGAAATTGAGCTGCATCATATTTGGAAGATTTTTTTGTTTTGTTTTTACAACAGTGATTAGAAAATGAGTTTCTTTATTAAAGTAATAGTTTACTCAATGCTGACGCTGAAAGAGATGGGATACAAATGCTAATGTGCTGACATAGCTCTAATTGACTTCTTGTTAATGAACTTTACCAATACTTCTGGACGCTCCCAATGAAATTATCTGCAGTGGAGGAAGTACAACAAAAAACCTCCACAAATTGGCAACAAGTTTTTTTCATAGTTCTGAAAAATAAATATTTATTTAATGCTCTTGTAAGTTACATGAATCAGACTCTAAATACATTAATGATGATTCTGAACCATATGGTCAAGTGAATCCTGGAATACACACAACTGCATTTTTGTATTTAATGTTGATTCATTAAAATTCATCAGTTTGCAACTAGAATTGTCTTCATTAATTTAACTACCAACACAACATTCAAATGTACTGAGATGCATCAGTACATTTCATCAATTAAATATATACTATGATGATTAGGAGAGAACTGTTTGCTTCAACCGATTACTATTGCTGAAAAGCTGCCTACAATTTAAAAGACTTAAAATATGTTGCTGGAGTGTGTCTTTCTGTTTCCCATTGTTAGAGCCACAGACTCTTATTAATCTGTATAGTACCTAATTTCTTTAGGGCTTTTTTCATGCATATTTTAGCCAGAGGCTTGTTTACATTTGTTGAATGTTCCAGTGCTTATTAGGGGTTTGAATACCTAATATAGAGTCCTATGGTAACATAACAATTAAAGAGAAGGTTATTAAATTCTGTGGGCTGGGTTGATGCCTACCCTCTATAAATATTTTCCAATATAGACGAGAGCATAGATGGCAATTACCATTCTTTGTATGAAAAAACTAATGTTCTCTCCAATGCACAGACTGTAGAAATTGATGCATTTACTTCCATTTAATCAAATACTGATAGCATTTTGTGTGTCCTAATGGCAGGCAGAAGCTGTATTCTCAGCTTTCTCAGTGGGACATAAACAGTGTAAGAACAACATGTTCTCAGTGTCTGGGAAACTGTAGCCAATCCCAGCAGGCCTTTTTCTCGTGTGCTTTATCTTTAAGATAGGCATATGTGTCGTCTTGTCACATGCACATGTGTCATTACATGTCACTTCTCTTTTTGAATTTAATTATCTGTTTGTAGAAATCCGTGCTAAGCTATGGCTTTGTGGTCTGTTCCTGCTTAATAGTTTTATTTTGTTTCTCCAAACCATTTAACAATCATAACTCATTTTAGTAGTGGTTGTGTAAAGGATCAAAGGCCATTGGCTTGGAAACATAACAACTGAATTGATCCCTGTGATTTCTTTTGCTCAGCCACACCCCATGGCTGGTGTGGGCACACTGGCAAAATGGCTAGGGCTGCTCCTGTCCATGACTAAGTACCTAAAATTTGGGGTACACTTTATGTGGGCAGCTAGCTGTGCTTCACCTGTGTTTTTAGCAAGCTAGCTCCGTCACTGTTCTGTGGGTATGCCTGCACGTGCTGCATTCTCGATTTAAGTGGAGACATACCCTTAAATCGTCTACCAGCTTCGTAAAGTGATTTACCAGCTGTCATGCTGTCTGGAGTAGCTCACAACTGTGTGTGCCAATCTCAGGTCAATCAGAAAACAGGACTGGCCACTCCTCCCCCAACTGGTGGTATTTTCTATAATTGGATTTCACCAAGCCAGTAACAACTGTGCACTCCTGGATTACTATATTAGTGTCAGTATGGAGTGTAGTGTCAAACAGTCCCTCTGCTGCTCTCCAGCGCATCTTGACACCCAGATGAGATGAACTAGGTGATGAAATGTTATTAAAACAAAAAATCACATCACTTTAGGTCACTGCCAACCCCAAAGGGCCAGTCACTTAACCCAGGCCAATGAATGCTCTTGATTTCACACCAAAGATAACTCTGTTGCCAATTTCTCTAGTAAACTAACTAATGATTTATTAGCTAAGAAAAACAAATGACAATTATTGAGATGTTAAAGCAGATAAAATACATTACAGGTGAATCTAACAAATGGTCTGGTAGCACTTTATAGATTAACAAAACATGTAGATGGTATCATGAGCTTTCGTGGGCACAGCCCACTTCTTCAGATGACAGGAGTTCTGCATTTAGGAAGTGCAGACCCAAAATAAATAGGAGAGAAGTGGTGTGGAGAGATGAGCAGAGGGTATAGAAAATAGGGGGGTTAAGGGAATCGGTGAGTATCTGAAGATTGGGTAGTTAAAACGAAGCAGATAAGAATCAAAGCAATTGATAGTATCCTTCCTGACACAGGAATCTACACAAAGAGCTGTTTGCACCTCTATTGAAAGTTAAGTAGATAGTGCCCCAATCTAAGTTTGTAGTTCAAATGATAGCTAGTTTTGCATAAGTCTCGCAGGGTTACTTAAATTGGCTTTGGGAATCTCTGTCCAATCACACAGGATTCCCCCTGTCAAAATCCATCAGTCCAGAGATACCAGTTTGCTCCCAGGGTTTCTTCTTATAGATGCTTTTCCTGGAAGGCAATCTGGCAAGTCTTCTCATCACAACATGAGTCCTCTGTTTGTTGACTAACTGGGGACAAAGTTTGCAGATTTTCCATTATTGAAAACAGTGGGCCATGCTGTGAAGTTAACATGCTTCTTTATTTAAGTTCCAAGGTTCTGATCCGGTTTGATGGGCAGTCATACATATTGCTCTTAATTACAGCATTTCAGACAATCTTTCGTTAGCTGTCATGAAGTTTTACACATTAAGTAAAGTCTCATCTAAATGCAAATATAGCCTTTGATCTAGAACTAATTACAGGGTCATAGATAAGGTGAATAAAAAATTACAGTTAAACAAAGACAATAATATTAACATATCTTTGAACTATTCAAACAGGCAAGTGAATGGGTCTGATCACAGTACAATACCTTTTAAACTCTTGCATGTGAATGAATTACCTACTGCCTTGGTTGAGCTGGCAACCTGTTGGCATCACATCAGCATTAATTCATATTTTTAATTAAACCTTTTTTATTGAATGCTCCATCCTTCTTCCCAGAGAATCAGCTCAATTGATTATATGTATAGAATGCTATGAAAAAAACAACATAAGAAGAAAAACACCGAAGCTTCAGTGACAACCAGGAATTCCCAAAACAGTCATAATGCAAACTGAAGCTAAATGGGTCCTTACAGCGCCTCATACATATAAAAATACTTAGTGACCCCCACAATCTTTGATAAGGAAACCCTGATATCAAAGCATCACATTAATTCCATAACATCCCTATGACATAGGTACATAACATGCAGTCCCTGGTTTGCTGAAGGAAAAACAGAGTAGTTATATTACCTGGTCAACTTCATGGAGTGAGCCAACATCTAAGATAAAATAAGAACTCAGGAAATCCTGGCAAAGTGATGATTGAACTAATCCCTACAGTTTTTTTGCTCAGAACACTAGATTGTGTTCCCCTCTCTTGTACATCACCAGTTCGGAGATACAAAGCTTCTGCGCTTGATCCTATCAGAATTTTGAGATTACAGAAGTTGTTTTTGCAAGACAACTGTGGATTGTTACTGCAGTGTTTGGGACAATAATCCTAGCTTCCTACCTTTTCTGTTCCATAAAGAATTTTAAAAGAATGAAAAATAACTTATCCTTATGAATTAGACTGGATGTGCTTCTTCCCCTTTTGTCTTGGTCAGATAGTTTTAAACATAAAATCAGCTGCTGTGGAGGAATTTCAGGCTGTTAAACAATAGTTGATGTGATGATATATTTCTGGATTGGCCAGACTGTTCATGTGTGCATCACAGTGCTCAACTGAAAATCTTTCTGGCCTTTGAGGTTTTTTTCCTCTTTTCTCAGTATTTGCTAAGCTCTTGGATCTAGAGCACCTATGGCTTTTTTCTCCATCCTAGCTACTGACACTGGCTAGCATGCTCCAGCAGTAGACTCACAAATTGTTATAGTCTAGTGCCCAAAGGTTAAATAAAACAGAAATTTCAGGCATTCATTGCTCAAGTGAGGCACCATGTATCACTTGCATTCTAGGCACTACTGCCATACCCTGTGAGATTTAGAATCATAGAATCCTAGGGCTGGAAGAGACCTCAAGAGGTCATCGAGTCCAGCCCCCTACCCAAAGCAGGACCAATCCTAACTAAATCATCCCATTTATGGTCATGCAGATGAATTGGATTAGAACAGCTGTAATAAAATGATTGTCATATTTCCATGTGAAAGGAGAGAGAGGGAGCGAGGTGGAGTTTAGATGCATGATGCAGAAGTTGGTTTTATTTACTTATTTTCTCTAAAACTTCTCCAGTCTTGCAAGCTTAGCTATCGCAGTGAGAAAGAACAAAGCAGATAGATTTCAAAGGGATCAGTTACGTGTGGTTGGTTTCCGAAGGAAAGACGATTTTAATGGCACAAAATTGTTTCTTTGAGGTTGAACCAGCATAGGTCAACATTGTTTTTCCAAATAGAAATCTAAATAGAATGACCTTCTTTTTCTTTAATTACCAATATGGGCTCATCAGGTCACAGAATGAGAATGGAACCCATCATTGTTTTTGTGTGTGTTAATTCTGTTTCAGAGGTTTAAACATGTTTAAACATTGGTGTTTAAAACCTTGGGTAAACGGCAGCCCTGAATAGTTAGTTGATGCACCCCTTTGTCTCACCAGCTCAGATCCCGTGCCCTTTTAAAATGAGTAAAAAGTACAGGTAATGAAAAAATGGAAAAACAGTTTGGGGAAAAATGTTGATTCCTCCCACTCCTACCTCTATTCGATACAATTTCTGCATTGTAGTTGGAGAGTGTAAAGTTTCTGTTACTTCGGGATCCTTGGTTCAAAGATGTGATAATATTTGAGTGAAGAAGATGGATTCATAGATTTTGTTGAGGGTGGGGAGTGGGGCATCTATATGGTCCATTTGTTGCTACTCCCTGCTAGAGATCACTTGATTTTACCCTCCTGTCTCCACTGGGGCAAGTAGAAATAAATCTTTCTATTCAAAGTTAGGACAATCCCGTTGAAAGTCTCTTATCCCAACCTCAGACAATGTGAGTAAAACAGGGTGTAATTCTAGTCTTCCTAATGACCCTCAGAATATACTGTTGGTTACAAGAGGTCCAACTGTGCCTGTGTAATCTGGGGAAATAATTGCACATTTTGAAAGATGGGACATGTATGTAAACATGGTATTAAGTGATGACTGTTGTCAACTGAAAGGGCAGAGATGGTGTTGAGGAAGATTTTTGGTTTATAGTAATAGTAAGAGAAAACCACACAGTAGCAGCAGTGTGTGAATGATACATGTGCATCTTCATATCTGGACATTTTGTGAGGCTAATATTCACATTAGGTGGATAAAGCAGACATTTTCCAGCATCCTTAGCTATAATTGGCAGAAGCCCTTCTTGATCCATTAAAAATGTACAGAATTGATTGGATCCAAATCTACCGGTCCAGATCCTTTGCTTTCCAGAAGCAGCATTTTATGTTTTTCATTGGACAGTACAAGAAGAAAATGTGCTCATTACATATGAGCCTAACTAAGAGTGACATGGCTGGGTATTAATATTAGTCTCGCCGCAGGCTTTTCCTTTCCTCTTTGTTTTTATATTCATGTGATTATCCATTTACTGAATTCCACAGCAGTATCAGCAATATAAGGATATAGATTTCTCTCTCTCTCTCTCTCTTTTTCTCTCTGTCTAAATTTAAATGCACCATGGAAGGTGCTTCTCCTCCAGACAAGAGCTACTCTCTGTCACTGTCAGCAGGAGGTCACGCTTGCTCTTGATATCGTCTTTGCTAATTATAGGTATCTGTTTGCCAGAAATCATTTTTGCACATTTCATAAATGACCTATGGGGTTTACCTTGGCATTGATTTTACGGAGAGTGGGTAAATCAGTGGAAATGGATGAGGATTTATTTGCATCCTGTTCCTCCAGAACCTTTCTCCTCCCATGTCTCCTCTCCCCCGCCTGCCATTGAAAGATGCCTGTAAAACTTAGCATTCCATTTTCAGCAGCACTGGCAACAAGATAAGCATGCTGGGAATGCTAGCAAACCAAGTGCTCTGATTGGCTTGGAAGGAAGCAACGATGTGTGTGAGTAGTCGGATGGACTCCTGTTGTGTCTAGTGACTAAATACGTAACCTAGAGTAAAGATGCTATTTTGTTGTTATGGTGATTAATTTAACTATTTTTCTGGTGTACAAGCTTTTTGGGTACATGTGAGCATCCTCTGTTCCCTGTACATAGATCTAACAGAGAAGAGACTGTGATCGTTCTGAGGGATTGTGCTGATGCCTATTGAGTGATAATTTGTGGCTGTACGGTCCATGTTCCACTTTCTCATCCCCTAGATTCCTGCTGTTCTTGGCTAGGATGAACAATGAGCTGGAACGGTTTGTTTCACAAGTCAGTGCCATCTGTGCAAGGCCCATTGTTTGCTGAACAAAAGGATTTGAGAGAGGATGATGGGTTTATGTCTTTAAAAAAAAAAAAGATTAAATTGAAGAAAAGATGCTGTCATCACCTGCTTCTAACCGAATACTCGGCCGTTTGCATAGTTTGATACTGAAACCACTCGCAGTTTAGTGCCACTTTCATTGCTGTTTGAAGGTGTGGCTGTTGTTTGGATGCAGGGCAGTATAGTAAATCATTGGTCCTGCACTGATTAAAAAAAAGTCTATGGTATGGAGTATGACAGTTTTATCTCCTGTGTAATGAAACGTAAAAATCTGAAAATGATGACTATCATTTTAATAATCAAGACAATGTCTGTCTTAACCTGTTTTACAATGTGGTAATTTCCTCCATTTTATCTGGGGTGTGTGAACTTTTTTGGAAGAATGTGAGCACTCAGATGACCTCTTCTAAACTATATCAAGCTCAGGACGTGAAGTACAATCCCAAGTTTCTCAAAAAGAGACTCGCAGACAGATGGACTCATAGATTGATGCACAAATCTCTTTAAAGTGTGTGTGTGTGTGTGTGTATGTGTGTGTGTGTGTAATATATATAAATTATTGTATATGTATTTGATGTTTCCAAGAGACAACAGTGTGGAGAAGATATATGTGAGTAACAATGAAATATTAGAAATATTGGGCCAAACTCTCTTCTGAGTTACACTGGTGTCAATCAAAAGAGATGTCCAGTCCTGCCAACACTTAAAATTTTATTTTGAGTCTTGTATCCTTTGGTGCTTTTTTGATAAGCCCCAACTTCTGGAAGCATGTGACTGAGAGAATTTCAGGTTTTTTTTAAATTTATTTTTTTTATTTCAGTCCCTCGTGGTGGTGTGGAGAAAAGGTAGAAAATGCAAACCTTAAAGGCTCAAACATTAGAAGACAAATACAAGACCCAAGCGGTAGTAGCATTTTTTAAAATGTCATGAGTTTGAAACCAATCTCATAAGTTTGCACCAATTCATGATGTTTTGAATGGTTGGGGTTGGCAAAACTGAACTCTGGTGATTTCAGCATAGCTGCAAGCAGAAATTGGCCCTTTCATTAGAACACACAAGAATTAGTTGTGCTTGTCACCTGTGGTAGTAGAGTTCAGTTAAATACACAAAGGTTTTTAACTTTTTGAGTGACTCCTGGGAGTTTTGCCATTAACTTGAGTGGAGCCAGGCTTTCCCCTCCAGATTTCCATCCTTGGAAGGTATTCCCTTCAGAAGGTTTGTGTACATGGGAGGGTATGAAACTGTGAAGAATAGGGCAGTCAGGCATGCAAATGTTAACAGAAGTGGATTGTTGGCTGGAGAGTGACTCCAGCCCAGTAGAATACAGCCATTTGACTTTGTGTGCACAAACTTTTTTTTTTTTTTTTTTTTTAAATAAACACATTGTCATAGTTACTTGGCAGCAAATATTCTGTTATGGCAACAGCAGTCTCTGGGTTCCTAGCCTGGAACTGTGCAATGGAGGAGACGCTCTAGGCTGGTGACAGCTTAGAACATACCTGTCCATAACAACAGCAATCCATTCATGAACAGAAGGTGGGGCCAAGAAAGGGCTGCTAGAGTTATAACTGGTATTCTCTTGGAGGAGGGAGATATGATCTATGTTTAATTAAGTGTAGCCCATTATTTCCAGTTCACTCAGCTATTACCTGGGCTCCTGTGGGCTTTCTTAGGCTGTATTTACACTACTCTCTACTTCAGCAAAACTTATATTGCCCATGGATGTGAATATTCCATCCCCCTAAGTGATTTAAGTTATACTAACAGAAGCATTGGTGTGCATAGTGCTGTGCTGGTGGGAGAGCTTCTCCTGACAGCATAGCTTATGCTGCTCACGGGGTGTGTATGTGGGGGTTTTTTAAGCTGAGGGGAAAACTCTCTCCCATCAGCATACAGCATCGTCACCAGGTGTGATGCAGCAGTGCAGCTGCTTTGGTATAGCTGTGTTGCAGCAATGCTGTATGTGTAGCCACAGTGTCACATAAAAAGCCATATGTAGGCCTGCAGAGGTTGAATTTGTATTCTTCTAGGCCAGCCATGAGCCCTGCTAGCAAAAATACCAGGTGTTGAAAATACCAACCTTCATCAGATGGCCTTCATCAGCCGCAACTCCCTGTGCTTGCTAGCTGAGAGCCAGGTATGGGATAAATAACATGACCTCGGTTCTCAGCCCCGTGGGAACATTGAGAGTGGCATTGGGCCAACTCGTGGGCACTCAGTAAACAGCTAAAGTATAAAATCACTGGGAGTCCCGCCCCTCTGTGAGTCTCATCAGGGACTTAGACCTCGAAGGGTGCCTTGGATACCCCTAGCTGGAGCCATGTCCACTGTGGCCGGGTGTGAGGTGACTGGAATGGGACTCCCTTGCAGATTGAAGGGGTGTAAGCATTTCCGAGTGCCTTTTACTCTTTTATGCATTGCTCTGCCTATGCTTATTGGTATATTACTTTGCAGTAGCTGTGTAACCATCTGGCAGTATTAAGTCTGTAATAGTGAGATTAATAAAAGCAACTATCCCTAATTGACTCTGTCTTAAAGCGAATCCACAACCCTGTTGGGCCCTGCCCCTGTGAGCTGACAGGTAGCCTAAGTCACTCTTCTGAAGTTGGGTTGTTGGTGGGAAGCATGATGTATTTGCCTCCCATGGGCCATAAGTCAGCAGAAGTTTTGCCTGTGTAAAGACTTTAGGATCTGGCTTTATATTTTAGAATAAGTTGCTCTTAACCTAAGCCATGTGACAGCATTGGAGACAAAGGACGGCTTTGTGGTATTCATTTGGCATGTAATCTGGTCAAGCCAAGCCACAATGTTCAACCATTTTGTGGTTAAGGCATTGAACTTGGATACGTGGGATCTGTCTTTGGCTCAGTCCGATTTCGTATGTAACATTGGCGATGTACTCGGTCTCTGTCTCAGTTCCTTATTTGTGAAATGGGTCTAACAATACTGCTTTTAGTCGGTTTTGTCTATGTAGATAATGAGCGCATTGGGGCAGGGAAGAGACTGCTTCTTAGGCAGTCTAGCAAAATGGGGCTTCAGATTTAGTTGGGGCCCACTTGAGTATTTCTACACTACAGCTGGGAGTGAGCCTTCCAGCCCAGGGACACAGACTCATGCTAACATTGTGGATATTATGGCTACAGTAGAGACTCAGGTGAGACGTGTGCTGACACTCATGGAGTCAGGTGGGCTTGGGAGCTAAACCTTGTCCATTTATTCTATGCTACATGTTCAGATATGGCAATAGTGACATGTCTTCATAATAATGAAAGCCGTTATGGGGGAAAGAGAGAAGCAACCTCAGAAGCTCTGTGGTCAGTGAAGAACATTCTGTATGCATTTTGCAGGTCTTTCTACTCAAATAGCTTCTCGGCCTATCCAAGGCAAAGATCCAGTGTAGTATCTACGCAGCTGTACAATTTTCTTAATGGCCTATCTTCTCCTGAACTGGTGTCACACTCTTGCTTATAGGTTTCTAGATCTAATGTGATAATTGCAGGCATGCCATCCATTCCAATTTTCTCCATGTCCTAAATGGGAAAGGTGAGCTTCTCCAAGGAATCCTTGAAGGACCTTGTTGGACTGAGTTCAGATGTGTGTGGTGGACACTCTGGCTCCAGGAGTGATTGTTTTAACAAATGTGTACTCCCAAGAACCATTTTATTTTATGATCTATTTAAACTACCTGAGTCATAGATCTTGGCACTTAGATGCCAACATTCAGTCTCTGGCTCACTCAGTCCTCCTTTGTACAAGTTGCTCAGAGTCTGGGTTGTAATTCAAAAAGCTCTCTTCACATGAAGTACTTTGCCAAGGCATATTTCACATTTTCTCATCCCTGAAATTGCGGCAAAAGTTTTGTAATTGAGAATTCTGGCTAGATTCCTACTAATTTGCAGCACAAACTGCAGAGAGCATTGTGAATGTCCTAATTTTGCAAATCAGTAGCTAAACAAATATAGTAACACTAATAAAACTCAGGATAATGCAGCACAAAATGTACTTTCTTCACTCACTGGATGCAGCTACTTTAGTTTTAATGATATAAGAGGCTTCCTACTAACATATATTTTGCCAAAGAAATGAAGTTTTGGTAATACCAGACGTCATGATAGCATTCTGCAATTTTGTGTGTGCAAATGATGGGCTATGTGGAGGAGTGAGATTCTTCTGTACTAAATTCCTAAAAATCTAAAGGTAATTCTCAAAGACAAGGCATTTCTCAGCCCAGAGTCACTTGTAGCGCTGTGTTTTTAGTTTGCAAATAAATTTATTTTGGCTTTGTCTGATAATAATAGTTAATATTGGGATAATTTATTTTCCTCTTCTCTTTATGAAGTTTTGAAGGAGTTTTGAAAATCTGCCCCCAACTGTGAGTGCTGTGTGCTTGAAAATCTGGTCCTGAGCTCTTTTGAAAGTCTGACCCATCATGCATAAGTGTGTGAATATATCTGACACCCTGTTCCTTTCACATCCCCACACCTGGCTAATCAGAAAGTGAATGGAATGTTGATCATTTAGAAGATGCTATTAGCACCATCCCCGTGTAGAATTGCAGTCCAAGACTGACAAGCCTTTTTGTATGGAACAATGAATATTGCCCAAACTAGTACTTAACTACTGGGTGTGGTTTGTCCCAGAAGCGTTGGCAGCAGAATACATTCTGTTCATAAAATCATGGAAATTAGAGGTGGACAAGTCCTATTGTATCATCAAAATCCATCTCACCAGGGCCAGTGTGGTGGTGTTTCCCTCTTGCATACACTCTAGTCCAGTGGTTTACAAAATGCAGGTTGTCTGTGGCAGGCCAGCTGGTCACCTGGTGCAGATTCTTCTCTTCACTTCTAGCTGCTACTGCACACGAAAGACAGCTAAACATGCATGAAATACTTTCTTAATACCACATTCCTGGATAAGTAATTGCCGTCCTTCCTGCAGGTATGTTGTGCAATTGCAAATGGAAGAGCTGGGGCTTTGTCTGACTGAATGGGAAGGGAGATGCCTACGAAAGAATCTTTATATTAAAATGGGGCTCCATGCTATCAAACAGTGTGATAATCCCCAGCCTTCTCATATTTATTAAGATTTGTGTGCAATCTGCTGCTCCCGTCCCAACTCTACTACTTGCAAAACTAGTGGGAGCCTGGACTCATGTCTATAAAATATAGTGCTTGAAGCAGACCTCTTTTTTGCGTCATTCTATTTCATGCTATCTCATTGGTAACAAAGAATTTACTAAAACTGCCCGTTCCTCCAAAGGAAGGGAGAAGGAGTGGGTAAGCTCACAGATCTCCAGACCTTTTGGGATCTGGCTTCAGTGAGTTCAGCTCATACAGATGTCAGTGGGAGTTGTACTTACTTACGAAAGGGTTGAACGTGGTCTATCACTTCTACAACAAATAGTCTTGCAGCCCCTTAGAGACTTACAAAACATGGAGATAGTATCATGCATGAGCTTTCGTGGGCAGCTTGAAGTGGGTTGTGCCCTCGAAAGCTTATGATACCATCTACATGTTTTGTTAGTCTCTAAGGGGATGCTACGCTATTTGCTGTTTGTTTTTCCACTTATAGACTAACTCGGCTACCCCTCTGAAGCTTTTCAGCTACTGCTCACAAAAAGGGAGGAACTAGTAGGGGAAATAGAGGTGGGTGACAACCTGGGAAGCAGTGATCATGAGACGGTAGATTTCAGGATCCTGACCAAAGGAAGAAAGGAGAGTAGCAAAATACACACCCTGGACTTAAGAAGAGCAGACTTTGACTCCCTCAGAGAACTGATAGGCAGCATCTCCTGGGATGTTTACATGAAGGGGAAAGGAGTCCAGGAGAACTGGCAGTATTTTAATGAAGCCTTATTAAAGGCACTGGAAGAAACCATCCCGATGTGCAGCAAGAAAAGCAAATATGGTAGGTGACCAGATTGGCTTACTGGGGACATCCATGGTGAGCTTAAACACAAAAAGGAAGCTTACAAGAAGTGGAAACTTGGACTGATGACTAGGGAGGAGTATAAATATATTGCTTGAGAATGCAGGGGAGTTATCAGGAACGCGAAAGCACAATTGGTAACAAGAAAGGTTTCTACAGGCATGTTAGCAATAAGAGGGTGATCAGAGTGGGTGTGGGGCCCTTACTGGATGAGGGGCTTCTATGATGAGGTAACTGGAGGGCAGGGATATGGGAAAGTCAGTGAATGTGATATACCTTGACTTTAGCAAAGCTTTTGATACGGTCTCCCACAATATTCTTGCCAGCAAGTTAAGGGAGTATGGATTAGATAAATGGACTGTAAGATGGATAAAAAGCTGGCTAGACTGTCGGGCCCAACGGCTCAATGTCAGGTTGGGGGTTGGTTTCCCTGGAGTGCCCCAAGGATCGGTTCTTGGACTGGTTTTGTTCAACCATCTTTATTAATGACCTGGATGAGGAGATGAATTGCACCCTCAGCAAGTTTGAAGATGACACTAAGCTAGGGGGAGAGGTAGATACGCTGGAGGGCAGGGATAGGGTCCAGAGTGACCTGGACAGATTAGAGGATTGGGCCAAAAGAAATCTGATGAGGTTCAACAAGGACAAGTGCAGAGTCCTGCACTTGTGAGGGAAGAATCCCAAGCATTGTTACAGGTTGGGGACTGAATGGCTAAGTAGCAGTTCAGCAGAAAAGCACCTGGGGTTTACAGTGGATTAGAAGCTAGATATGAGTCAACAGTGTGCCTTTGTAGCCAAGAAGGCTAATGGGATATTAGGGTGCATTAGGAGGAGCATTGCCAGCAGATCCAGAGAAGTGATTATTCCCCTTTATTTGGCTATGGTGAGGCCACATCTGGAATATTGTGTCCAGTTGTGGGCCACCCACTATAGAAAGGATGTGGACGCATTGGAGAGGGTCCAGCGGAGGGCAACCAAAATGATTAGGGGGCTAGAGCGCATGATCTATGAGGAGAGACGGAGGGATTTGGGTTTGTTTAGTCTGTAGAAGAGAAGAGTGAGGGGGATTTGATAGCAGCCTTCAACTTCCTGAAGGGAAGTTCCAAAGAGGACGGAGAAAGACAGTTCACAGTCGTGACGGGTGGCAGAACAAGGAGCAATGGTCTCAAGTTACAGTGCGGGGGGTCTAGGTTGGATATTAGGAAAAACTTTCACTAGGAGGGTGGTGAAGCACTGGAATGGGTTACCTAGGGTGGTGGTGGAATCTCCATCCCTAGAGATGTTTAAGTCTCGGCTTGACAAAGCCCTGGCTGGGTTGATTTAGTTGGGATTGGTCCTGCCTTGGGCTGGGGGCTGGACTTGATGACCTCCTGAGGTCTCTTCCAGCTGTATGATTCTATGATCATTTCTTCAGTAATTTCAATTGCCTCCTGCCCATAACCCCTGTTGCAAAGAAGCAGCCTGTTCCATGTGCTCCATTTTCTGCACCTTTCTTGGAAATCTCTAGGTTTTAGTTATATGTTAACTAGCAGACTTACCTGAGGCAGGGGGTTGGCAGTGTGGGTAGTGCAAGATTCAGGGCAGGGCTTTGGGAATGTGTGGAGGGAGGTGGGGGAGGGGGGGTGGAAAGTGAGGGTTAGGGCAGGCGGTTCCATTGGGCACAGGCTTTTTCTGACAACCCCCTGCCTCCAGCCACCAGGGGCGCTAGGGTTGCCAGATGGTTTCACAAAAAGTACAGTTTACACTCTTCCCCCCCCCCCCCCCCCCCCCCCCCACCTGCCCCCGGACGAGAAAAAAAGCCAGGGACAAATTCTGTTGAGCAAAACATTCTGTTGAGTGTTTTCTGAATTTTTTTTACTGGACAGAAGGCGCAAATACCAGGCTGTCCGGTTCCCCTGGCAACCCTACTGGGGGCATTTTTTTCTCCTCCCCCCCACTCCTGGTGCTGTACCCAAGGGCCGGGAGGGGGGAAAGGGTTTGGGTCACGGGGTTACTTGACTCCCTGCCCTGCTGGCCACTCCCTTGGTGCTACGACTGTCCCCAGTGGACACTGTCATATCGTTTCCTTACAAACAGCAGCCTCTCCCTTTGCAGGTTATGTGAAACTGTCCTTTTCCAAGGGCTTTCTCTTGTCCTGGCACAACCAAACCCTGACTTTGCTTTAAGATAGGAGAAGTGAAAGCTGCTTACCAAATATGGTGGCCCTAGCTCTTACCATGTGTGAGGAGTTCTTGAACAAATGGACTCAGACAGACTCTAAAATATAAACAGTATGTAGATTAATGTTGCAATGCGACCATTCCAGCTATGTACATATCTGCACAATACACATCTTGAGGAGACACTGTCAAGGCTGTTAATCCTAAAATTAGACCTGCTGGCTGTGTCTCTCCGTGTGCTGGCACATGAGTGCATATCTCACTGCCGCTCCCTTCTCTCATCATGTCTGCTCCATTCTCTTGAGCACTGCAAGGAAGGATCCTGAGATACCCAGAGAGCAGGATTCCCCTGTGCACTCGAGCGTACAGAGCTGTAGCATACCAAGCACAGGGAAGGAATGATAAATTTGTGACTGCAGCACAGCTCAGCATGCTAGATTTTCTTTTTCAGATTTATCCAAGAAATGACTTTAAATCATCTGATACCATGTTGCAGTTCTTGCTTTAAGGAACAAATAGATTAGTCAGTGTTTGGGATAATGGGTGCGGGGACAGAGTTAAAATGACACCCTAGTTTTATATTTTGGTTCTGTTGTCAGGGAAGCCAACAGCCTCTGCAGGACCCTGGGCAAGGTGGTGGGGAGCAGAAAGGACAAGGGGCAGCTAGCCCTCAGAGCTGCTTGGAGTGGTGGTGCTCCAGCAGAGACTAAAAGGGCCTGGGACTCTGCCCACTGCCACAGTGGCGGTGGCTAGGAGCCCCAGGACCCTTTAAATTGCCAGGTCCTGGGGCAGCTGCCCTTTTTGGCCCCTGCAGCCCTCATTGGTGGGCCGTTCTGTTGTGCTTGACAATGTCTTTGTGACTCCCCGTCCTCCCCCCAAGCAAGCAAACAGTAGTGTGTATGCATCATTATATCACTGTTTATAACCTTGCAAAAGGCTTTTAAAATCAGTGATTTAGTAGTGAAAATAAACTCCCTAAACGTTCAAATTCTAGTGCCTTTTATGTAGAAGACCCACTGTATTTCTTGTAATGACTCCTGTAGGTCAGTTTACATTCCCATTCAGTCCTTGTACTGGCTGTTTATGAAATTGCTGTGTACTATTTTTCTAGTTATAAGGTTTTCACAGTGCTGACTGTCTAGTGTATCAGTCCTCAGCACTTGGTAGGATGGTTCAATGATTGGGGCGTGTGGGAGCTGCTGGTTCAATTCCCTGGTCATCCATAGCCTTCCTGAGTAAACTTGGGCAAGTCAGGTAGCTGTTCTGTGTCTCAGATCCCCATTTGTAAATAGCACTTCCCTACTTCACAGGGATGGTGTGAGTATAAATACATTAAAGATTTTATGAGGCGCTCAGACACTACAGTTATGGGGGTCATAAAATACCTAGACAGATGGCACTAATATCTAGAGTTGCCATCTTTCCAATTGCTGCTAACTAGACCTCTGAGGCCCTGCTCCTGTCCTGTCTCTTTTTCCAAGGCCTTGTCCTCATCACTTGGTCCTCTTCCCCCACCTCTCTCCCCATCGCTTGCTCGATTGTCTCAAGGGGCCTGTCATCCTGAAGGTAGGAGGTGGCCCTTGCTGAGCAGGGACTAGTGCAGATTAATGTCCAGGTGCTTCCTCCTACCCTGCAGTTACTGTACTGTTTTGGGTGCCATTTATGGTCACCAGTTCTCCTTTTTTACAAGACTTTCCAGCTGAAAACAGGGCATCTGCCAAACCTAAATGGCACCTGGACACAGAAGCCAAAAACTGGAATGGCTGGGTAAAAACCGGATGGGTAGCAATCCTACTAGTATTTTGAGTGTTACAGACTCTCTTTTTGAAAAAAAAAATCAAAAGGAATACAAGTAATGAATCTAAGTGACCTTGTAGCTTTTATTAATCATGTTAATGAGAAGTAGTTATTAAGAACAAAAGTACTTGTCTTCCTTATATACAAACTGAAAATAAACCAGAATTTCTAGTTCAGGGGGATTATGAATCAAACCAACAAAGCAAGTCAAGGACTACTATAATTTTTTAATCCATTGAGAATTGTCTGTCTTCATTCCTTCTTCAGTCAAGCCAGTATTAATGTGTCTGAAAGCTCGAATTCCCGATGGGCCACCTAACACTGTGGTGTAATATGGCAGTGACCCAATTGAGAATTGTAGGGTTTCTGAAAAAAAAAATTAATATAGATATGTTGCACAGTTACTTGTGTTTTTCAGATGACCTGAAACTAAGTTTTGACTTAACCAGAGTCTGTAACAGCACTGGATGAAATTAGAAAGGATTCTAGGATTGATGGCTCTGGAGCCAGAAGCCTCTCTGGACTGTTACCTTTATCTTGAGCATGCCTGTCTCTGTCTGTGACTGTGCATGGCTTTAGAGGTCCTTTACCTCTCTGCACATGTATGGCTCATCTTACAGCAATGGGACCTACTGTTCAAGTTGAGAGAAAGGGATCAGCAGCCACATTCATCCCTGATGTAACTGCATTGACTTCATTGGGGTTAAGCTAGGGATGATTTTTGTCCCTAAGTCATTGTCTGTATAAATTAATGCCGAGGGAAACTACTTTTAATTATAGTCCATTTTACTGCCATAATTAAGGAATGCTGTTATACCCAGATATATGCTATTTGCTGTGTCAGTTTGCATACAAGTGCTGTGTATATACTCTTTACCAAATATATGAATTACAAGGCACACTGGCCTTTTATAAGAATACACAAGGAAAACTTTAACTTAATGGTATATGCTGTTAATGCCACAGAGCTCTTCACAAAATCACCATTGCCCTGATCAGTCTGGGGTTGCAGCAAGCAATTAAACTCTTCATTACATCTGAAATTTCACACTGGTATTTTACAATACACTGGAATGACAAATTAAATAATCTGCATGTGAAATTGTACTTGTATATGGTGAATGAAAACTGTACCAAAGGGCACAGTCATGGTGGCATTAAAACTACAAGCAGTATCAGCTGCTTGTGACACTTAAAACAATATAATTGAATCTAGTGCTCACACCAAAAGATGTTTACTGTGCCTTGTCAGTCCCAGACAGTGCAGCTATGCATTATGCAAATTCCTTTTGCAGTTCTGCCTATGCATTTTGGATCTGATTACCATTTTCTCCTACCTTGCCAGCTCTAGGTTGTTCATGAATGGGAAGTGAAATGCCTGCCAAGGCAGTTAAGCTTGTGATCAACTAGGATTCAGACCTAGCTCATCAGATGGGAAAGGCTAACAGCCTAACCTCCTTTGGCCATGTTGAGCATGACTGGAAAGTATTTCATTTGGACATGGGGAATTGGGCTCTGGGAATTGACTACCCTAAGGATAGTCTTGTGCCTGAGGCAATTGGCTAGGAAACCGTAGATTAGTACTCCATTTCTTGGTCTCTTACAGATTTCTTTTGTGCTATATAGGCCTCAAGCCAGGTGAATTTTTTCACATGTAGAATAGGGGTGAAACTACGTACCTGCCTCTGTGGGGACTTGTGTGATTCAAGTCATTGATATCTGTCTTATAGAATCATAGAAGATTAGGGTTAGAAGAGACCTCAGCAGGTCATCTTGTCCAACCCCCTACTCAAAGCAGGACCAACCCCATCATTTACATGCTTTTATATACTTGGATCTCCTCAGGTGGTGCCATACCATGGAAGTACAAAATGTTAGTATTTAAAACAGTCAGGAAAGCATATGTATCAATTGGAAACATAGCAAAAATTTGATCATGCCCATGTTACCTGAAATTTAACCATTTCAACATTTGCTAGTGTTTGGTGTAAGAAACTTTTTATTTCTGCCAAGAAAGTCTGAGGTCCGGGCATCCTGCCAGAACCGTAAAGGTGTGTCCAAAGAGCACAATTAAAGTTTAGCATGGCTCGCATGCAGGTGAGAAACTTTTATCAGACTGTGTGCGAAAAATGAGGGACTATAAAAATACTATCAGGATATTAACCCTGCTAAGTGAATAGATTTGTTACTGACCACTGCCATATGAATAACTACCTTAATTGAGCTGTCCAAATATAAAAATGTGTTGCACTTTAATGCTGCTGACCCAAAGTATTAAGTACGAGGGGCAAAAAGTGCATAGCTATTAGTTCCTACTTACAGATGAGGCACTTGGTCACAGAGGGTGCATCTACACAGTAGGGTTATTTTGGAATAACGGCCGTTATTCTGAAATAACGTGAGCATCTACACGGCAATTCTATTATTTCAAAATAGATTCAAAATAATGGATGGCTTAGTCCAACTTCTGTAAACCTCAATGAGAAATAAAGCCTATTCCGAAATAGCTATTTCAGAAAAGCAGTAGTGTGGACGCTCCGCTGCTGCTATTTTGAAATAATTCCTCCTCAGAGCCATTCAAAGTAATTACTCCCCAATGCTTCCTGGGGCTCTAAATCTCATTAGGGAAGCCTACCTCTTTGAGGCTTCCCTGTAGTGTAGACATGCTATTTTGAAATAAGCTATTTCAGAGAATTTATTCCGGAGTAGCTTATTTTGAAATAAGCATGCAGTGTAGATGTACCTAGAGATAGCAGATGGCAGGCTTGTAAAGAGAACACAGAACTTCTCCTCATTCCCAGATCCTTTGCACTATCCGCTAGACAAAGTTACACGAATGCTACAGGCCATATGCAAGGGAAACCTGGAAAGCTTGATCTTTTCTGTGTCAGCATTTCCCCCCCTCAGATTCCAATCTTATCCTGCAAAGCCCCAGGCATGCTTGTACATTCATGGGATAAATAAGAATGAGAAACTCTAATATTTTGTGATCCATGTTGGTACATTTTTACCTGAGGATGCAATTGCCAAGGGGGTTGAAGTATTGTTGGAAAATCAAATTTTTGCAGTGTCCCCTGGACACAAACCTCCTGTGCCATTGTTGGGACAGTGGATTTGCTCATTACTGCTTTATTTTTTGTGTGTCTATTTTTTGTTTAATGGTTTGTGAACCCAGAATGCTTGTCAGAGAATTGCAGTGCTAGACCCTCCCTTTCAGAAGCTATCACAGGCATATTGGGAGCATCAGCATTCCTTTTTTTCCCCAGGGCAAAAATATTTACTGGGAAGCAGTGTTTATTACTGAATGATGACTAAGAGGTGAATGCCGCCCAGTGCAGTGCCTGTCGGAGGGCTTGAGAACCTGGCTTTCGTCCTCTCCTATCTGTCACCACTACGCATAGCCCTTAATAATTCCATAGGAACCATAAAATACAGCACAATTTTAATCTGTTTAGGGTTGAAATGCCCTCCCCCTTTTTTTAGGTCATTCTGAAAATAAAGTGAGTGCTATAAAAGTTCCCAGTCTAGCATTTTTGTGAATAAATGTGTAATTGGAGTCCAAATACATGATGATCAGAGATAGCTTTAGGGTTGGGAGTTAGGAGAGGGTCAGTTCTAAGGTTTTTCTTAAGATCACTATCACCTCTATCTCTCCTCCTCTATTCTTCGCATCCTGTGTGGCTGGGAGCATTCTGGGTGGCAAATCTTTCTTGCTGGGAAGGCTCTGGCTTGGTTCAGCCAATTTCTTCCCACTCCCTTGATAGTCATCCATGCATGGTGGTTTGGGTGGGTGGGGGGAAATAAGGGGTTAAATTAATTCCTGCACTAATGCTGAATCTGGTGCATCATCAAAGGAGCGGTGACTTGTACCATAGAAGCAGAGGTTGGTTTGGCTCCTGACATAAATTAGGATATCGCTTGAGGGCCGCTGCTGGTGTTCCTGTGAACCTATAGAAGCTAGATGTTAGCTGGGTCACAAGAAAACTCCACCCACACGTGCTCACATCCCTGATCCACCTTGAGAAGTCCACTTCCAGGCACCACCTTTCTGCACCAAGCGAGGAGATCACAAACCTGGCAGCAGAGCAGGCTATGCACCAGGTTGGGAGCAGGGTTGCCAATTTTCGAATTCATGAAGCTGAATACCCTGCTCTACCTTTTAGCAAGGCCCATCCCTTCTTCAAGGCCTTGCCCCTTCCCACTCCATCTCCCCTTCCCTCCATCATTTGCTCTCCCCCACCCTCACTCACTTTCACTGGGCTGGAGGAGGGGTTCAGGTGCCAGAAGAGGGTGAGGACTCTGGCTTGGGGTGCAGACTCTGGGGTGGGGTCAGAGATGAGGGTTTTCGGACGCAGGAGGAAGTTTCAGGTTGGCACAGAGGGTTGAGGAGTAGTGGGTGTGAGGGCTTCAGCTGGGGATGTGGGCTTTGGCGTGGAGTTGGGGATGAGAGGTTTGTGGTGTGGGGGGAGAGCTCTGGCTGGGTCAAAGGTTTGGAATGTGGGGAGGGAGGCGAGGGCTTCAGCTGGGAGTGGGACCAGGGATGAGGCTTTTTAAGTGCAGGAGGCGGCTCAGAGCTGGGATAGGGGCTTGAGGGGTGGGGCGGGTGGGAATGTGAGGTGCAGGTTTCAGGAGGAAATTTGGGTGAGGGAGGGGACTCTGGGCTGAGGCAGGAAGCTAGGGGTATGGGAGGGAGTGTTGGATGTGGGGTCTCAGCGATGCTTACCGTGGCTCCCAGGAAGCAGGTGCCAGGTCCCTACAGCCCAACAGCCATGCAGTGCTAGGGCAGGTATGAAGCCTGCCTTAGTCCTGGGCCTCCACTGAGCTGCTAACTGCATTTTTACCAGCTCAATCAGTGGTACTCAGCAGAGACGCTAGGGTCCACTTTCGACCGGATGTTGTGGTCAGAAACCAGATGCCTGGCAGCCTTAATTGGGAGACCTCCCCTCCTCTGCCATGCCCCAGCTGGCTAAAGTACATTGAAAATAGGATGACTCTGGTTGTGGAGGATTGGTACAGCTAGGTATTGTGCGCCAGCCAGCCAGTGTACACTGTGGAGTGAAGGAATGGAACCCTCAGCAGCAATCTGTAGTAGCTGAGGCGACAGGAGGACTTGTGTAACAGCCTGAGGGCATGGGTCTTATCTGGCCCAATCTGTTGATGTGGTATTTAAGGACTGTGCTGTAAGGGTTGAGATTTCCAGACAGTTTGGGAAGAGTGCTGTGAAACTCTTGGGCTGCGTCTACATTGGCGCGCTTTTGCGCCAAAGCTATGCAAATGAGGCTTAGCGTTAGAATATCGCCGAGCCTCATTTGCATAACTAATGATCCGCCATTTTCGCGGACCAGGCTCTTGCGCAAGACGGGGCTGTCTACACTGGCCCGTCTTGCGCAAGAAAAACCCTTTTGCGCAAAGCCCTTATGCCCGAAAATGATCGGCATAAGGGCTTTGCGCAAAAGCGCGCCAATGTAGACGTAGCCATGATGATGTCTCAGCCAGCACTCCTGGCTTTGCCGGTCATCAAACACCACGGGCTGGTAGAACCCAGAGGCAGCCCTACAGCACGTGCAGCCTAGGGTGGCATTTCTCCAGGAAGAAGATATCTCACCTCCAAGCATTTTGCTACCTAGGAGTTGTACTAAGTTATTAAAGCTATGGAAACTGAAGTCCATTTGTTGAAACACATTTCTAGGGTCACAAAGCCTCTGAGATGAGTCAAGTCTCCTTTATTTGGAAGATCATTTGTTTTTAAAGTGATTGTTTCCAGTTCACTTGGAGACTCTCCCACATCCTATTTGAGGAGAGCCGCTGCCTTTTCCCAAGAGCAGTGATTAACTTGCATGCTCTATACTAAAAGCTAGCTCAGCTGTGACAGATGGACAGATGTGAGCATCATGTGGCAAGTTAATGAATAATATCTATCACCTAATTTCCAGAAAGTTGGCATGTAATGAGACTGGTGCAATGATTATTACCTCTGTAAATCATGACTTTAAGATGGTGACAATCCCGCCTGCCTCAAGGATACAGGACTGCCTGACAATGATGTGCGCTTAATTACTGCGTGAGAGAGGCAGAGTGATTGGGAGCACACCATTGCCTTTAAATTACCTTCTGCAGTTGTGGTATTAGAAGAGATTAGGACAGATTGTGGGTGGGGAGAAGAAAAGGCCCTTTACAAACAGCTGTGTCCTTTCATTCAGTGGGTCCATGTAATGAGAGCCAGTTTGGATTACTGGGTTTTTTTTCTCCCTCTCACCCCGGGGCCTGATGCAGAGAATGATCAACATTCTGCCTGAGAAAGGGGTAGGTTAGCATTCATCAGTGACATTTCTTCTGTCAGATTGTTGGTGGATTCATCTTTGGTCAGAGGACAGTGTCTGCTAAACAGGGGCCTCAGTCTGTAAGGCTAAAGCTATACAGGCTGCACCTTCCTAAAATGGGACTCTCTGGTCTGGCAACATGTGTGGTCTGGCAGAACCACAGACATTCCTGTACCAGAGAGCCCTGGCACAGGAGTGCTGGCAACATAGCTGGGAATCCGGTGGCGGGGGATGAGGGGGAGAGGAGATGGTCTGGTGGTGCAGCCTGGAGTCCGGTGGCAAAATGGCTGGGAGCCCCACAGCAGGGGGTCCAGTGTCCAACAAGCCTGGCTAGGGCCAGTAGTGGAGCCAGTAGCGGGGAGGTATAGTAGGCTAGGGGTGAGGGCGGTCAGGGTGCTGGCAGGGGACTTCCCCTGAACCAGCAAATTCCCTCATTCGGGACCAATCTGCTCCAAAAGGTACTGGACCAGGGAGGTCCAACCTCCAGTCCCTGCCACTATTCTGTCAAACCTGTGCTGGGAGGGCAGTTCTTCCTTCTTTCTTCTTCACAGCACCTGCTGGTAGCAAAGTTTTGTCCCATCTCCAGTCCTACCCACCAATCCCTTTTCTTCATAGTTGTCTTCTCCCTATGTTGCTAGAGATCTTCAGTTCTGGACCATGTAGGTTTAACTCTTCTGCTTAAAATAAAAAAATGGCACCTGTGTTTTTGTGGGAGCAAATGGAGCGTGTGTAACCTGGTAGGCCTCCCTGGAAGCTCTCCTCAAGAGCATGTATGCAGTGTTCAACTAAGGGAGTTTTATGGCTACTGTCACTCCTGGAAAAGCTTTTCCCTTCAGCTCTAATGTCCTGGTTTCTGTTGTTATTCAAATGGACTTCTCTTTCAGATAGTCACATAGCAGGGCTCCATTCTCTGACCAGGAAGCAGAGGCAGGTGGTGCCATTCTGAGTGTGACTGAATTTCCTGATCTTCCTGAATGCCCCTGTGTGCTGCAGACACTTCTGTTCTCACAGACTCTGTGCTAATCTCCAGGGCATTGTACTTTGGAGAGGTGTTCCCAGTGGTGATACTGTTACACAACAAACTCGCTGGGTATGCGTTTCACAGGGTTTATTGCCCTTTTTCCCCTCTGGCAAGCCCAATATACCCTCCACCCGAATAAGCCGACCCCTGCCCCAGTCCAAACAGGTCTGCCGTTAATCCCTTTAACTCGTCCGAGTTATAGAAGTACTGTTCGCCGTCCGTGTCATATGGGTCGCGGCTCCGGTTTATATCGGGCACCGCCTGGGAAGGATTAGCCAAAGGTGGCAGGGTAGGAGGACCTGGGCCCACCCTCACTCCCGGGTTCTGGCCCAGGGCCCTAAGATGGGGATCAAATTTCCCCTATTTGGCTGACGGGGGAGTTGCCCCTAAACACGTCAGCCCATGGGCTCCACAACCCCACTCTGGGCCACTTCCTACCCGCCTCCTCCAATCACTGTACCTCTGTCAATTCCGTTGTCCTCCCTTCCTTGCTCCGCCACACCTTCGCCTCACCCCCGAGATGGAGCTCAGCCTCTGCCTCGCTGTCCTACCTCTTTTAAACTCTCCGCCGCCTGGCATCTTCCGTCAGCAGGGTTCTGGTGTAACGGCTGTCCTGCCGCCGCCGGACCAGTGGGGTAACGTCATTCCCCCACGTCGGCCCCGAACCGGCGCCACTGCCTCCTGCAGCTGCGGCTGTCCCCATAATGCCGGCATCGCACTGGCCGGAATGTGTGGCGCAACTGCTCTGTTGCCCCCCTGAGGCGGCGCCAAACAAGTGCCGCACGTCCTTTGTTTCTCCCGCGGCTGCAGCTGTCCCCAGAATGCCAGCACGGTGCTGGCCGGAGTGTGGGGCGCGACCGTCCCATCACAGATAACAAAAGGGCAACTTCCACTTTAACTCCTTTCTCGGAACACTGGTCTGAAGGTGGGTCAGTTGATTTAAAAGATCTTCCTTCTCACTAGTGTTGTCCATGATGGCCTTGTGTTCAGAGCTGCCCACATCCAGCCCACAAAGGGTTGTCCCACCCCGACACTCTTCTTGGAGATGGCTTCTCCCTAGTTCTGATTCTGATACTGCTGTGTTCAGAGGTACTTAAACTCACCCTGCCTGCCATAATTTCTCCAAAGTCTTTGCATGGAGGTACCTAGACCTGTTTGTTTCATTTCCCCCTCAAAAAATGCCCCTGTGTTTAGAGGCACCTCAACCGTCCTCCTCACTGTGCTTCTCCCAGTGTCCTGAGGCAATGTGGCCTAGTGAATAGAGCTCTCAACTGGGATTCAGGAGACCAGGGTGCTATTCCTGGCTCTGAAACTGAGCTTCTGGGTATTTTGGGGCAAACCAGGTTTCCCTCTGTGCCAAAGTTTCCCTCTCTGTAAAAGGGGTAATGATACTGCCTTCCTTGGGAAAGTGCTTTGAGACCCATTGACAAAAAGCACTATAGAAGATTGAGGATTTTGTTGTTGTTAATAATAATAGTAATGATGACACTAATGATGATGTTCGGAGATTCTGCCTTGTTCTGTCAGTGCTCATGCAATGAAGATACCAAAATCTCAAGTCTGAAGATAGAATCTTGAAATGTGGCATTCCAGTGCACTAGTCAAGTACATAGCCTCCTGTTTCTGTTTGCTCATCTCCTGCAGATAGGAGATCTGTAGGAGTGTTATAAAGTGTAAATAAGAATAGTTTCAGTCTCAAAATGATCTTGGCATGCAAATATGTGGTGCCTGGCTTCAGGGCTGTCCTTAGGCATACACAGCATACTTAGTTGCTTAAACAAAATACAGGACTATGTAGCACTTTAAAGACTAACAAGATGGTTT
>CM057848.1:22236765-22253201 GCA_030068395.1 Apalone spinifera
ATTTTGTTTCAGCTACACCAGACTAACACGGCTACATTTCTATCACTACTCTTAGTTGCTTAAGGCACCATTAATTTTGGGGCACCAGTTGTGCTCCAAATTTAGTAGTGCCCTGTGCTGCGAATGCCTAGAGCCACACTGGCTGCAGGCAGCACCAGCTCAAGTGGCTCCAATGCCCCTGGCCCCTGTGCCTCCTCCCAGCCCTAATCTCCCACCCCCTGCTCCACTACCGAGCCCTGTTGGACCTGATCCCTGGTCTCCCTTCCCCAATCTCCTGTCGTCCTCCTCTCCCCCACTCCAGCTGCCAGAATGCAGTTCCCGCAGACTGCACTACTTCTCCTTCCACCTGCTCCGCCTCCTGGCCTGCAGCTCCAGCAGGCTGTGCCACTCGGTCTGCCTGCTCCCCCACCAGCCTCTGTGTACTGCTCCACCCTTCCACAACTCCTATCCCCACAGCCCTGAGCATAGCCTCAACCCCCATCTGCAGTGGGGGATGGAGAGTGAAGATGCTTGGGCTGTGTAGGGCACCAAAAATTATAAGGATAGCCCTGCCTGGCTTGGCCGAGCAGTGTATCTGCAGCAGGGAGCAGGATTTCAGGATGTAGCTGATGTGTGGCCAAAAGTAGTTGCTCTGAGGCTTAGCTAACCTGGAAGTTATAGCCAGCAATTCACCCCGTCAGTGGGGAGTCCAGAAGCGGTCAATATAAGGACTTGTCCCAGCATGGCTTGATGCAGACTATTCTAAGAAATAGGCTTATTTTGAGCTTTTAAAATATGCTTATTTTGAGCTTTTAAAAAAATCCTGCTCTGAGCCTCCTCTCTGAATGGGAAGTACAGATCTTGATATTGCTGAATGTGTTGCTCCCCTTGAAGCCCACAGTTCATTTGTATAATACCACACAATGAGCAGAAGCATATGAAAAATCCTATTACTGAGTGTGCAGTGTGCTCATACTGTTACACGAGCATTGCATACACCCCTACCAAATAATTTAACAAAGCAGGTTCCTCAGAAGATAAATAATTATTCCATTCTTGTAAAGTTAGAGCCCTGCTAGCTGTTTTAACATGCATTTCTTCAAGGTCCTGTGCTATTCAATGTGTAGTAGACAGGGCCAAACTGTGATCAAACCAGGTATGCTGCTGACACTCATCAAATACTTAGTAACAATCTTTCTTTAGTAATAATTAATGATTTGTCTTTAGTATGTACTCTCCACTTGAGAACTTAAACCAGTGTTGGGTTTGTTTCCAAAGTCTGTGCTGTGACAGGTACCAGGAAGTTAAATGTTTTCAGCCTAGAGGTAGCTCTGCATGCTACCAATCCGCATGGGAGCTCAGTTTGAAACTTGGCTCGATCTCCCCCATACTGACAAGATGGTGACTGTGTGCCTAGTCCCTGGAGGTCAGGATGTAAGAACCATGCTGTATCACTCTGCAATCACACTTAGCTTACTATATTATGGAGAACCCCACCTGACCACATGGGCCTCTTTCATCTCTCCACCCTATCAAGTGTTGTCTTGATGTGAGCAGTCAATTGCCAGCTGCTACCCTTGTCACTGGTGAATGGACCATTCTTCTCTCCATTGTTTTGTGGGGGATTGCCACATAGGGCCATCTGCTAAAATCCTGGATGGATCTTCTATGAGAGGAGGAGAGTATGTGCGAACTCAAAACCAGGCAGGCTTCAATGCAAATACCTTAATAAAAGACCAGATATTTCACCTTGCTCTGTTTTCATCCAGCATGATGAAGTGAATGATATTTGGCCATCATCTTATTCCACAAGTTTGTTTACCGCTGTGGCCCATTGTGGCTTTCAATTCCTTGCTTCAAGCTTCCTTCGGTTCAAGTAAGCAAAGACAGTCTCAGGGCCCTCGTGTATCACTAGAAAAGAATTGCCTTAATCCACTGGAATGATGGGATGTGTTAAATGA
Source organism: Apalone spinifera (assembly GCA_030068395.1). Classification (NCBI taxonomy): domain Eukaryota; kingdom Metazoa; phylum Chordata; order Testudines; family Trionychidae; genus Apalone; species Apalone spinifera. The sequence goes on from CM057848.1 coordinate 22,238,706, forward strand.
ATGCTGATTGTACCGACTGATTTCTGAAAGAACTGTAAACATCTGCTATTTAGTTTTCATAGTAAACTGGCCATTGTTGGTTGGAGCCTATATGATCCTGTATGGACTTTTTTTTTCACTGAAAACATTGTAATGCTCATGAAATTTGCTATTACATAAGTCTGCTGTCACAGAGTGTGCCTTGCTGTGTTATAATGCTCGTCTGGAGTTAGGTAAGAGCAAGAAGCAAATCTGTGTGAGGCCATAAAAATATAGATTTTCAGCTAAGAGACTTAACTATAACTTACCACACTGTGCAGGACAAACCAGATGTCAAAGTTTTTATGTGCTGTCTAATGCCACAATTTAGAATGTAACCATGGGAAAACTGCCAAGGCCTGAAAACAAATCCTTACTTTGTAAATCCCTTCCTCTGACTGATGAGAGCATGCAATTCAGTATTACCCAGTTTATTATCGTTAGTTGATTAAATTTCTGTTGGTCAACACAAATAGTATTGATTTGTCTGTCTTCATGGGATGAAAATTTGCAGTGGAGAGCTCTCCACAGGGAAAAGAAAGAACAACCTGTCATTTAAAACAGTTCTGAATGTACGTATAAGCGGGGATAGATAGGTCTGGAGAAAGAAGCACAAATCACTTTGTAAAACTCTTCCCAAGTATTTCATATCTCCTTTGCATGAGCCTGATCCTTCTGTAAAGGGCGGTTTGTCTCAATGAGGACTGCAGGACTAGGACCTGTGTTATCTATAGCTCGGGCAAACACTGACAAAGCAGAAAATAACCACATGGACGTATGGGTGAGGAGGCACTATGTAAGTGGCACAAACCTCTGTAAGATTAATGGAATGAAATTAGGTGAAGGAGAGATGCAGAGAGGAAGCATTTCCTTAAGATGAAAACTATTAGACTATGGAATAGCTATATGAAGGGAAGTAATTGATGGTTGTTAACTGTGTCTACATTGGGAAGGTTTGGCAACAAAAGTGCGATAGACATGCAAAAGTGAAAACAGGTCAAACCATTTTTTCTGCCTCCCATTGTCGACATTTCATGGCCACATTGCTAGTGCCCAGATGACAGAGCAAAACACTGTGAGTAAGCATCCAACAGTGCAGTGTTGTGGGAAGGCAGAGCTGATCCCTGCACTTCTTGGGATTCCCCCATAGCTCTGTGAGCTCTCCATGCTGTGGAATGTCAAAGCAGCACAGCAGTGTTTCCAGCCCTCTCCCTGCAGTAGCAGTCAGCAGGGCAGAACAGAAGAATTCCAATGATTTGCTCTTTGTTCCCAAAATGGAGCAGCTCACTGAGCTGTCAGATAATTCCTGGAGCTTTGAAAGGGGAAGGGCACATGCCTGGATGGCAGCAGAGATCACAAAACACTGAGCACAATTATCGCGGTAGGCATTGTGGGATACTGGTGGAAGCCAGTTCTCTCGACAGAACAAACAGCAGAGTCTAAACTGGCTCTTTGCCTACAATAAAGGAGGGAAAAAGACAAAAGTCTCTTGCAGAGCTGGAAGTTTTTTGTCACCAAAACGGTATTTTTTCTGACAAAAGTCACAGTGTAGTGTAAATGCTCTTAATGTTTTGTCATGAAAAGTTAGTTTTTGGTGACAAAACATGCCAATGTAGACAAACCTGGGCAAGATATGAGACTCAATTAATAAAGAATTAAAAGACAGAATATAATTAACACCAATCTACATAGGTTTATAAAAAATAGATCCTGTCGAACTATCTTTTTGGTGAGGTTACAAGTTTGTTTGCTAAAGGTAATAGTGTGATGTTGATGTGATAGACTTCTGTAAATTATTTGATGTATTGTGCAACATTTTGATTAAAAAACTAGAATGATACAACATTAACTTGGGTGCACATTAAATAGATTAAAAGTTGTCCAAATAATGAGTTTCTAAATGTAATTGAAATCAGGGAATCACCATTGAGGAGATGTGTTTATAGTGAATCCCACAGGGATGGGTTCTTGGTCCTATGCTACTTAGCATTTTATCAGTGACCCGGAAGAAAACAGAAAATCATCACTGGTAAACTTGGAAGATTGCAAAAATTGGGGGAGTGGGAAATAATAAAGAGGACGGTCACTGATACAGAGTGATCTGGCTCACTTGGTAAGCTGGATAGAGGCAAACTGTATGCATTTTCATGGCTAAATTTAAATGTATACCTCTAGAAACAAAGAACAAGGCCAGTCTGGGGACTCTGTCCTGGGAAACAGTGACTCTGAAAACGATTTGGGGAGACACAGGGGATTATCAGCTGAAAACAAGCTTCCAGTGCAATGCTGTGGCCAAAGAGCTAGTGCAATCCTGAAATGCGTAAACAAGGGACTCTTAAGTGGAAGAAGCGAGGTTATTTTTCATCCCGGTGTTTGATACTGGTGTGATTGTTGCTTGAACAGGCACAGGAAAGCACAAATAGTGGGTAGGCCACATGAGTGTTCCTCCTTTATTTCAGTGGGCCACTTGTCCTGTGCCCCCCTTGTCTGCCTCTCTCTCCCATGCACCTCTCGCACAGTGGGGCACTAGAGCCCCACACTCACCTGAGTCTCTCCTTCCCTCCCAGCGCTTACGGAGTAGTGTTCTAGCTCTGGGAGGAAGGTGATTTGCAGCTCCTCCAAAAGCGCTGGGTTGGAGGGGGGAGGCATAGGAAGTGGGGCTCCAGTGCCCCAGTGTGTGATGCACGTGGAGAAGAGGGATTGCCAGGAGAGCTGTGGGGCACAGGTACCAGTGAGCTGCATGAGGCCCATGGGACACAGGTTACCCACCACTGTGCTGGAATATTGTGTCCTGTTCTGGTTTCCACAATTCAAAAAGGATGTTAATAAATTGGAGGCGGTTCAGAGAAGAGCCATGAGAGTGATTTCTTAAAAGATTAGAAAACCTACCCCATACTGATAGACTCAAGGAGCTCACTCGCTTTAGTATAACAAAGAGCAAGTTAAGGGGTGACTTGACTTCAGTGTATCATGGGGAACAAATATTTGATAACAGGCTCTTCAGTCTAGCAGAGAAAGGTATGACATGATCCACTGGCTGGATACTGAGGCTAGACGAATTCAGATGGGAAATAAGGTGCACATTTTTAACAGTGAGAATAATTAACCACTAGAACAACATACCAGGAATCATGGTGGAATCTCCATCATTAACCATTTTAAAATTAAGATTGGATGTTTTTCTAAAAAATATTATCTAAGAATTATTTTGGGGAAATTCTCTGAACTGTCTTATACAGTAGGTCAGACTAGATGACCACAATGCTTCTTTCTGGCCTTGGACTCTATGAATAATTGGCTTTTTGCTTATCTGTGATTCCTGCTTTCCAAGTACTGTGCCCCATTTATCAGAGATTGGATACCTGTCCCAGCTGGCTATTCAACAGCTTTCTTCTGCCCACTTTTTTCTTTTCTTGATGTGCAAATTGAACTTTTGTTTTGGTGAAGTGAAAACTGTCTGTGCACTGCAAGAGAGCCCTGGATCCTCTTTGGACAACGCTACACAATGGCCAGACTGAAGGTGCCTCGAGCAAGATGGGTGGTTTAGTTGTTTGGGAGAGGATGTGTTCCATGAACCATGTCTTTTGGTATAGAGGAGGTCCTTTTCTGTATTGCACACACATGATGTCAGCCATGTAACAGGCTTGCCCGGCCCCTGGGGAAAGTATGGGGGTCTTGGGTGGGAGAGGTGGGGATAAAGCAGCCAGCCCATAGCGCCTCCTGGACTGCACCACACCATGCTTCCCCTTTGCCCTCAGAGCTGCTCTGGCAGTGATCTAAAGGGCCCAGGGCTTCTGTGGTAGTAGTGGTGATGGTTGGGCGCCCTGGACCTTTTGGAATCATCAGGCCCCAGGGCAGTTTCCCCCCCCTTTCAGCAGTCCTGCATGATGTGTATTCATAATCCATAAGAACAGAAGAATGGCCATAGGGTCAGACCAAACGTCCATCTAGCCCAGTATCCAATCTTCCGACAGTGGCCAATGCCAGATGCCACAGAGGGAGTGAACAGAACAGGTAATCATCAAGTGATCCCTCTCCTGTCATCCATTTCCAGCTTCTGACAAACCAAGGCTAGGGACACCATTCCTACCCATCCATGCTATTCTGTTGGCTAATGCTTCAGTAAGGCACTATGGCAATGAATTCCTAAAATGTATTTCAGCCTTAACAATGCATAATGACACACACCTTTCACACCCAGCACCCAGTTCTCCTGACTTCTGTATCATACAGCCTCCACTGGGGACCCTCGCTTCCAAGTCACAAATGTATGAAACCACCTCCTTCCCTACAGCAGCAGCTGTGAGCAAGCAGCTATTTTCAGTTGCAATCCTGTAGAGATGAAGCATCCCCCACTCACCTACCTTTCTAGAAACCCTGTTGTTGAGCACTATGCAATTTCTCTCTCATAAAGTTAATTGAAAATGTAGATAAAAATATTCCTTTACTGCCTACTTCTCGTTTTCCTCAGCTTGGGGTCAGTTTTTTTCTTAATTTTAATTTACGTGGAATTGATAGAAACTTTGAGCATGTGGTTCAGGGAGGGGTCAGCCACCAGTCCAAAGTGCTTAAAGGTGGAGGGAGTAACACTGTTAATAAATAATGGGGGAATTTGCTGCATTATTAGTTCTGCTTTTAAAGAGCTTTTATTTCAAAATTATACTTTCAGTGGCATCCAGTAATAAAAAGAGGTTATAACCCTTCACAAACCATACCAAATGTTCATTTAGTTTATAGACTCTGATAGTTTCCCATCCCTCTTCCTCTGAATCAGGGAAGGATTGATTTTTGTTTTTAATTCCTGATGGATGGGTGTCTGACCTGTCCTTGAATTATCTCCGAAGTGATTCCACAGCCTCTCCTGGCAGCATGTTATTCTTTAATAACTTAGGGACTAGTCCTAGGAGATACTGAGCACCCACGTCTCAAGTGTCAGCGCCTTTGAGGAGGTGCAGAGCCAGGATTGGACCCATAGAGACTTTCCTAAAGGTCACAGACAAACAGAATGAGGATTATAGTCCAGGTGATAGCACTGTGGTGACTCATTAGCCCCTGATTGACTTTCCTCTGCTGAGCTACTAGCCTTATTTTTATTGAGATGGTGTTGTACTATTGATTCACAGTTAATCAATTATCAGCTAAGCCATCCTCTTCTTCTGTTCTCTTCCATGGTATTGCCCCATTATCATTCATTTGATAATTATGACATATGTGAAACACTTTGCATTTGTCTTCCTGCGTCTAATTCTGATCCTCAAGAATTTTTTTGGATCCCTCTCAAATTCTTATCATTAGCAAATATTTTGTGTATGTGCCATTCCCTCTTTCCAGGCATCATCACCATTATCATTAATAATAATATGGTCTATTCCATTTAAGTTCATATATTGCACCCATCATTGTGGTATCTGAGTATCTCAGTTCTCTGCTGTGCCTGGTTTCAGGTTATGGCAGATTCTCTGGCTGGTTTCAGCCTTACTGGAGTTTGGAGTAATCATCATGCTGCTCTAAACTCCAGCACTTGCTAATTGCTCCCAATGAACCATCCACCAGTCAGTATAGCTGCACCCCTTCCCCTTCCTAATTTCCCGGCTTTCAGCACAGCCCAGATTCTAGGGTTGCAGATGGGGGATTAGTGTGGAAACTGGCTACACTGACTGTATCCCAAAAAGGAACTCCCCCAATTTCAGGGAGATGCAGACAGCTTCTGCTTCCTTTACACTGCCTGGGTGGCAAAAAGAGAGCAGGCTTGTGCCCATTATCTCTCTCTATATATCAAAAAGTTTTTCATGACGGGTGACAGAATGACATCATCACACTTTCATACTCTCTGGCTGCGAAAGCTGTCGTGGGTGGGGCGGTTGGTGAATATAGCAAGCAGTGGGTGAAGCCCCCTAGTTTTTTTTTTTATTATAACAATAGAATCATGTTGTATCTTGAGCAAACTCTTGCAGAGGCCTTCTTTATACCTGCTCCTGGCCTGTCCCTGAATTATTAATGACTGGGATGATTATTCTCAGGAAGATAATTCTGAGTGCTTGATGATTTTAATATGTGCCCAGGTTTTCACATCTCTATTGACTTCTGAAAGGTATTTGGGAGAAACACAACTTTCTCCTGCGGTTCCGCTGCCTTTGGAATGTGTTTATCAGAAGGAAGTTAAGCTACTCAGCAAATGGAGTGAGCACATGATGTTTACTTAATGCCTGGTGTAGGCAGGAGTGGTGCAGCTTAACATTGTTCTAAAGGGAGAGAGGGAAAGCAGTATCTGAGGAAACCTCTTGATTAAACAAATCGAATCCTTTCTAATTTTGTGCCTCTCCAACACCACCCAGAGCAGCTTAGACTCTTCATTTCACAGTAAGCTGGGGCTAGCAGCCAAATCAAGTGGCTTTTCTGTTTCCTTACCTACCATGAAGTGTTGTGAGATTAGGGATGTTAAATTTAGATTAGTTAACTAATCAAATAATCGATGGGATTTCCATTGACTATTCGATTAGTCTATAAGAGCACCTCTGTTTCTGAACTGTAGAAAGAGCCCGCTGGGGCTCTTGTACATTTCAAAAGCAGAATCGCTTCAGTCCCCGCTTGCGCCTTTTCCACTATGCGTCTACCTCCCCTGCTCCCCATAGAGATGGTGCTGGGGGGGGGGACCGGCTTTTAAGCCAGTTTCCCCCAGCACCAGCTCCTGCCCCCTTCCCATGCCCCCCTCTGATAGAGGCAGTGGGGGGGAGGGAAGCGACTAGTCACATCATGAGTCGACTATCTGAAAAGCAGAAGCTGATACTTACAGCTCCTGTTGGCTAATACAGTGCCAACATCAGTGGTGAGCAATCTGCAGCTTGTGAGCCGCATGTGTTGCCCACACACCTTTTGGGTGTGGTTTACTGTCCCATCTAGTGGCACCAAGACAACCCTCAGAGAGAGGATAATGAGTCTTCTGTACAGCCTTAACTGAGCGCCACCTGGCTTTTATCTTATGCGGTAAAGGCTCATGTGCTAAGCCACAGAGATCCCAGGTTTGATTCCACCTATCGGTGTTGCACATGCAGCCCATTGGAATTCTATGTGTGGCCCATGAGACATTTTGTTTACTGTTGCCCACATGCAGGGTTATCAGAGTCCACTAACTGCAGTCCACATAGTTTTTTTTCCTATCAGTATTACTAATGTTACACACACGTAAAGCAAGGGCACGTGAAGTGAGGTACGTGCTGATTGTATGCAGCATTGACTGTGAGAGCTGTGCACTCTCTCTCTGCATCTAATGAAAGGACTGCTGCAGTTCAAATGGCACACTGCAAATTCTAGGTACGCAAGCACAGTTAAAGGGAGACTGTTTTGGTTACAACAATCTTGCAACCTGCTGAGATGGAGAAGGGCCCCTTACACAGCCCACTCACTAACCTAGGTTGCCCATCTCTGGTCTATATAGACACTGTGTCTGTTTGACACATCAGCCTAAGTGCTATGCTTCTCATGAAGGTGGAGTTATTAAATCGATGTAGTAGGTGACTTGCATCAGCAGGAGCACCATTGTAGTGTCGACACAGAGTTATGTCTACCTAACTTATGCCTAAGAGGGGAAAATGGTTGAAGGGTTTTAACACTAAGGAGTGAAAAGGACAGTGAGTGTGGGGGGCAATTGGAGGAGTGACGTCAAATTAACAAAAGGAAATGTTAGGTTGATCATCCGCAAAAAGAACATCCTGACCATGAGGGATATATAGAGCTGCGGAATAGTGACATCCTCCTCCCTCCTCCCCCCCTGAAGTGCTATTAAAACGAGTGGATAAGATGTATGGAAGGGAATAATCCTGTATGGGCAGGGAAATGAGCTGGAAGACAGAGTAGGTCTTTTGTCCCTGTGGAAAATGGATAAAACCAAGCCACACTGCGAGACTTTGACCTTGATCTTTGAAAGTTCTGTTAGCTTTGTTTTGCTTTTTATAATTAATCTCCAAAATGGTTTGCATACAGCCTTCTTTTTGCTTTTTCCTTTTTGCTGTGAACTCTCCCAGTCCAGGCCAATAATCTGCACTTCCATCATGCAAATATAACTGTCTGTGTGTGGGATAAAAAACACTGCGTGCAGGGAGGCTGTGCTCTCCATTTCAAGGATTGTAAACTCTTGCTAGCCTCCGGACAGAGGGACTTTGATCTGACCCTTGCCATTTCTAACCGAGACATCACTCTTGAATGAGTTTTTGTTTTAGGCCACGTAGTATGTATTAGACAAAGGAAAGGGGGATGGGGGAGGATAGTTTACCATGATCAGGAATAGCTGAGTGTCCTGAGTCAATAGAGCCTACTTTTCATTAACCCAATCATTAGTTTTACTTGCTACCAATTACATTTTTCCTGCCTGTTCTGAAAAGGGCATCATTTGCATGTATGAGATTTTTTAATAGAGGCTTAGTGTGCACAGGGGGGAGGTATTTAAGTACTGGAAATTAAATTTGAATTTCTCTCTTGAGTTGATGGGAGAGGATTTTTGAGTTTTAATTACCATCTAGCTTGGATTCACGACTGTGAAAGACCACACTGGGGGGGAGCTGCTTTCCTTTGTGCTGAGCAGTAAATTATGCAGTCTTCACCCCAGCTTGCAGAAACTATTGTCCAGAAAAATCTTCTGAAACAGAGGAGGAGAGGCGATATAATCAGGAATATGTTTTCAGTGCTTGGAAAAGTTTCAGTTTGGGATTCTAAAAAGAAGACCAAAACTATGGCAAGAATCCTAGGTTTTCTGTATTTTTAATTTTAAAATGTTTGTGGTCTACTCTGGTTTAACAAAATGTGCCACATAATCAAAGAATCTGTTTCTATTTAAATCAGTTGTCAGTGAAGTAATTTTATTAACCCAAGAAATTCTGTATATCCTGTCCCAGTTTCTGGCTCTGTAATGGTCCATCAGTTTGTAAGCAGAATTTCTTTGAAGAATGAGACCAAATTAAGAGTGGGAACTTTTGCCCAAAATTATTAACAGAGTTAATATTTTAATTATGAATGTGAAATTGGCAGTGTTGCTTTGCAGAGTGTCATATAAACATTTTCTCATGGTTCAGTTTTATACGGGTATGAACCCACTTAAAATCTCAAAGGAAAATTCATTTAAAACTGTTCCTGGGTTTTTCTTCAGACCCACATATTCTGCACAGTTTTGATGCAGAACCCACTAGTGGGCAGAAAAACCTTTAAAAAGCAATGAATAGCGGGTAGAAATCGCTGTAAAGATTGACAATCCTCAGCAAACATGATCCAAATTCTGAGTAAGTAGGAAACCTCCGACACCTCGCAGATTTGTGTGGTTTCAAATCTTGTGAACATTTTGAATAGCCAGCATAAAGGGCTTCAGGAGGAAATATTTTCACCATGGAGGGAAATCTTGAGTTAGAGTTCTTTGCTTCTGTACAGTATTCCCTCTTCACACTGGTTGAAAGTAGTACTGTAATAGGAATAACACGTGTGCTCCAGGAATGAAGATTTGGGGGCAAGTTGTCCCAGTTACACTGGTTCAGTTCTGCTGACTTCAGGGAGCTTGCAACTTGGTATAACTAAGAGAAAAGTCTGGGACACACAGTACTTTTAGGTCTCCCAGTCTAACGTGAATTTTGATCCAAGAAGATGAAGCAACTCAAATGCCAGGGGAGCATAGATACCAGTGCTATCACTGCTGCTAAAGAGCAAGGACTAACAGTAACCTTCTGAAGCAAATTAAAACTTGTATCTTTGTTTACATCTGTGATTGGACTGTGCCTGCGGAAAGGTAAAAGATAGGGACCAGATCTGTATGTTTATAAAGCTGGCCTGACTCTAATCTACTCCTGCAAAGTGTCCCCTGGACAGAAAACACTAAAGTACTTGCTCATCTGGAATATTAGCCAGTCCAGGAAGCAATCACTGTTTTATTGAAGTGAACTAGGGCAACGTGGGAAGGGATAGGACTGTGAATGGCAGCATGTGCTTTATGGGCTATTCAGGAGCCGAACTCATTCTTCTTGAGTGGAGGGAGGAAATGCTCAGGTCTTGATCCTGCTCTCATTTAAGTCAATGTTAAAAATCTTATGGGCTTCAGTGATGCATGGTCCTAGATGGTGCCTGATCCTGCCATGAGTGCAGGGGACTGGACTTGACGACCTCTTGAGGTTCCTTCCCATTCTATAATTCTATGATCAGACACTCACTTGTTTTTTATTCTCTTGGAGCATCCTACAGCTAAGCAAGATTATATTTGAGGGAGGTGAAAGAGAGAAGCTTTTGAGCTCCACAGAGCTCCTTTTAAGGTGTACAGAATCTAGGCTGTCATTATAAATATGTATCCATATAGTTTCTAGACTTTATGGTTGTGAAGACGACCTTAAAAATTGAATGGAGTGTAACCAATGCAGTGTTCTCTTCCTAAGACTGCAGACAGCATGAAACAAACACACACTGAAGTGTGTGAACTTCCTTACTCATATCAATGGGTGATAACTCTGAAACCTAATGTTGTTTATTTAAATATCTACATGATTTACAGGGTTGTTTTATTGGAACCATCCATCTGGAGTGCTTATCCAATAATGCTAACCATTGTTCCATTCCTTTCCAGGTGCCCAATGCCCCAACAATCCTTTATTTGTATGTCAGACCCTTTTCTGTCTGAAAAGTACACCAATGTTCTACATTGCCAGTATAAAAATCTGTGACAGGACAAAAACCTAAGATAGAGAACATTATAAAGTAACCTGAACCTTATATCAGAATCAGTTGCACAGGGTTGCTGTATTCAATGTATTATTCAGTTTCACAGTCAGTTCATTACAAAGCTCACATTAATTACAAAGCCCAATGTAATTTAAAGGTCACTATTGCAGGATTTGATGCAGGCACCAGGAAAATGCAGAATCCAGAGGCATTGGCATGGAATTTTAGATCCAACTTGACACAGGGCTTCAGGTGTAATGTACTGGCTGTACACATGTCAAGAAAGTCATCTTTTCGTAGCTGGCCCACAGAGAGGATAAAGAGCTACTACTGCCAGCCAATGGAGTGCTCCTTTAAATCAAGAGGAAGAGATCTTTGTTTTCTGAGCTGAAGGAGCAGTCCTCTAGTTCTGGATTCCCAGAGGAGTGTGAGATTGATTTAGTAATTGCAGCAGGTAGATTCGCTGCAAAGGGACTCCTATCCTGTCTTAGTCTGTGTCATGGCTCCTTCCCCACTCTGGCACGATAAATGCAGAAGTGGAGGCCAGCAAAAGTACCCCAAACCCTTATCAACCAGGCTTTGGTATAGAACTTCCCCCCCCAAATCTTAACAACCTAGATTTTGGGAATAAAAACTCCGCTGTCACCACCCAAGTATTGATACAAAAATCAGGGGAGAGATCACTTGGGAAATCTCACCCCTAAAGTACAAACCAGAACACACAAATTAACCAATACCAGGTTAATAAAAATAAAAGAGAAAGAACTTGTATTATTATCACAATATTCCTGTTGCCAGCATAATGACTAGATGGAAAAGTAACAAAATATTATACTCATGGAGAAACTCCACCATGGGCCTAGAACTTAGTTACAAAGGAAAGCCAAAACACTTTTTAAAAGTGCACAGACATCAGATCCCATTTCCCAAACCATAAAACAATAAAACCTAATGGATTTATCTAAACTTTACCCTACTTCAAGAAACCATTCTTCACTTTCTGTGAGAGACAGACATGTCTCTCTCTCTCTCAGTAGCTGGAGAGGAACTGCCTAGGACAAAGGAGGGGAAAAAACCCAAAAATTCCTTTGTCCCAGTTTGAAATTCCTACCTACATTCCTATTGGCCACTCCACCTGGCTTAGGTGTAGTTAACCCCTTACTTCCCAGGCTGCTGGCTAACTCTCATGATCATGACAGTCTGGAATGATGGACACCATGACAGAAAGTGCTGGTGGTTTGGGTTGTTAAAGAATGGAGAGTCTGTGGTGAGAGGGATTTTGATGAGAAGGATGGGAGTGGGGGTGGGGAGGGTGACTGGGTTTTCTTGGGTAAAAATGAGGAGAAAGTTTCTTCTTTTGTAGGATTTTCCTCCTTGGAATCCATTCTTGGTGATCTCTTGAAGTGGCTGCAATGCACAGCCAGATATGCTCAACAAGCAGTCTCAAAGCCTGGCATACTTCTCCTCCTGAAGTACTCACATCGAGTCCAATGTTTTGACCCATTTGTACCCAGTAGAAAGCCACTAATCGGCTTCAGTTTTCTGCTGGGTCACGTGACTGTGTTACCAAGATTAAAGCAGCACGAGGAAGGAAAAGAAGCTTAAACAGCTGAGGGTGCCCAGCAGGTCATTTTAACCTTTTCCTAATCATTAAAGCCCCCAAATCCCATTAGTCTGACTTGTAGCATTGCTCCTTGAATGCAAATTGCCGATAGAACTTTCTATTCACCTGGGTCCTTCTCTGTTGATGTAACTCAAGTCAGCAGAACATCTGGAACATCTGGGCTTTTGTATCATCTTGCAAAATCAAGGATCTCAGGCTTCTTGTTGTGTAATAAATGTTAGTCCTGAAATGAAAAGTAGCATGATACGCAAAGCTATCAAAAACGGGGGATTTAAATCCATGTATCTAAAATTAGATACCCAGAGAAGTTACCTCTCAGGCCATACCACAGTGTATGAACACTCCTCTGTCTGTACAATAGCATGGTACAGGAGGACAGTTATGTTGGTCCCTAATTCCCTGCTTCTGTGTTGATCAGTGAACTCTTTTGTCACACTGTGGTCAGTTTGGAAATCTACGAGATGCCTTTATGAATGCAAGATCTGACTCAGACCTGACCTTGAGTCCTTTTCCCCCACCCCAACCACGAGCATCTTCCTGCACCCCAAAGCCCTCATCCTTGGCCCAACCCCAAAGCACATACTCTAGTCCAGAGTCTGTACCTTCTCCTGCCCATCTACCTCTAGCCCAGAGCCCATCCCCAAATCTGGAACCCCCTCCTGCACTCTAACCCCCTTATCCCTAGTCCCCACCCCAGAGCCTGCATCCCCAGCCAGAGCCCTTGCACTGTAAGGCCAACCCAGAATACTGAGAACCAGGACTGGTGGCTGTAAACAAACTTTATGGGACCATGTGAAACTTGGCTAAGTGGACATCCGGCTAACTAAAATCATGCTGGACCACAGATTTTGCTGGACCAGAATGTGCCAGACTAGAGACATTTAACCTCTAGTGTGTGATAGTGACCAAGTATGCTGCACTGAGCACAATACTAGTGCCAGGAAAATAGATTGCATTATGCTGAGTGAAGTAGTGTAATCTGGAAAATAACTGGATAAATCGTGGTGTGTTCTGGCTATGCATCACCATCAGCAGTTAGTAAAATTTTTGCCAATAATGCTGCTCTTTTTCTTCCTCCTTCAGTTCTCTTTATTTACCCTAGCCCCTTAAATAGGACCCGTGGAGTAACTTAGTTATATGCTCTTTGCCACAAGTGGTTTGCTTTGCTGAACGCTTTGCGAAATAGTAACAAAGGTTGTCCTATGAGGAGATTAGGATTTTAATAGAAAGATCACCCTACCGAGAGAGAAAATTCAGAAGGTACTTTTTGAAGGGCTGAGCCAGTGTTTTCTTTGCTACATGATATTTCCCCCGAATCAGCCTCTTCCTAATGAAAGCCTGATAAGCTATCAGAAGCTCTTGAGCTCCTGTTGACAGTCATAATGGGGAGATATTTTGCTATAGTTGAGGAAGATGTCATTTCTGGAAGCTATAGCAGTGAGGTTAAAGCACCAGGGAGGCCTTATCAGACTCGTACAGACTGACATGAGATTGCTAAGCTTTTAGACAGGTCTAATGAACTGGAACCGGGTTGGGAATGTGCAGTCTTGTAAAACTTCAGAACCAGTATTCAGAAACTCACTTGGAAATGTTAATTAAGCAGCTCGAGTACCACATCCAGACTACAGGCTTCTTTTGGAAGAAGCTTTACTGGAAGAGAGCTTCCAGAAAAACTGCTTTCAAAAGAGAGTGTCCACATAGCAAAAGCTCATCAAAAAAGCGATCTGCTTTTTTGAAAGAGCGTCCAACCAATGTGGACTCTATATCTCGCATTTGAGTTGTGATTACTATGGTTGGAGTGGCCACTAGGGCACCTGTGCTTTTTCCTGGAGGCATCTTCTTTCGAAAAAATCCTCTCTTCCCCATCCCCACACACCTTTTTCTGAAAGAGCTCTTTCGGAAAAAGGCTTCTTCCTCATAGAACAGGTTTACCAATGTCGGAAAAAACTCCTCTGTTCTTTTGATTGTTTTTCAAAAGAACGCGATTGCAGTGTGGACGTAAGTGGAACTCTGCAGTGTAGATATACCTCCACTGTCCTGCTTAAGCAACCCTTTGTGACAGCATGAGCTTATTTCCATACACAACTGGCAGCTTGTGATATTTTTAAAAGTACCAGTGTGTCAGCCGACGGTCAGGGCAGTGAGTGGTGTGTGTGTATTATACACCC
>CM057848.1:22261423-22279021 GCA_030068395.1 Apalone spinifera
GGACTGGACTTGATGACCTCTCGAGGTCCCTTCCAATCCTAGTATTCTATGATTATCTCCATTACACAAATGGGGAGACGGAGGTACAAGAAGATAAAGTGACTTGTCCCAGGTTATCCAGCAGGGCAGTGGCCTGGGTGGGAATAGAACCTAGGTCTTCTGTGTGCCAGTCTAGTGCTCTACTATACTCTCCATTTTACAAAGTATTTTAGACAGAGCAGCGTTTGCTCATGTTAACCACTTGCTTAAGCTGCAACGCTCACTACAAACATATCACATGTCCTGCTACTAAAATTGCGGAGTAACTTGAAATGTGACAGACAGATTAATGTGTACAAGAGTGCATTGCAAATAGTTAAATCCTGATGGATCTGGTGCAGCTATTTTACCCACTCTTCAATTTATCCATGTGCAATTTGTGATATGTGTTACTTCAAAGTCTGTTCCAAAACAAAAAGCAGATGTTCTGCACAGCAGCAACCCTCCTACACAGCTATTTGGCACCAGGTCATCTTCCCCCCTGCTGCTGTCTTATTGTAATGTTACACTGCCCATTAAACTCCCCAGATGGAACTCTGTGGTGTTATCTGAGACTATAGTGTACACCACTGTCACAGCATTATTTCTGCTTAACTCTGTGGGTTTTTAGAATAGCCTGTCAGGTCTCACCGGTGGAATTCTTTGGGTGTGTATGTTCATTCACATTGTGTGCACTTCAGGTTTTAGATCTTGCTGTAATCTTCTCCTGTTTGTTAATGCATTAGACCAGTGATGGGCAACCTAGGATAGTGAGTGGGCCACATGAGAGGCCCTCCTACATCTCAGTGGGCCACAAGATTGTCATAACCAAGATGGTCTCCTGAAAGAGAGTAGTTTTGTTAACTGTGCTTGCGTACCTAGAATATGCAGGGAGTGCCAATTGAACCGTAGCAGCGCTTTGATGGGATGCAAAGGGAGAGCGCACGGCTCTCACAGTCAATGCTGTGTGCAGTCAGCACGCACCTAATTTCAGGTGCCCATGCTTTATGTGTGTGTCGCATTAGTAATACAGGTAGGAAAAAAATTATGCAGACGGAAACCATTGGAATCTGGCAGTCCTCCACATAATGGTAGTCGCAGTGTCTTGTGGGCCACGCACAGAACCCTGATGGGCGACATGAGGCCCCCAGACTGCAGGTGGCCCACCATTGCATTAGACCAGAGGTGGGGAACCTCAGGTCCAGGGGCTGGATACACCCCCCCAGCTTGCCTGGATCCAGCTCCAAAGTTCATGTCCCTCCCGCCAGCATTGGGGAGCCCATGCTGGCACTCCAGTCTCCCCACTGCCCTACCGCAGGGCTAGAGCACACAAAATCTACTAGGCTGGACCCTACTAGGCTCTGCTGTGGAAAGGAAATATGGGGAGTGTCTTTCTCCTCAGTTGGGGCCCACATCAGTGAGAGTTTGGATTTTTTTTTTCTTCTCACTTGTGTGTGGCCCCCGACTGACTTTTCTTTGGGTCAGTGGCCCCGACCCAAAAACGGTTCCCCACCTCCGCATTAGACTCTCTAGCTCTGATCCCTGAATATAGGTTCTTTAGCTCTTTTCCAAGCTTCTCTTCCACTGAGAAAAAAATGAGTCTAACTGTGAAACTGTATTACTGATCTTAAAGAACTGTATCACAGGGACGTTAATCTTACTATTTCTTCTCTTTAAAGATTCATCTTCCAACTATATCAGACAACTTGAAACAAAAGTCAAACTGCTGGAAGATGACAACAAACTCCTTTCTCAGGTAAGTGGTTTTGGTGTGGTGTTAATATATGTGGCTTTTAGTTCCTGATTCTGCAACTAGATCTTAGCAAACTGATCCTTGTTCCCCCACTTAGGGCCACTTGATGTGCAAGGGTACACCTGCGTTGATCCAGTTGCAGGACTGAGTCTTTGTGACAGGTTGGATCACAGAAATCCCATTGGGGATGTCACCAGGTGTGCGGATCAAGCCACGGATGTCTGCCTGTCTGCCCTCTGGGGCTTCCCACCACCTTGTCCTGCTGGGCCAGAGTTGGGATTACAGTTCTCCCAGCAGAGCAACTCAGACACAAAACCAGATAACCTCTGGGTGGGCTCAGCTATAAAGGTTCAGCACCCAGGAACACTGACTCTGAAGAACCCAAACCCCCAAATAAATCCGTCTTTTTCTGTGTAAAAGTTTTACGTAGAGAAAGCTGATAAATAAGGTCCACCCTCTTTGTCAATGGAAGAGCTATGAACAACAGTTGCTCCCCCCCAGGTAACAATTATTTACACTAGCCTTGATAATAAACAAAAGTGTTTTTGTTAAGTATAAAATGTAGGATTTAAATGATTGTAAGTGAAAACAGACAGATCAAAGTTACTAAGTTAAAATAAACAAAAGATGTCAGCTAGTTCTAACCCCTTAAGAAACTTGTTACATGCAAATTCTTACCCTAATCATCTGTTCTTATCTCAAATGAAAAGCTTCAAGTCAGAGTTAATCTTTATTCTGGTTTAGGTCTTCAGCTTTTTCAGAGTTCTGTGTTGCCAGGTTTCTTTCTGTGTGTCCTCTTTGGGTGGGCAAGATAGTGTCAAAGATCAGCGGAAGACAAAGAACTGATAGCCTTCCATGCCTTAAATCAGGAGTCGGCAACCTTTTCAAACCAAAGAACCAAACCTCATAAAAATTCAGAACAAGTGGTCAACAAAGAACTGTATACATCTGCATGAAAATATACAACTTAGAGTTATTGATAATTGACATGATGATTAATAATAGCATGAATGAAACTTTGTATTCACAGACTTTATTAATTGGGACTTCTGCTGCCGCTGGGGGTGCAGTTTGTGGATGTAGGGGTGCAGGAGTCAGGGCTGGGGTGCATGGAGGGGCTCAGCACAGCAGGTTGGCGGTGCAGGAAGCAGGGCAGGGCACTGGGGATGGGAAGTAGAGTATGTGGGGGACCCTGGAACCAGATTACCTTACCATGCCAGGGCTGGGCTGCTGCATCTAGGCAGCAGTAGGTGGATGATGGGCTGGGCCAGGATTGCCACAGGCAGATCATGGCCTCCCCTCCTACCCATGCTGCAGCAGGAGGGGGGCTGCTGTCAGCCCTTCCTGTGGCCAGAGAGGAGCCAGGCTGCGGGACCTGCCCTGGGATTGGGGCCAGGGCCAGGACGCTGTGGCCAGATGGAGACTGGGTCCCAAATGAGGCCTTGTTGGCCAGGCTGCTGCAGTCAGAGCCTGAGCGGGGCTACTGTGGCCAGACTGCTGCAGCAGTTGCGGGGCCACCAGGGCTGGGCTGCTGGGTCTGCACCAGGAACACAGTGGCAGTCCGATGGACCTGGAACCGGACCACCATGGCCTGATGGAGGCATCTGCTGCCGCCAGCCCCTCTCATTGTCCCGGCTGGGAGCGTGCACACGTCCCCTACAGTGCGCCTTCAGCTGGCGCTTTAAACGAGCAGAGTGCCCCAGCTGGCTCTTGCCGCTGTGCAGCCGGTTCTTTCTGGTGCGCGCCGCCTTACTTTGACCTCTGGTTAAAGGCGAAATAGATTAAAAAAGACCATCTTGAGATGAGCAATTAGGTGATTTTAAAATTTTGAATTAATTTTTCATTTTAATTTAAAAAGTTGCATGTATTTTGGGAACGACAGATGATCCATATTTGGTTACATACTGCACCATATTTAGCTCGAGCTATAGGTTGCTGACCCCTGCCTTAAATAGACTTTTCCCCAGGGTGGGAACCCTTTGTTTGGATTCTCCATCCCCATGAAAAGATAATCGATTCAAGATGGAGTCCAGTACCAGGTGATATGGTCACATGTTTTCCTAGGACCAACCACAGTTCGGGTTTACAGGACAAAAAAGACTACTCGCAGGTCTTTGGTTTGAGTACTGAGTCATTATGTTTCTGAAGTATCCCTGATGGCCCCCATTAGCACATTCAGAATTAAAACTAGATTCGCTCTTCACATTTCTAACGTCACACATAAGAATGATACATGCGCAAAATAAGATATACAGATTCAGCAGATTTGTAACTTTAAAATTCATGTTATATAATGCATTTTGCATTAAGTCTCTTCAAGTTATGCATATTGATATAAGCCAGTTTTCATAAAGCATTGGGGAGAGACAGTCTCATTCTGTAAAATGACTTTCATGCTAGCTGGACCCTCAAAATCATTTATAAAATTAAATAATAAACCCACATCAGAAACAGAGTAAAGGAAACAAGTCTGGACAAGGTGCCGTTGAGGTGGACAGTGGTAGGAAGACTGTTCACCATAGCAGGAGCAGCAAAAGAGAAGGCTCTTGCAGCAAGAGTAGCAGGATGGTGTGGAAGAACACAAAGGAGATGTCACAGGGTAGCTGGTCCTCTGAAAGGATCAGGGCCCAGCCTATCTCTCACAGGCTCCATAAGGGGGAATGAGGTAACTCAGGTTCACCTGGGGGCTAATTAAGTCACAGTGTAACTGGGAAGTTGTCAATTAATCAACAAAGCACCTGAGCATGATAAAAGTAAGGCTATTCCTGGTGTAGGGGAATTGAAGAACAGAGGCTCCTGAGGAGAGGAATGGTTCTGAGAACATTGGAAGAGAAAGGCTTCTGGTGGGTGAAAACTAGTGAAGGAGGTGCAGCAACAAAAGAAAGACGGGGGAATTCCAGAAGGAAAGGAGAGTTGGCAGTTTTCCAAAAAGACATTATTAAGGGCACAAGGGCAAACTATTCCACTGTGTAGGAAATATAGGAAGTACAACAAGAGACCATCCTTAACCAGGTGATCTTGAATGATCTAAAAATCAAAAGGGATGTATACAAAAAGTCGAAAGTAGGTCTAATTACAAAGGATGAATATAAACAACACAAGAATGTAGGAGCAAAATTAGAAAGGCCAAGACACAGAATGAGCTCGAAGTAGCTAGAGACATAAAGGGTAACAAGAAAACATTCTACAAATACATGAAAAGTAAGAGGAAGGCCAAGCACAGGGTAGGCCAGTGGTCTCCAACCTTTTTACACCCAAGATCACTTTTTAAGTCTCAGAACAGGTGAAGATCTACCACCACACCCCTTCCTTGAAGCCCCGCCCTCTCTATTCTCCTGTCCATCACTTGCTATCCCCAGCCTTATACACTCTGTTAAATGGTTTATTTTTAAATTATGCAATATATAAAATTAAAATCACATGTTTATAGTTATGAAATAAATGGTCTGTTTTTATTTCATGCTATTTAAATGTCAAATGAAGCATTTACAATTATACATTTTGTTCTCTGCTATTTTGTAAATCTAAAATCAAGTATTGATAATTTATATATTTTTTCTTCCAATAACAAAGTCTCAGTGACTGAACAGTATCTGCCAGTGTCTTGAAGTCCGGGTTGTAGTCTGAGATTGCTAGTCGTATAAAGTCCATCAGATGGGCATCTGTGATCCTGCGCTCAGCCTGGGAAGCTTGCTCCAGCACAGCTGGAGCTAGATGCAACCTCCCTGGACTGAGCGCAGGGCAGCCGGGCTGGAGGGAAGAGAAGTGACTGCCCGGCCAGCTGGCCATGGCGCTCGGCCAGGGTGCACCAAGCTCCACGTGGGCAGGCGCAGAGGAGAAGCCGCCGATCAGCTGGAGTGCAGGGCAGCCACTTTCAGCTGAAAGCCACAGTCAGCTTGCTGGGGTGTTTCAGCCCTCCCGACCTCCCACCATTCCTCGCAGCTACTCACCTGTGTTGCTGCTCGGTGAGTAGCTGCTCCTCAAATGAGGAAGTTTAATGTAAATGTACTGCACAGGCGTGCAGTTCAGAGAGGGCTCAAGAGCTACTCTTAGAGCCCCTGAGAGCTACCGGTAGATCGCGATCTACTGGTTGGTGACCACGGGGGTAGGCCCATTACTCAACAAAGAAGGAAAAACAATAACAGAAAATGTGGAAATGTCAGAGGTTCCTAATGACGTCTTTGTTTCAGTTTTCACCAAGAAAGTTGGTTATGATTGGACACCTAACATAGTAAAAGCCAGTGAAAATGAAATGGGTTCAGAAGCTAAAATAGGGAAAGAGCG
The DNA here is from genome assembly GCA_030068395.1 of Apalone spinifera. Taxonomy (NCBI): domain Eukaryota; kingdom Metazoa; phylum Chordata; order Testudines; family Trionychidae; genus Apalone; species Apalone spinifera. Next base: position 22,267,479 of record CM057848.1, read on the forward strand.
AGTTAAAATAGGGAAAGGACAAGTACTTAGTTCATGTTTATACTTACATGCTAGAGCTCGATCTTCTAGTGTTCAATTTAGCAGGTCTAATAAATTGACCGCTAAATTGAATGCTGAGAGCACCCCTGGTCAGTGCTGGTACTCCTCACAGTCATGAGGTGTAAGGGAAGTAAGGGAAGTTGATGGGAGCGTTTGCTCCTGTTGACATCCCACTCTGAAGATGGCGCCAAGCTCGGTTTAAGGTATGTTGTCTCTAGCTATGTTGTTTAGTTTATTTTGATACCCTGTCACAGAAAAGTAAAAAGCCTTGTAGATAAGACGGAAGCAATAGATGTGGTATATCTAGACTTTAGTAAGTTATTTGATACAATCTTGCACAACCTTCTCATTAACAAACTAGGGAAATGCAACTTAGTCAGTGGGTATATAATTGGTTCAATAACCCTTCCCAGAAAGTAGTGATTAATGGTTCACGGTCATGCTGAAAGGGCCTAATGACTGGGGTAAGGATGTTAAGAGGGTAGTAATTCACGACTCGTGTAGTCGATAGAATTTTTATCGACTAAATAATTATTTAAAGGAAGAAGCGCTCAGTCCCAACTTGTGCTGAGTCTGAAGCTACACTCGCTATGGCTCTGCAGTTTAAATGTAGTAAACTACCCTGCCCTGCTGGAGCAACCCCTGTCTGCAGTGGCCTGGGCTGGCTGTGGGCAGAGGCTGCTCCGGCAACAGCCCTGGAACTGGGACCCCCTGTGGAGAGGGGCTGCTGCTGGAGCAGCCTCTGCCCATGGCGGGCTGACTTCACCTGCCCCCTCCCCCGTGCATGGGGGGGAGAGGGGGAACGGCACCACAGAGAGCCACGTGGAGGGAACAGCCTGCAATTTAAAGCGATTTGAGGCCACAGCAGGCAGGGAACCCAGCCTGTCTAGGGGATGCTGCAGGGCAGCTGGCCAGGAGACACTTAGATAAGCGCCTCTCTACCATAGTCTGTCTCTAGTACCTCAGCCCCTCCTGCACACCAATTCCCTCCCCCAGGTCACTATCCAAACCCTCTGCACCCCCCTGCCCCAGGTTACAACTCTCTCCCATACTCTGTACCCCTTCTACACCACTTTCCCAGGCCAGAATCCTGCATCCAGTCACCCTCCCAGATCCTGCACCCCATTCCCCTGCCCCAGGTCACCATCCTAACCTCTGCAGTCTTCACCCCCTTTTCCCCTTCTCCCAGATCACAATCCCCTCCCAGACTTTGCACCTCCTGCTAGAGCCCCTCCCCCAGATCAGAATCCTCTTACACCTATACTCCCTCCCTGACCCTACACCCTAAACCCCTGACCCAGGTCACAACCCCCTCCTTCACCTAAACTCCCTCTCAGACCTTACAATGTCTCCTGTACCCCAGTCTCTTACCCTGTGCACCGTTCTGCACCCAACCTCCATCCTAGACCCCGCATCTCCTCCACAGAAAAGTACAACTCTTGGCCACTTTCCAAAATCTTGGTGTGCTCTCTCCGCCCGCCCCCCGACACCCATCAGAAATTTTTGTTGCCCATCTCTGGATAAGAAGCAATGGGCTTAAATTGCAGCAAGGAAGGTTTAGGATGGACATGAGGAAAAACTTCCTGTCAGGTTGGTTAAGCACTGGAATAAATAGCCTAGGGAGATCATGGGATCTCAATCATTGGAGATTTTTAAGAGCAGGTTAGACAAACACTGGTTAGGGATGGTCTAGAACAGGGGTGGGGAACCTAAGGCCCAGGAGCCAGATGCAGCCCCTGGGCTGCCTGCATCTGGTCCCCAGGGTTCAGGGCCTTCTCCAGCATTAGGGAGCCTGCACTGGCACTCCAGCCCCTAGTTCCCAACTGATTTTTTTTTTTGTGGGTCAGCAACCCCTGACCCAGCAAAGGTTCCCCACCCCTGGTCTAGAAGGTGCTTAATCCTGCTATGAGACCTCTTGAGGTTCATTCCAGTTCTATGATGTTATATTTCTATGATTCTAAATTGTAGATTGGAGGAATCATATGCTGTCCTGAGAAAGGGTTCTTGTGTTTTGGCTTCTGGGGGAAAACTTGTTCCAAGAGAAGGCACCCTCCCCAGCTAGTACCAGGAGGCCCCTGATGCAAGAAGAGGGTTCCAGGTTATAAAGGATTTGCTGGTAGGAAACCTTTTGCATAACTGGGTTGATGGACTAAGGCTGACACAGCCCTTCCTTCTTCCATGTAAAGGTGCTGACAGGGAAGTCTATCCACGTGATATTTTGTGTTGGGTTAGAATAAATTAGACTCCTGAAGGGCTGCTGTTCAGTATACAAACTTCAGAGGAATTGTTAAAACCCTCATTACAGCAGGGTTATGTATGTTTCTATACAGAGGCCCCCAATGCACACACTATCCTCGTTTTAGGGTGGTGTTTTGACTGCCCATTTGTGCGTAGGACAAAGATAGCATCTGTTGGAGAGTTGGCAGCAAAGGCTATCAGTATTGGCCATTATTGTACAAAGCTAGTTTGTAACTTATTTTTTTATTGATAATATTTGTGCTTATAAACAAGTGCTGTGAGTGATAGGTGACTGTCCTGTTCACAGTGGACACCAGAAAAAGCATTTAAAGCTAAGGCTGAGCTTGCCCCTCTGTTTTCAGCTGCTAGAGGCTTCTAGCCAGCAGTTCTGTTCCTCCTTGCTTCTCAGATGCTCTGACGCTTGAGTTTGCATGGGGAACACTCCTTCTGCCTTACATGTCTTTTGATAAATATGTGAACTGCTATTAGGGCCAAATTCCCTGCTGGTGTGTACTCATGCAACTTCATTGATGTCAAAGAAGCGATGCTCATTTAAACTATCAAAGAATTCTCATTGTATTGTTTCACTTCTGTGCTGGAATGTTTAGGTTTCTTATGTTCAAAACTTCGCTTCTTACTTCAAAGAATGAGCTTTCTAGTCACTCTTTGTGACCATCTCTTGGGGATGAGGTGAAAGCCTGTCATAGGCTAGAAAAGAGTAAGAGCCAATTAGTCAGCAATATTACACCTGTGCTGTAATTAATTAGTTGCTTCCCAGGCAGAGAGCGTGGGATTAGCAGAGGTCAGGCAATAACGTCATTGATGACAAGGTCTCTTAACAGGGGTAAAGTTCTGGAAGCAGAGGAACTCCTGTGAATGAAGGAGAACAGTCACCTCAGAGAGACTCGAGATGCAGGGTTAGGGCTGAATGTTAGTACTGGGGAGAAGAAATGAAGAGAGAGACCAGAGGAAGGGCTGATTTGTTGAGACACCTTGGATGTTAGTTTGAACTTCTCTTACCGTGTAAGGGATCTGAACTAGATGCTTCTCAGCTGGAGTGCTAAATTGTGCCCAGAGGCAGCCTGCCTACATAGGGTGTTAGTGCTAAATACTCCACAGTGAGAAGCTCTGACAATAGGGGGCGCTATGGCAGTGAGTTGCATCTGCTAATTCTCTCCGCTGTTAGGTTAAAATTCTGTCCAGTGAGAGTTGTCAGTTATTTAAAAAAAAAACCCTCTTGTGTTATTAATATCATATGAGATTTATTGAAATGAAAATGTTTAAAATCTAGTTTTGCTTCTTACACTTTATGCTGTTCTGCATGCTCTTTCCATCTCACTGAGCCTGAACGATTAAAATAAACGAGTCCAATACTGATTTTTTTTCCACATTTTAGTTTTAGTGGGGTGCTGAAATGTTCATTTGTTTCAAAGAAGGAAACCATTTCCTCATTAGCCTTAATAAAACAAAATAAAAATCCAAGAGATGAAAGTATTTCTGTTGGTGCTGAGGTTTTTCTAAAATCTTGGGTGGTTTTTTTTTTTTTTTTTAATCTAAATTTCAGGTGACAGTTTGACCCAACTGTGACCTTTGTAATCCTTTCAGTTTGTTGAGCTCTTGAGCTGGCATCACCCGCATTAAAGCAAAATGCCCTTTGGATTGCATCAGAAAGTCCTCTAGCTTCAGGTGCCAAATGGGTTAAAAACCCAAAAGGCACTCAACTCAACAGCATCCAAGCGGCCTTCAAACATAAATCAATTGCTAATTTAATTTTAACTCCCTCCTACCCGCAAATTAGCTGGTGGCAGTTTAAACCCTGAGACGATTTCATTGGAAATATTGGTAAACAGATGGGCTCTTTTGAATGCTGTGGCCTGTTGCTAGGAGACTGGCCATGGATTGGGTAAGTGGCTCCCTGTTCGATATGCCCTTGGCCTGACTTATTCCTGGCTTCTGTAGGCCATAGGACACTAAGTGCTTTATCTGGTTGCTTGGCTTTTATGAGGTCAGAAAAGTGATCAGTAGTTAGTAGGTGAAAAGTACCTAGACTACAAAGAGGTCTAGGGACATTTTTCTTATTAACACACACTTGCCAATTGAAGCCTTTTTTTTTGCAAATGGACCTCACATGAGGCAACAGCTGAAGAAATGTTCAGGTTTGAAGGAATGAATTTCGTACACCTTACAGGAAAGCAAAGCATCTTCACAACTTTCTCTTTTTAGCTGATGACATTTAGATGGAAAGTGTCTTTAAAAAAACAACCTCACCCCCCCACCCCCTGCCCAAAAAATCCTTAGTACTTTTGTAGCAGGAACTAACAAAGAAAATCCCATTAATCCTAACTTTGAGGCCATTCACTCAAACAACAGTGAAAGAGGGATTGTCTCATCTGCTACCAAATCTCTTATCCTTCGCTCATCTGGAGAGATCAGCAAGTGAGTGAAAGGCAATAGCTGAACCTGAACTTGTATGAATTCGAAAGAAGAAGAAAATATTTTGAAGAACTGGTCACCAGTATCATACCTCCTGCATCTGATTGAGTCTGCCCCCCGCTGTCCAAGTCAGATTGCTTCATAGGATTCTCCTGCTTCTGGATGCTCCAAGAGCAACAGCTGCCAAAAATTGATGCCTGCCTTCTGTGGCCGATAAGAAAGCTTGTCATAGAATCATAGAACACTAGAACTGAAAGAGACCTCGAGAGGTCATCGAGTCCAGTTCCCTGCCCTCAGAGCAGGACCAAACACCGTCTCTAGACCATCCCTGATAAATATCTATTTAACCTGATCATAACTATCTGTCCATGGGGTTGCCAACTTTCCTGACTGGACGCCACTTGTAACAATGGCATCCAGTTGGGAAAGTTATGAACCCTACATGATGATCCATCCTCAATTATCCTCCAAGACTTCCAGGATGTATTATTGCAACTAGCTATGCCTGATAATGGAAGCACTGAATGTAATAAGCTCCAATATCCAAAATGATTAGCCTGTTTGATTAGCAACACCACTAAGAACATATGTCCCTAGTGCTATATTTGCTCACTATAAAACATGTTTACGGATCTTTTGCTCACAGACCATCTATTTGCCTGTGCTGTGCACTTATATGGTCCTTGTTGCTTTAGCATCATGAACAATGAAACTGCCACCTTCCAAGGTAAAATTATTGGGAACTCAGAATTCAGCCTATGTCTACTGTACAGCCTCTGTTGTCTAAACATATGTCACTCAGGGGTGTGAATATTCCACCTCTGGAGGGACATAAGTCAAATCACCATAAGTGTTTGTGTGCAGATAGCTTCTCACACATACATTGCTTATGCTGCTCCCGGAGATGAGATTTTTAGGCTGATAGGCAAGCTCTCTCCCATCGGCATATGAGTGTCTTCACCAGACATGCTTCAGTGACTAGGCAGTATTGGTGCAGCTGCACTGCTACAGAGCTGTGCAAGTAGACATGGCCTGTATGCAATTGCTCCAAATCTCTTTTCTGGAACTTGGTGATTTAACTTCATTTTCCTGTCAGCCCAACCTAAAGAACAAAAGGTAGCTGGCGGAAAATGAGAAGCTCCTCTCTCTGTCTCTGTCTCTGTCTGTCTGTCTGTCTCTCTCTCCATACATAGGTATTCACTTTCCAGCACCCTCTGAAGAAATCTAGTCCACTTGTTTGACTCTCTTTTGCTCTGATTGCTTTGGGAAAGCAAAGCTCAGATCTGGTGATGAGAAGCTCTGGGTAAGCACTCAATCAGACAGTATCATGACAAATGAGTGCTATTTTTGTAATGTTTATATGTACCTTCGAATTGAGACTTGTTGGAACTACCAAATTCACTTCACTTTTCACCACCTCAGTCACATTTTAACTCAGCTCAGTCTCCTACTTTGTGTCTTGACAGTGCAGTAGCACAGGGTCTTTGGAAAGATGCTTTCCCAAGTAGGAAGTTCTGTCTCCAAGGTGCTGAAGGAGGGATGAAACCTGAGGTTCTACATAACAAACAGTGCCAGTGCACTTAAGGTATTAACAAATCTGTACTGGTTATAGAAGTCTTCCTGGTTTCTTTCCAAATGCTAAGCACAATACCAAATGACTGCTTCATCTAGCAAACTGCTAAAGCCAGTGCTGCAAATGATATTGCAAGCTTTGTGATAACATTTGTTACTTAACCTGTTGAGTAGCTGGGATGTGAGGCTGTGTGGACGCAGGAGCTGGAGGTGGAGGTGCTCAGGCTGCAAAGGGCACCAAAAATCATAAGGGCAGACCTGCCCACACTCCCCAAATTAAAAGACCAATGTTTGTCAGTTTCATACATCCCAAAAGTCAGCTCTGGGTAGCAACGGGGAAGACCATGAATAACCCATAATTTTTAGGAATAATCCTAGTGACAAATTTTCACTCTTGTTTACATTGTTTAAATTTTCTGCACAAGAAAAAGAAATCACTCTGCACAAGGGAAAGCGCTAGAATCCTTTTCTCTAAATGAAAGCTGTGATGTACGTTATCCCGAATCAGACTTCATGAGTGCCATGGTTGAGCCTGTTTCCACTCCTGCTCCCATCCCCCCCCACCTGGTCCTTCCCGTTGTGGGATGATGGTTGTGATCTCAATAGGTTTATAGTCTCTGCTGGGCCTAAGGTGGCTTCTCTATCCAGGTCTAGCATGCCTGGAGGATTTTTCCAGAGCAAAGGTGCTCTAGAATGCATTGCATGTTGCTGACATATGGGAGCCCAGATTTGAATAGAGCAGCCCTTTCAAGGTATGCAGTCAAACTGCAACTGACTGGAAGCTTGACAGTAGGACTATGATATGATTTTCATTAGAGTGGGTTCCTCTGGGGGAAGGCAGTCTTTTCTGACTCTGAAGCTTACGTGGAATAACTGCACTTATTTTAAAGACAACAAGTTTTAAAATATTCCTCAATCAGTACCCCCAAGCTCATCAGGGTCATTCCCAGGAACTATTGCAGTCTGTACAATTCTTAAGGAATCCCATCTTAAAGCAATGTGTTTCCTTATTTTGAAAGAAGGGCTTGTTTATTTCCTAGTTCATTCCAGCTCTCGTGGCTCTTATGCTTCCTTAAGGCCAATCAGGGGCTATTTTCTTAATTTACACACAAATGTTTTTAATGTCCTCTTTGTGTTTGTGGAAATGCACAAATTCAGCTAGGCACTCTGCAGATGCCCTGATCCCCAGGGCAGCAGATCCCAATGTGGGATCCGATGTGCCATATCATTAATAGTATTTACAAATATTATTTGCTACGTGCATGGCTGCAGCCTGAACACAGTTTTAGTGTGACAATGAGGAGTTCTGTGGCATCTTAGTTTGCCAAGTAGTCTACCCAGCGGGGTTATTTTGGGATACCAGAAGTATCCTGAAATAGCTACCCTGTGTCTTTTGAACGTGCTCCCTATTTTGAGAGAGGTCTTGAAATAGCAGATGCACTATTTTGGCATCCCTGTAACCCTCGTTCCACGAGGGTTAAGGGATGTCTTGAAATAGCGCCTTATTTCAAAATTTGGCGCTCTGTAGATATGCCAAATTTTGAAATACGCTATTTCGAAATTCAATCGAAATAAGATACACAGTTGTATAGCGTAAATTGCAAGATTAGGGTGCTGGGTAGACCTAACCTTATTAGTTTATGCCCTAATAAATCTGTTAGTTTCTATAGACCTAAATCTGTAGAAACTAACATTTATTAGGGCATAAACTTATAAATAGTTTGCCAAGTAGTTCAGTCTCTCTGAAAAATGGGGGGAGTAAAAGAAATCACACTCAATGGGCTGGCTCCAAAAGAACTGAATTACAGTTTCTTCTATTATTCTAATATCAGCCACTTCTGCATCAGATCTGCCATTAACACTCCCACGTGTGCAATTGCCTCTCTGGCATACTGAGCTCACATGAGCTATGAACATTTGAGCCTCCCTTTCAAATCAGCTTGTTAGTTTTGTTGTGTGGCAACTACTTAGTCCAGGAATGGTGCGTGTATACTCTGGAAGTCAAACAAAATTGCAAACCTGCTTTTTCCCCCCTAAAGCTCCCCTACTGATTGCTGGCAGGAGAAGGGGGAACTATCATTATTTTAATTTTAGATCTCACAAAGGCCATTTGATTATTTGGACCAGAGAGTGACTCAGACATAACAGCTTTCTTTGAGTTTGCCTCTGTTTAAATTCAGAGTTAACTTTAAGCAAAAAGAACAAGGGAGATTGTGTCCTTTTTTGTAAACACAGCTTAAAATATTAGCTGCTTTTTAAGCATGATGAATCAAAATTTTATGTCCATATTTTTCATTAATGATTTTCCTGATTCGAAATTGATTCAGTTGAAATGAATAAGACTCCCACTGACTTCAAAGACAGACTTTTGTATGTGGGCATGATACACAGAGGTTTAGATTTTCATGGGACCTTATTAGGCTTCTTTAGTACCATGCAACATTGATATATACACCTGAACTGTATGCATAAAACCTCATTTACATAAAACCTGTACTTGCATGCGTACACAAATGCAGGATCAGCAGTGTTGGTGGGGAGCTTCATGAATATGTAGCACAGAAAATGAAATCTGTACAAGTGTCTACATCAGTGCTTTTCATTCTTGCTCCTTCCTTGCTATTTAATAGGCCAAGATTGATTGATTGATCTGATTAATTAATTTTCTACTGGAACCCAGTAAGCAGAAGTTTAAAAAAAAAGAGATACATATTTATTGAACAAATGTTCTTTCAAAATAAGGGCCATAAGCTTTATAAGAATTGAGATACCAGAAGCCTTTCTTGTATGGATGGATCCAAAAACCCACTAAGTGAATGAAACATTTTCTATTGATTTCAATGGACTTGGAATCAACACTTTGGACTGTGGCTTAGGGAAGTACTTACTTAGCCCATATTCATGAGGATGGGGTTCTCCAAATCAAATATAAATTTAAAAATCAAAAACAAACTTTAACACAGTTTTAAAGGTGGCCAGACTTTGTGGTGAGTAAAGCCCGTGTGGGCGTACAGTATCGCTGACTCTTGTGACCTTGTGAATGTTGTAGGATTTGTTGTTCTACTTCAAGCCCCAGTTCCTGGAGTCAAGTTAAGTGAGAATCTCAGCTTTCATTTACAAAGAGGCTGTGTCTAGACTGGCAAGTTTTTCAGCAAAATCAGCCGCTTTTGCGCTAAAACTTGCCAGCTGTCTACGCTGGCCGCTTGAATTTCCACAAAAGCACTGACTTCCTACTGTATTAAATCAGTGCTTTTTGCGGAAATACTATACTGCTCCTGTTCGGGCAAAAGTCCCTTTTGCGCAAAGGGCCAGTGTAGACAGCTGAGATTTGTTTTGCGCAAAGAATCCCCGATCGCCATTTTAGCCATTGGGGCTTTCTTGCGCAAAAGCGCGTCTAGACTGGCACAGACGCTTTTCCGCAAAAAGTGCTTTTGCGCAAAAGCATCCGTGCCAATCTAGACGCTCTTTTCCGCAAATACTTTTAACGGAAAAACTTTTCCGTTAAAAGCATTTGCGGAAAATCATGCCAGTCTAGAGGTAGCCATAAAGTATGTTTCTAGCTCTCATTGCTGTGGAGAAAATGTGACACAAATGTATTCGAAAGGATGTGAAGCCAGAAGACAAATGAAAAGAATTCTGAATTTATTTATGTTTGTAACCCACTCCTGTGGTTTCTTGACTCATGATTTTTGAAATGTTGGGGGGGGAGGAGAGAGAGACAGAGAGAGAGAGAAGTTGAGGGATTGGGATGGTCAAAGAGCTTCCACGCTCTGTTTATTTTTGCTATGAGAGAGGTGCAAGAACATTATATTTAATGAGGCACAGTTTAACCTCCAGCTGTGAACACAGGATTAATCATATCCTGAATGAAATCAACTTTTTAATAATTTTATTGGAAGCCACTTTTAGCCATTTATGGGGACAGATTGAAAAAGGCCAGTTAATCACAGTGGGAAAAGCTGTGAAGTGGTAATATCATATAACTTTACAACACATAAAGAGGTGAAAATCACACCGACCTCAATGGTTAACTCTGAAAAAATTCAAAAAATGGTACAGAGAAACTAAGGATTCGCTTGAAAGAATACAAGATGAATGTTTCCGATCAGTGAAGATTAATTTGAGAGAAATTCAAGATCAACAATATGAAAAGAATTTAGTAGTCTGGGGAAAGTACAGAAAAACATAAATCTTTGCTTTTTTTGTGCACACGAGAATTTTAATTCTTGTGATGTGTTCCACCGACAACCTTGGACACTGCAGTTGTTCTAATCAGGTAACAGGTATCTTTGTCCCCACATTCTCCCCTGTATGTTTCAGCAGGGCCGTGACCTGAAGGGGCCTCTTATAGGGCTGGGGAAAGAGCAAATTCCAAAGCTGGTTGAATTTTTATCTTCAGATCATTTTTTCTGAGGGGAAAACTGCTTTTATGATTAAAATGAACATTGTTGAGGAAAAATTGGATTTTTTTCTAATTAAAAATAAATTGAAATATTTGGTAAGAGTATTCATTTTCCAGTTTGGCTTTCAGTTCAAAGAATTCTTAGCTTCCCAGTTTGGGTTTTTATAAAGTTAACAACAAAAGCCTGAAGACACATGTGGGAAATTAACATACAAATTAAAATTATTCCATGAAAAATCATCATTATTTTTTGGCTAGCACTAGCTAAATTCCCTTTGGCCATTCAGGCCCAAGTTCAGCAAAGTACTTAAGTGTATGAATAACTTTAAACACTTGTTGTAATCCCACTGACTCAAATTCTCCCATGTGTCTGAACTTGGGCTAGTGCATGTAGACATGATCCCAGCTATAGCTGAGGGGGTTGGTCTAATGTACACCAGTGGAGCATCAGCTCTACTTTTTTCTAGCCTTGGAATCTATGCTCCTCCCCCACCACTGCCATATTCATCCCTTCATACTCTCACACAAGGGAACTGAGCACAGACACTAGGTTAACTGCTTCTGTTGAGCTGATATTTGGGGGTGGCACTGGTTCCCCTTTGCTAAAGGAATTCTCCACTAGCCCTTTGTTGTCTGGAATCCATCTGCTTTGCCCCACCTGAGCAAGGCAAGTGGCCAAAGGTGACTGGAGATTGTGGCCCATTCCTATGTTTAAAGTCACACATGTATTTGAGCACCTTGCTGAACTGGTGCCTGAGTCCTTGGCTTCTCCATGAGTTTGCCAACCAAAGGGGATGACTGTTGTTCTATAGTGATAGAAATGTAGCCATGTTAGTCTGGTGTAGCTGAAACAAAATAC
>CM057848.1:22283058-22294140 GCA_030068395.1 Apalone spinifera
CTCCGATTTTATTTATATTAGTATAGGTCAGGAATAACTCCACTGAAATCAGTGATGGAACGCTGAGTTTAATCATGCTGAATATTAAATTACAGCACAGGTAGGGCTATAGAATTCAACACATGTTCTTGTAGGTAAGAGGTTATTCAGTACAAGTAAGGGTGTAACCATGTGACCAGTTTTGTCTGAGATTTCCCATCTTTAAAATAGGGCTATTAGGCAATTAATACTTATTTGACTGATAAGGGGTTCTGTGAGTCTTAATTTATTATCATTTGTGAAAGGTTTTGAGTTCAGATATAATCTTGTGAAAGCCTGCATGTAAAAATGACTACTTCGGTCATCTGTAATAAAGATTAAAATTTGTCATGACAATAAAGTGTCTTTCTTTTTCATTTTAATTAAGATTTAAATTGTATAATATTCTTTTGTTCCCTCCTAGCTGGCTGACCGCAACAGCTTGCCCAGAAATTTCATGAAGGTAGTGAGATCTAACACATTTATAAGCTGTGAGCTTTTTTTGAATCTGTGGGACTGCCTCTGAGCTTTGGTGGTGGCTGTTTGGTGCTTTGGCGGATCTTTCTTTCAAATGCTCATGTTGACAATTTCCATTTTTAATCATCTGAATGTATTTCATGCACTCCTAATTATTTCTAACTTCTGCTTCACACTGGTGAAAAAGATATGGGTAAGTTTGTGATTGTACTATCAAAAATTAATATTCAAATCAAAGCCATTTGCCAACGTGAGGAGGAGCTCACAGCTATATGGCTTCTGGACCAGTATGTGTCTGGAATAATAGCGAAAGCTTTCAAACGAAACCTCCTATTTAATTACCCAGATGCAAACAACTGATTGTTGAGTGTCAGAATTGAGGCAGTTTCAATTACTAGGACAATTATAGTGCAGTGAATTGCTGCCAATAGGTGGTAAAGTATATACACCACAGCAACAGGCAGGTGAGTAGATAAAGTATTGTATTATTGCCGATAAGCACATTGCCCCTTTCCTAAATTAACCCTTAGAATAATCTATAGGCCTTCCTCAGTAAATTGCACCTAGACACTGCAGATGACAACATGTGTTTCCAGCTTCTGATATCCCCCACTCTCCTTTCAGCTGTCAAATCTGAAGGAACTCAGTTCCCTGAATGCCCAGTCATTCACCACCTGACTTGTCTAATCTGCTTCCTGACCTGCATTCTCAAATATGAGCTGAGCTCCTCCTTCCCATGTTTCAGGGACATTTTGCTACAACATAGACATGTTCTTTCGCTCTCTTTTCTACCTAATTGCACGCTCTCTCTCTCTCTCGCTCTCTCCTCACACACTCATCTCCCTTTTTTCTCCACCCCTGAAATCAGAATGCTTCCATAAACACACCTGATCAGGATTCCAGTGCTCAGAATGCTAACTTTCCACATGTGGGCTTCAGATAGGAAATGTGTTCTAGATCTCCAGAGTGAAGTCAAAATAATCTGGGTGAAATTAGCCTCTGTAGAGAGGGCGAGGACCTATACAGCAATCAAATATCTTAATAGTTTAAATGGTCCAGATGTCTTGTCCTGCCTCACTGGATAGGATGAATTGTACCTTAAATGGTTAAATTCGACAAAAAAATCAAACCTTATGCTGGTGGGAGAGTAGAGCAGACTCTAAAAATGGAAATTGTCCCTCTCTAGAGGTTGATATGCTGGTGTGACATTTACACACTTTAGAAGCAAATCTTTTATAACGGTGTTGTCAAAAATATAGCATATTGTGACTGTTGAGTTTATAGCAGATATAAGGGACCTTCCCATTTAGTTTTACTCCATGTAAAATATTATTTCCTCAAAAGCTCTGTTTTATAACAGGTGTAATAAGTTATGACACTGTGACCTATGGGGTGTCATTTAAAAGTGATAAAAAATGTTGGTTACCCTTTGAGTTCAGGATTTCTCCTGAAAGAATAGATGACTCCACCGATACCAATAATAGTTCAAGAGAATGTTGTGTTTTAGTGGCTTTGTCTGTTCTTGAAAGAAAACCTCAGAGCCTTGAATGCATGGCTCATCAGGTAAGTCGAAAGTAAATGCATCTTAGTTATTTTGATTTAAAATATCAAGTTCTGTGCATAATTGGTTTGTGGCCATGGTTTTAAATATACTGTGGGTGTGTGTAAGATTTCCTTTTCCCCTTTCAAAATGATTCTACCCAGCACTTAACAATTGTCTAAATATCATTTTCCTAAAGTTTTGCTGTTCAGTTTAAAATGGATGCTAATGGACTAAAAGCCCAAGTTTGATCACCAGTTTCACACCATTTCAAGATTATTGACTTTATGGAGTTGCTCCTGATGTACATTGGTAGGTGGGTAAATGAAAGGATAATCAGAGCCAACATCTGTCAGGTTGCCATGGAAAAATCCTTTTCATATGGGCGGTGGGGAACTTCCTGATGCATTGTCTCACCTTGTCAGGCAATGAGTCAAGCCCATCAGTATAACATACAGATGTCCCTTTAACTCAGCATCAAAAAGTTAAAACAGTCGAAAGATGAAGCATGTAGTGCAAGGTCTAAAAATTCTGACCTCCTGGGATGTCTAGAGTCCGTGACATTGTCTGCAGTTGTCCATTCAGTACTTCCCAATCCCCTCCTGAAAAGAATCCACTGACAGTAAATAAAAACTCCACACACTCAAGTTATCATTAGAAAATGCTTTTCCACAGCACTGGGTTTCACAAGAGTGATGCTTCTTTCTGTTTTCAATGCAAATAGAACTAAAAAATGCCAGCTTTGACAGACTGTGGGAAGGTAAAAAAGAGAAAAAAATTACCCATGAGGAAAACAAACAAGCACACAAAAAACAGAAGAATCTAGGGAAAAAGCTCTAGTTCTTCAGTGCTAGACACAAATGGAGAATCTACTTATTTTCCTTCTGCAGAGATCTTCAGCAGTTCCAACTATTGATAAAGGAAAGAATAATATTTTCAATTAATGATATTAGCTGTGTTCTGAATGCTAATTTACTGATTATTGGCAGCTGACAATGTCATTTTCTAATATTCCTGGGTTATTTAAGAACACACAATTGAAGGAAAGGCAGCCTATTAAGTCTACTGCATTAGACCACTTTCCCTCTGTAACAGTAACATAAGTCTAATTTAAATAGTTCCATAGATTTACTAACCTCATTCATAAATGCTGAAAAAGATCTGGGTGGCTGTCAAGCAAATTTGGGTCGGTCTTTGTTTAATACTGGAATGATCCATTTTATTGTATAATAGTGTATAGGAATTAGTTGTGTATCTAAAAATATAATTTGTCAAACTTGCCTGAAAGCTCTTATCTGCAGAGTTGGTTCATCATAACTATGGCACTGACTGCATGGAAAGAAAAAGGAAAATTAATGTTTCTGCTTATTACCTTGACCTTCAAAAAGCAACATAAACATCATCCGTCTTTCCATGCTAGTTGCATTGTAATCAGATTGAATCACCCGGATCACAGCAGATCAAAAGTAACAGGTCACAATTTATTCTCTCTGCCAAGAAGAGTAATGGGCTTTGATTCAGATTTCAGGTGGGTGATAATGGTTTTTAAAAGTTTTCTAGTAGAATTGATTGAAATTTGTCAAAAATTTGAGATATTTAACAAAAAGTGATTTTTGTGAAAAATGTTCCCTATTTTTTTCACCCAGTTCAACTTATTGCCATGGTTTATTTTATTAATGATTATACCTATTTTTGAGAAGAGAGAAAAACTTTCACTAAGGTCGAACTTCATGCCCACTTAAACTGAAATGAATGTGTAAAATATCCATTGATTTAAGTGGGGGGCAGAGTTGGACTAATTTCATTCCTTGAGGTTTAAACTGAGTAACAGCTATGAATAGACATAAAGAGCTTGTCCATTAGAAGTCTTTTCTTGAATCAACACCAGAGCTGTCCTATCCATTGGATGGTTTGGGGTGGCTGCCCTGGGACTCTGCAGCAACCGTCTCAACCGCCTATGGGTGGAGGAACCTGAGGGATTATAGGGGCCTGGTACATGGCAAAAGCAGGGTTCCCCCTCCCACTCACTGAGGGGGAGACGAGCCAGAACAGCCCGGCAGCCTGCTCTGCTCCATCCCATTGCGCATTCTCCTGGAGCTTCTGAGCTTGGTTTTGCTGCAGTGGTGGGAAGCAGAGAGTTCTGGCCCCAGGGTGCTCCGCTTCCTGCTGCTGCAGAGAAACGAGGCACAGCGGGTTGGGAGGGCAGTATAGCGGAGTAGAGTAGGTGGCTGGGCCAGTCTGGCACCCACCGCTTTCATGGTGTGTGGACAGGGAACCCTTGCTGCTGCCACATCAGGCCCATTGTCCCTCCCCTGTGCAATGCTGCCTGGGGGGGAAAATGGATGGGGTTTGGGGAGGGGGTGGAGTGGGGTCTGTGGTGGGGTGTTACCCTGGACCCTGTGCCTGTTGCAATGGGCGGTTGCCCCAGGCTCTGTACCCTCCTTGGGATGGTCCAGGTCAAAATTGTAGTATATATTAAACAATTAAAAATATTGTGGTTTTTTTTATTCCCAGAGAATAAGTAAATAACTGCACTGGGGACATTGATGGGCTATCAGTGTTGGAAGAGTCTGACATGAAAGTAAATAAACAACAAATGGTCTGGTAGCACTTTATAGACTAACAAAACATGTAGATAGTATCATGTTTTGTTAGTATATAAAGTGCTACCAGACCATTTGTTGTTTTTTTTCTGTTAACAGACTAACTCGGCTACCCCCTGAATCTTATGAAAGTAAATATGTGTCGGAAGTTGTGGTTCGAATGTATGCTCCATTGTTTCCTATCCGAGTCTTGTGGTTTTGGAGAAATTAATTGAAATGGGTGCAAATGTAACAGCATGCTTATGAATGGGGTTGGTGGCAGTGCAGTGAATTGAGGACCTGTGGTTCTAAAGCACCACCCTTTACCAAGCACCATCCTCTACCGGCGGAGCTGAAAGACTGTTCTGATAAATCTGTAACAGGCTCATTAAAGACTGTTTGCTGCTTAGTCATTGGAGGAGGATAGAGTTGTACGCTGAGTAGTTGAGGGACATCATGTTTGACTACAATGGGAGACGGATTGTAGCTGAAGTCTTGCATTTAAGTGATATTATGTGCCTGATCCTGCTTTCTTTGTGTACCCTTTTGCTATGTACAAAAATGGAAAGCAGGGTCAGGCCTTAGATGAGTGATGTATCTTATTCTTTAAGGACCTGCTTCTGCTCCCATTAGAATTAGGATTGACCCCTTACTGTGGTGAGTGGCATGAAGCTTTTGATTGTGTGAAGGATTTTCTTTCACAGGATATGTAAAATGACTTTACCTGAACAGTGTTTACTAAAGACCTGCTGCTTGGTAACTAAGATCATCTCCAAGCGGGGATGGAGAACTGAGGTGATCAACAACTGTGCCTTTAAATGCCATTTCTGATGAGAAAAGTAATTTAGGCGTCACTTCCATCTCAGTAATGAAAATTGGGCAAGGGAATAAGGGATTTCAGTTTGTGATTGAACTAACAATGCAAATACCAGGATTTTAAATTTAGGTTTAAATGGCATAATAGTTGCTCATTTTTATGCATCATTAGTCATATTGCCTTTAATGGGAGATTCACATTTTTTCTTGGTTAGCTTTAGACCTTGATAGCAAAGTCTGATGAATGTGTAAATGTTTATGAATGTCTGAGGTAATTGCATCAGTTTAATTGAAATGCTCTTTTCCTTCAGCCAGGAAATCTTTTATACAAATAATGGTTCTGAGATGTTTGCATAGAAGTTACATTTTGAAACAAATTTTATTTAAAAAAATTGTAGAAGTAAATGAAAACTGCTTAGTGCTCCTGAGAGGCACTGAGGTTACAGCACTGCAAGTGGAAGTTCTCTGATCCTCTGCAGAACACTTGTTGCCTGGCAGCACAAGGTTCTGCTTTAAAACTAAAGGTTTGTGGTTCAGTCGCTACTGCTAACTTTTTTTATATTGACACTGATTTCATTGGGAGCTGGATTGCCCACTAGTATAGAAATGTTTCAGAGCTGTGTTAGTCCTTTTTAGCAAAAACAATGAGGAGTCCTGTGGCACTTTAAAGACTAACATTTATTTGGGCATAAGTTTTCATGGGCTCCCATTTCGTGAATCTGACAAAGTGGGCTGCAGCCCACAAAAGCTTATGCCCAAATACATGTTAGTCTTTAAAGAGCCAGAGGCCTCCTAAATGTTTTTCGTATAAAAATGAATTTCTCCAAAACCGTGAGATCCAGAGAGAGGGACAGTGGAACAACAAGGTGCACAAACACTCAATTCCTGCTTCCTGAACACCTTTATTTTCATAGTGGACACGGGAACGCTGACAGCCCGTCCAAAGTTCTCTTAATGGTTTGTTCCATTTGTTCTTTAACTGCCTGATTCAGTGTTGGTTGAATGCAGTGGGCATCTTTTCATTGACTTCAAGGGCACTGGATCAGACTATGAGGGTTCAGGGGTGCATGACAGGGCTCCAGCCTGGGAAAGAGGTTGGGGCATGGGAGGGTGTGATGGGCCAGGCCGGGTCTGGGCACCGCTGAGGGCATCCGCTCAGGGTGTATTGCTCAAACTAGGGGCTCCTTACAGCCCCCAGACTGGAGACCTTCCCAAATAGGCCACAAACCAGTCCTACAGAGCACTTCAGCTGCTTGCCTCGCAAGCAAAACCCCTTTGACACCCCAGCTCTCCCCGTGCCCCAAACAGTCCCGGGACTGCCCACAGGTGAGGGGTTTTAAAACCCAATCTCACCTACCCCGAACAAGTTCTATCCAGTTCCAAGAAACCAGCCACAGATCCCAGGTCAATTCACCCTCTGGATCTTACCCACAAGACCACACTGAGCCAACCCTTTAGAATCTAACATCTAAAGGTTTATTACTACCAGAAAGAAAAGCACGAGAGTAAGGTTGTTAAAGTATCATACATTACATGCATTGAATCTCCCAGTTCTCGATGCAGGCTTGCAGCAGAGATGTTATAACTGCTGTCTTAAAAGTCCTTGGTGTATATTCTGTGTCAGGATGGGTCCACAGTTCATTCCAGCTCCTCGATCCCTGTGCTCTTGCCTCGGGGATGAAGAGCTGAGCTGAGCACCACAATGGAGTTGGCCACATGGCCTATTTATATCCCCCGCCCCCTTTGCTGCTTCCAAGCTGGAGACAATTATACGGTCTCTGACCAGGCACCTGGATTCCTTCATAGGTGGGTCTCTGGTACTTAAGAGACCTATTGTCCCTGGAGCGTTGCTAATTAGTATGTCCATAGGCTGAGCCTATTGCTCAACCACATACAGAGAAACTTCCAGTCTCCCTACAGAGTACATATTCATAACTCCAAACACAGACATTATACAGATATATGAAGAGCATATACAGAATCAGTAGAAAATCAGAATCACATGGCCCCCTTTGTACCAACTTTTGGGGCAAACACTCCCCCATGGGCACAGCAGTGACCTGGCTGCTTCCCTTAAATTCTGGTAGCGTGACAGAGGGGGGTTCAGAATGTGGGCTGTGGGTAGCACTGACCTCGTGCAGTTCCTGGGAAGTGGCAACGAGGGGCAAAGCCATGTGTGGCCTGGGTGGGCCGTGGCCCATCCATTTAGCATCCAGACCCAGCCCACAATCCCAGCTTTGCTCTGGCCCCAGCACTTGCCCTGTTCTGCCTGCTAACTCAGCACTCTGACCAGGGAATCAAATTGGGATGTAAGGGCTTGTCCACCTCCAGTGCCTGCTAGTCTGCTCCACCCCAGTCCCCAACCTCACTCCCCAGCTGGTGCATTGGGATGGGAAGAGCTGCACAAGCCCCCATCCCCTGACCCTGCTCCTTGGCTGGAGCAATGGGCGGACAGAGCACCACAAGTCCCAATACCTTGACTCCAGTCCTCTGAAAGGGCTGGGCAGGTGGACTAGGTGAAGAGTGCCCATTTTGCTGCAGCCTCTGGGTGCAGTCCTGTTTGCTCAGTGGCTAATCTGTCCATGGAGGAGGGCTGCTGAGTGTGTGACCTTGGCACTGGCAAAGAAGACCCTTAAAATTCCTTGCTGGATGTTATGCCTTTATTATTCATGCACCACACACATGGATGAGTTCAACTCAGATGCAAGAAGACACAGTACAACAAGGGTTGGCAAATATTGACCCAGGGGCTGGATTTGATTTGTCAGGTTTAGCCCTTGGTTGGGCCCCCACACCACCGTATTTACCCGCACCTTCACAGACATGGGGATCACAGCTCCTGTTGGCTGTGAATCGGCATTCCCAGCCAATGGGAGCTGTGATTGCCTGTACCTGCGAAGGTGCAGGTAAATGTAGTTTCAGTGGCCCACCAGGGGCTAACCCTAGTGAACCTGAAATGCTTCTGAAATGCTTCCAGTTCCATGTGCAGGGCCAGGTAGGCAGAGCTTCAGAGTCTCAATGCGTGGATGAGACGATGGTGTAGAGGTGAGGAGTTTAGATTTATTAGGAACTGGGGAAACTTTTGGGACAGGGGAGCCTATACAGGAACGATGGGCTCCACCTAACCCAAAATGGAACCAGACAGCTGGCACTTAACATTTAAAAAGGTTGTAGAGCAGTTTTTAAACTAAGGACTGGGGGAAAGCCGACAGGTGCGGAGGAGCACATGGATCAGTCAGAGACATCTATTAGGGGAGGTTCTATTGATAGAGATGCTCTATGTTCTAGTCAGGAGGAGAGGATGGAAGTGTGGGTCAGATCAGATGAGACACAATCAAATGAAAAAGAGTCTAACACATCAAGAAATGGCAGACAGATAAATAGTGCCAAATTATTGAAGTGCTTATACACAAATGCTAGAAGTCTAAATAGTAAAATGGGTGAACTAGAGTGCCTAGTTTTAAAGGAGGATATTGATATAATAGGCATCATGGAAACTTGGTGGAATGAGGACAATCAATGGGACACAGTCATATCAGGGTACAAAATATATCAGAAGGACAGAACAGGTCATGCTGGTGGGGGAGTGGCACTATACATGAAAGAAAATGTAGAATCAAATGAAGAATCTTAAATGACCCAAAATGTTCCATAGAATCTCTATGGATAGTAATTCCATGCTCCAGTAATAAGAATGTAGCAGTAGGGATATATTATTGACCACCTGATCAGGACAGTGATAGTGACTATGAAATCCTAAGGGAGATTAGAGAGGCTATCAAATTAAAAAACTTGATAATAGTGGGGGATTTCAACTCTCCCCATATTGACTGGGTACACATCACCTCAGGACGGGATGCAGAGATAAAATTCTTGATACCTTAAATGACTGCTACTCGAAGCAGCTGGTTCTGGAACCCACAAGGGGAGGGGTTATTCTTGATTTAGTTCTAAGTGGAGTGCAGGATCTGGTTCAAGAGGTAAATATAACTGGACCACTTGGAAATTGTGACCATAAATGTAATACAGTGTAACATCCCTGTGGTGGGAAAAACACCTCAGCAGCCCAACACTGTGGCATTTAATTTCAGAAAGGGGAACTACACAAAAATGAGGAAGTTAGTAAAACAGAAATTAGAAGGTACAGTGACAAAAGTAAAACCTCTCCAAGCTACATGGAAACTTTTCAAAGACATCATAATAGAGACCCAACTTAAATGTATAACCCAAATTAAAAAACTCAGTAAGAGAACCAAAAAAATGCCACCGGGGGTTACCAATCAGGTAAAAGAATCAGTGAGAGATAAAAAGACATCTTTTAAAAAGTGGAAGTCAAATCCTAGTGAGGAAAATAGAAAGGACCATAAACTTTGCCAAATTAAGTGTAAAAATATAATAAGAAAAGCCAAAAAAAGGAGTTTGAAGAACAGCTAGCCAAAAACTCAAAAAGTAATAGTAAAATGTTTTTTAAGTACATCAGAAGCAGGAATCCGGCTAAACAACTGGTGGGGCCTTTGGATAATCGAGATGCTAAAAGAGCACTCAAAAGATGATTGTCTTAGCGGAGAAGCTAAATTAATTCTTTGCTTTCGTCTTCAAGGCTGAGGATATTCTTTCGTCTTCAAACCTGAGCCATTCTTTTTAGGTGACAAATCTGAGGAATTGTCCCAGATTAAAGTGTCATTAGAGGTGGTTCTGGAACAAATTGATAAACTTAACAGTAACAAGTCACCGGGACTAGATGGCATTCACCATCTCAAATGGGAAATTGTGGAACTATTAACGATGGTTTATAACCTATCCTTTAAATCAGCTTCTGTACCTAATGATTGGAAGATAGGCCAATATTTAAAAAGGGCTCTAGAGGTGATCTTGGCAATTCCAGACCGGTAAGTCTAACATCAGTACTGGGCAAATTAGTTGAAACTATAGGAAAGAATAAAATTGTTAGACACATGGATGAATATAATTTGTTGGGGGGAAAGTCAACCTCGTTTTCTGTAATGGGAAGTCATGCCTTACTAATCTGCTAGAGTTCTTTGAGGAGGTTAACAAACATGTGGACAAGGGGGATCCAGTGCATGTAGTATACTTAGATTTCCAGAAAGCCTTTGACAAGGTCCTTCACCAAAGGCTCTTAAGTAAAGTAAGTTTTCATGGGATAAGAGGTAAGGTCCTTTCGTGGGTTGATAACTGGTTAAAAGACAGGAAACAAATGGTAGAAATAAATGGTAAGTTTTCTGAGTGGAAAGAGGTAACTAGTGGGGTCCCCACTGGGACCCATCCTAGTCAATTTATTTATAAATGATCTACAGAAAGGGGTAAACAGTGAGGTGGCAAAATTTGCAGATGATTCCAAACTGCTCAAGATAGTTAAGATCAAAGCAGACTGTGAAGAGCTTCAAAAAGATCTCACCAAACTAAGTGATTGGGCAACAAAATGGCAAATAAAATGTAATGTTGAGACATGTAAAGTAATGCACACCGGAAAAAATAATCCCACCTATGTATACAATATGATGGGGATGAATTTGGCTACAAGTATTCAAGAGAAAGATCTTGGAGTCATTGTGAACAGTTCCCTGAGAACATCCACTCAGTGTGCAGTGGCAGTCAAAAAAGCAAACAGAATGTTAGGAGTCATTAAAA